>OY740774.1:18062326-19262326 GCA_963513935.1 Aphrophora alni | reverse complement strand
TTAAATTTGCACTAACTTTGCACAAGATTGCGCGAACATGGCACACCCATCTACAAACCATGAATAACAATAGTCTAAATCTGCCCAAAAAATGTCTCCAAATTATTACTCTGTAAAAGTGATGCTAATTGTTACTTAATATTTCAAGAACGGGTTGTTTGAATAAACCAAATTTTCAATTTGATAATTAGTGACTGCCTCATTAAATATATATATATATATATATATATATATATATATATATATATTGTGAAAATTGCTTATACGTTGGGAAACAACAAAGATGACCAATAATTTTGAAAGTTTGTAATAATCTTATGTAATATTGAACCAATTAATTCGAAGTAAATTTGATTTCGCTTCCAATAAATATCAGCAACTTTAAACCTTATTTGATTGAAAATTATATTATGTGTGTTTTAAGCATTTTATAAAATATTTCGAGTTGCCATCAAATTTGACAAAGTCATAAATATAATGCCATTTATTAATGAGTACCACTAGATTATTTTGGAAAATTCCCTGCAGTGTATCATTTTCTCACTTTTTGAAACTATCTAATCATTATTTGTATGCATGTCAATTTTCTTCCTATAGCAGCGCCTTAAAATCTTTTTATTTTTGTAAAAAAACATTTTTTGATTCTCAGTTTTTAATAAATTTTTACATGCTCACATATAAGATAATGATATGTATTCTGAAAACAAAAAGTTATGTTGTACTTGTACATTTATTTTATTATTTGTAAGGTCGCATAATTGTGTTTATCTATATCATGTACACAATATCCTTAGTGTATATGTTGTTCTCTCAGACTATAACACGCTTTTCAATAGTCTGTCTATATTATAAAAACCACTTATTTGTATTTTATAATATGTCAGCTCTGTGGAGTTATTACTATGTTTATTGTTAATAAAATATTACCTTAAAATAAAACTCTCAACAGGTAGCAAACTACTTATGACGTTAATCCAATTTAGTATAAAGATGATATTTTTCTAAGAAATAAATGATACCTTACGTTTAATTATAACAGTGTATATAAGAAACAAGCCAATATTAAAAAAAAAAAATCTGAATTTAATGAAGAGACCCATTAATTAAATACATAAATCAAAATTTTACGATTCTTTAAATTGTTGAGCTTTGCAAAGATATAAGTTTTGGGAGTCTTAAATATTATCTTTATCGTGTAATACTCTACAATCCAACAGCTAGAAACATTGATGATCTGGGTAGATTTTAACGCCTTTTTTCCATTTCTGTTATCTAAAAATTTGAAAGATATGACGGAGAAATTTAATTTTTTTCAACATCTGCTCTAACGATTTTGGTCAAATTTCGTAACATTAAAACCCTGTACAGACGAAACTTATTAATTACAATTCTTCCAAAATTTCATTTGTCTGTTTAAAGAGAAATTTAAATACTCTTCGCAAATTATTATTAATTTTATATGAAAATATGATTTATTTCACTTTACCCAATTGGAAAATTTTTACTTTCTAATTCTGCGTCTGTTTAATTTCATTGTTTGACTATAATTTTCGTACCGATATTTTTAAGGGAATGAACCTTTTAAACTTTTTATTTTAATAATATTTTAGTTTTGTAAATAGCCTAGAAAGTAAGTTGTAACCTATATTCGGGTATTATATTTTGTTTTGTGAGGTTTTAATTATTATATTAAAAACTCCTTGATTGTTATGCCGATATTTTTATCCGTTTGGTATGAGCTCTTTGTAATTAGTTGTAAATAGAGAAGTGAGAAGGGGATTAATAACAAGTATTAGAAAACACTGCAAAGATTAATTTTGCAATGCAATCAATTCCAAGGATTATCTATAAGTAAACTTAGGAAGCCTTAATGAATAGTTTTCCAAACTAATTTAAACTTAGAAACTCAGTCTGAACTTGACACTATTTGTATTAACAATTTATTGTGGTTAATTAAAATCAGTGAGTACTTAGTGCATTAGTACAACTTTGTTTTCAAATTAATTGTTTTACTCTGTTTTTCTACGAACAAGTTAGTGGTGGGAGAAATTCCTCGAGCTTGGGAAAATTCAGTCTTGATTAAAGAAAATGAAGAAAATAAATAAATATATTTCGTTCCAAATTTTGAAAAATTTGTATAATACTCGTATTTATAAAATATTTAAAGAGGAAATTTTGTCTTTGGTTTTCCTTTTAGAGTTTGACGTTCTCAGCCAAACAAGAATCTTGGGTTTAAAAAAAAAAAAAAAATTCTTTACCAAATCATCCAACCAGAGCCTTTGTTAGTTTAATATTGGATGTGTGATAGGATTGCGGTTTATTTATTGTAGAACTAAAAAAAGTTACGGTGTTGTCACAGCAACTAGGGTTAATTTAGAATTCACAATTAGTCGAGAAGGCAGGAACTGGATCTCAAGGTTTTGTCCATACATGATTGAAAAGTGAGCCTATAGGCCTATTTGAAAAAAGGATAGTATGCAATCAATTACAATTCAAGTATGATCTATGTCTCAACAAAAGAGCCTAGGTATTAATTGGTTTTATTTTTAATATAGTCTCTTTTAATATAGATCTTTAATATAGACCTCGTAAAGTCTTGTCCTCAGATTTCCAAACAAAATTCTTTTGGGATTCTAATTTCTTCCACTACTGCAGTTTTTGTTGAAAAGTTTAGTATTTTCATTCTAGATAAATTAGATTTAGTATATTATTGTTTTAATGTTAAATCATACAGACACAGTGACGCCACTCTTGCAAAACAATACCAAAAATTACGTATTATTTTGTTAATTTATTTCTCTCCTTCAACAGACTCTCGTTACAGAGAACACGATCTATTAGTTTCTAGCAAGAGACATATTTATATAAGTAGTTTCATTATAAAAAAAATTATAAAACATACGTTAAAACCTATCATTTACTATTTTGAAAACAAAATAGAAGAATCTTTTACAATTTAAACGAGATAAATTTATTTTAAAGTCTACATTTAATCTACTTGTATATTATAAAATAATTGATAACAACAAATTCACTTCTTGAAATAGACACGCGAATGGATGTGGTAACTTTTATATTGTTTATGGCGTAAACCTTTTATATTAGTTAACATAACTTAAGTTTTACATTGATAGAAGAGAGATCGATACAATACAGAACAGATTCCTCTAGTAGCAAAACGGTTTCAACCTATGCAAACTAGGATTGCATCACGAGTTTACTAACTTGCAATTAATTAACACTAAGGGAAGGTACAGCTTTAAATTCAAGCTTAAGACAATATCCTTTATTAAGGTAATTTAGACTATTATATTACCAACAATGTAAGTAATAATTCTACGTCTTCATTCATCTCTCCCACTCCAATCATTCAGACACAATCTTTAAGATGTGTCAAGATTTTTACAAGTTGTAGATGTAATACAAGGTTGATTAATTATACAATTACATATTTATTTATATAAAATAGATATTTGCTAAAACAATACATTTACTGAAGTTTAATTAACTTGATAACTATCCCATCTATTTTTCATGGATCGTCGGGAGGGGGGGGGATGTTATCCTCTTCTAAGTATAGTGTATTAAACTTTATCAAATGGATTGCTTAAATAACTGTCTATTTTAATACGTAAATATTTTAAGAACAATAGATTAGGTTACCATGAAATAAATAATGAAAATAGCATTATTTAGATAAACATATGATTTCATAGATTTGTTTTATTAGTTTACTGTGTGCAATATTTTTTATATTGCACCAAATTGGGGGACATGTTTGAGATATATTGAAGTGAATATGGAAAAAAAAAGATTTGTAAGGTTAATAAATAACTTTTTCAAATGGTAATTTTTATATAGCAGAAAATACATCTAAATATCGTTCGATATAGATTTTAAATCTACAAAGTATGTTTTTAAAACTGCCGCAAAAACCCATTGTGAGGCCTATAAGTGAGGTATTAAATCAATTTTAATCTTGCGGAATTTTACCAACAGATTTATTTGGCCGTCGAACGAGTCCAGGGACCTTAGCTAATCTACATCTTTTTTCATGAAGTCTTTGGTTAGATGCCTTTCGTGCATCTTTCTTATCTTGCCTCTCTTGACTAACTTTTATTCTCTTCCGACCCTGAAGCTATTATAGTATTCCAAGCCTAGGGTTCTTATTTATGTTTTTTCCCCCTTTAAAATAAAGCGATAATGATCGAATTTGTATTTAAAACAACAACGCAAAATAGAATGATTATATTGTTACCAGGGGACTTAAATTTAAGAAAGGCGGAACCAAATGGTAACAATGTTTGAAAAGAAAAATAAAAAAGACAAAGACAAATTTAGTAATTAACAAGGCTCGAGTTTATTGAAACAAAAGAAATTTCGACGGTTCAGATTTTATCATTTACAACTTAGAAAGGCATCCTGAGACAAATCATCATAAACAGCTTATGATTAACAATATTATAATTAAAAAAGTTATACGCCCTTAATGTAACATATTATAATTTAATAAAAAAAATTAATCAATAGATTCTGAAAATTTATCCCCCCTTTTTAGTTTATATATTTTATAGTTACAAAATTTAACAAAAAGACAATGAGCACAGCTTAACAATTAACAGGATTATAATTAATCCAAAAAAAAAGATTATACGCCCTTAATGTACAATCAAAATTAAAAAAGATGAAAAGATACTGATATTTATTTCCCCCCCTTTTGACTTTATGAGATGATAGTTTTTCAAAACAGTTACATAATATTACTTATTTGATAAATTTCTTAAATGCTATATTGGCCAATAAATATATATGTTTTAGATAAAAGAATTTATTATAAAATGAGAAGTTTATTTTAAAAAAAAAAAGAAATGAAAATTTTGAATATTAAAATTTTTAAATTGACGTCAATTTTTTTGTGTTAATTTAGAAAATAACCTCTTGGAGGTTGTTAGGACCGAAAGTTTGCATGCAGGCTCCACCCAATAATTTTTTATATATTTTATAAATAACTACACAAGTCTACATCTAAAAGATAGCTCTAAGAAAAAAAAATATTCGCTGAAGCAATTTAGGCACATGTACAATATGAGTTTAATTAAAGTTCTGTAAAGTCAGTTTTTTTTTTTTTAACATCACTTTTGTGCACTTGAAACTCTGAAGGTATATTAAAAAAAACGTGTTTTGCCAACAGGACGAAACATGTTTAGATCTTTAGCTGGTCTATGCAATCTGAGGCAAGAATTGCTGAGTATCTCCTACCAGCGTATTAGCTATAGCAAAAAACATGTTTTTTAGCGTCTGTGCAAAATCAGACATGTTGTAGCATTAATGTTCATTATTAAAGCAAATATCTGGTTATTTGTCAAAATTAAAGAAAATTGATTGTATCACAGAAATTCGTTAAGATTGTAATTAAAAGCTTCTTAGATGATTATAAATCTATTTATATATATTTAGTTTTGTGTAAAACAAAGCTTGTATAAGACTTGCAAAGATCTGCAAAAGTCTGTAAAACGAAATTTTCTGATTTAGAATAGATTTCTCTAATTGTTTTATATTTGACATGTTCAATAAGATATTCTGATCATTTAATGTTCAACATTAGTTTGCACCTATTTCACATAATTGTTCAAAACTCAAAATGTGCCTTTGCAAGGTTTTGTAAAGTATGTCTTAAGAAAAGAAAATTTTTATAATCATTCAGTTTCAAAAAGAACATTGAATATTAAATAAAACATGAAATACATATTTTAAAGAATACATGATAATTAACAAAATATTTTAAAGCATTAACAAAATTTAAGATATGATAAAATCTGTAAAGCTGAATACCTGGAAAATCCTGTCGCAGTTCACGTGAGCTTGTACCGTGAAAAATAATAATTTATTTAACATTTTTTTTTTAAAAAAAACTAAAGCGCACAAAACTGTAAATTAACATATCGTTTAGAAACTGAGTTGTAATTTTGAGAACAAAAAAAAAAATGTCTGACGGAGCTTATAATAGAATGTAGAACATCGTGAGTGATTTCAGATTAGACTGGCAACGGGTATTAAAACAGCTAGGCTGGCCAGCCGTTGTACTTTGCACTTAGATGTCATGCGATGCTTAGTTTTGGAGAAGGTCGCCAGGTGCCAGCATCTGTCAAGGGACGGAAGTTGAGTATGTGGAAGACGAGTGAATGAATTTATATTGCAGATGTAATTTTGAATTAGGATGTTACAGCTCTCCCCCCCCCGAAGGACGGAGTTAGAGTGGAAAAGAAGAGGGGCCAGAAGGGCCTCCCGCAAAATTTTGAAAAAGGAGAGAGAGAGTGTGCGTGAAGGGGTGAAAAAAAAATTCCTCTCAGACAGGTGTTTTAGACCTCGAGATAAACAAAAAAAACAACCTAAGACTAACATGCATAGCGAGTGCCACATTAACTATATGTAGTTCGACAGAACCGGTCAGTATACCTTCACCAAGATAAACAACAAAGAACAAATACACCAAACTTAACAATTAAGGAAATGGACTCACTATGTCCTCGTCCGAAGACGTTATGGTGACGAAGAAACAGAAGAGTTCATGACGCTCTCTATATTCTCGTCGCATCGATTACACCCGCGAAGTGCTCGATGTTAAGATATGTCTAGATAGGGAAACATGTCAGGTACATGTAGCGGCCATTGCCGTAAAGTGGAACCTCATAGTTGATCAGACTATGGGTTGAAAAGCGTCAAGTCCGGGAAACAGTGAGATATATCACTGGACAAGGAAAATCAATATCTCTTCGCCTGCAAACATCTATACAGATTACGGCACGGAGGGGCTCTAGGAGAGCTCAACCCACCGATGCCCAAACATACAGATGTGCATTTGGCTTAGAGGAAATACGGCTTGGTTCCGTATTTTGTTATGTTCTGCAGTGCACAGAAAGAAGACTACCAGATGACAATTTGTGCGGGCCAAGAAAGATCAGAAAGAAAATTAAATCGTAAAGGAGAAGGTTATAGAAATTTGTTAATATTTAATTTATATGATGAGGTTTGAGTTGCTCGACGTGTGCTTTTTTAATGAAGCGAGGTGAATTGGCGAAAGAAAGCGCAACGGTAACTGGAGTAAGAAAATCAATGATCCGGAAGGGACCGGACCATCGAGGCATCAATTTAGCAGCTCGCTTGTCTATAGCGGAGCTCAGAGGGTGTGTTTTACACCAGACAAGATCGTTGATTTTATACAGATGAGGCTTCCTGAATTTGTTATAGGTCTTTTCGGCCTTTTGGTGCGCTTTCATTATATTGTGCTTGGCCTGGCGCCAAACTTGTGATGGATTAGTATTAGGTTTTGGAAGGAGATCATGTATGTTCCAGCTGAGACTCAGTGGTGTATTGGGGAGAAAATTAAAAAGAATACTAAAAGGTGTTGCTTTAAGAGTCTCATGATGTGCGAAATTGAAGGCCAGCTGAAGCCAGCAAAGTGAGTCGTCCCAAGAGGATTGATTTTTGGAGTGATAGGCGATGAGGGCTGCCTTAAGGTTTCTGTTGAGTCTTTCCGCATTATTAGGTTGGGGGTGATAAGGGGATAAAGTTGCATGTTTAATACCGCGAGAAAAACAAAAGTTGCGGAAGACATGTGATACAAAACATTGTGCATTGTCAGAGATTATTATCTTTGGAAAACCGAAATTTTGAAAAATGTTTTGGCTTAAGGCCTTAACTGTACTGTGGGAAGTTGCATCTCTGACAGGCATGAGCCAGGTGAATTTTGAGAACTGGTCAACTGCGACCAGTATCATGTTGTAGCCCTGTTTTGTCCTAGGAAGCTGTCCGACGTAGTCAATATGTAATTTTTCCATGGTACGATTGGGGACCGTTGAGGCAAGGAATCCTAATTTGGAGTTGTGAGCAGGTTTGCTTACAGCGCACACCGAACAAGCTCGTACTTTAGAAGTGACATCCTGTTTTAAAGTTGGCCAATAAAAATTCTCCTTTACCTTAAACAAAGTTTTAAGTATTCCAAGATGACCACCCACAACGGAGTCGTGATGGTAATTAATCACCAGGTCGACTATGGACTGAGGTAAATAAATTCTGGTGGGCTTTTCCAAATGATTTTTCAGGCAAAGTACACCTTTACTTAAACAGTACTTCTCTGAAGAGATGTTCTGTTCAAGGTCGGCAATGATATTTTTCAAAATAGGGTCGGCCTTCTGATGAGTCTGGATGTCATGAAAAGCTAGAGGAAAATTTGTGAGGAGACTGGTACACGAAAAGGTGACATTTTCTTCGTTGAAATTTTCCGGTTCAAACATGCGCGAGAGGGCGTCTGCTATGATGTTCTGAGTTCCTCTTATGTGCGCTACCTTAAATTTCAATGAAGTCAACTTGGCAATCCATCGGCCTAATTTACCAAGTTGACGAGGACGTGCTAAAAGCCAAGAAAGGGCTTGGTTGTCGGTTTCTAATAGGAATTCCCGATGTTCTAGATATTGCCTAAATTTCTCCACTCCAAAAACTACTGCTAGGCATTCGGCTTCATATGCAGATGAGGCTTTTCTTTCTGCAGGTGTTAAAGTACGTGAAGCGTACGCTATGGGCTGTCGTGAGCCGTCAATTTCTTGGAGTAGAACTGCTCCAAGGGCCACCGAGCTCGCATCCGTTTGCAGGATGAATGGTTTGGCGAAATCAGCCATCCGGAGAACCGGAGGCTGTGTTATTGCCTCTCGAAGATGTTTGAAAGCTTTATCTTGTTCAGCTTGCCAAGAGAATTTTTGGCCCTTCCTCCGAAGCAGATTTAGAGGCGCAGCGTGCTCCGCGAAATTTGGAATGAATTTAGCAAAGAAGTTGACCATTCCAATAAATCTGGAAACGGCCTTAGGGTTCTTGGGTTGCGGAAAATTTCTAATTGCCTTTGTTCTAGATGGGTCGATTTGCACGCCACGAGAAGAAACTAGGTGTCCTAAAAAGCTTATCTCATTCACAGCGAAACGGACCTTATCTGGGTTAACAGTCAAGCCAGCCCGCCGCAAACGAGTAAGGACTTCCCGAAGATGTTTTTGATGCTCTTCCCAAGTTTTGGAGTAGATGACTAGGTCATCCAGATAATTAAAAATGAATTTAAATTTGATGTCGTGGAAGACCTGATCCAAAAGTCTAGTAAGCACTTAGGCACCAGTACAGAGTCCGAAAGGGACTCGAGTAAATTGATAAAGCATCCAAGGAGTACAAAAGCTGGTAATTTGTTTGGACTTTTGAGACAAAGGGATTTGATGATAAGCTGAATTTAGATCGAAAACTGTGAAATATTTGGCACCGACAAACCAGTTAAAACTTTGATGTAAATTAGGTAGCGGCACCGCTTCGACGACGATGTTTTGATTGAGCCTCCGATAATCAATCACCATCCTTGTTTTCTTTTCGGGATGTTGAACCAGAAAAACAGGAGATGCATATGCCGAACGGCTGGGTTCTACTACTCCTGAATCTAACAATTCATTAATGTGTTCACGGAGGTATTCCATTTTTGGGGGTGCCAATTGGTATGGAGAACACTTGACCGGAGTGTTGTCCTTCAGTTGAATATCGTATTCAACTAGATGTGTTAGACCTAACCTTTTTGTGAGTACCTGAGGAAAATCATTAATTATTTTTAAAATGGCGTTTTTATCTTTCTTTTGAAGATGTCCTAAAGGATCAGGAGCAGTAGGTTCAGATGTTGAAGACACTATAGGTTTATAAGCAGAATTACTGAAATTACACAGAGGAAAAACAATAGACCTTGAAAATTTAAAATAGAAGTTTTTTGCTGAAAGATCAAGTACCAGTCCCGTTTTAGATATGAAATCTGACCCGAGGATCAGAGGACACGACAACTTATGCGCCACCAGAAAATCCACATTCCAACTACAATGTTCCATTTTAAGATGAAGACGACAAGAGTAGGAAATGGGCAACCTTTTTCCAGAAGCCGTGACACAATCAGCCTTCACCCTGGTTATGGATTTAAAAGCCTTGGTGTTCTTTAATTTTTTAAAAAGGGCTTTAGAAATGACGCATCTTACTGAACCGGAGTCCAGCAGAGCCTTAACCTTAATTTGCCCAAAAGCTACTTCGACCAAAGGCAAAAACTGATCGTTCAGACCCCTAGATTTAAGAGAAATATTATTTTTTTTTGAAGTTTGTAGTTGGAAAGCTTAGAGCTGGAATAGGTTTGCCTGGGCCTATTCCGTAGAGAGAAGAATTTACAACCCCAGATATAATGACCGGGTATGCCACAATGATATCAAATGGGAGTAAGGTAATTTTGAATATTATTGCCGAAATTGTTTCTTCTTTGATAGGAAATTGAATTTAAATTTTGAAAAGATTGTTTATTAGTGAAACGTGGTTTTAGGTTATGTTTAAATCCGATGTGGTTGGTTTTAGGACGGGAGGCTGGCCTGGAGCTACCAACTAGACTCCAAACCTGCCTCCGTTTTTTGGAGGGTATTGCCTTGTTGGAGGCCGGTTCCGACACTCTGGGCTTCTATGTCCCGGCTGACCGCAACTGTAACAGACCACTGGTCTTGCAGGTCTTGAGTCAGGACTTCTAACTTCGGGTCTCGCTAATGGAGCCCTTTGCCTGTCAGTATACATGACATTGTTAACATGAGCGCAGAGTCGATCTAAGTCTGCAAAATTTTTTGGTTTGGCAACAAAAACTAAGCAGTTGCGGACTTCCGGAGACAGTCCCTCCAGAATGACGTCCGTGACCTCCAATTCGGACTTATCTAAATTTAATGTTTCTGCAGCCTCTTTAATCTGGTTTACAAAAATGTGCACCGCCTCGTTAGTCTTCTGGGGCCTATAGAATAACTCCTGCACTAGAGAAGCCAACCTTTTCGAAGGTATAAAGAGACTTAAGGCCTCTTTGTGAAAAGTTTTAAATGTCTGATGTCTAATCAGACATGAATTTAAAGGGCCCTGAGCATAGGGCATCAGAACATTATTGATGTTTACAGCTACGTCCGGGTAAGTTTTGACTATTTTTAAAGCAATTTTAAAAAAATTTAATAATTTATCAAGGTCGAACCCATCTGTCTGAGGAATAGTTTTAATAATCTGTTCGGCAGGATGACTTAATTTTCCGTATAAAGAGATGTATGGACAGCCTTTCGAACTGCTAGGAGTAGTTTGCTGAGCATCAGCCTGCGGCGTGTCCGCAAGGAGATTTGGCCCATTAGACCGAGATGGCTCTGCAGAGCTAGCTTTAGTGGTTCCCCCAGAGGGCGTTAGCGGGATGCTTACATTTAATTTTAGAGGAGCAATGGTTTGCTCAAAAGCTTTAAATTTTTCCTTGAGCATGGCGAAATTGTTCTGTAGCTCGGCCAGATCCCGTGGCACGTTATTATCTGCAACATTTAGTTGCTCAGTATGCACCCGATTTAGGAACTCTAGACGTCTTCCGAATACGTTCATGCGCGCACGAACTCGAATCATTTTGATTCCTCTTTCGGAATCGAGGTTCTCCAGGTCGTCTTGCAAGACAAACAAGGAGTTCCGGGCTAACGCTATCTGTTGCAAGAGGATGTCTTCGGTGAAGTTTCCCATTTCGGGCTCAACGCTATTCTGTAGAAGGGACCTAAGAGAGGTTCGCATTTTAGCTACAATGTCTTTCTCACCACCTCTAGCTACTACCTCAAAAGCAAGCTCAGTGTTCTTTAACGAGTCTACTAATCTCAGCAAATCCACTGCCATTTTAACTGTAGCTGATAATAAAAAAAATAAGCCAAGTGATTTTTAAAAAAAAATTTCTTTTAAGATGATACAAAATTGAAGTGAAAGAGCCAGAAGATGAATTGAGAATTGTATGTTGTGTAGTTGTTGTGTATATGGGTGTGTGTAAGTATGAATTAATACAGACAAGCGAAAGAAAACTCGAGAAAATTTTTGAAGGAGATTTTGAATTTTTTTTTGTTTTTTTTTGTTTCTAACTATTTTTGGGTTTTATTATTTATTTAAATTTTTTTTTGGAATTCCCGAATGAGCCCGCTGTCTGGATCAAATTCAGTGAATGACTAGAGTGCAGTGTATGTAAATATATATATATAAAAAAAAATATTTAAGCAGACAAAATAATAAAAAAATTTTATCGAAATTGGTTTAGAAGTTTTTGTGTAAGTGTTTATATGAAAAATAAATAATAAAAAAAAAGAGACTATAGATTTATATAGATTTAAATATTTAAAATAAAAAAAATTTCATCAGCAATAGTTGTGCAGTATTTGAAAAAAGCTGCAAAACATAAAAATTGAGCCTTGTTTAACAAAGAATTTTTTTTGGATTTAAATTTAGATGGTTCCAATGCAAAATTTTGAAAATTAACTAAGGTTCCAGAATTTTAAAATTAACCACTCTATAATTTAGAGATAACCAAGCTAGAATTTAAAGCAAACCACGCTCTGCTACCAGAAACATGTTACCAGGGGACTTAAATTTAAGAAAGGCGGAACCAAATGGTAACAATGTTTGAAAAGAAAAATAAAAAAGACAAAGACAAATTTAGTAATTAACAAGGCTCAAGTTTATTGAAACAAAAGAAATTTCGACGGTTCAGATTTTATCATTTACAACTTAGAAAGGCATCCTGAGACAAATCATCATAAACAGCTTATGATTAACAATATTATAATTAAAAAAGTTATACGCCCTTAATGTAACATATTATAATTTAATAAAAAAAATTAATCAATAGATTCTGAAAATTTATCCCCCCTTTTTAGTTTATATATTTTATAGTTACAAAATTTAACAAAAAGACAATGAGCACAGCTTAACAATTAACAGGATTATAATTAATCCAAAAAAAAAGATTATACGCCCTTAATGTACAATTAAAATTAAAAAAGATGAAAAGATACTGATATTTATTTCCCCCCCTTTTGACTTTATGAGATGATAGTTTTTCAAAACAGTTACATAATATTACTTATTTGATAAATTTCTTAAATGCTATATTGGCCAATAAATATATATGTTTTAGATAAAAGAATTTATTATAAAATGAGAAGTTTATTTAAAAAAAAAAAGAAATGAAAATTTTGAATATTAAAATTTTTAAATTGACGTCAATTTTTTTGTGTTAATTTAGAAAATAACCTCTTGGAGGTTGTTAGGACCGAAAGTTTGCATGCAGGCTCCACCCAATAATTTTTTATATATTTTATAAATAACTACACAAGTCTACATCTAAAAGATAGCTTAAAGAAAAAAAAAAATATTCGCTGAAGCAATTTAGGCACATGTACAATATGAGTTTAATTAAAGTTCTGTAAAGTCAGTTTTTTTTTTAACATCACTTTTGTGCACTTGAAACTCTGAAGGTATATTAAAAAAAACGTGTTTTGCCAACAGGACGAAACATGTTTAGATCTTTAGCTGGTCTATGCAATCTGAGGCAAGAATTGCTGAGTATCTCCTACCAGCGTATTAGCTATAGCAAAAAACATGTTTTTTAGCGTCTGTGCAAAATCAGACATGTTGTAGCATTAATGTTCATTATTAAAGCAAATATCTGGTTATTTGTCAAAATTAAAGAAAATTGATTGTATCACAGAAATTCGTTAAGATTGTAATTAAAAGCTTCTTAGATGATTATAAATCTATTTATATATATTTAGTTTTGTGTAAAACAAAGCTTGTATAAGACTTGCAAAGATCTGCAAAAGTCTGTAAAACGAAATTTTCTGATTTAGAATAGATTTCTCTAATTGTTTTATATTTGACATGTTCAATAAGATATTCTGATCATTTAATGTTCAACATTAGTTTGCACCTATTTCACATAATTGTTCAAAACTCAAAATGTGCCTTTGCAAGGTTTTGTAAAGTATGTCTTAAGAAAAGAAAATTTTTATAATCATTCAGTTTCAAAAAGAACATTGAATATTAAATAAAACATGAAATACATATTTTAAAGAATACATGATAATTAACAAAATATTTTAAAGCATTAACAAAATTTAAGATATGATAAAATCTGTAAAGCTGAATACCTGGAAAATCCTGTCGCAGTTCACGTGAGCTTGTACCGTGAAAAATAATAATTTATTTAACATTTTTTTTTTTAAAAAAACTAAAGCGCACAAAACTGTAAATTAACATATCGTTTAGAAACTGAGTTGTAATTTTGAGAACAAAAAAAAAATGTCTGACGGAGCTTATAATAGAATGTAGAACATCGTGAGTGATTTCAGATTAGACTGGCAACGGGTATTAAAACAGCTAGGCTGGCCAGCCGTTGTACTTTGCACTTAGATGTCATGCGATGCTTAGTTTTGGAGAAGGTCGCCAGGTGCCAGCATCTGTCAAGGGACGGAAGTTGAGTATGTGGAAGACGAGTGAATGAATTTATATTGCAGATGTAATTTTGAATTAGGATGTTACAATATTATATATTTTACGTTTCACAATAATTTGATTGATATTGGTTGTTCCAATTTTGAGATATTCATCCATCTAGGGGATATTTATATGTTGATTGTTAACTCACATCTCGAAATGTCTGAGGAAGTTACGACAATATCTCTATTTAATTTTGACTTAGATTTTAGTTGTAAATATGACATTACTGATTATTTTATTACTGTGTTTTATTGTTGAAATTTTGAGTGGTAAGTTGTACATAAAAACCACGACCATAATATGGCCACTATAATAATTACTGTGGTGGTTTCTTGTTGTTTAAAGGTAAGATAAATTTCGGCCATCATGGTCTTATAATAGAAGGAAGATAACATAAAATGAGATCCCCTAACCTTCAAAATACTCTAATAGCGACAGGATTGCAAAAGAAAGACCTTATAGGAAATACATAAGAAATGTATCTAATCCAAGACTACACGAAAAAGGTGTAGATTTAGCTAAGGGCTCTTAGATTACTAATGCATGAGTTGTTTGTAGTTGAAAGTAGGGTGTGGTTATTGCTGGAGAATTACGGAGCAAAAATGACTTAAAGATTCACCGCCTAAACTAATTAACACACTCTGTCTATAACTAAAGTTGTTAGCTGGAATGGAATAGATAGTTCTCTAAACTAATTAAACTAAGAAATCCAATTTGTACTATTTATGTTAACTATTTAGTTTCTTTAATTAAAATCAGAAACTTTTGTTTTGCTCTATTTCAACGATTCGTTTCAGTTCAGACTTAACTCCGATTTTAGAAAAGTTTCATCCTATTTACCTCTTTTCAGCCACTATAGAAACTGGAGTTAGGTTAGGTTAGGTTGGGTTAGTGTTAGTTTCTCTAGGTTTACATCTAGCTTTTATGAATTATGCTTTAAACATTTTCTTCCCGGATTTAATTTCAATTGGGGGATGGGAATTATCGATTTATTAATTAAATCAGTTTTTAATACAAACTCCCATCTAGGTTAACTTAGTGGTTACCACTTCAGCTTCATGAATGAGAAGTTTGGAGTTCAATACCCTTCAAGACTCAAACAACTACGCAGTTGACACAGTTTTGTGACAAAAATTGGAGAGTAACATTATTAGCGAACTCTGGTTGAGAGAGCTGGAATAATGGGAACGGGGATTTCGTTGTGCTAGCCACAAATTACCCGAATAAAAGGCTGTCTGCTGTCACAGGCAGTACAGACCGATTGTTGTACTACGGAGTCAGCGGTAGTTTAAAAAAATACTTTCAATAATTTTAACATCTACAAAATATAATTATTGTATTTTGTTTTTAGTGATAGGTCTTAGTAGAGTTGATATATTGATTAATGTTTACACAAAAAATGTATTTAAATTTATTTTGTTAATTTTTACATATTTGTA
The DNA here is from genome assembly GCA_963513935.1 of Aphrophora alni. NCBI lineage: Eukaryota > Metazoa > Arthropoda > Insecta > Hemiptera > Aphrophoridae > Aphrophora > Aphrophora alni. The sequence continues at coordinate 19,246,523 of OY740774.1, read as the reverse complement.
CACAAATGCAGAGAAAAAGTTATGTGATGTATAAAAATAATGGTTTTTGCCTTCTGAGCGCGTAGGCTAAATGTATTATATTAAAAATAAATAACGTAAAAATTTTCTAAAACGATTTGGTCAAGTGTAAAACGTAGTTTCTTTAGCTTAAATAAAACATATTGATCGGCTTTTACCCCAAAATGTTTGTTTATTAGTTATTATTTTAAAAATATTCAAAAAATTAAATGGTTTCATAAAAAAACTAAATTATCGGATTAACCGAGTTCTTTCAAAATTTGGGAAAATAAAAAGACTTCCTAAATTATAGTAACGATTAGAAGTAAAAACAATTTTATGATCAGGAGTAATTGACGAAAAACGAAAATAGACACTCTAGATATGGAAAATTGTCAACATGAGGGGCAAGTTTGGGGAACCCAGAGTTTGGGTTTTGTTAGAATTTTTGCGGCAGGAAAAAAAGGTCTTTTATAAAATTTTAAGTGTAACAATGGAATTTTGAGACAGGGGAAAAGTGGCGTGAAAAAGAGTCGGAAACGTAACTTATATCAATACTTTGAGGAGGGATGTCCCGTCTCAACCCTCTACTTGGTGAAAAAATTGATGTTTTGCGGATATATCTACTTAAGTTGAAACAAGTAGTGCTTGAAGTGACGTCTGCATAGCATCTGTTTCCATGAGCAGAGCTCTACAAGTTGATTTAATATTCCCATTTATCAGGACTTTTAAAATTTTTAGATAACTTATAATTCGAGGTAGCTGCCATAATATAACAAAAAGAAATTTTTTTTTTTTTCAAAATTAGCTCTAACACTTTTGATCAAATTTTTGTCTAACTTTTAGCCTCTAATGACCCAAACAAAACGTATTTATCGTCATCTCTCAAAAAATAGAATTACTCAAATTGGTTTCGTTTAAATTTTACCCAAACAGACCCAAACCAGGTATGTAAAATCGCCATTAAATATACGGTTCAGGAAAATTTAAAACAAAATGTACATTGTTCCCCGTCATTACAAACTATAATTAATTAATGATATATGATTTAAGCTAAGGAGGCGTTTATGGCAGAGACGAATTGGACGCGTTTATGGCACAAAATAAACAGTAAGCATTTATGGCAGAAATGAAGCAAGTTTAGGTCCTATTAAACACATATATAATATAATTCTTCAAAGATGAAGTTTGATGTTCATTTTTATTTTTCGATTGACAATTAATTACCGACTAACGTTTTACTTGCTGAACAATTTTAGTTCATTTTTATTGGTTTCAGGATGGGTGAGTGATATAGTTTGTGCTTTTGGAAAGTTTATTAACATTGTATAAAATAGAAGATGTTGTGTCGTATTCATTATGAAACCTACAGGTATATATCATCTGTGTTATTAATTCAATGATAAGATCCACTTGAATTTCTGCAATGAATATAGAACAGGATATTACAACTGTTTCCTTAATGATATAAAGCCCCGACATCAGTCGACAAAAAGTTGTTCGTTTCACAAGTAAATTGGAAGAAGATATTTAAACAGTGTGAGGAGAGAGACAGAATGTATAATATGTTTAGGTGAGAGGAAGATGATTGCAATCAATTCGAAGTAGTATCGAACCACGAGTTTACAAACTTGCAGTTAATTACCACTGAGGAAACGTTGAATTCACATTTAGCAGATCTCCTCTCTGGAACATTACATTACATTTCGTTCCTTTGTAACATTATCTTACAAAGCAATCGTAGCAATAATTCTATGTCTCAAGGCATCTCTCTCATTTAAATTATTCTAAACAGGATAACAATCTTTTGGTTGTCACAAATTTGACAAACAGGATAGAATAAACTGTACAAAAACAATGTTTTACATTTTTTACGTTCACAACTAAAAAACAACAATAATATTCACCACTATCTTCCCAAAATTGATTCTTGATTAAATTTAACTTTAAAAAACGAGATTCTTTATTGCTGGGTTTATATAGAGAGAACACAAAGTCTGGCAACCCTTAGGTAATTTCGGAACGAATAGAGATGAAAACTTCTAATTTTTCCCAAAGTAATTACGGTTTGGAAATATCATTTTAAAACGCATAAAAAGAGACAAATTTTAGTGTCTTGTGGAACTCTCTACAATATATTTTATCATTATAGTTATCATTTTAACTGGAATTATGGGGGCTAGAAGTTTAATTTTGAATTTTTATTTGTCATAAAATATTAATGAACAAAACAAAAAAACAAACAACTGATTACATTTTGTAGCAGCGGACTTATTTAATTAATGAACACAGTTTTATGTATTTTTCCTATTTTAGAAAACCCACCCCATTTTTTGAAAGATAGAGACAATGGGACAATTCCCCCCATCATCATTATGATGGGAATTATCAGAGGAAACTAATGATGTATAGAATAAGTCTATACAATTTCTTTAGTCTATAGAAAGTCTATTTTTTCTTTTTGGATTAGTTCATTATTTCAACAAAAGTAGTCAGGTGGACTTATTGTATAGATCCTCAATTTAATCTTACAATTGTCTTTAAAATGCTATATCACACGATAGGTATGAGAAATGCTCCATTGGTTCCCCCTCAAAAATTGGGGTCTCTTTTCTAAAATAAGAAAAATACATAAAAAAATTTAATCGCTGTTTTTTTTTTAAATATCCGTAACAAATACAAAACAGTAAAAATTGACTTATGGTAAAAATCTTTGAAGGCACTAAACGTTTTCTTTTTTATGCTTTTCAAAATAGTATGTCATATGATGGGTGTTGCTATTTGAACAAATTTAGGTCCGCCTTTTCAACCCTGTTTAAAAAGCCCACTCTACAAAAAAATGAAAGGAATCAAGCGTGTAAAAAGACAATACGAATTTAAGGAAGGATTAGGAACTTTATGTTTTCAGAAAAAGTCTCAAAATATGGTCAAAACAGGCTTACATACACCTAATTTGATTAAAACTCTTTAATTATTTAAGCTTGGAGTACTGCATAAATGACAGACAGAGATAGACAGCCATCACCCCCGAAATACTTTTTTTTGTTTCAATTTTTCATCTATCACATAAATAAACTACATATTTGTAAAAAAGTAAATTATGAAAATAAAAATGTTGATTGGCAAGTTTATTTATTCTATTAAATCCTTCAATTCAGACGTTCCCTAAACACAAATAGCAATTTCAAGTTGAAAGACATCTTAATTTTTCCTCCAGACAAGTTTGCAATATAAACAGTAGTGTCACTAACCATGTCATTTGGAAGTCTATCACAGGAAGGTCATTGTTGAGATGGAGAAGGCCTCTAGAGAATTGCCGTTGTAATGCTGTTATAAATAAGATTAGAGAAAAAAAACCTCTTGTGGGACGAACCTGGCACACAGCAAACTATTTAGATTTAAAAATTGTCTCAGAGATAAATTTTTGTTATTCTTTTAGTTTTAAAATATTTTCTCGTAAAAGAGTAGTAGCGTAGTAATTTCCAAATAAATATTTGTTCACTGAAATTTTCCATTTTTAATATAATTTATTTGTTTTTTTAAAACAAAAATTTCTGTCTACACAGTGATCTGATAGAGCAAAAACCGATCAATCGATTTTAATAAAACTTGGCTCGTAATAATTTGTTTCCCATTTAATACCGCAATTGATACTTTTGTACTATAATTATTGTTTATTGGAAATTTTGTTTGGATCCAATTTATTTTTAATTACAAAAACGTCTCTCTGTGTACATGAATATGTGAGCAATGACCAGATTGAACGAAAACCGATCAATCGATTTTAATAAAACTTGTTTGATAATAATTAGCGTTTCACTTTTAATACGGGAATTTCTATTTTTGGTATTAACATTAAACAAAAATACAAATTTAATAGTTTCTTAAACAAATCCGTATTGATTCCAAATTACAGAATCGATTAGGGAGTTATCGAAGTGAAGATTATTCATAAACATCAGAACGGGCATAATTACTGTATATTACGTTTATTAAAAATTTAATAGTTTCTTAAACAAATCCCAATCAGTATTGATTCCAAATTACAGAATCGATTAGGGAGTTATCGAAGTGAAGATTATTCATAAACATCAGAACGGGCATAATTACTGTATATTACGTTTATTAAAAATTTAATAGTTTCTTAAACAAATCCCAATCAGTATTGATTCCAAATTACAGAATCGATTAGGGAGTTATCGAAGTGAAGATTGTTCATAAACATCAGAACGGACATAATTACTGTATATTACGTTTATTAAAAATTTAATAGTTTCTTAAACAAATCCCAATCAGTATTGATTCCAAATTACAGAATCGATTAGGGAGTTATCGAAGTGAAGATTATTCATAAACATCGGAACGGACATATGTTACGTTTATTAAAAATTACAATGCAGTTTTGATAAAATTCAAAGAGAGAAATAAGCGTAAATAATCAAATTAAATGAAAACACTATTCAAAAGTAATTTGGAAAACATAAAAAGAAGCTTTAAATATAGTTAATAATAAGTCTTTAAATGATTTATTTGTTTAAAAACTTGATTCCATAATGTTGTGTTTTTACGAACATACACTTTTTACAAAAGTTGTGTCAATATTTGTGAAATCGCTATTACAAAATGTCTGTTTGTTCACTTCTTAGCGTATGTTTTCAAAACTCCGAGCTTTGGTTTTTGTATACCCATGTAAGATACCATCAAAGTATAGCCATTGATTTTTTCTGACAATTTTGTATATTGAATATAACTGTGATTTCAAAATTTGAGGATATCTATTATCAAGTTGATACACATCATCAATTTAACTCTATAATATATTTTAACAAAATAGAGTTTTTTTCGTAACTCTACTTGAATCAGCTTCAATTGGTGAAAAACTAACTGGCTTTAAGTGGTAAAAAACTAATCGGCTTCAATTGGTGAAAAACTAACTGGGTTTAAGTGGTAAAAAACAAATCGGCTTCAATTGGTGAAAAACTAATTGGCTTTAAGTGGTAAAAAACTAATCGGATTCAATTGGTGAAAAACTAACTGGCTTTAAGAGGTAAAACTCTAATCGGCTTCAATTGGTGAAAAACTAACTGGGTTTAAGTGGTAAAAACTAATCGGCTTCAATTGGTGAAAAACTAACTGGCTTTAAGTGGTAAAAAACTAATCGGCTTCAATTGGTGAAAAACTAACTGGGTTTAAGTTGTTAAAAAACTAATCGGATTCAATTGGTGAAAAACTAACTGGCTTTAAGTGGTAAAAAACTAATCGGCTTCAATTGGTGAAAAACTAACTGGGTTTAAGTGGTAAAAAACTAATCGGCTTCAATTGGTGAAAAACTAACTGACTTTAAGTGGTAAAAAACTAATCGGCTTCAATTGGTGAAAAACTAACTGGGTTTAAGTTGTTAAAAAACTAATCGGATTCAATTGGTGAAAAACTAACTGGCTTTAAGTGGTAAAAAACTAATCGGCTTCAATTGGTGAAAAACTAACTGGGTTTAAGTGGTAAAAAACTAATCGGCTTCAATTGGTGAAAAACTAACTGGGTTTAAGTGGTAAAAAACTAATCGGCTTCAATTGGTGAAAAACTAACTGGGTTTAAGTGGTAAAAAACTAATCGGCTTCAATTGGTGAAAAACTAACTGGGTTTAAGTGGTAAAAAACTAATCGGATTCAATTGGTGAAAAAACTAATCGATTTTAATTTGTGAAAAACTAATCGGTCAAATGTTAATAATGTTCACAAAGTCTACCTTATTCGTTACAATCTGGCATGTAAGTCAAATAGCACCAGTAATATTCCACTGGCGTACCAAATATTCACTCAATACCAACTACTTCCAAAGATAAAGTGTCTTTTTTTATCACAAAATGGCCGACAGTTTCTAAAAACGAAGCGTTTCTAGACCTTTGTTTATATGAACTTTTTATCTCATAGAATCGTTTCCAGAGAAATTGCTGTGCAGTTTAGAATCATCCTGTATAAGAACTAGTACTAGATCTAATCTAACTCACCTTCCATAAATATTTAAAAATTATATTCAATCGTAGCTTCCTATTCTAAATAAACATATTAGGTAATCTGACCTGTTCGCGTTGATTACCTTCATGATTCTTCTCAAAACATCAAATTACTAATACAAATGCAATATCTAAAATTTTGACCAAACTACGAAACTTTCCTAATAATGTAATTACGACCTAAGAGCTTTATCAAGTAATTTAACTGCCCTTATTGAAAACAAGGTGATAAAAGAAGAATTTAGACTTTTTATAGCAGTCCTAACTTTTCTTCAGTGTGCAATAAAATAGTGTAATAAACTTAGTATGTGAAATGCAATTCTTTACTCGTTTTCGCACCTTCCTTATGTTTGTAGTCGTAAAAATCTTGGTTTAAGGAGAAGTCTCCCCTTGTTCATTGTGACATTTTTAATTAAGGGATTATGCGAATGACGGGTGACAGAGTTTTATGAAGGACAGTTCTGGTCGTTTAAACCAACCACAGATCTTTTCTTTACGGGAAATACAAATAGAAATTTTTATTAAATAAATTTTTCTTCCTTCAATAAAACTTTTTGTGTAGGAAACTTCTAAAATAGAACTACTCAGTTTGGTTTATTAAATTACTTACCTCATAATCTCACTGTAAATTGTCACATTATACGAGATGCTTCAATGGTAACACTTAAGACACAATCTAATACCTAGTTTAAATCTATTTTGCATGATATAATCGTGTAATAATGTATTAGAAATATTCCTTTTTTTCGGTACACACAGATTGTAAATCCGTTGGTGGCTGCCTTATTACAACTGTTGTAAATTTTTTGTTTTTAAGATTTTATGAAATAAATCCTAGAATTGGGTTTCATGGGTAAATGTTTTCTAAAATCAATCATTGGTAGCGCAATTTTTTACTACTTTCAGATAGTGTTGAGTAATGATTTAAATTCTTGATCCACCTGTTAAAAAAGCTTGTAAAAAAGGAGGTATACACAAAAATTATTAAGGAAACAGATTTTTGCCGTTTTTTTCTTGGAAAATATGTTATTACTACCAAAGAAATGTAAAATTTCATCCCGATATCTTTTGCAGTTATCTTTTTAGTTGAAACACACACACACCCTCTCTCTCACACACGCACACACTCACTCATACAAAGCTGCACAACATTGTAACATGTAAAACTGTTTAGATTCTGTACAATGTTTGTGAAATTCTTGTTAAAAGATTTCAAAATTTTAACTTACAGCCAAATAAAATATATAAAAGTAATGCATTCAATATTACAAGTAAATTATTTTGATATTTTGTCAGTTTTGTATACGTAACGTATTTATTCATATCAACTCATTGTCGCTGTTATGAAAAAAGTTTAACTATAATAGCATTGATATTATCAATTATTCTACACATTAATTTTAGCAATCCAGGAGAAGGAGACCACAACCATTTATAACACAAAATTGAATAATTTTAATACATTAAATATGAATTATCACCAAAATTTTGGTGCTTTTTGTTGATTTGTACAATCAGATAGAACATTAAAACAATTATTATTTACTAAATAATTTAAATATATTTAAAAGGGTTTTATATATAATTGTATTTTGTATGAAAAAGAAAATTTGAAAAAAGGATTTTAACCAGTAGGAACAAAGGTAGGTTTTTAATGACGATAGAAGCAATGAATAATAACATTTTCTTAGCAAACGGAAAGATAAAAGTGAAATAATAAAATGGAATAAAACATGCCCCTGATTTTTATTCATAAATCTAAAATAATCAATGTGTTCTTTGTATTTCGTTTACAGTTACAGTATTACATTCATATTTACTCTGAAGTAATTAATTACTACAATATCCCCATCTTCACCTTTAGGTGTTACCGTGATTGCGACTCATCAGCGAGTGCTATGAAAATGTATTGGTTTCCGCACTGAAAACTCTTCCTTGTAAAATTCACGGTTTTCAAGCTCAGAAGGGATGTAATTCTAAATGGAAATCTGAGTGAAATGTCACGTGGTGTCATATCTACTGAGAGCTCATAGGAAACAAATGCAAAAACTTAGACCAAACTCCTCTGAGAAAATAATTTTAATGAAATAATATTTTGATTGTAAAGTGTGTATTCAGTTTATGCCAAGCTAATTTGTTTCTTTTTACTTTTAAAGTATTTTAATGCAAATACAAGTTGAGTAGTTTTGTTTTGTTTTACGTTTCTGGGTTCAATTAAAGAATACTTTTAAGCAATTGTTTTAAGATTGTCTGTATTTTCGATCCATATTTTCCAAAACCAAAACTGTTAAACGGTGATATGGAGTTTATGTCTTATGAAATTGTAGTAAATTGCATTGAAGTTATGGATGAAAATAGGTCAAGATTGAAAAGTTGTAAATGATCCTCTACAATGAAATTCTACTGAACATTTACTTAAAAACCCATTGACCAGAAAACTTTTGATCAATATATTGTCGAACAAGAAAAGCATAGAAAGAGCTACAAACTCGTGAACATACCAATTGCTCTTCAAGGTAATGCCCGTTATTTTCGGTTAATATTTGATAAATATTGTTATCTAAAAACATCAAAAGCTTTTCTACAATCTTTTCTTCCTTTATTTTTTAAAGGCGAAAACTTCAAGAAGAAAATACGATATAATAAAGACCCCTAGCCTTCGAATACTCTAAGAGCGACAGGGTCGGAAAAGTACCCCTACTCAAGACTACATGAAAAGGTTGTAGATCCAGCAAGGTTCCTCAGGATTGCCAATTACGTAACTCACTAAAGTGAACCCCTGAGGGTTCTTACAGTGAAAATATACGGTATTAAAAAGAACAACAATTCCAGCTCAATCATTTAATTTTTCCATATGTTAGTGGTTTTAAACACCATAATATAGCCTGAGATTGTGATCCGATCAGTTTGCGATTATTAATCGTAACTTTACGGGGAAAACGTTAAGGGTAGCCATCGTAGTACTTACCCTGCCCATCATACAATGTACTAGAATCAGATCCTCTAAATCTAATTCCCAAAGATTAATTTTTTGGGCCTTATAGAACATTTTAAATCGTATTAATAGAACAAGAGGTTTTACCCCGTATACCAAGTATAGGGTAAGTTTGTTTAAAACAGTTCTTAAACAAATTTTTTGACGCTTATAATTATGTATATAACTACTTTCTTTACTTAGGTTAACCCTAACGGTCCTCGTAGATGTGTATATTATCAACACGGTATACTCGCTTAGCTCGTGTCAGTGTCTCTGCCCCGGTGGGCCTCAAAGCCTCCTCTCGTTACGCTCTCGTCTTTATTGCACTGCCAGATCTCTTAACTATACAAATATCACATTTGCTTTTGTTAGATGAATTATCGAAATTACATTTTTAACAATAACTCCCCTATTTGTAGTGTCATCATTACATACAGATATAATATTTGTAAATTTCTATCTAATATCAACAAACAAATGTCTAAAGTGGCAGCCATTTTGGCGTTCTCAATTCGATTTTTCTGATTATCAATTTAGTTCTATACGAGTAAATCATAATCCCTTTACAAACTTTCATGTTCCTTACTTGTTGTGGTGACTATTACGTACAGACGGAAACTTCAGACAGATGACATCAAAAATAATTTTTTTCGATTTAACGAGGTCTTGACATAAGATGATCATTAAAATTTTTAATCTGTAAAATTAAAGATCAGTAAAGCAGGATCAGTAGTTTACACAATTACTGAAATTTCGACAATAAATCCAAAATAAACTTTCGATTATCTGCAAGATGATAGTTTTATCTCATTGTAATCTAAATAATTAAAACTTGTACACCTTGATTTATAACAATTACATCACACTATGATTAGATTTTGATGAAATCACTTAAAGGTCAAGGAAGGACGTAAAAATGAGAATGGTTTCATACGTATGGTCATTTTCAATTATTATCCGATTTTCAAGAAAATTAATATTCGTATTTAAAGCTATGGGTTCGAATTTCACGTAGCTCCAAAATTTAAACATTTAATTTAAATATTTTGACAATTTCGATAAAAGGTTTTTAAGGCTCCTAGTTCAAAATGGATACAATTTACAGTTATTCGGTTTTCGTGGAAACCAAAAATCTTAAATAAGAATTACTTTACAAAAAATAAGTTGATACATTATGGTACTTACTCAGCCCCATCATATAATGTAATGTAAGCCTTTTAAATTAATTCCCACAACTTGGGTTGTTGGTGAGGATTGTAAGAAATGTTAAACAGTATTGGTGCACGATAAGGGGTCTTATACAGTAGGGTGAGTTTGTTTAAAATAGTTGTTACATTGGTTTTATGAATATCATAATTGTCTACATCACTATTCTCTTAACATCAGCAAGTCTTTAATGGGCCTCTAGATGTGTATATATTGAAAAGTTTCCACTCGCTTCGCTCGTGACTTTATCTCAACCTTGGTGGGTTTCAAAGCTGTGCATAGCCTAACTGAACAAGCTTCCACTCACAACGTTGGTATCTCGGCCCTGTCTGAACCCATACTTCTACGAATGTTACATTTTCTTAGATGGTCAGTGTTCTAAATTACATTTATGACTTATCTTTCTGTCATCGTAAACAGCTGGAGTTTGTATCAATACATGTAGAATTGAAATCTACAAATTTATATCTAATTTAGTGTGTTATAAGTTACACACAAGATATAAACCAAACTCTGTTTAAAATGGATTACATTTTGACATTTAAATTAAAATTTTCCTATATTTCAGTCGGGTTCTGTAAGAGCATATTTTAGTCCTCAATATCAAATTTAATGTACCTATCCTAATTTTTGTGGGCGTTATCTTGTTTAAATTCAATGACAATAATGACGGATGACATGTAGTAAAAATCACTTTTTCAGTTTATTGAGGCCACGAACGATGAAGATCAGAACGGAGGTCGAATTTATTTCGATTACAAAACTTACCGATTAAGTAAAAACAAAATTATAAACATAATTTTTAAACATTTATAATATTCACATTTTCAAATACGTGTTTCGTCATTAATTGATATCTAACTTAATTCAAAAATTATAATCTTTCAACATAAATAAAACACATTCAGAAATTTAAGTTAAAAATCATTGAACTCATAGATTTTCTGAAGTTTCCCAACAATAAATTGATTATTGTAAACTTACTTCACTCCAGTTTATAATTTTTCGTAACTATCAATAGATAAATTTATGTACGGCCCAACATTTTAAACAAAATGATTTTCTTTAAACTCGTCTCTAGTATTCATTACAAAAGTGGATAATAATATATTTATAGGGTAAACACTTTTACTCTCCTCTTGCAGTAAAAGGATGTTACACCTTACGGTAGCCATTTTGTTTACATAACACTAACCTAAAATTTACAACAACGTCAACATGCTTGTCGTAAAATACAAGACATTAGCGGTGGAAAGTTCTTGAGGGGACGTTTTTTGTTTTTAAAATATTCTTTCGTGTGACATAAACTTGTAAAAACTAAAGAAAGGATAGGGCAGGCTGTTCGGGGTACTCATAAATTTAGCTTGTCTGAGTTTAAACATTTATAATCATAATTTCAAATAAATTTAAGATCACTTACAATCATTTTCGTTTTGGAATTTAACAATAGTAATAATTTATTAAATCCGATCAAATGTTAAGTTACAAATCGGGTAGTTAGTCACACAGTAGGCATCCCCTGGAAACAGCCTCCGCAGATATTGTCTATTTAATATTGCTTTAGGTCTGGGTCTATCGTTGGGAGGGGAGAGTTTGGTTGCGCTGTTGTCAAGTTTGGCGGTGACTGGGGGTGGGTTACTTTTACTTTCACCGTTTCTCCTCGCGTCAGTCGAAAACGTGACAACATAGCAGGGCTGCAGCTACCCCCACCGGCCTGTTATTGGCCAGGCCGGCGACAAGCCCTACAGATCCCGTTACCGTGCCAGACCTAGGGCAATATTGAATAGACAATAGTTACTCTTCATGTTGATTATTTCTGTGACTTGAACTGTTTTCCATTCCTGTGCAGGTGTAGCTTTATTAACGTATCCTGTCAGTACTTTTTTACCTTATTAAACCTAGTAGAGAAAGACCAAACAGAGGAAGTGACAGTCTTGCGAGAGTGGCGACCAGCAGCTCTTGATAGGTACAGAACAGTTGTGTAGCTTATATGACGATCACTTCCAGGAAGTACTAAAGAAAAAAGAAGAAACAGTAAGGATCCACTTATGGAAGATCACCAGGGCTGAAACCGTCTCATGAACCCCTGAGGAATTGTTACAGGAGAAGCTAGAATGTGTTAGTTTCAGATCAAGTAGAGATAAACTGAAATCGTTGATAGGGTGCCTGAGGCATTCTAGACTCAGGAAAAACCTTAGAAGTTTCGAAACAGAAAATGATTGCAACTGTCTAGAGAAAGAGGGAGAAGACTCCACACTATCTATTAATCGAATGCAGTGCAATAATACACAAAAGGTTAAGACGTCTGAGAGAGTATATGAGTCTTAATGTTGTTTACAATAAGTCAAATAACAAAGAACGAAGTTACATTACCAATAATTAGATTTTGAAAGAACTCATAATGGTAACATCCCCTAATAACAGTTATTATATTGGCCATGTTGTCAAATATAATTTTTGGTGTTGAAATGTAAAATAGTAAAACCTAATCTATAATGTTAAATGAGATAATATTTTTTTTAAAAGTAACTAAGAAACCAATTGTAGTAAATACTCGATCCTACATATCAGCAATTTGGGTGATAAAATGCCCTATTTTTAAATAGGTATTATTCAGTTCTCTTTGGATCATATCTTCATCGATTACATAGTCATTTTTACAATTTTAGATCTAAAACTAATAATTCTGTTAAACATATCTATAAGATTAGTGCTAAACGTTGTAATCTTAAGATATTCCATAAATGAAGTTACAAAGAATATACAGTTATATTTTTAAAAAAAAGTTAAATATCACATCTTCTCACATACCAACATACAAAACTAAATACCAATCAAGCTCAAAATTTACTACTGAAGCTGAAATATGACAAAAACTTTTTTTTCTTCAAAAAATTGCTTTCTTGATATTTTCTAAACCTCCGTTGTATAGTTTGACGCCAAACGCTTGTCTTGGTCACAATATTTTCAAAATTCCTCGACTGAAGATATCGATTAAAATAGGAGTAAAATCAATTTCATAGTTATGATCGATTAGATATCTTAAAATCGGCGAACACGATTTAGATAAAATTTCCATAGAATATATAAGGGAAGAAAGTAAAATAACACTACAATTCTTGGATCTTATACTGGAAATAAACAAAAACGGAACCAATCGCATTCAAGGGTCATTTTGGTATTTTCCGGACATTTTATCGAAACCACTTAAGCAGATTTTGTAATATTCCCTCATTTAGGTCGGTAGCTATGGTTTATTTTCATATGTTGTTGATACATTGGATATTTTGTGGTAAATGACAATTTTAATGCGTTTAATTTGTGTCCTTAGAGATATTGGGGGCTATTTTGAAGAAAATAAGACAATTTCAGTTATTGGATTATAGGAGCTAGACTCAAATTATATATGTAAATTGAAAACATGTAAGACAGAACAATTCCCCATATGGCCAAATATGTTAGGCTGAAATTAGTTAACTCGTGTTGCGTTGTAGAGTAATTTCTCTCCTTGTTGTTCAGATAGGAAAACCTCTCTATTATCATCTCCTTAGATAAAACATAAGAAGAAAATAGTTAAAAATGTCCTTGAATACTCTAATTACCTCAGGATCAGAATAAAATAAGATTTGGTCAAGAGAGACCTGATAGGAAATATGAAATAGAGGGACCTAACCAAAAAGATCTTTAACAAAGGTGTTGATCCAGCCCCAGAGGTTGGAGGGTGTGGCTGTATAATATTGAACAGACACAGACAGACATTTCCAATTGGTCAACCACCACACCCATTTTGTTACCCATTGAATAACTGTCTCTATAAATCAACTACGATTATATGAAAAATTGAAAACCCAACCTTATTTAGTATGGAAAAACAAACTAAGAGAAAGAATGATTTTCAACAAAAATTATAATCTTACCTTTGTATGTCTACTCTCTCTCTCTCTCTCTCTCTCTCTCTCTCTCTCTCTCTCTCTCTCTCTCTCTCTCTCTCTCTCTCTCTCTCTCTCTCTCTCTCTCTCTCTCTCTCTCTCTCCATATTATTAAATCCTCTTATTTTGGCTTCGGCCTCTGCCTGCCACAACACCTCAGACAACTAATCAGTCAAGAACATTTCATAGAGGTTTCAACAGGTGTCTAAAGCCTGTTCACTCATGTACCTCATCATCAAACAACAAACCAGAAACATACATCAGGTTTCAAATTCTCAATTTTATTAAATATAAGTGTTTTCATCAAGGAAACCAAAATAGCTAGAATTTCTACAATACAAATTGCTAATATAGCAGTTTATTTAAAGTCGGTGTATAAATAATAACAATTTTTAACACGTTTAATTTTGATTTTGTGTGTTAAGAGCTGTTGGTAAATTTGAACACTTGTTCATAAAACATAAATATGATCAGTTTCATATTGAACCCACAATTAATACGAATTTATATAATTAATGTTAATATAACCGTCATCAGAATTTTAGTAAACAGTCTAGTCATGCGATACTCACTCCAATTAAATAGAAATATTTTGAAATTAAAATAAAATTTAAACACAATTTCTCTTAAATAATACGTTTAATAACTCAACGACAATCACGCCATCTTCAGTGAATAACCAAATTATAATTGAAAGATAATTTGATTATTGTATTTTATGTAGTACTGAAGATGGCGACATTGTCGTTGAAACGCGTAAGAGTTAATAATCATTTCATATTGTGTTCAAGTTTTATCTTAATTATAAAAAATCTCACAAGAGATTTATTTATGACAAATTTTCATTCATTCAGACTTCCTGTCCTTGAATAAATACACAACAAAGAATTGTTAAAAAAAAATTCGGTTTTGGCTTCAAACATAACTATTCTGGAAGACTGCCACTCTGGATAAAATCAAAACTTTTTAGGCAATTAGGTGAAAAGTTATTGAGATACAATTTACGAATTCTTTAGATAAACTGATCACAATTATCCAGAAATAGTCAAAATGTTTTTTTTTTGAAATTAGAAACGTTAAACTTATAACTCTTTCGTTGATAAAGGCGAAGTGAAAATAAAATGACAAGAAACTACTACATAGTATTTCTAAAAACTCATAGTTCTATAATATTCTAATACCCTCAGGTCGGAAGAGAACAAGAGTTGGTCAAAAAGACGAGATCGGAAAGGTGAAATAGAAGAATAGAACCGAAGACTACAAGAAAATAGGTTTAGATCCAGTACTTAGGAATTGCCACACCTGTAAGCTTCTGAAGAGCGTTCAGCTTTCAATCAGAATATTCTCTACAAATAGAATAAAAGCCTATTTAACTAATAACCTACACAGGTTAATATTTTGGCAATACTGGTCCCCACGATTCAAACTGAATGTTGTTTGGTTTTGGTTATTTTATGAACTATTACAAAAATGAACGAAGAAAATGAAATAGAAATTAATTACATTAATTCTATACATTGTGTGCAAATAACATCCTACAGTAGTCTAAATATTTATTATTATTATTGTTAGTAGTAGTAGTAGTATTGGAAGCTGGTTTTACCCCCTAGACACCTCGGCCTTTAAAACCTTTTGTGTACTTTCTGATACCTCTTCCTACGTTACCCTTGGTTAGGTATAGAATTTGCTTGTCTAGATCGCATGTATGTTCTGAAGTTCCATTTGCGTCGAAGGTATCTAGTTTTCTGCGTCCTAATGTTTCAAATTTCAGAAGTATATGTTTTTTAGTTCTAAGTGTTGTCCTGTCACCAAGCTTAAGATTTTCCTTTGGTTTCGTTAGCTTTGTGCAGCGACGAACATAGAGATTTTTTAATCTGGCTAAGTCAATGACCCATAGAGCTTCCTTTTGAGAGATCTCTCCAGCGAACCACTTTGACAGGTCTCAAGTTTACCCACTTTTTAGACAATTCTTTACTGCAACTTTACTTATGGCATAAGCTGGTTCCAGGCCCAATGAAAGGTGTCATTGCACTTCTCTTCGCCAGTTCGTCTACCTTTTAGTTACCTTTGTATCCTCTTTGATCAGGTACTACCTGGTTCAATCCCACACTAATGAAGAAGAAAATTCGTGTGAACTTACGCCCTTTAAAGCAGCCTGACTATCTACCCTAAACATGTTGTGCTCATTGGGAAATCTTCTCGCTAGGCACAGTTCTGCACATTCTAATATTGCCAGCATTTCTGCCTGGAATACCGTCGGATAATTTATCAAAGCTACACGTCACTCTTTGGGTTGTTTTCCCGTCTGGCACCTGTGTCATTGCAAGATACGTCCGTATAGTATTATATACTTTTCTGTAAAGGTGACCAATCTCTGTCAATATCCTCTGTCTTTTGGATAGTCTTAGGTCCAATACATCGGGATTACCAAACTCATACTCATTATAGTAAACCTATGAATGAGGTTAAACTTCCAATAAGGATATTTAGTACAAATAGGATAAAATAAACTAATTACTACACATGTTATTATTTACGCAATACGCGTCCTCGATATTCAAAACAATTGGTGTTCTTTTGTGAATTGTTAAATAAATTAAACGAAAATGAAATATAATTTAAAATATGTCAATGTATATTATAAACTAAGCTATAATTTAATTTTGTCAAAAAGTAAAATGATAGTGAGGTTGCAGAAGACTAAAAATAATGACAAACTTTATAAGACTACTTTTGTATTGATTATTGTTTTCTTGAAATTATTATATCTAAACCAACTGAATAAGTTTTATTGTAGTATCATAATTAAATATGTCTATAAAGCCATAGGAAGTTATTAAAATTTTATTTCGTCTAATATTGACATTTAATCTAAAATCTCTTTGGAGTTCCGCTTCTTTATTTACATCTCAGCTACAACGGGTTTGTTGTACTCAAACCTCCACAACAGAGAGAAAGATCGTTAGAAGTCTTATCTCAAAGAAAATTAAAAACCAAAGAGAGGACATGCAATATTATGCTCGATAAACTCGAATTACTCACTTTCAGAAGTCTGGTAAAATCGCTCCCGATGGTTTGGTGTGATCCTCATATTATAAGTCTTGTTACCCGACGTTCTACTCCAAGTAGAGGCTATTGAAGATACCGTCTGGACTCGGGGAAGTCTTCAGAGAGATATTCCTTCGTCGGTTAGATCACCTGTAGAAATGAGTTGTTTATTAACTGTGCAGCAATAAAAATTCACTGTATTGTTAAATAACTGTTAAATGTTTAATAAATTTGAGGATAAATAACAAATATTCTAAATTTTATAGAAATCAACACAATTAATATACAGGGGACGGAGAGATATTAATAAGTCAATATTTAGTAAGTTCTTCGACTTCGTTTACTAAAATCCAAAACATGTAATTTTAATTGTTTTCAACATTGAAAAATTATTAATTGTAAAGAAGATAAACGATTTAGTTTTTAATATAAATAGAAAATCTTTTGAGTCAAACGATTAATAACATCAAAAGTCATCTGAGGAGGATAAATGATGAGGGGGTGGCTGGAGATTTAGATGAAGTTCATTGATAACTTATATAAATGATTTCTAAAATAAAAGTTTTATATTTTATTTTATTTTCTTTAGTTACCTTTACATAGAATAGAAAAAGTTTTGTCTATGAGTTAATTTTATTCTCAACAACTGTAAAACTGTAATTTTATTATGATACATTGAAATCAAAGTATCAAAGTATTACGTATTACTATTATTTACGTTCACAAAAAAATATTAGAAATCTAATAATCGATTGTAAGTTATTGGGACAGCGTCCATTATGTAATTGATTTTTACATTCTTATATACAGAGTGTTACAAAATTGTGCTTTCAAACTTCAGGAGCTGGTTTCCCACATTAAAACTATAACAAAGTTCCTATAAATAAATGTCCGAAATTTCCATTTCCAAATATATGCCATTTTGTTTTTTTCACAAAATATTTTTTACCTCCAGAATAGTTTGAAACTTAGAATGGTACCTAGTAAGGTAAAAGAACCATTGAAAAATAACCAACCTAATTAAATAATCCGTTTCAAAATAGCTGCTGCTTAAATTTAAAAATCTAAATAACTCAAAAACGACAAATGTTTATGAAAAATTTAAGCAGCAGCCATTTTGAAACACGTTATTGTATTAGATAGGTTATTTTTTCAAATCATTTCTTTACCCAATTAGATACCATATCAAGTTACAATTCAATTCGTCAAACCGTTCTGGGGACAAAAACTATTTTGTAAGAAAAGAAAATAGTGGAAATCTGGGAAACTAGGCAATTCCGGATATATGTTTATGGGAAAGTGTTTTTGGGAAACCACCTCCTGAAGCGTGTAAACACAATTTTGCGACACTCTGTATACTTAGTAGAGAGAAAGTTATTTAATGGGTCAAAAATTCGATGTCCAGCTTTTGGTGATAAAAAAGTTTTGAGGTAATTGAATAATGAATTAATCTGTCGTTTGATCAGTGCTTTACAGCGCATCGTTGTGGACCTACTAACATTAAAGTTGGTTTGTTGGGTCATTTTGGTCATATTCTCTCTCATGTCGTATCGTTTCTATAAAGTCTCTCTTTATCAACTCTTGTTCAATTCCGACCTTGATGCTACTAGAGTATTCAAGGGCTGAGGGTATTTTATGCTATTTTCTTTCCTTTTTATTACAAGGAGATGATACATCTTTTTCAGTAACTCAAAATTAAAGAACATCTGCTATAAGACACAACAAAAAATTTCTACATTTAAAGTATAATCTGAATATTTTGATAAAAGTTTACTAAAATTTAGTCTTTTAGGTCCAAAAAACGTACTAATCGTCATCTCGTCTAAAAATGCCTCTTTGTGTCTTAAAAGTAAAAGTATTCAATCGAGAAAGAATCAGTCTCGCAATCAGCTGAACTGATTTCGTTAAAATGTTGGTGATATGTAAAGCTTCTTATTGTAAATCAATGAGCAAATCCAAAATTATCGTCTAGGAATAATTGGGAAAGACAGAAATGAATCACAATACATCATTTACAATTTGTAATAGGCTTAGTTTTTTAGGTATTTTTCAAAGTTCTTAAGTAACTTTATTTAATTTTCGGTATATTTTTAACACTTCACTAATTTTATTTTATTTTCCCCTTAAAAACCTCTTGGCCATTATCGCCTTGTAAAAAGAGAAAGCAAAGTACATAATATGAAGCTTCTATAATACTCTAATAGCGTCAGGGTCAGAAAAGAATAAATTTTGGTCAAGACAAACCAGATGGGAAAGATAAAATAGGAGGTAAATTCAAATTAAATGAAAAAAGTGTAGATTCAGCTATTATCCTTCGGGATTGCCAAATCAGTACTCACTAAAGTGACCCCTGATTTTAAAAGGAATACATCATAATACTGTTTAAATATTCCTTTTGTTTAACTATATAGCAAGCCCAACACAGACAGTGCCTTATGGCTTACATATTCCAATTAAGTGGTAATGTTTTCAATTTGATTAGTATTGTTGTTTATATTTTTTATTTTTATATTTACGCATGCAAATTGGTTTGTGTATAAAAAGGAATCTATATTAGGCTACTTAAAACAAATCAATTTTTAAAATTGATTTAAATTCAATAAAATTTACTCTTAGGATGAATTTAAAGTAAAGTATGGCAAGATTATGTTTCAAACTTTTTCAAATTTGTTTCATTAAATTTTTACATACAATTTGTAAAAGACGGCACCAACTTACCTGCCGTAAGCAATACATGGAGCAAAATTAAATCAAAATAAATTAGTATTTCTCTACCTGAAAGTAGTATAAACACGTTTTTAGGGAAATAACGACCCATATTATATTTGATTTTCTAGATGTATCTGTGTGAGAGAGAAAGTTAGTGCAATACTTTTCCTTTGTTTACATATTGTACTGGATACAATTACTGTTGATAATTTTAAACTAACTTGGTTTTTCACAGGGGATAGGGATCGATAATTCCTACATTTCTAATCTTGACATCTTTATCTCAGAAATGACAAGTGTTAAATTATAGACATCACTTTTAAGTAGGTTAACGAATATTTAACAAAATTTAATTGAGTTATAGTTAATGACAGATGTCAACAAAGTGTAGCTTAACATGGTTTGATATATAATCGAGATAAAGAGTTGTTAATGAAATCGATTTATGTCATCGAGTGTCAAGTAGGAATTGTTAATTCGTAATTTATTATTGATTAATTACGTCAATTGTAGTTTGTTGTAATAAATTGTATTAAAGGCTTGAAGAACTAATAATAATACAAATAATTACAAAGCAAAAATATCTATTTCAGATCGGAATTAAATTGACCATTAATAAATTGACAATTAATTAAATTGACCATCTTGTCAGTAGTGGGTGTGGTTTGTAAAATAATTTTGTCTACAGTTGTTGACAAAGTGGCATTTTGTTCATTTAAATTAGTTTGCAAAACAGCTGATTTCTCAACAGTTTCACTTTGCCCACTACTTTGCTCACTCAGAATGGCAACCGAACAAAACGAAATTTAGGTCAAGTTTATTTGAATTGATTTATAATATACAGGGATTGTCCCGTATGTAGGTTAGATTAATTCTTACACGTAAAATAACATAAATAAACAACAAAACAACGTTTTAAAGTTGAAAAAGGAAGTAATTATTCATGAAGATGATTGACAGTGTATGTACACGGAGAGTATTTTTCGTTTGCCGAGTTTTGAATTTGGCAATCCCGTTTCCTCAACAATACACCTAAGTTATTTGTAATATTCATAAATAACCTCAGTTTTGACGTGAGAACTTCTATTCAGTGTTGATGTGTTGTTTAGCACTACTGCTATATTTTGTGTAGCTAGTTTTAAAATATGGACAGTTCAGATTTTAAAATAATCTGAAATTAAGAAAAATGCGGTAATTAAAGATCGAATTGTAATTGATTGTTTGTTTGAACACTATTGTATTAAATTAATGTTTTATTAATTGTGTTACTGCTGAAGTATGTATTGTATTTGTCACACAATATCAACTGTAGACAAAGTATAATGTGCAATTCGTGAGCAAAGTGTCTTTTTTAAACTCGATAAAATTGACGCACGAGGCTGGTATATTGAAATTGGTTTTCGTGAATTACTGTAATGTAAAGCATGACTTAGATATTTTTACTCATTGTCATAAGAAATGGGATACCCTAAGGGGAAGAGCGGGGTTGAAAGAAATAAAATTTTAAATATGAAACGAAACTTATGTGTACTCGTTGCCTGAGAGTAATTATAATTTCTAGTGTTACGAAATGTATCTTTGCATAAATCACATTTTTTATTGTTTTGAAGATTATAAAAGCTTTAAGATTCTCTCTGTACAACAGTTTTCATTTGAGCTTACAAAATTACTTTTTCCCATAATATCTTTAATTTGATAAAAAGTTTCTACAAAAAAAACATTTTCCTCTCGTTTAAAAAAGTGCCACTTTGCTCACTAGTTGCACAAATAACGATTATACCTTCACAAACATGTTTGGGGTTATTTTGTGATATTCTTCTACTAGTCTTGTCGAAAGAACTCAAATGTTTTGAACTACTGTTTTTCATACTGTTGATTTTAGGTGTTCCTATAGGAAAAATCCGGGTATCTTGGAGTCCATTCCACATGATCTTGTCGACCAATACACTTATTAGGAAACTTTCGGTACAAACATTGCCTGAAGGTAATAAGGCGTAGGATCACAGTTACGGTGGAAAATAATATTGTATTGGATAATCTTTTAACGAAAATTCAATTTGTCCGAAATCATTGACGCAATCTGTGGAAAAAAGTAGGACAGTGAAGACTTTACGGATACTCTGTATAAAACCTAAAACAGGACATTTTGAGGACTCTCATTATCAACTGTAAAAACTACAGCATGAAAGAGAAAAAATACAAACTTAGCCTAGTAGCCTAAAGCCATGTTTGAAACTAAAAATAAATATATAACCTAAGAATATAACTCAATCCTTAAACTGCTCAAAGTTTCACACTTGTTAACGAGAGTTGGTTTATACTATCAAAACCTCGTGTATAGTTTTTATAAACATAAATGATGGCATACGTCCGATTAAAACCATTTTAATAAAATGAATAAACAATCATTATTGAATAATTTTAAAATTAGAAAATGCAACTAATACATTTTCTAATTATAAAGGTATTCAATAATAATTCCACAAATCTGATGATTTTTGGAATTATCAGTCAAGAAATGAAAATAAACCGTGACCACCGATGTTAAAATTCGATTTCAATGAATTAAACAGTTCACTAAAGTTAAATTTACGAGACGAGACGAAGTAAAGCGAAGCTTTAATAATAAACTCGTAAATTTTCAGTTCCGCCAATTACTCGGAGTAGAGTATGTAAAACAATTATAATATAAATTACGTAAAACTACGAAGTCCATTACTATGATTATAAACAAATTTACGACAATTCCTTAAACATTCAAAATGTTAGTTTCGAGTTAAGATGTTTATCTGGTTAAAATTAACATTTTAATATTAATTATGTTTGTTTAGTTCTTCGTTTTTGGTAATAAAATACGCATGCAGTATTTCCCTTAATGTTTGCAGTTTTTAAAATTGCTAAAGTTTTTGAATTATCAGGGTTTTCCTTAAACATATAAAAATTCTTTACCTATTTTCCTGTTGATTTGTTTTAATAGTCTATTGTCAGTCTCAAATTTTGTTAATGTTTAAAAGAAGTTTTTTTGATAGTACATTATTTATTTTATTTATAAATTTATTCTTACAGTGTAAACTTGTTTAAGAAAGTTGTTATTAAGATTTATGTTTTATGTTTTATGTTTGACGTTGTTTTCACATCAAATTGTATTTTTAATAATCTTATTTTTTATTTTGTGGATTTGTTTAAATTGTATTCGTTTGTTTAATGGTGTATTATATTTTATCTAAAATAAGCAATTTAATATTTATGTATTGCAAAATTAAGTAGAAGTGAGAACCTGATGGTATTATGTGGTATTATTTTCATTCGAAAATGGAAGAAATTATGTAAAACCCTTTTACTCTTCTCCCTTCTGTGTAATCGTATTTTCGATCAAATATTTAAAACTAGTATTACCTACTAAGTTCAAGCCCAAGAATTGTAGGTTTTAAGAATATTGTCCTTATTATGAATCTTTTAAGAAAATTTGGTAATGTTAGATAGACTAAATGTTGCACAAACTTTCTCACGTACACAAACCACATTTAAAAGGGCGGAAGCTGCAATGAGATGAAAACTCAACATTTTATTTAAAATTGGCTGTAACGTTTTTCTATAAAATGTTGTTAATTGGGGGCACAAACGGAATCAATAGTCGCCACCTTCTTAAAATGTAGGTTAGGAAGTTTAAAAGGAAATTGATCATGAGGGATGTTGTAAAATCTAAAATCGACTCAAAACATTTTAACTAATCTTTCACAAACTCGTGAAAAAAACAATAGTTGCCAATTTTACAAATCCGTGAGAAAAACAATGTAATTATTTTTACTGTTGAGATTCCCCCCCGTGTATATCTTAAGATTGGCTCTTTTTCAACTTTTTGTGATTTTTTAAATCTGGAATATATAGATTTATTTAAATTAAATAGGGTCCAAACTACTTTTGTTTGTACGTTAAACACAATCTATTCTGAAAATTAAATTTTTATTTTGTATTAAGTTTTGGATTATTAACGTACGAATTAATCTAAAAAAAGAGAAAAATATAATATTTTATTTTGAGTTTTACAACGAGCTTATTGACGATTTTTTATTTTTTAGCTACTGAACTCATATTTTTGAGGAAATGGAAACCAGTACGTATTGTTTTGATCCTAGGAAGCTATATTTGAGCAAAAATGTTTTAAAATCGTAAAAACTAATTATAAGAAATTGAAAATTTTGATTTATGCTTTTGTGACAACTACTTCCAAATTTTGATTATGATCAATGAAAAAAAGAAGAAAACCCGAGATTTGGCCAAAATAAAGTAACACCGAATTTGTTTAAAGTCGTTTCTATATTTAGAGATGTAGAGAACCTGACAGATAATAAACTACAGGCAGAAGACAGAGAGTCTTCGTTCAAAAACCATTTTTTGAACACAGGGGATCTCAATACACAAGGATTTTTTTATCAATGACATAACTTTTTTAATATGACGTAGGCTATATTCGATTTTTGTTTTCTGATATAAAGGTTAAATAAAAACCGCTCGGTTATCATCGCCAATGAAAAAAATGGTAAACTGAATATTCTAATAACGTTAGGATCGGGAGAGAACAAGTAATGGTCAAGAGGAATCTGAAGGAAAGAGATATCTAACACTAGACTACATGAAAAAAGAATAAATCTAGCTAGGGGACTCGGGATTGTCAGGCCTTTACTCACTTTAAAGAGTCCGAAGGAAGGTATATTCGAGAATGTAAGAAGTTATCTATGGAACAACCGGCCATTTAAACAGACAGGAATTTTCACCAGATTTATTTGTTATGTTTTGTTATTTATCAAAGAGTTTGAATGAAACTCGATATTCTACAATAAACTTTAAAAAAATGCTCATCTGGTTAGGTTATGTTAGGTTAGGTTATGTTAGGACAGGTTACGTTAAGTTAGGATAGGATAGGTTAAGTTAGGTTTTGTTCGGTTAGGTTATAGGTTAGGATTAATATAGTCCAGAAATGAATTAAATGAAAAGCTAAATAACAAGATTTCTTCATGTTACTAAGCTTTCTCTATAGATAGATAAAGAAGAAGAAAACTAATAAATTGTTGTTTTTTTTCAGTTTATTGCGGAGTGAAGTGCCGAGTATTGTGGAAACAACCAGACCGTTTGTAAGTACAAAATACACAATTATCAGCACGGTTTTATGTTCATTATTTAATTATTTTAATTAGTTGTATAATTCAATTATTTAATTCGATAATTTCATTATATAGTAGGATAAAAAAGTTGTATTGGTATAAGATATTGCAAAGTTATCAGTTTAAATATTTTATGAAATTTAGTTTTGATATATCAGTTCTTTCAAAACCGTTAATTCACTATAGTTTATTTGTTTTTTACAGAAAAAAATAAATCTCATAAAATCATTTAGTATTAAACGGAGTTAAATAAAAAAACAACTTAAAATTAAGTTAAATACTTACGTGTTAGGGTTATTAAGACTGGTGTTCGAAGTGGCCGCCATTTTCGTCTTGGAGAAGCAGTAGTCTTCTCTTCTGTTATGCGCGGTATTTATTAACATATGTCAATATTTTTATCTCAGTTACTCTTTCAACAATAGTTTCATTCAATTTATCAACAGACCTTCTTTTAGGAAAGAAGGTCTTCCTGGCCTCTCAATGTTTCCAACGGATCCGGTGGTTTCAAATTTACTTACAAGCTTTTTATTCGCGATTACACTACACGGTCTGTTGCGAGTACGAGACTTTCTTAACCCGGCTGATAAACTCCGTTCAAATTCCTAATAACACTGACTCAATGCGATGAGTATTTGTAAAGGTAAAGTCATGATGGAATAAAAACAAATTAATTAATTATTTGTAAACTACTACAAGTCTACCCCACCTACTAGATGTCTGTGTTTGAATTAGTCAACAATGAGAAAACTCGTTGCTATGGCAATAAAAAATAGCAATGAAAATAACAGCTGATGTTTTAATAAATCCCAATTATATCTGGGATAAATAATAATATTTATTATCATAATATTATTATAATAATAAATTATATTGTAATAAGTATAATATAATAATAAGATCTCAGTTTGCAGTTCAACATTATTTTATAGCTTATGAGTGTCCTTATGGTTATTAATATTTAAGGTGTGAACTCATAAAAGTATTTTTATTTTTAAAGTTCCATGGAGATAAGTTCAAAATAATCCATGCAACCTTCGTGACTTTTTTTCTAAATAATATTATACATGATATTTATGTATACAATTTTAATTTAGTCTAGAATACATTAACAGACAAAATAATATATTTTTATTTATGAAATTACTTAAATAAGAACAGATAAAACTAGAGGTTTCTAACCCTCCAGGCTTTACTCATTGTATAGGTATTGCAAGCCCGAGAAACCCTAGCTTGATATACACTTTTCTCCATCTAGTCTTGAGTTAGATCCCTCTCTTAAATCTTTCCTATCTGGTCTCTCTTGACCAACACTTGTTCTCTTCATATCGTTCTGAAATTAATTAGTGTATTCAAGGGTTAGGAGTCTCTATTGTACGGCTTTTACATTTTTAAAGCGTTGATGACCGAAATATTTATCTCCATTAAAGAACAAAAAAATAAAGTATCCTACCTATGATATTTCATCATTTAAATAAGAAAACAGTGTTGCCAAATATGAAAACAGTAATACCCAAGTAGACTGTTTTCATTAGACAAACATCTCACTAGAGTTGATTACAACCTTAATTTTCACGTGTGTGTTTAAATGTTCCTACTGGAGTGATTAGGTATGACTCAGTTACATGGGAATAATCAAATGAAAGTTACTGAAGGATATCACAGTTCTAGGTTATATTGACAGAATCAATCATATAAATGATGTTTACGTCTCGACACGCGTTGTGTTTAGACTTTAAATTCTTACTTCAATTACTTTGATTACTTATCTTGAGTATATGACTGCTCTGGAGGCTTCTCGTTCTTTGATAGGTTTGTTTGTTTTTCCTTACAGATAAACACCACACCACTATTAATAAGGATAATGAATATATCTACCAGAGAGCTTGTATAAACAGAATGATTTCCTCTTAATTTAAACAAATTTTCGGGTACAAGTACTCACTACACGAAGTAGAAACTCACTCTTATAAAAATTCTCAATTTTCCTGGGAACTATTATTTTGTTACTGTTTTTCAAAAATATCATAACTTATCGACAAAAAGTTCAATTATCTCAACTTTCCTACCACCAACTGTTACTTTTGGTTGGTATTATTTTATGAAAACACATACAATTTTAAGTAATATGCATCCATTTTCATTTTCAGAAGTGTATTTTTTTCTAGTTTGAAACAAACAAAATAGGTGTTTTCGGAAAAATAACCTGAAATATTCAAAATACTACTTTTTGGTTTGTTCTTGGTAGGCTATAATAGTTGTCAAATTGAATAAAAACCTCGCCCTTGTGTTAATCTTTAATATGATATAAGACAATACAGTTTATTTTTTATAAATTGTAAGAGAAAATCAGCTTGTAATCGGAAAATAAGTTGTTATAATAAGTTTTATAATTAACTGTTTTAACCCAGACCATTGTATTTAAGATAAAGAAAACAGTTGAGACAATTTAAAATTTGAGAGATTTCTTAGCTTTAATTATTACTGAAAAACATTAGGAAAATTGTAAAATATTCTTATTCCAA
Source organism: Aphrophora alni (assembly GCA_963513935.1). Lineage (NCBI taxonomy): Eukaryota > Metazoa > Arthropoda > Insecta > Hemiptera > Aphrophoridae > Aphrophora > Aphrophora alni. The sequence continues at coordinate 19,218,960 of OY740774.1, read as the reverse complement.
ATATATCTGATGTACAAACTATTCACTTCATCTTATCAGTTGTCATAGATTCTAGCTTGTCTGGTTTAGAGTACATTTCATATATTTTACAAAATGAAACAATTCAATCACGAAAGCCTATCTATAGTATACTAGATTATGCAGTATAAATCATTTTAGAGATCAAAACAGTCAAGTAAAAGCTACCATGAAGTCCACAACGCCAGCGGAGAATCGCTTGATTTCCGCGTAATCCTGTTTTAAAATGTTTCCCCAGTTTTCTCTTACAATTTAAAAGAATAAACTGAAGCGGTTTTGGTAATTATGTCTGTCTGCCGTCTGTTATACATCCCGTGTTTTACAACTAAAAAGTTCGGACAGTTTTAAATTAAATTTGATATGTGGGCAGATTTTGGCTGTATCTATGACCATTAAAAAAAAAAATTATAACTCAGAATTTTCGTTAGATATCATAAGAAAAAACAAAAATCTTGGATTTTCAAAATCTGCCATAACTATTTTCATTAAATTTTATTCAAGCACCTAATAGAACTTATCACTTAAGAAATCCCGGTTCGTGAGTTGTCAAAAAAAAATTGACTTGGGGTTGTCCTAAAAGACGTTATTTCTCAAAATAGGCTTTATCGATTTCATTGAAATTTTAATGAAATACGAAGATTTATTCCTAAACCCCTGTTAAAAAGGTCGAGTAAAAAAATATTACAGTTTAGAAAAACTGGCAACCGTCGCTATTAAAGTTTGATTACTTAAAGTCCTAATATTTAATTTTTCATGAGCTTTCTAGGACGGTGCATTTTAAATTAAAATATGTAAAAATACTGTTAAATTATCCATATATCAAGGATCTATGTAGTCTCCGGGGACACATAACTAGAATGTACATGTAAATGAGTTAAAACTTCATTTCATTTAAGCACTAAACTGGAATCGGTTCTCTTCTTACTCTGTGAAATTAAGAGATAAAAATAAAAACCAATTTCTGTTTGTTCTAAAGAAAATCCCTTGAAACTATTAGTAATTTTCCAGCCCAATAAATAAAACAAATGAACACTATTTTTGTTAGAGGAAGCTAATTAAAACTTATAAATTGTTTCTAAACTTACGCTCTCTAATTTGTTCTTGTAAAAACATATTTTACAACTTGGAGTGTCGCCAGAGTGCATGATACATGTAAATACCTTGGGTACAATATATACTCGGAAAGAGTGGTTGTAAACTCTGCCGGAAAATGTAAACACTATTTGAAATCTATAATCCCAAAGTACTGTTTAAGGTAATGAATTGGTTTTTAGAAGTATGGTGTTGGTGCGTAAACAAGTTTTCTGCCAAGTTAATGTGATTAATCATGTGATTTACTCAATTCCGTCATCAAACCAAATACAGAAAGTTTGACTGAAACAAGAAGATGTGCATTTACACTCGAGTTACTGAGGAGATATTAAATCTAGAAAATATAAATAACATATAATGATAAATTCTATTCCTTCTGGTAATGCGAAAATAAAACTAGTATTTTAAATTATAAAAAACAAAATCTGAAAATTATTTTAGTTATCAGTAAAACTAACAATCGGTCGCGGAGCCGTTATAAAATATGCAATTTCCCAGGCTTCCCTGAATTTGATCAAATTTTGATGAATTATGAAGATAAGCGATCCAAACAAAGATGAATATATAAAATAATTGTTCAGAAACAATTTCAAAAAACGAAGAGCAAACTTGACCACCATTATTTAAATTGTGTTTATCAGATTAATTATCCTTAAGATGAGTTAATTACAAAGTGTTTATTTGTTTATTCAACTCCTTTGACAGTATGTAGTTGTCACTTAGACCAAAATACAAGATAAATATAATAAATAAACATTAACAATAAATTTCAACTGAACATAAAATGTTTAACATATATCTTTAGGAATATATTAAAATATAAGAATTGAAGAATAAATTACTAGAGTACACAGGAATTTAAGAATACACAGGATGTTCCAAAAATCGTCCCAAATATTTAGCAGCTAAATTCCTCACATCAAACGAATGAATTGTTAATATGAACATATTAGCTAAAATGCTAAGTTGTCTATCTAGACCCCATTTTTTTGTTTTTAAGAAAAGAATTCATATGGTAAATGATATGGAGTCGAAATTTTGGATGTTACTGAGTGCTATAAACACCCAATTTGAGAAATATAATCAACCGGTTTTCTTTTCTCATTTCAAAATGGCGGCTGTTCAACTTTTCAACTTCCAATTTCTCGAAAACCGTTAACTTTACAAAATATATACAAGAAATAAAATATTTTCCTTATTTTACGCCAAACAAATTTTTTTAAATTTTTACTTGTGTACCTTTAAAAGGCAATTGAGTTATAGACGAAAAAGTGAAAAAAAAAATTTAAAAAATCTTTGTAAATATCTACGACACCCAAGAGAGCCTAGAAGCCTAAAACATTCACGCAAACATTTTGGTTTTAGACTAATCTTCAATGTTGCAGACAATTACCGAGATTTAATATTTTCATTTTTCATCGATAACTCAGCTATCCTTTAAGCTACAGAATAATAATAAACAAATTTGTTTTTCGTTAAAAAAGAAAAATATTTAGTGTGCTGTAAACATAGCCAAAAATCATTATTGTTTGCCAAATATTCTGGAACATCAATATAGATTTACTTCATATTATGCATACAATCTTGAACAATTATTTTATATAAAATTTGAACGAAATCGGTGCTGCCTATTTTTAGAAATGTCGTCTTTCATAACATAATGGCCAATTTTATGTTTCGATTTTTTGTTGATAACTCACGAAAGATGGAGTTCAATGGGTTTCATTCGGACCCATAGGAGCTACACTTGAGCACAATTAGATATTAATCGATAGATACGATTTTGATCAAATGCAATTTTTGGGTTTTTTTATTGCAGCTAACTCTAAATTTGAGTAATTGAGAAAATTCAAACAATTTTTCAGAGATCCGGAAAATATGGACACATACAAAGTTTGATTAAAATCGGTCACGCGATTTGGATAAAGGACTGCACTTGCAATTTTAATTAATGTTTCTAATGAATACACCTCTACTATAATATTATTGTGGAACAAAAGCAATTATTATAAAAAGTAATTCAAAAATATGGTACCAGACATTCCTAATCTGATTCCATCATAAATTCGAGTACATTTTTGAATAGAACTACTTCTCATTTCGAAATGTATTCTCAACTTCTCCGGATATCCTTTACACCAATCGCATTCTCTGTAGCATAGAAAACTTTCCTCTGATGTCTTTTGAAAAGAACTTTTGTTAAGATGATGTTATAAACGAAGAAAAGCTCGACTTCCGCACACACGGAGAGAGTTTTTCGGGGGAGTGGTGAATCTGGAGCAAGAGTTTTCAGTCAGTATTAATGATATCCTCTGTATCCTCTGGTCTTATCGTATTAAAAAAAAAATCAATAGAAGATAGGGGATTAAATGATGATGAAAAAATTTCCATATACAGTACATAAAAATGTATTTTACGTGTATCTTATTCTCAACTAATTTTTTAAGTACGACAAAAATTGCTATTCAGATATTAACTGGAATATTCGTTTTGTTATATTTGATTGAGAAAAGTGTATTTTGGAATAACTGTCTCTATGTCTTTTTCTCGTCACGCTAATGAATTATTATTTAAATGAATTGGAAAAATCGAACCAAATTTAATATAATAAAATATTTTGAGGTATGTAAATATAAAACTAACGTATAAAATAGGTTAAAACCAAATATTAATTATCTGTCACCTAAAACAATTCAAACATCTCTTAAAAATTCCGATTTTTACATGGAGTTTATATCCCTCTGAGGATGGTAGCTACGTGTATTTACCGAAATGTACATAAGGGTTGTTAAACTTTCTAACGTTAACGAATTACTTCTTTAATATAGTTTCAACATGGCGGCTATAATATGTCTATCACAAATTTAAACGTGCAAATATAAAATCTACTTACCTCTAACCAACGTATCATTTTTTAAAATTTTAACTTTAAACCATTCTCTAAATATTGGGTGTTTTTACCATCCTATTTATACACGTATTGAGAAACCGTTGAATTTCTAGATATTGCAAAAAAAAAATTAAACTCACCTTGAACAAGCAAGAAAAAACTCAAATATCTTGATACAATCTTGTTGAGCACTGTGGTGAAATTCACAATTATGATTTGAATTTGCACCTAACCACAATCACTAGAAACTTTAAAATAAAACACAATTATCTGATTATAATAATAATTAATAAATAACAATTAATCAGATAATTGTGTTTTATTTTAAAGTTTATAGTGATTGTGGTTAGGGGCAAATTTGAATCATAATTTCAAATATCTTGCAATTATATAATGATTATGTAACCCAGGATTTGTGTGTTTCGGGTGAAAACATGTGCTTAAATGTTAGTGCACATTTGGAAAGACGCATATTAAAACTGTAAACATGCAATAAGTTTAACCATCGAATAATTTCACATTAATAAATTAAAAACCAGTGAAGTTTAAATCTCTTTTATTTACGTTATTTATAATTGCTTCGGATTGTCAGATAAGGCACTTGTCAGATGGTTAAGATTTATTGTTATTGTTTAGAAATCGTCATTTATCAGACAATGACTGAAGACAAAATAAACTTTGCAAACTGTAAGTTTAAGGGGACCGTTCTGTAATTTAAATTTGGGATAAAGTCAAAAACACAATACAGAACTTTAAGCAGAGATATTCTTTGATTTAATAAGAATTAAAGCGTTAAACTTTCGCAGAGAAGGTTTGAAGAACTTTAATGATTTAAAAAATTTAAAATGTTTCGCAATAAAAGTGAACTAAACGTTGTAAAAATTTTAATTTTAATTATCTTATCTCATCAGTTTATAGCAGATCTTTGTTATGTTCTTGCGACACCTGTATCGCCATTCACCGGTGTATTTTGAAGCTTGAATCTACATTACAATTAGTCTTTACACTCACATCACTCTGTTAAAACACATATTATCATAGAACATAAATTATGTACAACAACGTACATGTAAAAACTTAAAATTAAAAATAAAATTCTTCTTTTTTCTTCCCTGATACAGCTATTCGTGACTATGCCTGTTTCACTACTCACAAAATTCATAATTTCTATATTTCGCCTAATGCTCTACTCATATTTAATTATAATTTTACTTATCGTATTTTATCAGTGTATATCATCTTTGTTGTCTTTGTTATTTTAAGTAGTAAAACAGACAGTCACGAACATCTCTATCCTGGAAGAAATAAGAAGAATATTATTGATTTTAATATTAACTTTTGACATGTACATTGTTGTACATAATTTATGTCAATTCATAGTATGTGTTATAACAGTTGATGTGAGTGTAAAGACTAAATGTAACTTGGATTCAAGCCTGAAAATGACACCGGTGAGTGGTGAAACAGCCGTCGCAAGAAGGTAACAAAGGCCTGCTATTGACTGATAAAATAATTGAAGAAAAATTAAATACCAGCAAACCATTAGGGAAAAGTTAAGAAAATGTTTTTCTTTATTAAGTTATTATAACGTCTTTAAAACGTGCATTAACCCTCTATAAATTTTAAACGACAAAAGTGACAAACCTGATTTGTTGTCCATTAGATAAGGTTTACTTGTTAGTTGAAAAGCTTCACCGGAGAGCCACCGGAAGGGAGATAAGTAGAAATGTTTAAAATTAATCAGTATTTTGTTAAACTGAATTTGATTAATGTCACATTTAAAAATGGTTGTACTAAAAACAAGTTGGTACTAAATAAAATCATGTTATTTACCCAGCCCAACTCAATGCATTACAAGGAGATCCTCTAAAGCCCAAAAGCTGGTTTCTTGAGCTATGTAGGAAATATTAAATTTTAATACCTTTTTTTTCATTTTTGTAAGCCATATTTTTATATAACTAGGATTAACTCTATTTTTTATGTCTATTTATTTAAAAAGTTACCTAGTAAAGGCGGCTGAAGTGACTTGTATAGTCTTATCTTGAGGCTGCACAAATGTCAATTCACTCCATAGTGGTCGTTTTAAAGTTCACAATATATATCTATTGCATTAAAAACACAGTTACAATAAAACCAGTAAAAACCGGTTTATACTAGGGCCAAAGTTTTTTATTACATGGTATGACATAAAGCGGTCGCTTTTACGAGGTGAGGTTTTACACAGCTAGATAGAAAAATAGGGTTAATATTAGTAGGGTTGAAAATATTGCTGACATAGCAAGGATGGCTCTTAATATTTTTGATTGAAAACGCTCCAGAATTTATAAATTCGAATTCCTTGTACTACCCGACAGGGTAACACCATACGTAAGGGGTGTGAAAAGATCTTTTTAAATAATCAGTAAATATGCACTGTACAGCTAAAATGGGATCAAATTATTGGTAAAGTTAAAAGTACCTTCAAATTATTGCTTTCGGTAGTATTGATGGATGTTACATAGTTTTTGCTGATGATTTTCAATGCAGTATGTCACAATATGAACTTAATATCTACATAAGGGTTAAACAAGAAACGTTTTGTTTGCTCTCAAACGTTAAATTATTTTGAAATTACCTCCTGGTAACTAAATCTATACTTAACTATACAAGACACAAAAATGTACGATTTTGAACGAAGATTATTATATTTTTTTAAAGACTTAAAATATTTACTTTCTTAAGTTTGAAACTTAAAAGGGCAAAATTAAGTTTTGTTTTATAAACTGCCAAAATTAACAAAAATTATTATTGGAAACTTAATTGTTATTTTGAAAGAAATTAATAGTTTTGTCGTAAATTGAAACAAAATTGACGATGATTGGGAACCTGACATGTTAGACTTAAACATCCATTCCCAACATTGTAACAAAATAATGGATATTTGTGGTTTTTAATATCCATATGTACAAACTGTATAAAACAACCACTACTTTCAATTCAACTAAAACTTGTCCTTCAATCCAATAAGATTTCATTGTCACTTAATTAGCCAATTAAACTATTTACAGAGTCCCCGTTAAGCTCTAAACTACCAGTTTGGGGGTAATCTACACCTAAGGGGGGAGAACTCATAAAATTTAATGTCAGGCCTTTGAGGCCCTTTTATTATGATTGTGTTCTAAATTTTGACGTTCTAAGTAGTTGATAGAGTATCTCTCTCTTGTTTCTCAAGTTCTTATTTGCCATTCCGGGATAGTCAAAGATGCACCTTTATCAAGTAGTTACCGTTCTCCTTGACGCACCGTCACAGGTACACAACATTTTGAACAAGCTTGTTTTCCATTTAAAAAAAATAGATTTTTTTATTCTAGGTATCGCATTTTTTCAACAATTTAGAAAATTTACTTTACTAAAATTTAATTTCAGTCAGAATATATCATTTGATGCAAAAATTAGAAGTTGATTTTAGTTAAATGCACATATTTTAAGAATACAATTAATGTTTAAATAATTAGCTACATAAGTAGAATTTTGAATTATTTTAATTATAATTTCCAAGGTTCAGGTCACTATAAAATATTTAAGATGCTGAAACCAATGGTCTCGTCCTGATGAAATATAATCTCACAAGTCATTATTATTTTAACAATTAAGTAATTATAGATTACACTAAATTTATTTGATCATATAAAATATAGATCGTACGAGGTTTGTTATAAAACAAATGAAACTAATTGTGTAGAACTTTTTATTTTCAACTTAACTACAAAATGATTTTACTTCCCTAAAAATAATATCCATGAGAAGTCAGACAATAACAGAATATCCATTGTCATTGAATGAAAATCTTCAATTATAAAAATCTTCGAATTGTCCGTTCAGATCATTTAGTTTGTTATTCAAACGTTTAAAATGACAACTTAGAGAACTGGAAATATTTCCTTAGCAGAAATCAGGTTGTTTACTTCAATTACAATAAGGATACTCTATCTTACTACATACAGATCTCTCTCAAGATAGTTGAGAGATGGTGATTACATATCTGTAAATAAATAATAATTCCAGAAAATCATCTCCATTTACATCTCGTGTCTTCAATTACCTCTAAAATATAACGTGAACTTAAAATTAACTCAATATTGGGGCAGTTGTAACACAAAACGCCATTTTTGAATAAATATTTATTAAATAATTATTTCAAAAAAAATATATACGATCTAGACCGGGAATCGAACCCAGGCTTTACGCGACAACGCTTTACCAACTGAGCTATCCTTGATCGCTTCCCAGTCTAGGGTGTACACTTCTCACTTGAATTTGTTTTTGTTGCGAATTTTGAGTTATGACAGATAGCCTAAATTACCTCATTACAAACGACATTGAAACTAAAACTCGGCTTCCAAGTATCGGCTTTTACGTATCTATTTAATTATATTAATTTATTGATTTTAACTCTTATAAATTATTTTACCAAGTAGTTCGATTCCCGGTCTAGGCCGTATATTTGTCACTTGAAATAATTATTTAATCAATAATACTAGCTTGGTAAAATAATATATAAGCGTTTAAATCAATAAACTAATTTAAATATTCCAAAATAATCTGATTAGCTACAATATCGTGGTGAATCATTCTAGAGTCAACAATATTTGGCATTACAAGAGATCTTTTTTCTAAGTCTCAAGAAACCAACAGGTATCAATTTAAATTATTTTCTATTCTGAGGCACACACAATTCTACTTAATGTTTCTAATATAAAAAGAGTAATGAGTATATATTTCATCTTTCACTTTCTTTTCTGTCTTTATTTCGTTGTTTTTGAGCTTTTATAGTGTCATTTCCAAATTTTAAATTTTATTTCTGGATCATAAAAAAAATCCACGATTCAACACGCTTTAAAATATTTTGTTGTAAAATTTCTATCATTTTCAATATTATCAAAAATGAGAAAAAACCCCATATTTTCTGGAGCCGTTTTAGCGAAGATTAATTACAAACTAAAGTCATTCCTAAATATATCATTTTTACAGTCAAACGTTAATCGGAAATGATGAAATGTTTTACTTTCATCACATTTTGGTTATTGATGCTGTTAGAGTGTCGTCCATTTCAGGGTTCATCTTTCACTGTTTCACAATCATCAAATGAATGTGTTCCTTAAAAACCTCAGGCCGGAGCTTAATTTCACCTCTGAAGAATTGTTTACTTCATAAATATATTTGTCGGTCTTTATTGGAGTTTGCGTAAAATTTACTTCTCTAAATATTTTTACCTCCGTCATGAGAAAAACAAATGCAAAAATTACGGTAAAAAATGTTTTGTAAATTTAAATATCGTTTAAATTAATCAGTTGTTGCATTGTTAGTGTTACCATCCTGCTACCTTCTGAGAAAAAAATAGAGCTCAATTATGTTTTTATTCACACCTTGTAGATTTGTAAAAAAAAAAGAATTATAAACACGTAAGTGCAATATATAAACATGTAAAGTACACACCAATTGATTGAGTGTCGTGTTGCACCTTCAGACATTTCTCTTATAAAACAATCCCTATAAAACATTTGTAGTGTTCCCTACCTACATAATGTACTGTACAAGTATGTTTAACTAAGTAGAACACCTAGTTACAAGTGGAGTGTAACATTTCCTGTCTTTGTTTACAATTAACTCAGTAAGATTGATTAAAATATTTGTTTTATTACTTTTGAATGTTTAGAACATTTTGCTTCTACAACTATCACTACGTCATCAAGATGAGTTTCGATAACAACTTTGCCATCTTTAGTCGTATCTTGCGCTTTTTATTTCAATCAGGTTTGACTTTGTTTCGAATAATTCGAGTTTGTTTACTTATAACAGCTCATTCATCTCTGAAGATGACGACATTGTTGTTGAAACGCGTTTGAGTTAATAAACGTATTATTTATGAGAATTTGTGTTTTATTTTAATTTTTCAGAATATATATCAATATTAATCAAGTTTGTTTGATGGTTTTTACACATACATTAAAACAGTCTACTAACTATAAATACGCTGGCGTATTAAAACGCCAATTAAGCATTAAATCAGTTTTACAGTTTTGAAGTCAACTGGAAAATGTCATTGTAGTATAAATTATTCATGATGTGGTTTTCCACCATCAGTAATACGACAGCCGTTCCATCACATGTTTAGCAGCTGTTATTGACAGTAATGAAATTTTTACTCGTTGATAGTTCCGAAAAAATAAATGGTTGTTTTTAAAAAGTTCACGACAGGTTTCGAGCTACAAGTAAATAATTGCATTTAACATGATAAGTAGTAGGCCTACACCATCAAGTAGAATTCAGGGTTATGGATATAATTATCCCAGCTGTTTTACATAGAAAGTATTTAATATGTTAAGAAAGTCAAATGGCAACTTTTGTGAACTTTTTTGTATTATCTTAGGCCTATTTGTGGTTTTAAAATTTTGTCCAATATGGCGGAAAAATTTAAAATATCATATAAGAAGTATCAATTTTTTTATGGTGGTTTCGGATTAACACGGAATGCCTAGACTTTTTGTTATTCTGTATTTTCGATACATCCAACTGTTTGGAAGCTACGGAGACTTAAATTAGTGAAAAACAAGATTTTAGGCGTTTTCAAAGGTCCAATTTCTGTACTTAAAACAATTGAACAGAAATTAAAATTGAACGTAAACAGATTATTATATAGTGAAAACTATAACAAGTTTAATAATGAACAAAATAAATAATTTGTAGGAAATTGTATTCCCCACCAAAATTTACAAAATTTAAGATAAAAACATTTATTAGCACCCAATTAAAATTTAGTAAATAAAAAATTCCAACCTTTATGTGGCCGAAGGTCATAAACGGATGGGTTTTTCTCAAAAATATACCAGAACAAAATGCCCTTAAAATTAGATGTTCTAGCACAAAAATATATAAAAACAGGTTGATGTTATGTAAAAAAAAATTAGGCAGCTATATTGGACACTGGGGGCTTTTTTCCAATAAATTTGTTGGCGGGTTTTTAGAAATAAATAATTTTATTATCTAATACGAGTAGTTTTAGTTACCTAATTGTGGTCATTTTTAGTGATCACCCTGTATATATATAAGAAATCGAAACGATTTAAGTATTTGAACAATGTTATTTTAAACAGTGTTCAAATATGGTGCCAAATTACTATGCCTTTTGTTAAAGTTGATTTAATGAAATTTCAATGTTTAATGCGTCGATCGTAAGTATAAGAATTTCAGTATTAAAAAAAAATCATTTAACATAAAGCGACATCAGTTAGAATAAACAAATATTTCTTTATTAAATTTTGTATTTTAATCTTCTAAATGATATCCATTAGAAAGCAGGCGAGAAACTTTGAAACACGTTTAGTAATTTTATTTTAAACTGTCAACGTACAATATATGAAATTATTAAGTTACATTTACTCTAATCAATTAAAAACATTCTGAAATAAATCCACACTTTTATAAAAGTTATATACAACTGAGTGTTTATGGCGTCACAATCGTCCTAGCAAGGATTATTATTAATATAACTGTCAAAGATTATACAAAATAAATAATTATCAGACATTTAATTATGTTCTAATTAAAATAACATTAAACTCGATTTAATTTTCAAGCAAATATTTTGAAATTTAAATTTACGTAAAAATACTCAAAAAACCAAAACATACTTTAATGGAAATTTCCTTTTGATTTAGTTACACAAAGTGTAAAATAGTGCATCGAGCGGTTGATCTCTTATAATTTAAATCTTTCTCCAAGAAATCAGTGAATTTAGTTTTAAAGATCTCAGCGATATTTTATATATACAAAGTGTTATAAAAAACATCACCTTAACCACCCCCATCTCCAGCTTTAAATAAATAAAGAGAGACAAACTTGATTTTGGTAAATTAATTACTCAAAATGTTAAAACTTGTTATGGATAGAACTTATCCTTGCCGCAATTGAACCTTATCAGAGAGAAGTTTAATTTTTCAGTATAAATTAGTATTACTCAATTAGTATTGTATTACTCAATTAGTATTGTATTACTCAATTAGTATTGTATTACTCAATTGGATGAGTCTCAGAGGGAAGTTTAATTTTTCAGTATTAAATAGTATTACTCGTTTACTATTGTATTACTCAATTGGATTAGTATTACTCAATTAGTATTGTATTACTCAATTGGATTAGTCTTGTATTCGAAATGGGTGTATTCTTTGTTTTATTAAAATATTAGTCTCTTGTGATTTAGGGGCTATCAACGTTTTACAAAGTTAAAAATTTTCTTCCATATAGTCAATAATAATAATAATTAAAAATCAATGCAATTAATTCCACATAAAAAATATTTAAATAATGGATATAAAAATAATTTTAAAGTTGGATTGTGTCTTTTTTAACTTACTATGAAACGTTAAAATCAGAGATACAGTTTCTAATGTTCCAATTACAAGATTTCAACTTATTTCCTAATTGTGAGTACGGAATTGGTAATATCGAGGGAACCTTGTTAGATCTACAACTCTTATAGAAGAAGTCGTTGAAGCCGTTGGTGTAGCTTCTTTTCATCCTTGTCTTTCATCTTTCAATTCATCGCTCCTCCGACCCTGATACTATTGGAGAATTCGAGGGCTCTAAGGTCTTAACATTCTTTTATTCCTTTATTTATAAAACGATGATAACCGAGTAATTATTAGCCTTTAAATGACAAGAAATTCAACCTTTGAATTAAATTTTTACGTAGTACTAATATCTGTAATTTTTTTAAAATCCTTAAACTGTCAAATGTGTATTTTGTTTGACGGGCCTTCTTTAATCTCTACTGTGGTCGTCTTGGAGACAGTCAAGTAGAGCTTCGTTCGATCTATACCTGCTCCTTTAGGTTTAATCCGATTTAAAGGTTTTTTTTGTAAAAAAATTTGGACATTCACAAGATATAAAACAACATACTGTAAATTTAGTTTTGTGGATTGGTTGACCATTTTACCATTAAAAACCAAACATTGTTTTTGTGCAGCTGATTTCTATTACTGTATTTATTTATTGTTTAGATTACAAGTTCGGGTAATGTGTAAGTTTTACTTTAAAATTATGGATCTTCAAAGTAACAATTAAATTGAATTTCGGTAATACTGTGGAAACTCTTGTTTTGTTTTTATGGTAAATAGTACAAATTTGGTGTTTTCATATACACACGTTATACTGAATAAAATGTAGTAACACTTCATAATTTTCAATTTACGAAAATATTTTCCCAAAATATAAAATTCTATGACTGTTACATAAACGTAACCGGACATTCTAAGGATGAAGGTGTTATCAAGTAAAGGATGGACAATTTAGACAAGAATAGAAATGAGGTAAATTCGAACTCTGAAAATATCCAGATAGTTTCATTTGAAACTTACAAAGAAAAACGTTAGTTGTGTTATACTAACTAAAAAGATTATAAAATATTTAATGTATGGTATAATTACCATAACTTAACCTTACATAGACATTTTGAAACTAATTAGTTACGTTAATTTGAAACGTTAAATTTGACAAGTCTGGTTGAACTGTGGACGTGTTTCTTCGTCAATCTATAATAACACAAACGTGAACCCACCCTTCTTAATTCAATTCTTCTCCTGCCTCTTACATATGTCACTGTGTGCTTTAGTTTAGATAATGACAAAGAGAATCATCCATTGAAATTACCTTTAAGTTTTTTTATTGTTATACAGACAAATTTTTGAAGTATTAAATTGCACCTTTTGTAATAATATAAAAAGTAAAATTTCACCAGATTCAAATTGTTTTTTTCAAGATGGGAGACAAAATTAAAAAAAAATTTTTTTAACATCTGTGTGTTTAATCATATCTTACTAGAGAGTGTTGCCATTTATTATTGTTTTCCTTGTTATTTAAAAATTCACAATCATCATCACAATCATTTTATAAAAAAAAGGAACAAGAAACGTAAAATAATGTCTCCTAGTAACTGATTAATCTAATTGCGTCAGAGTCTGAAAATAACAAGAGCGGCCTGTTAGGAAAGGCAAAAGAGTAGATTATGAAAGGCGTAGATACAGCTTGGAAACCTTGGAATTGATACTCCCTAGTCACTATAAATAAGCCACTGAGGGTATGTAACGAATAAAAAAAATGAGACAAAACCTAGAAGGGGTTAAAAATGATGAACAATATAAAAAATTGTAAGAAGCTAAAAACTTCATTGAGTTCAAAATTAAGATGAGGAGTGAGCACTATTCAACTACCTGACATATTGCTTTCTATATATATCTCAAAGTCACACCAATTGGATTGCTTGTTTTGTTGAACGTAAACATGAATTCCTTAGACACTTGTCTCATAAAACTACCCCTATCAACATTCTCTTGCTATCTACCCATATATCGTGTTGCAAAATAGTTATCTAATAAAATACAAGTATATTTAACTTCTACGAAGTAGAATACCTAGTTTGCAAGTAGAATAGAACAGTTCCTGTGTTTGTATACATCAACTAATTTCAATTAGGGTTGCATAGTTAATTGTTTTAAAATTTGTGTTTTGTCTAACAAATATATAGAAACAGATATTGTTCTCATCAAAATTTTACTAAGGAGAACGCAATTTATACAAATTTTAGTACACCCAAAAGCAAAATATTTCAACAACAGCTCAACATCCTTAGTCGAATCAAGTGTAACTGAGGATGTCCAATTTGTCGTCGAAAAGAGATAGTGATGTTTGTAGAGGTTTTGACCTTTTACCCGAATTAACTGGAAAAATGTTTTGTAGGTAAATTCGTTTTGCATGATCCTTATTTTTTCACACAATAGTTGACCTTCTGTACGTACGACCAATTTTGATTATAATTGGTATTTAAGAATTTTATTGGTCTCCTAAAAATGCCTATAAATTTAACCTTCTTAATTGAAAACTTGTGGTAAAATTAGGAAAAAATGAAAATAGAAAATAATTTTCCCCCTAATTGTAGACCCCCACATTTCTTTAAAAAAAGTAATAACTACTGTACTACCTTTAAAATAATGATTTTTACTCTAAAGGGCCTGAGAAATTACCTAATTTCGTTAAATTCGATTTATGACGAATTTTTTTCAAACTATAAATTTGGACTTTCACTAAATTTACAAAGAAAACACACACAAAAAATAATTCATATTAATAATTGTTATCAGCATATAAATAACATAAAACTTATTGAACCGGGATTGTACGAGATGTTTTCATAATGCCTGCAATTGGATTTATTTTCAAGGGCTGACACAATTGGGTTTGTGTCCTAAAACAATATTATTTCAAAATCTATTTCTGATTTATTAAATTATCACATGAATATTATCATTAGATATAACGGAATTAAAAGCACTGGTTTTTCATTAAGTCACGAAATATTTTTAAAATAATAAAGAAAGACAGGTAACTTGAGATGCACCTCTTGACACCATTGCCGAAGAGTAAGTTAAAATTTTAAATTAATTATTTGTAAAACATAATCTAAATATTTTTAAATAATGTAATGTTGGCAATCGAGTTACTTACCGCGCCCATCATACAAGCAGATCTATACGTAATGACTAAATGTTGATTTTTGGGTCTTGTAGGAAATGTTAAATTATATTGATAAACGAAAAGGTCTTACCAAATAGGTGAATTTTTAAAAAAAACAGTTGGTACTCAGGTTTTCTGAACATCGTAATGGTTTATATCACTACTTTCTTGATTTTATGTTATATAAACAAGTTTCCACTCGCTTCGCTCCTGTGTCTCAGGCCTGCCTGATCTCGTAACTTTATTATATTATTTTGAGTGACCAGTCTTCCAAATTACTTGTTTCACAACAACTTTTATTTTTGTAATAGTATAGATGTGGTGTTGGTACAATAATGTAGAATTTAAATCTCCAAATTTTTATCTAATTTAGTGTGTTATATGTTGACTAACAGACGAATTATGAAACACGAAACTGTTTAAAATGTCCGTCAATTTAAAATTTGACTTTTTTTATTATATATTTTCGAATTTCAATAGAGTTCTATGTGAGTCTATTTTAATCCCCATACACGTCATTACATTTTCTTATCTTAATTTTTGTGTCCACTATCATTTTTACGTTCAAACGACTATGATATTTGGCGGACGGCTTATCGAAAATAATTTTTTTCTATTACCACTTTCGTGAAGCATAATTAAAAAAAAGTGCAAACGTTAACCCAGTTTGGAGTTCTGCAATATTAAAAAAAATTATAATTTAATCTTTTACCAAAACTTAGATTTCAGCAAATAATTAAAAATAGTGTAAAAAACAAATGATTCGATTGTTAATATAAAAAACACCTTAAAAAGTTTACGTTAAAAGATTTTAAGAAAGTCAAATAATCTCCAATATTCACTAAAAACCAGATAGGCTACCTCTTTTAAATGTTATCTTGCGGTTGAAGAACTCTCCAGTTTTCCGTTGTTTTGTGAACTTTTGTTAGAAATGAAAACTCTACCCCCTACAAAGTACAATTTAATTACTTGCCCGAGTAACCTTTATCTTTCAATAAAAAATAAATAATAGAACCTCTTATATATCAGATAAAACACAACCTACACTAGGTGATCGTCTAGGGTGAAGTCTAGGCTGATGGAACTTCAATACACAAACGTGACGTGACTTTACAGTGTGAAGACTCTGGGATAGGAGTGTTTAATGGTAGATTTATAAAGAAAAATAAAGTCTTTATAACAGGGTTTGTTTTATTTGAGGAGTGTGTGGGAGCTTAATTTCTGTTTAATTAAAAACCGGATCCTGTTATTTTATATTTGTGCTTTAATATAATAGTCACTAGTTACTATGATTCACACCGTAAAATATCACTTCTAATAAAAAACTGTTCCAAACCACATAACCCTAACTTTTTTCTGATTCGAGATATAATAATGAATACAAAGTAAATAAATATTTTAGTCAGTACTATATAATATTAAACTTTACTTATTTTGATCAAAATTGTTTCTAAAGAATTGACAAAAACTTTTCATTAAAACAGACAAAAAATCGTAAAAAAAGGTTAATTTTTCTTTTGACGAAACCTTTTGTTTCTTAAAAGATGAAAACAGCAACTTAACTGTTGAGACAAACTCTTCCGTTATATTGGCAGCAGTGCTTTTAAATTAATCTATTCAGAAAATGTCTCCATTGTTAGTTCTAATTTAAAACAAAATATTTAAAAGTTGGTTTAATTAGAATATTACTTAATATTTGTTTAATCAGAATGTTTATAAATTAAAACTGTTAACAATTCACTCAGTTGCTTTACTTAAGAATAATTTTATATTCCTCTTCTTTACTTTCGACACAAAGGAATTGTAATTTAATGACATTACATGAATTGTAAAATCATTACATTTTAAACTAAAATATCGGTGTTACTGTAATTATATAATTTAAGGAAAGGAGAAATGAATACATTTCGACTAAGATATAGGAAAAAGTTGTTGAAGATTAAAAGCCGATGTAACCCAAAGACTTGGGCATCATGTGTAAAAGATTAAACAAATTGGTATTAGTTTCCAACAAAATGATCGCTTCACATATATAAATAGGCTACCAAGAATTTAACATTAAATTTTGCGTGAGAGCGATTGTTAGAACGTATTACAATTCATTTTTTAAATCTTCATTCAATCAATTTTTTCTTTGATGTTTAAAGGGCGGTCAGATATATAGTTGAAAAGTTCCCTTTAGATGAGACACCCTGTATATGCAAATACATGAAGCCCTATCTTTTATTGTATTTCCTACCTACAATTACAACTATTTTATTGTAAAATTGTTTATCAATACAATTATATTTAACTTGTACTAACCAAAACACCTAGTTACAAGCAATAACGTAACTTTACTTTCTCACTCTACGTAAAAAATAAAAGTATTTTGACTATAAAAATAGATATTATAATTTATAAAAAAAAACCTATTTGTATTATTACATAAAAAATTTCTCTACGAAATGCATAGCAATCTATGAAACCGATTTTGATTTGTCAAGGTATAATTAACATGATCATCATTCTTACCATCCCACAACTCATTTAAGCATATTACCTAATATAGGCTACATCTACCTATTTTACTCATTAATATTTATTGACAGGATTTAACTCATAATATCGCAACAAAGACATAAATCTCTAGTTATTACCCATAAGTCTTTAAAATATTTTACTTAATTTTCTAATTCTTAAAATCAAATAAAAAAAATATGTAAAAAAAACATAGATCAATTATTCAAAAAATGAATTTAATCCAAATGACTTAATATATAAACTCATCATTTACAATAGCTTAGCAAACAATAATCATTCTTTAAATCTGAAACAGTAATTATCTTGAACTCACTCTAACTCGTGGTTTCGTAAAATCATTACATTTTTTAACTAAAATATTGGTGTTACTTTAATTATATAATTTAAAGAAAGGAGAAGTGAATATATTTCGACTAAGATATAGGAAAAAGTTGATGGAGATTAAAAGCTGATGTAACCCAAAGACTTTGGCATCATGTCTTAGCCTAGAAAATACTTAATAATTTCTATATATTTGGGGCCATCGAAACCTAAAATGAGTACAACTGAAAATTACCTAATGTTTTGAATATCTAAACTTCGTGCCCACATTCACTTCACATCAAAAGTCATTTATCCCTTCTGTTCACTTCCGGATCATCATATGTCACCTTTTTTTACTACCTCCCCCCTTTTCTTATAAGATTGATATTTCGGTGTCCCCAGACGTTTAAACACTTTCAAAACATCTGCAGTTTTTTTTTAGTTCGACTTTCACACACATACGATTTGTTACATACGTTACATGGACGAAGTCCGACTATCTAGTCTGTTCACACAAGTTATTAATGCAACATTTTTTAATCTTCGGCTTTCGGAAGAAATAATATAAAAAGCCTATTCCTAACTATTGTAAATAGTATTTTCTTATACTCTAAATATTTATCTCCAACCAAAATATAATTGGTATCTAGGATTTAAATAAAATTGTTGTAGCTAATAATAAATTGGTATTTATAAAAAAAAAAACTTTGTTAAAATTAACTTTTATCACAATTTGTTTAAATGAATCTTCCAAGTTCATTAATAAAACTTATTGGTCTACCTTTAAAAAAATTCGTTTAATGATTTGTCATTGTATAAACCATTTCATTCAGGCATTTTGACATAATCCAGTTTTGGTAAATTTTGTTAAAATTGTTAATTTGGACTTTCATTGTTTTATAAAGGTTAATTTGACAAAAAATTAAAACAAGAAATAAAGAAAGAATTAATATTATTAATTATTCTTATCAGGAAATAAACAAACAAATCGCGTAATTCAATTAAAGTGCAAAAATCAGATATTCTGTAGAGCCGACCAAATCACTCGTATGAATAAACCGAGATTGGAGGAGGGCTTTTATAATCCTTGTTTATTCTGTAATTGGATTTATTTTCAAAGGCTGACAATATTAGTGTTATTTCTAATCCAACACCTTGTTTATTAAATTATTACAATAATATCATCATCAGATATATTAGAGTTACAAACACAGCAACCCCACAATAATTTTTTTAAGAGTACAATAGTTGCTTAATTAGATATGAAATTTTTGTGCTATCTCTCATTACAAACCTTATAAAAGTTTCGTTATATTATCAATTTAAATACATAATATAAAAATCAATTATTTAAAAATTTTAAAATGCAAAAACGTCTAGAAAATTTTTTGTCCTAAATTAAAAAATTTCTGTATTAGATCCAAAGCAAAGTTTTTAATAAACAATTTAAAAGATTAGATTCGATAGAACACTGTTAAATAATTCATATGACTTTAGTTAGAACAATTGTTAAAAAATCGCTCTATCCTCAACTTATATCTGTCAGATAAAGAGTAGTATTTTTGGAAGTAAAAACTTCTATTGGTGCGTTGGGTACTTTTTGGGATGGACTTTTTCAATAGAAATCGCGTCACGCATACTACCGTAATGCAACTTTTGGGATGGACTTTTTCATTAGAAATCGCGTCACGCACCGTACCGTACCGTAATGCAACTTTAATATATAAATAGACAACGGATACGCACGCACAGCGTATATATAAACTCATATATCTACGAAAAATATTGCACTAACTTTCTCACATATCCATACGTATTAAAACTAAAAATCTACGAAAAATATTGCACTAACTTTCTCAAACTCATATACATAGTCAAACTAAAATCAATGCAAAAATATTGCACAAACTGTCTCATATACCCATATATATATTAAAACTAAAAATCTAATATTGCACTAACTTTCTCAAACTCATATGCATAGTCAAACTAAAATCAATGCAAAAATATTGCACAAACTTTCTCACATACCCATATATATATTAAAACAAAAATCTACGAAAAATATTGCACTAACTTTCTCAAAATTCCCATACAAGTTTTCACTTCTAACGTGTGGTCTTAAGCACACCCAGTATATATTTTTAAACGTGTTATTCTTTTCTAAAGGTGTCTGAAAACCTGAAATGTGCAAAAAAACTTAATTCTACCATTCCAACTTATTAATCATTATTTATTGTAACGGTTATTAATCACGCTATATATTTATAACACTCTAAAACAATTTAATAATTTTTGTTAGAATTATATTTATAACGGGTTTCTTTCAAGAAATCTAAACATTTGTAAAAACAAAACGTATCAATAAACATTGCTCGTCACTATCTTCCTGAAAATCTGATATTGATCGTTATCAATGAAGTGATCAACTAATTTGATTCAAATTATTTTTATGATTACAAAATATATATATAGTTACTTTAAAACGAAAATTGGATTAAGGTAGTTTTGACAAATCGAAAATTACCTGAAATACTACAACAATCATGTTATATTTCATCAGACTTTAAAACCCAAATTCCACACTAAATGTTGAATAACTGATTCATCATTGCAAAATGGAATATGGTGCAACTGTTCCACCTAAAATCAATTAATCATCACAAATATAAAATAAAAAATATTGAAAATATGATTAGGTCTTCTTAAAATGAGCCCTAAAAATTATGGATTATGTGAAAATTGTCATGAAACTATCAATGTTTAGTGTTGTTTCTATGGAATATTATTATCTTGATTATTAAATTATTATAATAAAATCATCATCAGATATATTTGAGTTAAAAACACAGCATCCCCACATTATTTTTTTAAGGAGTATAATAGACCCGTAATTAGATATGAATTTTTTTGTGCCATCTCTCCTTACAAGAAATGATCTTACTGTAAATGTTAAATTGAAATTGTTAATTATAACCTGTCTTTATGTTATCAATTTTAAATATAATACAATTAAATTTTTTTATTTTAAAATTCGTAAACAATTAGGCGCTAGACAGAATTTTTTCAAAACTTTATAATTTTCTGTAATAGAGTCAAAGCTAAGTTATAAATAAACAATTTCAAAGATTAGATTCGACAGAAAACTGTTGAATAAATCAAATAATTGCAGTTAGAACAATTTAAAATTAAACAATTTTTTTTAACCGTATCCTAAACACACATTTGTCAGATATAAAGATGTTATTTCAAATGTGTTACTTCTGTGCTAAAGGTATCTAACATTTTCTAGTTATCTAGCCACAAACACTTATTTTAGGAATTAAATAAATATAATGTTTGTATGATATATATCTCCTTGTACTATATTGTATGATGCTGCCCCGTGTAAATATGTACGTCAACTTCTTTCAATTACACTCTTGTCTACTGTTTGGTATTATGTAATATTACTTTGTAATATTTGTACTAAAGGTGAATTTGGTCATGTACTCAAGGGAAATTAAATATAAATAACCTCTGAAATAAAGATTGTCATAACGACATGACTACTGAATTCGCAGCATATTGCTCTGGAAGAAGTAATTGTATGTCGTACAGTTGCAGACAAAATTAAAATTATAAATAATTCAGATTCAAATCTCTAATGTTTTTTTGTCTCCACAGTATAAATGAATATAAGCAAGTTTATCTTACGCAACATATCTTTATTTCATAACAGTTTTACAGATAATAAAATTATATATTCATTCACATGGAAATATTATTATGTAAATATTGTTAAATTATATTATGGTATTTGGCTGAAATTTAAGTTTAGTAAATATTAATTTTATTCTGATTTTGTTTGTGTGATTGTATGTATATGTGTTTGTGGGCATATAAATACATTATTGTCTATTTCTTTATGATTATGAGATGGAAATAATTTCTTTACAATATCACCCCTGTAATTGGGTTTGATCTGTTAATTGGGTTTGATCTTCTGTGTAATAACGACCTTAGGGCTACTTTTACAACAACTGTAGTCTTTATATATTGTAAATATTATTCTTGCAATAATTTACACTTTATTTTATTCTATAGATTAAACAATTTTTAATGAGCAGTTATGTCTACGTCATAATGAAAATTAAATGTTATAGAATATCCGTACCAGGATCCTGTGAGATAAACTTATTTTCTAATGTTTTTATAGTTATTTAAACGCCAGATATTTGGAAACTATTAACATAATTAGTAGGTGAATTGAAAATGGAATAAATGAGATTGAGGAGAAATATCTCTTTAAAATTAAGAAATATTTGTTGCAAGATGTTATCAAATTTTCATTGTTTTGGAATATACGTTTAATAAAGATATTAATTAATTTAAGACGTTTAATCACCTGTATTCGTTTTGAATTTTCTTTAATATTTTTTTCTTATTATTAATCTTTTCTATCTGGTCTCTCTTGACCAGCCCTTGTTTTCTTCTGATACCAATACAATTAGAGTATTTGAGGGTTAAATAAAATATTAATTATTTTATGTTCTTCCTTTAAAAGGCAATGAAGACCGAGAGGTTTTCCGTCTTTAAACCACAAGCAAATAAAAATAACTTGTATGGGTGGTGAAATGTTTAACAAACCTTATATGGTGAATAACAATAAAACGAATTCCAGCATATAAAAAAGATTGGATATAATGGATCAAAGTTGGTGTTAACAAAATTTTGGTAATATTACAATTTCCTACTCCAAACAACTTTGGTTTAAAACTTATATTGGTATTTTTAATCTATACGTCCTGCAGTAAGACTACCACTTTCTTAGTTTTAAGGAAATATACTGTAAAGTTTAACTGGGAAGTTTTTATTAAAACTTAAATTATAAATACAAATGTTTTATTACCTTTTTCAAAAATATGAATAATTGTAATTTGAAGCGATAATTTTCAATATTTACTTGTATTTTAGCTCAAAAAATATAATGTTAGTCTTGTAAATTGAACGTGGATTCTGAAAATTATGCCCAACTTTACAAAATATTTACTGTAGTTTTACTGGCAGAAGTACCGTTAAAAAACAAACTAAAAATATGTTTTAAATCAATAGCGTTTAGATTAGGAAATTATAATACACACCGTTTTATTGCTAGAAACACGTACTTTATCTATAAAATATTTTATCACCAACTTGGACTTAACGTTAAATTGTAAACATTTGCTAGAAATTACATACCTCACGGCCTACAAAAAAAAAAAAATATAAGTAGCAAATCGATAAACCTTTTACTTTTCAGTTTAAATAATATAATGAACATTTTATAAATCAGATAACATAAAATCTACGCTTGAAGATAGTGTGAGATGAAGAATGGATCTTCAATAGAATAGACGTGACGCGACTTCAAATTGTGATGATAAGAGGTAGAAGTGTTTGGGTATAAATTTGAAAGGCACGTAAAAATCTCTAGAGTTACTCTTTCCACGAATCTATATGGCAGTGTTTGTTTTTTGGTGTGGGGAAGCTTAATTTGTACTACCTCACCCATAATACTTGTAATTACTTACACAAAATGAAACACTAATCAATATTAATTTACGTCTTCATCATTAAGCTGAATTAGTCAAACTGAAGATGATGAGTTAGTCATCGAAACGTCAGTTTTTTGGATATAATAATTTCGCTTGTTTTCTCATTTGACAACATTTCTAAAGTTTATTTGTCCTAATGTGTAAATGAACCATGGATGGTTACTTCAAATTACTTATATATCAAAATCAACTATTACCAAGCTATTAATAACAATTTTAAATGATAATAATAAACTTATAGATGTGGAAAAACTGCTGAATATTTTGAATTATTAAATAATTGTCAAAAATAAATAAAGTAAGGAATACAATAATGGACATAGGATTAAATAAAAATAAGCAACCAATTTTGTTTTTTTGTCCTTTATTTTTAAAGGCGAAAACACCCTTGGTCATCATCGCCTTATAAAAAAGAAAGAAAGGGATATAAGGACCTCTAGTCCTCGACAACTTTACTAGTGTCAAATTTGGTAAAGAGCAAAAGAGAACTAATATGAAAGATGACAGAGAAGGAAGGAAGTAAAAACTTAATGAATAATGTCTTTTTTCTACTTGAAATAACAATTTTTAAAATGTGTTTATCTTACGTTTAAAGCTTCCGAAAATGTTAATTAAAGCATCAGTTGATGTGGTAATTCCATTTTATCAAATTATGTTTTATTTTCACTTGTAATAACTCTTTTAATTAATTTTATACTGTAATATATATTTAAAAAAATTCCGTGTACCAATGCGTTTTCTTTGTTCTGACGAAAGGTATAAAACCAAAGAAGATACTTAAATGAACAAGAAGATAGTGTTAAGACATTTTGTACGCGCGTTTGATTCTATGAGGATGTATTTTCTTGAGAACATACGCACAATAGTTTCGTTAATAATCAAAGTTTGCTGTTTTATTTCCACAAAAGTGTAAATACTACTTGCAGCGCTAATAACAAGCTTATGACCCAGAACTGCGTTAATGCACGTTACCAAGTGTTTTTGAATCAAGTTAAAAAAGCCAGAGTAGTATAAATTATTCATTTCCCACCATCACTAATACGACAGTCGTTCTAATCACATGTTTAGCAGCTGTCTGACAGCCATGAAATTTATTTACTTGTTGGTAGTTTATAAACGAATACATTTGGCTTACAGCTATCATTAAATAAATCAATTTAACATCACCACTGATTTTTATCTTTAAGTAACATATTTTACTGTCTAGAACAAAATATTAAATTGATACCATTTTAGTAAACTTTTACAGTATAGTTTCATAAACTTTTATTAAAGTTTTCCATATACAAAATCGGGAAATATCAGAACGTATGTAAGTCCAGGTGTACTGTTTCTATAGCTCAAGCGTTTTTACAGATTTTTATATTATTTTAATTTACATTTATATAAATGTACTTTTGTAGATAAATCTCGTACTTTTGAGCAAAATTTTTTAATTAGTTTCAAGAAAATAACAAAAACTCAAAAATTGGTAGTAGCTTCCCTAGAATTTTATAATATGAAACTAGTGGAAATATTTTTAGTTGTTTTAATATTTTAATAAAACTCTACATTTTCATGTTATTTGAGATTCTTAAAAATTATTTGACATTCACTTTCTCGTTTTACATTTTTACTCACAACGAATACAATTAAATAATATAAGTAAAAAAAAAAAAAACATTTTAATGTCCAATTACCCAAAAAACAAAATCTATGGAATGATATCAGTCGGTGTTGTGTACGTGTTCTGTCAATTATTGTCTAACAGCTCAAACTAGTGAAACGATTTTGATAAAATTAAATTTATTGGCATATTTTGGGTTGATATATTTACAAAATTTGTCGATAATTCAAAATCTTAAGATAACTGCTATAAAACACAAAATTAAATTTTCGTAGTGGTTAAAATGGTCGTTGTTATTAAATAAAAAAAATAAAAACAACGTTTCTTAAGTTGATTTCCGTTGGGTTTTTAATTGCAAGATTTTACTTGCTGTTTGCCACATTGTGAAATACGCCTTAGCAGGCGAAACCATTGGTCGGCTAGACTAATAAAAAGTGGATGTTACAAAATAAAACAAATTGTGAATTATTATCTTTATATAATTTTAGTAAAATTGTTAGATATTATTTTGATAAAATCGATGTTTTGAGGTATTCCCTCTATTTTTTGTCCTTTGCTTTAACTCGTTACCGTGCTTGTTTGTCATCAAATCTACCAAAGCTTAATTTGACTCACATTCCATCGCCACAGAATAATGAAGTTTTACTCACTGACGTAAGTCACGTGACCATAGAGTATGCCGTTGTTACTTTTATAGATCTCGATATTTTTGTTACATTTCGATATTTTTGTTATATTACGATTAATATAATTATATATTTCGATATATTCTAATATATTTCAACTTACTCGTTATATTTAGATATTTTTGTTATATTTCGATAATTTTGTTATATTTCGATATTTTTGTTATATTTCGATATTTTTGTTATATTACGATATTTTTGTTATATTTCGATATTTTTGTTATATTACGATATTTTTGTTATATTTCGATATTTTTGTTATATTGCGATTAATATAATTATATATTTCGATATATTCTAATATATTTCAACTTACTCGTTATATTTAGATATTTTTGTTATATTACGATTAATATAATTATATATTTCGATATATTCTAATATATTTCAACTTACTCGTTATAGTTAGATATTTTTGTTATATTTCGATATTTTTGTTATATTTCGATATTTTTGTTATATTTCGATATTTTTGTTATATTACGATATTTTTGTTATATTACGATTAATATAATTATATATTTCGATATATTCTAATATATTTCAACTTACTCGTTATATTTAGATATTTTTGTTATATTACGATTAATATAATTATATATTTCGATATATTCTAATATATTTCAACTTACTCGTTATATTTAGATTTTTTTGTTATATTACGATATTTTTGTTATATTTCGATATTTTTGTTATATTACGATATTTTTGTTATATTTCGATATTTTTGTTATATTACGATCAATATAATTATATATTTCGATATATTCTAATATATTTCAACTTACTCGTTATATTTAGATATTTTTGTTATATTTCGATATTTTTGTTATATTTCGATATTTTTGTTATATTTCGATATTTTTGTTATATTACGATATTTTTGTTATATTTCGATATTTTTGTTATATTACGATATTTTTGTTATATTTCGATATTTTTGTTATATTACGATTAATATAATTATATATTTCGATATATTCTAATATATTTCAACTTACTCGTTATATTTAGATATTTTTGTTATTTTTCGATATTTTTGTTATATTTAGATATTTTTGTTATATTTCGATATTTTTGTTATATTACGATATTTTTGTTATATTTAGATGTTTTTGTTATATTACGATTAATATAATTATATATTTCGATATATTCTAATATATTTCAACTTACTCGTTATATTTAGATATTTTTGTTATATTACGATTAATATAATTATATATTTCGATATATTCTAATATATTTCAACTTACTCGTTATATTTAGATATTTTTGTTATATTACGATATTTTTGTTATATTTCGATATTTTTGTTATATTTCGATATTTTTGTTATATTTCGATATTTTTGTTATATTACGATATTTTTGTTACATTTCGATATTTTTGTTATATTTCGATATTTTTGTTATATTTCGATATTTTTGTTATATTACGATATTTTTGTTATATTGCGATTAATATAATTTTCGATATATTTTAATATATTTCAATTTACTCGTTATATTTAGATGAAATTAAAATATAACATTTTAACAAAATTCAAATTGAATTGTGATATACAATCGATGAATTTTGATAAATGACGATATATTTAGGTAAAAACGATGATGAATGAGCTTCAAAACCCATGCTTAAAAAAATAACTTATTTAGTTTGATTATTTTTTTATATTAGTGTTTGTGAGAAAGATTGGGCAATTTTTGTGCAAAGTTTATTTTATTGTTTCAAGTAATGTGACTTCATAAGTAGGTGAATTCCTCTCCTACGTGTAGATTTGTTTCATTTAAATGATAAAACTGTTCCTCTATTAAGAGGATAAATAAATTTGAATAACAAAATGTAAACAATAACTTGCAAACAGTGAAATATGTTACGTTTTATTTCAACATGTTTTATGTTGTTTTATAAAAGATGAAAACAGCAACTGTTGAGACAAATATTTCTGTTATGTTGGCAGCAGTTATTTTACATTAATCTATTCAACAAATAGTTCATTGTTAGTTTTAATTACAATACTGATAATTTACTTACAATATTACTATTCTATTAACATTTATTTAATCAGAATGTTTATAAATTAAAACTACTTGACAATTATTTCATTTTATTATTCATACAAAGGAGTTGTAATATATATAATTGTTTTGAATGTTGATTTCTGAAATGCATTGTGTCGTTAGTTTAGATACTGCACTTAGTATAATTAAATAATTTAGGAAAATAAGATATTGTATTTTATCACTAATTTTATTTCAAATTAATAAACACGTACAGGCAGATGGAGGCTATTCCAAGGCGATATATTATGTAACCTGTACCGAAATAAACATTTTGACTTTGGTGTTTATAAAATCAGAATTTTTTGGACTTGGTTTTAATCCAAATGTGTGTGTGTGTGTGTGTGTGTGTGTGTGTGTGTGTGTGTGTGTGTGGTGTGTGTGTGTGGGGGGGGGGTGTGTTTGTCTGTTAATATGTTCCTAAAAATGTTTTATTTACACAAAAATCTAATTTTGTTGCTGCAAATATCTAAGTATAATATCGTTTTTTGAATTTTCGAGAGAATATTAATTAATGTCAATACATAGTTGAGTTTCATAAAATAATATCTGTATTTTTATTCAAGGCATTTTGTATCACAGTTGGTTACATAGTGGAATTACCTGAAGGTTGTTGTAGATGTAAACTCGGAATGCTGTATTAGTTTTTCTGTGCATCAGGATAGTTATCTCCACGTCTCCTAATGTTAAAGCAAAAAAAAAATGTATATTGTTTAACTGTAATTTTTAATTTATTTCACTCTCTTCTCAAAATAAATTAAAACAATAATTTTTAAGTATACGGGTTTAGCTTAACCTCCTTCCCTAGTGCAGTCGCACTTTTATGAGTTTTTTTACTCTTTATTATTTATATTTTCTAAATAATTTCTTATTTTTAATCGTATCTTGGCTGTTATACGATAAAATAATTTATTTATTTTTATGGCCGTATACCAAACACATTTGGATAGCCATGGGCCAATTAAATATTACACAAATAATAGAATAAATAAATCGACAAAAAACTGTTTAATGGTCAGTCAATACACGTTAAACAAAATACAAAACACAAAACAACATTTCACAAATAATTCCAATAATCAATAAAAATAATAATTTTAACGTAAGCAATACAGACACATCAAGTATAATTACAACAGTATAATCAGTCCTATACATAAATAAGATACAAAGGAGAGAAAGATAACACATCCATCTTGTCAAGGCCACGGCATACTTACAGTGTACAAACTCCTCCATATGTAAAATGATCTAGACAATAGTAGCTGTTTTTAAATGATAAATCATATATTAAATGTTAAAAATTTATATTACATAATATTTAATTTACTATACTTTAAAAATGGTTTCCATTCCTATTCATTATTTCTAAAGTTCATTTTTCATTTTTTTCCCCCACCATATTTATATTTATACACCAAAAAACGATTAAAATATCTAGACTATTACTGAGTTAAAAATATATTACGAAATAAAACTAAAATTATAACATAATTTTTTTTTCGATTGTTTTTGATAAACAAAGACATGTTTACAACAACGAATATAAGAATTTGATAAGCTGTTTTTATAAAATATCCCTCCATTCCACTTCCGCTTATTTCAGTCATAAATTAATATAATTAAATAGTTATAAATGACCGTCATAAGTAATAAGAAATATGTTATCCAGTAAAAGTTAGAGAAATGATCAAAGAAAGGAGGAAGGCACGGCGCATCTGGCATCATTCAAGGCTTCCTGAAGACAAGAACAAATTTAATCGTATCAGCAACCAGTTAAATCGATTGATTAAGGATATCAAGAAGAAGAGTTTTAATGCGTATTTGGAGAATTTGTCAGTGGATGCAGACTCGGACTACTCTTTGTGGAGGGCAACTAGTAAATTTAAGAGACCTGTAAAGAGAATTCCTCCAATTAAAGATGAGTCGGGAAACTGGATGTGTCGTGATAATGAAAAAGCCGAGCTATTTTCCCGGCATCTACATAATGTGTTTCAACCTCATACAATCGCTTCTAGTGTCACACTGACAAAGATGTATAGTGGTTATTCTTGTATTAAGCCTGTAACTCCTCTAGAAGTTGCTCAAGAAATTGATAAAAACATAAACTCAAGGAAAGCGGCAGGAGTAGACAGAATCTCACCAAAAGTTCTTAAGGAATTGTCGAGTAAGGGTGTTGTCCTTCTCACATACATATTTAATGCTTGTTTCCGTCTCGAGTATGTACCGGAGTGTTTTAAGATTGCACAAATCATTATGCTGCACAAACCAGACAAACCTACTGAAAATGTGACGTCATACAGACCAATTTCACTACTGTCGGTAATATCTAAACTGTGGGAGAAATTGTTCCTCAAGCGACTTAAGCCCTTAACAAGAATACCGGATCATCAGTTCGGGTTCCGCAGTAGACATTCCACAATAGACCAATTACACAGAGTAACTGCTGTCATAGAAAAGACTTTTGAAGATAAAAAATATTGTTGTGCTGCTTTTCTTGATGCTGCACAAGCTTTTGACAGAGTGTGGCATGAAGGCCTTGCTATCAAGCTTAGTAAAATTTTACCAGGTAATTACTGTAGACTGTTGGAATCATATCTTGTGGGTCGTGTGTTCTGCGTTGTGAATGGCGATGCTAGATCAAACTTCTATCCCATACTTGCTGGAGTGCCTCAGGGCAGTGTTCTCGGACCCATCTTGTATCTGTTATACACGGCAGATATTCCTACCACTAATAATTCAACTGTTGCTACATTTGCAGATGACACAGTAATATTAACCACTGGTGAAACTCAAGCTCAGGCAACTGAACATCTTCAAAGTTGTCTTGATCGGGTATCGAAATGGACCTGTGACTGGAAAATCAAGCTAAATGAACAAAAGTCAACACATGTTACATTTTCCTTGCGACACGTTGATACTAGGCAATGTGTTTATATAAATAGCAAGCTAATACCACAACATGATTCGGTTAAATATTTGGGAATGCATCTTGATAAACACCTTACATGGAAAATCCACGTGAAAAAAAAAGTAGAAAGGATTCGCCTTAAAGTACGTCAAATGTACTGGCTAATTGGCAGGAAATCGCAATTGGACCTTTATAATAAAAGACTACTGTATTTAACTATAATCAGACCAATTTGGACCTATGGTGTGGAACTTTGGGGATGTACAAAGAAATCTAATCGACTGTTGGTACAAAGAAGCCAAAACAGTGTAATTCGAGCAATGACCAACGCAAGATGGTATCAGCGTAATGATGATCTACATTCAGACTTAAACCTGAAATCTGTGGAAGATGTTATAAAAGATTATGCAAATAGACATGAGAAGAGACTCCTTAATCATGTTAACGTGGAAGCTTTACAACTATTGGACACGGAACTATGTACAAGAAGACTTTGCCGGATGAAGCCACAGGATCTATCATAATTTATTTGTGTTTGTTTTTGTTTTAGATACCTAATAAGGTTTGCATAGTTAGAACCTAGATTATGATTTAGGATTCAATGCATGTTTCTCGCTTTCTTGCTTTCTTGTATATGTATTAATTATTTAAGCAGTAGCTTAAGATTGTAATATTCTAGTATGTCAAAATAAATAATAAAAAAAAAAAACAAAAAAAAATAAGTAATAAGAACTATACAATTCGTTATACCGCTACGAACATTTCTACATCGACAGTGATTCAACCACCCAGTTTTGATGAGTTAAATTCTATTAGTTCGAATTAATTTGCTACTAAATCTAGCAATAGATTAACGCAAAACCGGTCACTCCGTTAAATCACATTTATTTCTTAACCTCTTTCTTTCAAAAGCCTGCTTTTTAATGAAAGCATTCCTATTTTTTGAGAAACGTTTGACCCAAATTGAGATGTTTAATCCTAATTTTGCACTACAGCCCATGAAGACCTCCTAGATGGCTTTTCGTTCGGGTTATGTCTAATCAGCAGAACGAGTTTGTCTAACCGTCGTAACAATCGTCGCTCTACACCTTTCCTCGTAATATTGGGTAAACACTTTAACTTTTTGAGCCACCATGAGGATTTTGTAGGTCATGTCAAAACGCTATCCACTTAACAAACTAATGGATGAATATTTAATTATTGCTTATGATACTAAATTAGTCGGAACTCTTTCAGGTAAACATTTTAAAACTTTACAAGTTCTATTTTATTTACTGTGTACAAAAGGATAATCCTACGTCTAGGTTTCTAAATGCATTTTAAGACGGTCTTTTGGGTTTCAATATTTGTTTTTATGAGTATTTGAAACACTTCAAAATAAGTACAATTAATTTAGATTGTTGCAAAACGCCATGGTTCAAATATGTTATTATTTTTTGACCCAAATTGAGATGTTTAATCCTAATCCGGTTGCACTACAGCCCTTGAAGACCTAAATGGTCCTTCTAGATGGACCTCCTAATCAGCAGAACAAGTTTTTCTAACTGTCGCAACAATCGTAGCTCTACACCTTTCCTCGTAATATTGGGTAAACACTTTAACTTTTTGAGCCACCATTAGGATTTTGTAGGTCACGTCAAAACGCTAACCACTTAACAAACTAATGGGTGAATATTTAATTATTGCTTATGATACTAAATTAGTCGGAACTCTTGCAGATAAACATTTTAAAACTTTACAAGTTCTATTTTATTTACTGTTTACAAAAGGAGGATCCTACGTCTAGGTTTCTAAATGCATTTTAAGACGGTCTTTTGGGTTTCAATATTTGTTTTTATGAGTATTTGAAACACTTCAAAATAAGTACAATTAATTTAGATTGTTGCAAAACGCCATGGTTCAAATATGTTATTATTTTTTTGACCCAAATTGAGATGTTTAATCCTAATCCGGTTGCACTACAGCCCTTGAAGACCTAAATGGTCCTTCTAGATGGACTTCCTAATCAGCAGAACAAGTTTTTCTAACTGTCGCAACAATCGTAGCTATACACTTTACCTCGTAATATTGGGTAAACACTTTAACTTTTTGAGCCACCATTAGGATTTTGTAGGTCATGTCAAAACGCTAACCACTTAACAAACTAATGGGTGAATATTTAATTATTGCTTATGATACTAAATTAGTCGGAACTCTTGCAGACAAATGTTTTAAAACTTTACGTCTAGGTTTCTAAATGCATCTGAAGACGGTCTTTTGGGTTTCAATATTTGTTTTTATGAGTATTTGAAACACTTCAAAATAAGTACAAGTAACTTAGGTTGTTGCAAAACGCCATGGTTCAAATATGTTATTATTTGTATTAAATCATTTGAATTATCCACATATTTCGTAACAGAAAATGAAACTTATTTATAAGTTTAATTCGAAAAAAACTAACCTATTTGGTATAATAGAATTGTGAACCATCATGACTGACAATAAAAGCACTTTGCAAACAAATATATCAGACTAGATGTCACATGTTACTCTCATAATGTAAAGCTATAAATATTTTCTGACAAACAGCTGATCTTGTTATTGTTTTATCTCATACATTCTGTCAAGTATAACCTTGTAATGGACATTTCAAAGAGGAAAATGTTATAGAATTATTGTTATTTTATCATTAGCAAATTTATAATATGTAAATTCTTTTATCGTAATATTTCTCTTGGAAAAGCCGGTACCTACTACTATATAATATGTTCACTGAGCAAACTCATTGGATTATGTTTTTATCATGTTTGACTCACTATATACAGGGTGTTTTGCGAAGAAACGGAAAGAATTTCAGGACGAGTCCTTCTTGTTAAATTAATGAAAAAAGTTCGTATCAACATAGGTCCGGAAATGCTTCGTTTTCCTTCTGTAGGCCATTTTGTGTTAAACAAAATTAATTATAACTATTAAAATTAGTAAGATTATGAGCTTAAATTTGGTAGGGGTATTTCGTGTTAGTATATTATTATCATACAAAATTTTACTATGTAAATATTCCAAATGGCGTACGTTGTAATTCCGTAAAGCCAAATATCTTGAAAACCGTAAATTTGTCGAAAAATTTATAAGTTTTAATGAACACAAAATGGGTTTTTTAATTTACCTGAACATTGAAAAATTATTAAGTTATCGTCAAAACCCTTAAAAAAAAATGGTAGTTTGTCTAGAACACACAAAACATTATTTTAGGCCTAATAATTATTTGGTATTAAACAGTATCAAACACCAATGCTAAAAATCAATATATATATATATATATATATATATATATATATATATATATATATATATATATAAATTATAAAAAAGTCTAAAGGAGACTTTACTTGTTAAAACTTTATTATTTTCTATTTAAAGTTTAACTTATTTTTATTTTGTAGTTGACTTTATTTACATCAATTTTCTCAGAAAGTATTTTTCCACAAGTTTTGTTTATAAGTTGTATTACCCATTTAACAAACATTTGTATGTCAATCATTTTTTGTTTTTACCCTAACTTTTTACGTTTTACCCCAAATTTTTCAAAAACGAGTGCAGGTACGGTTCTGTGACCTATTTTATTCAATTTTCCAATAATATTTGTATTTCTTTGATGGGTGCGCAGTTGTCAATTTTTGTAAATAAAAGTTTGTAATAAAGAAAATTTTAAAGGTTTTAACCATTTAAAGTCTACTTTTTGAGTATATTGTGTGTGTATAACTAGTAGACCTATCAAAATGTTTTCTGAATTCTTGAAAATTTCAGTTTTTGTTCGTTTCAGGTTTATTGTCGATTACTTAATGATTTTGAAGGTGCAGAAAAATTTTAAAAACCCATTTTGTTTGTTCTTAAAACATAAATATTTTGTCTCTTATAAAGTGAAAGAATTTACCCCGTGAGGTCTGGTGAAAGTTAAACGTTTTTATCACTACTTATTCAGAAATTAGTTAAGGACGAAACACTTTTCTTTTTTTGTGTGTTTGTATTTTAACACCACATTTAGTCTGGTTTTCTCAAATTTTCCTCATAGTTTTATAAGCCTTTAACAAGATCGTTAACTAGAATAATCGATCAATAATTTCAAAATTCAAAATTTGCCGTTATTAAACAAATTTAAAAAAATCGAAATACTAACAAAATTTAACCTTATTCCCAACTTGTCTATCATTTTAGGCTGTAGTTCAAAGTAAAAACTACAGTTAGACAGTTAGATATTCCCCCCAAAAAAAACACTTTTTGAAGCCTTGAGGTTCAAAAAGGATTATATCCACGAAAAGTACAACATCCGTTTTGCCTCATCATACAACATTCTCGAAAGAACGTGTTTGTGAAGAAGTAAAAATAAACGCCATTTTTAAATATTTTGATTTTACTTGCCGCATAACGAATTTATTTATACACTATAAGATATTTAACAAGAAACGTGCTTTAATTAAAAACGTGAAATCTCTTTTGGAAGTAATCGTGAAAATAAAGTATTTTCCAATTGAAAACGTTTAATTGTGAACTTTTGTTAGAAATGAAGTAATATACTGCCTACAAAAACATTAATTAACTGCTGGAGAAACCTTTTATTTTTCTGTAAAAATAATTGAATAATTTATAAATCAGATAAAATAAAACCCGAGGGAGAAGTTCATGAAAGGTGAAGAATGGATCTTCAATAGAACAGACGTGACGGGACTGCAAAGTGTGGTGGAATAAAATAAAAGTGTTTTGTGATTGATTTGAAAGGGACATCACACAGTCTGTAGAGTCACTCTTTCTAAATGATATATAAAGTGGGTTTATCAGTGTTTATTAGGAATGTGTGTAAGCTTAATATCTCTGGTGTCACTCCACGAATTCTATAACGACTGGAAAATTAATATGATTACCTAAAACAGCCAACCGGTGTTAAACTCATGGCAAAAATTGCTTTTAAGACCTTAATTATTCTAAAATTGAGCAGTGACTCCCCCCCCACCCCATGTAGTAAAGTGTACTTACTTTCACATACTCGAAAAAATAAAACTTTAAACAATGGAAATAATTATATAAAATCCTTTCAATAAGTATAGTTAGAAATTACTTATGTAAAACTTTCATGTTTTGATAAGTTGGCAATTTTAGTGATTACTTTTATATTTTTGTACAGTTGAGAAGACGTTTTAGCATTATTCAATGGAGATTTTAAAGTGGCATAAAACGTGTTACTGTAGCAAGGAATGCTCTAAAGGAAACAAAATCTCGAAAAACGATTGTTCTAATGTGAAAATCGATGGCTTTTTTTTAAAAATTAAGCGGCGTTTCAACCGATTGACATCCAACTGGATCAATATCTAACTAGACCGACAACACACTAGACCGACAACACACTACATCGAAATTTCACTAGATCGACATCTCACTCGATCGACAACGTCGTTCTAAATAGTAATATAGTTTATTGTAAATGTAAAATTGTAATAACATAGCTAAATTCTTTACTTTTGTAGCAACGCTAAGAGCTACTGATCTGCTTTTTAGGGTCGGTAAGTAAACGAAGAAGCCTTATAAAATTGCATGCGTGTCTGTTGACAACCCAATTTTAACTCCAAAACAGTACGTTCGATTTTGATCAAACTTTCCAAAGTTGTTTATTGGCCGTCCCCAAAACCAGTGACCTTTATTAAACCATTCTTGTGGTCAGTTAAAATTCAGCTACTAAAGGATAAGGTAATTTTCGGTTTGGGAATTTATGCTAAAAAATTAAGTCCTTCATTTTATTCATTTTACGTCCAAATAATCGTTAAGGTTCGGATTATACGTTAAAATGTAGGCCCTATTAAAATGGAATGTCGTAATTTAATATATATATATATATATATATATATATATATATTTCCAGTTCGTGTGAATTACTAAAAAAATAAAGTTAGTACAAAACCACTAAAAAATATGTTTTTTGTTTGTGTTTTTTTAAACATAATAAATGAAATAAATAACTCAGTAAGACTGAACAGAACCTAGCATGAAGATGGTGGTATATGTTTTTAGAACGGCTAGTTGTCTTTAAGTGCCGAGGAATACCTCAGACTAAGCTAATTTCCCACATAGCTTACAGGCTTGCACCCGCAGGGATGGTAATTCCCAAATATCTCTACATCTATCGATTCGGTGAGAATCTATCTAATTAATACGTCACCATTTTTGTAAATAAAAATTAATGAAGGACGTTTCGAGAGTATAAATCAACTCCCTTTAACAAGTGATAAATTTAGAACATAGAAATGAAAAACACTAATATAGCCAAGTAGTTTAGAGCTATGTTGGAAACTAAAACTAAATCTATAACACAAATAATGGCAAACAACAATGATTTACGAAAAATCCATAACTTCAAAAATAAATATAAGAGAGGTCTGTTTAAAATTTTGCCCCGAAACAAATGATTAATTGAACACGTAGAAGTTTCCAATTGTGGACCTAAGAAGATAATAGCAGAGTGTACATATTAAACATATCCTGCTTATTATTTGACCTTAAAGTCAGCACGGTTTTGCTTTATTTATTCAGCAAACGAAACAAAGTCCTATTTTAACAAAAACACTTTACTTTTACTTTATTTGTATGTATGATTGTTACACATTTACGGAAACGAGAGTAAGAATCTTTATGAAAAATAATAATACGAGTTTTTTTTTTTTCAACTGGATGATTTTATTATTATATTTTCTGTTTGTAAATGTCACAACAAATTTTTTTTGCACAGTTTCAATATATAAATATGCTCCGACTGAATTAGCATATAAATAATTAGTTTGAGTACAGTCTTCTCCCAATCGTAATATTGTCTTATTATTTAAGTTGATTTCGAAGAAGGAAGAACTCCGAAACGCGTCGAAAAATATAAATAATAACCTAACCTAAAATATACTGTATGATAACTTCGAGGAGATTCAGGCCATCAAAATATTTAAAAAAGTTCTAATACAAATATATCCAAAAATCTGCGTTATCCGCTTGTGGGCCATTTTGTGTTATAATTCATTATAATTTAGGAAATTATTCAGATGTTAATTCGAAATTCATCATACACATTTTCTATACCAATAATTTATAAAATAAAGTTTCGATTCTTGATATACTGGTAAAACAAACTTGAAAAATGTGTATACCGAATTTCGATTAGAAATCGTTATCATTTTTAAAGTTATCATTGTTTAAAAATACAAAATGTCCCACTGGATAATGAATTGTTTTCCGACAAGGGTGTAAACTTTTTTCTTAATTTTGATGCCGGAAGGTAGGGCATTTTTTGAAACACTATGTATATACAATTTTGTTAAAGTGTCTGTTACAAGATCAAACGCCAATATTACCAAAGTGTATATTTCTTTTACATTTCATAATAGCGGGTTTTTGGGTTACTGCGAAACTGTCTGCATCAGCTTATTTCTAATGAAAATTCTATATAAAATTCTAGATATGGAGATCCTTTTGAATCATTCCTTTCTTCAAATATAATATTTTTCCCCCTCAGACAAACAACACTATGCTCATCTTTAGTACGATTTAATCATTAAACATTTTAAAGGAAAATTCCTTCTAAATTACAACTCATTTGTATCGAAAAAAGGAAACAAATTATAATCAAGCACAGAACGAGTGATTGCAATAGTTGTAATTTAAAAACTCTCATTAAATACATTTTGAAAGTAATATTGTAAGTAAACAACTTGTAAAATAACAGTTATGTAATTGAAAAAACAACAATAGAGATATTTCTTGAATAGATGTAAAAAACACTGCTGTCAAAATTAGAGAAACTTTTGTCTCAGTAGTTACTGTTTCATCTTTTGTCAAACGAAAGTTTCGTCAAAAGAAAACTGAATCCTATTTCCATCTTTACAAGTTATTGTTTATATTTTGCTTTTCGAAGTAATTGTCCATTTACCCTCCTAATAAAAAAATATTTTTTTTTTCAAAATGAGTGAAACACAACTATACGTAAGAGAGGAAATCTCTACTACTTAAAGCAGTCATATTTTTAACACCTCACCTAACAGTTAAGGCAAAACAATACCATTACTGGTAGTTTGTATAAAAGTGGACCTTAGTTTTATTTTGAATTTCAATATTGTATTTATGTTAAGTTATTTAGAATAAAACATAAGTGTTTCTAGTTCTACATGATATGTTTATCATAATCATTAATGATTAAAACTAACAAATTTTAATTAAACTAATCGTGTCCAGTTAAGAATTTTTATTATGTTGGACCGAAGGTTGGTAGAACACCGGGACACGTTTCTATCGTGCTTATTTTGTGGTATATGACACCGTATATTCTGAAATAATAAGAGGCCACAACAGGAGGCATTTCAACGTCGGTTCTAAATGAAACGAAGGCCAGTGGGTTATTGTAGCTCCTGTTTTACAGATAATGGTGTAGGGTTTGTAATAAGATTTTATAAATCAAGATGGTTTTGGGAAATATATATCCTTACTCTCCCTTTGTAAGAACATAAATCTGTCAATCTCATAATGAAACATAAAAGCACTGTGATATCTACATTCACGAAAAGATTAACTACATCAAAATAGGGTTAGTTAATATCAAATAGAAGTGAAATTTTAAAATAATGTCGATGTTTGAGCTGCAGGGTGACATCAGACCTGTTGAACTTCTTGCTTTACTTCGCAATTCAGTGCCCTTCAATTTGTGTCAATGGTACTTTCTTGTCGACTTGTTAAGACGGTTTCTACGCGGTTTGTTTTGTACTTAGAATATCTAAGCTTTCTCAGATTTGACACACATTAGTTATAAAAACCGTGAACTTTTGCCAGATGTAAGCAATAAATCACAAATAAAGTTAATGCTATACAGTATGTACAGTTAAGTCGTTAACTTAGCGAAATAAAAAATTCAGACCCTTTAGTGACACATTAAGCTGTTTAGTTTTGCGAAATGCAAGAAATCAATCGCAACACAACGTCAATCACCACAAATAAAATAAGAAATATATAAGTTAACCTAAACATAATTTAAAACAACTGTTATAAGTTCTGAAAAAACAACAACAAAATAATTCGTAGTTGAGGATTTAAACAGTTTAATTTTTGCGAGATATAAGAAATCAATCACAATACAACGTGAATCCGCTCAAATAGTGTAAGCACTATATGTTAATCTAAACAGAATTTAAAACAGCTGCTATAAATTCTATTAAAATAAAAAAATAAATTGTATTTGAGAATTTATAACAGCTGTTTCAAATTATTTGTGTGTGAAAAATGTCATTTACCAATAACAGGCATATTTTTTAATGTTAAGTTTATTACAAAACAAGTGTTTCCAAGGAAATTTATAATTTTAGACAAATTTGTAGGTAACACTTAATTTGACACCTGTTCAGTTATTAAAATCAGTCATTTAGTAAAGAAGTACGCAACATAGACATTTTGTATAACATTTGGAAGTTTCTTTCATGAAATCTTTGAGTAAAACGCAAGAGTAAAATTCAAGAACAGCCTTTAAAACTTATGGAGCCATATTTTCACAATCACATACATAACCATTAAACGTTGTACAATCTTTTTGACAAACCAATCCATTAAACCAAATACTAACTACCCTCAAAAGTAGTGAGCCTACCAAAATTTAAAAACTAAAACTTCCGAAAATATAAAAATGTACTCTAATGATTTTGATAAAATCTTACTAAAATGTAAACTCTACGAGGACTAAAATACGTGTTTGTCGCCATCCGTCAAAAAATGACGGTTTGAGAATATCCGTTTAAAGCGGAGTTTCGTAAAACCGTGACTAAAAATCGGTGGAAGTTATTTTGATAAACTATGAGTGAAGTATAGAAATATTTCACAAAAAAGAAATTTAAA
Organism: Aphrophora alni; assembly: GCA_963513935.1. Lineage (NCBI taxonomy): Eukaryota > Metazoa > Arthropoda > Insecta > Hemiptera > Aphrophoridae > Aphrophora > Aphrophora alni. The sequence continues at coordinate 19,177,860 of OY740774.1, read as the reverse complement.
CCACATGTTTAAAAAAAAAGTCAATAGTAGTTAGGATTAATTATTGGAGTTGCAACTAAGAAGGGTTGTTTAGCTTAAAATTGAACATAGAAATTGTAAGGAACAATAAAAAACGCGTGTGGTTACCCAAAAGAGTGGGTCATATTTCTCCCAAGTTCTTCTAAGAACAGTTACTAAATTCTATTTTAAATAATACTTGCCAAACATCAACCAATTTTTAATAAAATTAAACGAAATTAACATAAAATATTTTTAATAATTAATAATATAATTAAGTGTAAAACATGGTGCAATGGTCATTTTAGGTCACCAGTCTGATAATTTTGGTTGTCAAAAAACATGAATACGCATTAAAATTCCTTCAGTCACTAGACCCTTATAAAATTACCTTAGCCGTTCAGTTTGGGTCTTTGGTATACATGAGATAAAAAATTAACGATACCAGACAAAATTGAAGATTCGTAGAATCTCCAGCGTAGCGTGGACACGTGCGTTTTCTACACTTGTTTTGAACTTTCAGAAGTTGAATAGGTGTTGAACGAAGGAAGTTCTGCAACCCGCCTCGTACGGCCTAGTTGGAAAGAAAACCGACTCTAGAAAATGAAGGGGGAACCGTCAGAGTATTTTTCACATATCTTGTAAACTGAAATTTGATTAAATTTAATAGTCGAGTTTGAGGAAACTAGAGTTTTTTGGTCGTTTGACAGTTTTTAAATTATTCCATGAAGTTACCCCCGGTTGGTTTACTGGTTAGTACTATCGTTCCACGAGTGAGAAGTTCTGGGTTCAATCCAAATAGGGGCTGAAACATTTACTTAGTTTTCCTATTAGCGACCTCTCGTTGAGAAGGCTGCAACAACAGCGATGGGAATTTAGATGAGATAGCCACAAGTTACCCGACTGGAATGACGTCTGGCTAGCCTAGGATTTTTATGGATTGTTGAAAGAAAAAATATAATTTGCAAATCATAGTCAAAATATACGCTGAAATAATATTTTTTAAAAAGTCAGTCCAGTTTTTTTAAATGAAAACGACACAGAGAATCTGATAACATATAGACAATCTGATAACAAACAGACAACATTGTAATGAAATAAGGATTTAGATTCTTATATAAATATCCAAATAGATTTGATTTTCCATTTTAGAAATCTTGACATCCATATTTACCTTCGTCATAAACTTCTTTGATATGATAAAGTAAAATGAGAAAGGTAATTTAGAATTTTCCATAAACATGAGAATGCCGTGTTTTTTTTAATTAATTAACATGTAAATATATGTCACATTCTTATACATCAATTTCATCCTATAATATTTCTTTTGGGAGAAATTGGTCAACTTTTATAGAATTTCATATTTGTAAAATTTTAACTTACATTATATTAATCCATATATTCTCCGAATTTTTCTAATAGGCTATACAACAACTTGAAATAATTAATTGACTATAATTTTATGAATTCCTTAATATAATATTTAACATACTAATATTTGTTCCAGAAATTAAAACACACAATTCAATGATAAAAATGTATGGTGATGTTAAATTGTTTTACTTAATCGTGGATACAACACCTTCATATTTTAAAAAAAAAACTCTAATTTAACGCTTTGAAACTAGCAGGGAACAAATAAATTTCATTACCGTCAATAACAGCTCTCAACATGTGATTAGAACTGCCGTCGTAGTAGTGATGGCAGGAAAGCACAATATGAATAATTTATACTACTTTGGCTTTTTCCCACTTAACCTCAAAACAGGTGAGACGTGGTTTAATTCTTAATGCAACTCCGCACGTTATTTAGCCGCATCAACTTATTTCCTTCTTGATAAATTAGTTGGTCTATTTCCGCATTTGTACACATCCTTCACGTCTACACGAGTTTATAAATCCTTTGCGTAATGTTCCTCTAACATACGGATAATGTTATTATTCTATTTTTTTTATTGTTGATTGAAAACTATAAACCTCTACGTCATCATTGTTTTATATTTAAAAAAAAAAACTATTTCACTAATACTCCAATAGCGTCAGAGTCGGAGAAGAACAAGAGTTGGTCAAGTGAGACCTGATAGGAATAATGAAATAGAGTGATCTAGCTGAAGACTACATCTAAAAAGTGTAGATCCAGCTAGGCCCATCGGGATTGTCACGTCCGTACTCACTATATATCAGCCCCTGGGGGCCCCCATACTTCGAAGCTTCATTATATAAATCACTTCAGGTCTTAGCTGTAAGTCAATGAAGGTTATCCTACTATAAGTTGTTATTACCAAGTTGAATGGGTGTACTTGAGGAAGCATGATGATTATTTCATCAAATTTTAACAAAATTTTCAACAGTCAGAGTGTAGCTAAATCTGCTGTATAGAAGGACGTTAGTTTAGTTTAGTTTTTATTATATTGTAAAGCAACTTATTTGGCTACTTTAATATTAATATTAGACTACGGTAGGTCCCGGTAAAGCACATTACAGAAGGTCAGTTTTAACGGTCGCCATTTTGAAACGTTTATTCGATTTACGGTTCTTACTCCGGCTCTTTAAGACATTAATCACACAAACATTTGTACCGATATTTATTGTAATGAGAATAGTAGTTTTCGAGAAAAATTAACAACATATTAACAGGCTTCGCTTCTAGATTAATTTTGTCCTAGTCATTTTTATGATTTGTCGTTTTAGTTGTAGTTTATGAGTTAATGTGTGTGTGTGTGTGTGTGTGTGTGTGTGTGTGTGTGTGTTTTATTCACTTGATTTATATTCTTGAACCATCATTTGTTCTTTTCGTACTTATATAATAGGAGATGTCAGAAAAAATAAAAATATTTCATCTCATAGTGAAATAGTTTAAAATATTACTACAACTTATAATGAAAATACAGATTTACCATTGGTAAGGACGTAATCAACATGAGAACGTGCTTTGAGTTTAATATTAATCTTTAGTTTTGCTGATTAGGTCCCTTTACAGTCGCCTTTGGGAAGAGGGTTGTAGACAGGGGGTTGTTGCGGTGTCGTCTCTTGCATTCAATTTAATCACGGTATAAAATACAACATCTGTTTCTAATTTTAAACTGAATTTTTAAGCAATTGCTGTAAAATTGAAATTTAATATTACATTTGGCTCTGTTCAACAAGAATATATTACCGAAGCTAATTAAGTGAGTTTTTTAGCTACGACAAAGTGTTACGATGAAATTCGAAAAGCTTAGATAGGCAGTATTTTAATTGGTATGTTATGTGTTTTATTATTTGGTAGAAATTCTGTCGTTTAACTGAATCTATTGGAATATTTTACAATATTTATATATTCTTTACCCTAGCAATTAAGAATACAAATTAATTAACATCTGGTTCATCGTAAAATCAAATAGAAGTTATGTTAAAAAATTAGATTTTTGAAAGTTGTGAATAGTAATTTTGAATTTGTTTCTTCCGTATTATTTACAAAAAGAAACTATTGCGAAACCCCATCATTGGTCAATTCATAAATTCATTAAAAATACTATAAATTCATTTATGTCATCTAGTTCTAAAAATTGGTAGGAGTTCTTTTTGTAAAACATGCACTACGAGGATCAACAAGGTCGATTTAACAATACGAACAAAACGAGTGTAGGCAATTTTTATAGACAAATATAAAAAAAAAATAATAATAATAATAAAACGTTTCGCCTTCATACTGCTTTAAAAAACAGCTGTTTTCAGTACATGCATTGAGATGGTAAAGTTGTTCTTTTTAATCCTACGACCTAAAAACATCAGCTGAGGTCGAGGTCATCAGCCGTTACTTCGTTTATACGAATTAATTAACGATTGTAAACCAATTATAAAAACAACCGATACTCTCGATTGTAAATATCCGTTAAAACAGCTGTTATCATTGATTGGAAGATAAATAGGTTATAACATTTTAGTTTTTGTGATATAACAATTGTTTTATTATATTATTTCATCACTTGGACTAAAAGAAGGTTTTCGATCCTCGCTTATTTTTAAGTTAAACTTGTGAGCTTGTATCGAAAAATTTCACATTTGGTCCTAGTGATGAAATTACATTTTTTTTTTTTTTTTTTTTTTTTTTTTTTTTTTTTTTTTTTTTTTTTTTTTTTTTTTACATGGGAACTGTTAGTTTATTTTATTAATAATATTATATATTATTATAATTAATATGTATTATGTACATATTTAGACAAATTTAGAAATGAAACGTATTTTATTTGTAAGGTTTATGATTTGCCATTAACGTAAAAAGAGTTTGTATTAATCTACATATTTCAAGTAGTTATTACCATATTTAAATTTGTGTAGATAAATATGGTTTCGTTTACGGGTTTGTGACTATAAACATTATTATATTCCAGGAGATTGTGATACAGATAACTTGCTCCATTTGATAACAACTTATTTGCGTCAAATCTATTTCCATATTACAATGAATATTGGGTTTTAAAGCTCGTAGAAGCTCATTTATAGCATTTCCCGGATCAAGCAAGTTTGTTGAATTTTCGTCAGACGTTATCTCGATAACAAATGATCCGTTTAAAGTTACACATTCTTCCAATGTTCTTGTAATGGACACTAGCAAAATCTTAGCATAATTCAATTTTAACTTAGCTGTCTTAACTAATAGAAATTTTAACTTTGATCCCTGACAACTATGATTTTACAGTTAATTGGGGAAATTTACTCACGTTTAAGAATGACTGTTTCTTTTTGTTATTATACCGATATATTGAAAAAGGTCACAACAAATCTTTTTACATCTTATACAAGATCCTAACTCATGATAGTTTGTGTATAAATATGACTATTGCCTATAATATCAATTTATAAAAACTGATAAACTACACTCAAAATTTCTTTGCTAAATTCTATACTTTCATAGCATTTTTTATATTTAATTGGATTATTGAATTTATAAGTCGATTAATTCTTTAACCTAACCTAACTTTTTTTTCCGAGACGAAAGCAGTCTGCCAGCCGACTCCAGAGAATGATAAAAAGTGTGGAGCTCACGTCCCCTTAAACCACCCCTTCCAGTTTCCTAAAGTCACGCCTGGGACCATTTAGCAAAACGTTACTTCAATCGTAACCTTTTACCGTTTTCCTACATCAGAAAGAGTTCCTTCTCTTTTTGTCTGAGAATGGATGTCATATACACATCACATCCGCCTCCGTACCTCCTCCATTGCCTACTACACTTACTAAGTACACATGTCATCAATTTGCTCTATGCCTAGATTTTTCACTTTTATGGGTTCGTGCGCTCTTTGGATTTGGTTTCTTCATATACTCATTCAGCCCTATTCTATCACCACCCCAACATTTACTTTTTTGTAGTATGTAATATATATATATATATATATATATATATATATATATATCGTCTACGAAGTCCAATTTCCTAACTGATCCAACACTCTTCATATTATTCCTGACGTTAATTTAGTCACAATGCGTTCTAAAACTAGCTAAAATAACATCCCTGGGAGCGAATAGTCTAGCTTTATCCCTCACTGAGACACAAAACAAGTTATGAACTCTCCCTCGTTTCATTTGAACGAAAATGAAAATTAACCTATATCTTACAAATTAATTTAAAACCAGTATCTTACACTTTATTCTAAAGAGTAACAAACTTGAAGAAAAAAATTGTTGTATTTCATCCAAATGAATCACCTCCCTTGTAATCAAGTTTTTATCAAACTGTTCTGAACTTTAAAATGTTCTTTCAAGACTTAATTTAAACATCCAAAACGGAGATTACACAATGTGAATATTCCTGGCATCCGACATCACTGTGAACTGACCTTCACTTCCAACTCTACAACTATAATCTATCTGTAGAGGAATGCAGAACATCCTAAATATTCTCTCATATTAATTTCCCTACAATCAAATAGTGAAAAGAGTGCGTAGAAATCTTGAATTATTTAGAAAATGAATGTAAAATTGTACTTTGTGTCATGTTTATATATTTACTAACATTCTAATTTATGTTTTGTGGAATATCTAAGACTTCCAATGTGTCTAATCAATGCAATTTTAAAATGAGCTAATAAAGATAACCAGTATCCTTCAAATTATCTGAAGTTCAAAATTTAAAAATCCAAATTTAGTAATTTACATTTCATAAATATGATCGATTTTCAATGTAGAACTACAAAAACAGATCATTATTTTGATTATATAGATGGATAAATTAACTACACCTATAACTAATTACAACTTTGCCCTGTGAGAAATTCTTTTTTCAACTGTTAGTAATTTCAATAAAACGTACAAAACAATACCAACCAAAATATAGAAATGTTTACTAGAAAAAATGAACTTTGACCCTCGTCGCGTGTTTATAACACGAACAAAGCAAGTTTATTATCTTATTTAAATACAAATTTACAGGACCTAAAGATTCAATATTCCTATTTTTCGTTGTATTAGGGCCGTTTCGGAAATTTAACCATCCTCAAGTACTAAACAGGATGTATTCCTTTGTCATGTACAACACGAAACATTTACACAACAATTTACATACGCACAAATAACAGTTTATGAAAACTACAAATGACTCTTTATAAGTACTTGAGAATGACTGATAAGCCAAATCGGCAGTCGTTGAACGTTAAAATAGGGATATCAAAGACGGTAATTCCTATTCATTATAAATAAGCAATGTTCGGAATGGTGTTAACCAAACGCTATACTACATAAAACGCTATTTACATAATCTAATTTACCTTTTGTACTATACCTTTTTTATAAATGAAACGTTCAACGATTTGTCATTTTAATAAATTTAAAAAAATCGTTAATGGAATATTATTTTATATCTTCTGTTAAATGTTAAATTGTTTTTATCTTCTATTATTTATTTATTTCTCTTATTTAATAATTTCTGCAAGTCCTATTTCCACTTTTTAATCATTCAATTGTTCTTTTTAAAATGTTTTACTGTAGAACCTGTTTTATATTTTGTATTGTTTTTATACAATTGAAATCTATTGAAAGTTAGTGCTTTGGGAAAAGAAGAAATCCTTTGTTTATAAACAATACTTACATTTCAATTAGCGCAGCTCAATAATTTGTTATTTTCCTTTTACAAGTTTTTACTGTGGCATAAATAAAGAATGACAAGTTTCCTGGTGCTTTTAAAATTTATGCTGTATTGTTCTTTTAATGAATATTAACAAATCACGCTAAAAGTACTTTTGGACTATTGTATACACATGAAGGCGTTCTAGGCAAATAACAAGCATATATTGACTTTTTAAAAGTATTCTTTGTGAAAATTTCGTTTTAATTAATAATAATAACTTAAATTAATGACATACAATTTTTTACACTGTAAACTTTATTTATGCGATATATAATAGAAGTCATACAAATACAAATTGTAGTGATACAAGTACAAGTTATAGTAATCAAGTTATCATCCACTGATATTACATCACAAACACGCATGAATGTTACATGTATATGATTTTATTAAAGTTTCTACAAGTGTAGCTTATTACAGTGAATGTAATTAAATATATATATATATAAAAATTTAGATCTTATTAATTTTGATTTTGATTTGTTATTGTATTTTATATTTTAGTATTAGGTGTATGAGGTGGAAGAAAAGAAAACATGGCCATAACTTTGCCCTCAAATTAGTGATATTTGTCCATTCTCTCTCTCATCTCCCCCCTTTGTTTCTCTCTGATGTTTTCTTTCTATATCTTTCGCTAAATCTCTCTGTTTGAAATTTTCTCCTTCTTTCTACGTTTTTCACTCTTGCTTTTACACTTTATTTTTATTTATTTCTCTCTATAGCCTTCATTCTTCCTTTCATAATATTCTGTCTTTCGTCTAAATTTTTTAAAATTTTTTCTCGCTTCCTAACTGTCCCAGTCTAGCTCTTGTGCTTTCCGTTTATATTACTTTCTTTCTTTCATTGACTTTCCCTCCTTCTTTCTTGCTTGCTCCTTACTTTTTCTCTCTCTCTTTTGGTTTTTCCATCTCTCATTCCATATTTATATCTCATCCACTTTTTTGAACTGTAAACTTCTTCCTCTATAGCTTTTATCGTTTCTTGTTTAAACTTTCCGTTTCTTTCTCTATTTTTACCTTTCTCAGATTCCCTCTTGAGCTATCCTTTCCTCTTCATTTCTTTCTTTCTTCTTTCTCTCTCTCTCTCTCTCTCTCTCTCTCTCTCTCTCTCTCTCTCTCTCTCTCTCTCTCTCTCTCTCTCTCTCTCTCTCTCTCTCTCTCTCTCTCTCTCTCTCTCTCTCTCTCTCTCTCTCTCTCTCTCTCTCTCTCTCTCTCTCTCTCTCTCTCTCTCTCTCTCTCTCTCTCTCTCTCTCTCTCTCTCTCTCTCTCTCTCTCTCTCTCTCTCTCTCTCTCTCTCTCTCTCTCTCTCTCTCTCTCTCTCTCTCTCTCTCTCTCTCTCTCTCTCTCTCTCTCTCTCTCTCTCTCTCTCTCTCTCTCTCTCTCTCTCTCACTTTTCCCCTCTTAGTTTTATTTCTTCTTCGTCTCTTTTTCTCCCTGACTTACTGTCTCTCCTTTTTACTATATCTTCCTCCTCCATCTTCCTTTCTTACAAGGTTATGACAGTAACTAAGTAACTTTAGATTACATCCACTTAACATGAATACGTGTCAAAACATTTATCCAAGGCGTTGATAAAAACTTTCTACACAAACTTATCTCTCATAAGGAAAAATGTAGAAAAACTCAGTAACGAAGAAAATTACATTTAATAATTTTTACACTCAAGTAAGTATAAGTGTTAGTTATAATTTTCATTACCCAGGATATTATAACTACACCTCTGTGTTGACTCCACTTGAATTACGTAAATAGGTAATAAGTTACACTGAATTTTCAAAGGAGGAGATTTGAAGGAAAACTACACTACAAGATTTTTTTTTTTGTTTTAGAAGAAAATAGAGTTTATATATTTCAATTTATCGGATATAAAATACATAAAGTGACACTATACAATATTGCTGCCGACGTTTTTACTACTATAACCTTAAAAAAAACTGGAACAACTAAATTTCTCTAACTGTTGAGGTTTTCATCAACTGTGGAATGATGGTTCTGTACAATAAATGTAAATAAATTTGACAAGCTGCCAGAAACTGATATATATGACTTTGTTTACCCCCTCGCCTTTATCGTTTATTAAATTCGATATAACGAATATTGTTCTGACTTTATTTTACCTCCGTGATAATATTTGTATTATTTAATAAACACCACTATAAAAGCAAATTGTATGTACACAGTTCCCCATTTGTATGTATAAAATTATAGTAGAAACAAAACCACCAAATGAGAAAAATGTCTTCACGTACTTTAAAATAATTCCTTATTTCAAAATGGCGCCTTCATTTGCTTTGTTGCTTATTTTGTCCGTAGAAATAATTTGTCGCAATTCAGGATTTATTTACGTCTTCAAAATTCCTCATAAACTGAGTTTTATTTTACGTAGAGTCTATAAGGTGTATTGACAAAAATAGCTTTGGCCAGTATTTGAAGTATATGTACTTCTATACAGCCCAAATTGAAGAGACATGTTAACTATCCATAACTTTTTACCGTTATGGATTTATATCCTCTCTCATTAATCCATTTGTATACTACGAAGGTGAATTTTAAACTTTTGTTTATTTCTTTAAATCCCCCAAAACATTTTAGGTAACGCACAAAACTTTGATGAGCAACAGGTGTGGCAATCGCTATTTTTTTGTCACTTGCAGCAAAGCTAAACGTTGATATGAACAGTTTTTTCTACCCATATGACACTTCGAGTAGAGCTGATCGTTGGGTCCAATACTGTTATTTATCTCTATATCATTACTTTATGTATATAGAATAGTTTAGAGAAAAACACTTACAGCTCCAAACATGTGCGGCAGCATTAAAGGGTTCCATCTCAGAAATTTGTTCTTGTACTCCCTTATCCCCTTTCGTGTTTGATTAAAAACAATACAAGCCTACTTAATAAGATCCAGAGCGAATATTCAGTATTATAAAATATTTATAACTCTTGATAATGTTAAATTCCCTATTCACAAAAGGGAGGGTAGAAAGTAAAATTATTAAAAGAGAGTCAAATATTAATCAAGAATGAAACTTCACAATAATTACAGTGAGTGTTTGGAAAATATTGTTTTCAGTAAGTGTCCTTGTGAGTAATGTTTTATATTAAAAACGAGAAAGTACATACATATGAAGATCAAATCTTTAGAAGCGATGTAAATGTCCAAGATATTGAGTTTGCCCTACTTGTCCCTGGTACAAATGTTCCTAATGCAACTTATTACATTCACAAAATAAATAAATGAGATAGCCAATAACTACCAATGTGAACTTCTAGCATTGCCGCAGGTATGAGTGACACTTGTATTCACAGACAATTGTATTGTCGTACATTCACAAGGAAGAAGTCGATAAAGAGAAAGTCAAATATATTTACCAGTACTAACCTTAGCATTGCTGTAAGTAGCTGTGGCAATTTTATTGACAGACAATTAATTGTATTGTTCTAGATTCACGAGGGTTAAGTCGATAAAGACAAAGTCAATTATAATACGAACCTGTAGCATTGCTGTAAGTAGCTGTGGAAAATTCACAGACAATTGTATTGCCCTGAATTCACAATGAGGAAGTCTAATAAATACAAAGTCAAATACCTACAAGTACGAACTTTTAGAATTGCTGTATCTGTGGCAATTTAATTCACAGACAAATTTATTGTCTTACATTCACAAGAGGAAAGTTAATCAAGATTAAGTCAAATAACTAGCAATGTGAACCTTTAGCATTACCGCCAGTATTTGGGAAATGATACTTATTTCAAGTTTCTGCAAACGTTTTAACAGAACTGCCTATTAATTAGCCGTATGAAGTACATTTTATAAAACAAAGAGAAGGGGAAAAGTGTTTGGTTTGATTCATTTGAATTTATATAAATTGGAAAATATTGCTGAAAAATATTGTTCCATCGGTAATCATTCAAATACAGTCTGCTTTGATGTTAATAGATATTTCATATTACTTTCATAAGACGTTTTGCAGTTAGAATTACTGAATCGTAACCTTTGAATTGCTACCCTACACTTGAATAAACTCTTAGTAACATAGAAGGGTAGAAGCATTCTGTATGCATCTCTCCTCTTAACGACAACATAGCATATGTTAAGGAATGCGGAATACCTTGCATTGTGAATATCTTGTTTCATAACTGAACTGCATGTTCAGGATAGGAGAGTTGCATTATAGTTATACATTGTTTAGGAATTTATATTCAGTTATAACATTTTATTAAATGAATCGCTGGGTATCATAACTCGTTATGTCCTTTTTGGAAAATTTTTAGAAATGGCAAAAAACTGTAATCAAAAATTCATTTGTGGTTTTTTACTTTATTATTAAAAGTTATTATAGCATAATATAAGTACAGTACATTGAAAAAGATTCTGTAATATTTAGGGGGGTTAACTTGGACATAACGTATTTTGGTACAGGATATGGGAGAAAACTAGTTCTGCTTCATTATATGAGATCAGGATACTTAAATAGAAAAAAATATTCAAAAACTTGTTATTAATATTAAAATATTGTTGTGAAAAAAAATATATATAAGATAAAATACATAAAAATAATTTCAGTTAAAATTAAAAACCTTAAAATATCCAAGATTGCAAATTTTAAACAGCCATTTTTTTCCGACAGAATCATCTTCTTGTTCACAAAGGGCTTGTTGATCAAACAGCTTTGTGAAGAAACTAAGCTCTTCATTATCCCTTCAGCTAATGGTAAAATGTTTTACCAAAAGTATATTTAGGTCTTTCAATTTTAGTTCTTTATGATCACATTCTCCTTCACTGCTTTTGGACTTCAACTGTTTTCTCTGTTTAATATTTACTTTTGAGGCTCCTGTATCCAATTACAATGGATCTCCCTACTTACTTTACAGTTGCCTGCTTTGGTTTTGACAAATATGATGCGTTTTGTAGGTCTTGGTCTCTAACATGCCAATGTTTAGGTTGTTTGACGAATTCGGAAGTCCCCTCTTTCCAAACTAATATATGACTCTTCTCCTAAACTGTTGCACATGGCATAAAAATCTCGACATAGTTAAATCTCGATCAGTTAAAAGAGTACTCTGTTTTTTTAAAATTATATATATTGGACTCAATTCGTCCGAAAATCCTATCGGGGAAATGCACTAGTGGCAAACAGTAGGAAAAAGGAACTTTATGTGACAGAAGGTGGAGCATCCCGAAGATAATTTTATTTTGGCTACCGTAACTATCAGTTATAGATATTTTTGTATTAATTTACGTCAATTGTATTTTACATTTTACAATTGTATTATTCTACATTTACAAGGGGGAAGTGTGATAAATAAAAAGTCAAATAACTACCAGTTCGAAATTTAGGTATATCCATACATGGTGAAATTCCAAAAATATATATTCTGATTTGTTATTTTCTGTACTCAACCCCTTTTATATCATGGGCAGGTTTTAGCCTTGGGAATATTTATAAAAATATAAGTTAATTAAATTAATGTAGTACTTATAACTTTTAAATATAAACTGATGTAAAGTATCGCTATTTTATCTTTAACCTGGTCGCAAATAAAAAAAGGAATTTTCTTCAAAAACACGGAGAGAATATTTATACATAGCGCTATCGACGCGGTGTTTCTAGTTGTCTTTGAACAAGAAATAGTGCAATAAACAGTTGTTAATAACTTTTAAAAAAATTCAAAAATAAAAATAATGTGACAGCTATTTCACCGTCAAGCATCTTCAGACAACTAAAACAAAATTAACAAAATACCTATATCCTAACATCAAGACTTTGGGGGTGGGTGGAGTAAGGTTAATAACCTGGAAAAACCTGAGAGATAAACAACTTAACAGGTTGTAGAGTGTATACTATGTTTTAGTAAAATGGATTGATTAAGAATCACATGTTCGTTAAGATTAAACGTATGGGTTTTTAAATAGATTTATTAACTTTAAAAACTTCTAAATTGTTAAATCTTCTGCTTTTTCTTTCAACTTTCATATACTTTCATATTATCTATTGGATAAGAACTCTGGAATGATTCTAATAAAAAATATTTATCGAAATTTGATTCAGTTTTACAATACTTCCAACAATGTTTTAATAGAACTACCAGTTTGACCAACATATTCACAATTACAATCTAAATAACTAATTTTGTGTACCACTATTTTCAAATAAATCTATTTTATTTTGTTAATTACAATTAATTTTCTTAAATTTCGATTGAATAAAAAGTGGGATTTAATTTATTTTTGTTGTGAATTGAATGTCCTATCTGTATAAATAAAATCACCTTTTAATTGTATCCTGTTGCATTTATTTTTTGAATGATCTGGCTTAAATAATTCTTCTTCTAATCTACACAAGTGAATCCCCTCTACTAAAACCTAATATCCACTGTACACCCCGCTAAGTCATTCTTCTCTGAGGGTGTAACTAGGTCATTGTACTTACTATAACCACACCACCCCTCCTCAGTCTTCTTGTTAGTATAATATAAGTAATACTTTGTTAAATTTTGTTCTTATTTGTCTGATAATGAATTTACATATTTCAGTTTCTTGCAGTTGCAAAAATATTAAAAAATTATTATTTACATTACAGTTACACCATGTTATTCCCTGTCATTTCTTCTAAAGTCTGATATAACGTTCTTGTAACTTGTGTATATGCATCAATAAAACAGAGTAAATTATTAACAGTAGTTGGATTGTTTACTATTCCAACTATCCAATGGTAAGGAGTAGAAATGGTCCGTTTTTCAGAGAAGACCACCATCATTCGAGAGTTTAGTTATATCGATGGATACAACATATAATGTACTATCATTGTAATAAAATAAATCATTCAATCACGATAAAAGGAAAAAGACACTCGTAAAACATTTAACTTTATTTTTTCTCCTTGTGAAAGGTATTTTGTTAAGAGCTGTGGTATTCATTTCTGTTGCGGCTGGGTATGTGGACACTAGGTATTAGCCAGGAACCAATCTATTGTTACACTAGTAAATTATACTGTATAATTGAAGCTTACTCATATTTATATTTGACTACAATTTTCTGTGTACATTCAATTTTGTGCAACGTATAAGCTGAGTGAAGTCTATTGAGTAACTTTTAATTATAAAATTTACCCCACCTATAATGTCTTTTTAGGTTAAAACAGTAAATATATTATTAAATTGAAAAAAATCATAATATTTGTATATTTTGGATCTCGTACTTTGAACGTAAGTAACAAATAATCCGCATAACTAAAAATCTAAAGCTCAAATGTATCTCCAGTTTACACGAACATAGTGTACAAATTAATAATTAGCTGAGTTTGAATTTAACATCAGTTAATTAAGAAAGAATATTTGACTCAAGCTAGCTGCCGATTTTCATCCGCTGTTACTAGCTTTTACTTCCTGGAGGTGGGGAATGTTAGCGCCAATATTATATACACACAGGATGTGCATCCGGATAGTTGACAAAATATCGAAAATATAGGTCAGTTCCTGGAGTAGGGGAATATTTTCTCGACCCTGAACATAATCCTTACCCTTTAATAAAGATTTTAGAGAGTCCATAGAGAGTCTGCCAGACTATTATTCCTTAGTAAAATAACTGTAAAGATCAAAACACGCGAATTTAATGGGTGAGATCTTATATAATTAATGCCATCACCCTTTTGATAATTTGTAATTTAATATTATGGAAAAGGTTCTACAACATTGTTACGGTTTAATCAGAATGAATCAGTGTCACAAATTGTTATAGACTTCCAAAGAAGTTGAAATATTCGTTAGTAAATAATTTTAACGTTCTACACACGCGAGTTTGACGGGGCAAATCTTATAAAAAGAATGCCATAACCCTTTTGAAAATGATGGTTAATGTGTCAAGTATTCCCCACCTCCAGGAAATAATAGTTGGTAACACTGGATGTAAATCGGCAACTATCGTGATTGAAATAAAAGATTTAGGAAGTAATTTGTTGACTAAGAGTTTTTAAAAAATGGATAAACAAACACTGTGAAATCAATTTATATACTCGTACAAATCTTTTGATATGTTTATTATTTTAAAAAATTCGCTACGAGCTATGAATATATAACATTGTATTCTTTATTTGTGAACAGTTGCATTGAGTAGTAAACTACCTCAGTACGAGATATTTGTTTATTGTACCAACCTGAACAAACATTTCTACAAATTAATGGCATCCCTGATCCGACTTTATTCTAGATAAAACACGGAACACTGTTTAAAGAATTGCTTTGCTCCACTCTTTATAAAAAATGCACTGCTCTGGTGTCTACCAAATATGCTATGCAAATCTTAGAATCAATATTGTTATAGTTCTGTATAATTTGTAACAAAATAATACATAATAATCTCATATTTGAATATCTAAAATTTACAAACTCAAGGCTAGCACTGTATTGCAGGCGAATACATAATTCAACGAGTTAATACATAATGTATGGAGTGTATTTTGTTATTACCAATACATGTTTTTGTAGATTATTTTTTTGTTCTTCCTGTTTATTTAAAGGCAAGGAAAACCTCTCATCGCCTTATACAAAACAGGAAGAATAGAATATAAAGTGAACAATCTTAGTCCTCGAATGGGTCACGTCAAGGTCGAAAGAAAACTAAAGTTTGTCAATAGAAACTTGATAGGAAAGATGGGAGGGATTTAACTAACAAAGGTGTAGATATAGCTAGGGTCCCTCGGGATTTACTATAGTGTGCCTCTAAGGGTAGAATATGGTTTGTTTTGAGGCGTTTATATATTTAAAATTTGAGAGTTTTGGAAATAATAATTTGTTGTTGTCATAGTAACCATTTTGTTTGTCATTAAAAAAACTTGACATTTGCGTTAAAAATTGTAAACGGCAGCCATTTTGAAAATATAAGAAATAAATTCTTTTGTTTTGGTACACAAATGAAACTTTACAAAAAAAAAGAAAGAAACAAAAAAAAAAAAAAAAAAAAAAAAAAAAATTACTTAATCGGAACTCGATATACTATCTATTTCCAAAGTTATACTTTTTTTTAATACATGACATTAATAGTATATTTTATAGTACCCAATCAGTTACTGAAGTTTGGTCTATTAATTTATGAACACTGTTTATAGATAAATAGTTATAGTATAATATTTACTACCAATGTGATCACAATGAATCGTAAATCACAATCATATATATATATATATATATATATATAGCTGTGATGTAGGGCCTACCTTCTTGGGCTGTTGATATTGTGTTACTCCATACGCTAGACAGTTGCCACATTGTGTTTACAAGGACAATTTATTAAATATATTAAAACATCTTATATGCAACGTTTACTTTTTACAGAAACACTAGTTACAATTTTATCGGTTTTGAGAATTTAGACGATTTCCATTTATGCCGATTTCAATCAATAAAACCCATCGAGAGTTTTAGGGGAGATAACTTATTTATTTAACAAAATTTAATAAAAATCATTAGAGCAGATTTAAAGAAATTACAACATTTTTATTATACTCCTTGTTTGAGTCAAATGTAAGTCTACCTTGATGTGTAGCAACAATTGTTTCGTTAACACCATTGACCTCATCAGGCTGAGCACACTTAATATATAATATCGATAAACACAATCGAACACTATACACCTGTTCGACTCGATTGTGATGTGTAGTGTGTTTATCGATATTATGTGTTGTGTGATCAGCCTGACGAGGTCAACTGTATTGAAGAAACAGCTGTCGCTGTACAACATTATGGTCTTAGATTTGACGCACAGGTAAAAATTATTATAGACGCACATTATTAAGATAAAAATAATATAATTATTAAAAACTTTTTTGACTTGTTCGTACGGTAGTGTTTTATAATTTAAGATAGTGTTATGGTGAGAACGCCTGAAGATGTGATTAAACAACGCTTACACTTAATTTTAATCATATCTTTCAGTTATATAACACTAAGACTGTCGTCAGATCACATTATTCCAGAATATCTCTTAAAGGAATAGTTCAATGAAACTTTGTTGATTTTCTTTTCACAAACACATAACTTTCTTTTTATAATTATATGTTAGATACGACTTTATTAAACGTGATTTGGTGTATACAAGATGTGGCCACTGTTTTATTTGGAAAGTACAAAAGTTACATTAAAGCTTTAAAAGGTAATTTCCAGGATTGTTTGAGTTAAAACTAAAGGTATTATCGATTTTTTCATATCATCCGCGGTTTTTCAATATGGTAGTGAGTACTAAATGTTCTTTATTGATCCATACATTTTTATGGCGATTTCGAAAAGAACTCGTTATTTTGAGAATTGTTTACTCTTGGGTAGTTCTCAATATCTTTAACTGTTTAGGAGGTACAGGTACGTAAATATTTCAAAAATTCGCAAATTCAAGATACTTCCAGAGACGCGTTTTCTTATTTTCAAAGTCAAATGCAAGTAAAATGTAAACTAATTAAGTTACAGTGTAATAACACTACTGTTATTTTTATTTGTTCTGTAGACTGAGAAATAACAAAGTTATCGATAGAAAACAAAATAATAAATTTCTGTTAATTGTCTAGAATGTCCGCTGGCTTACACCAGCCCTTTATTATTACTATTGTTTTTGAAACTTGTGAATTAAAGACAAATTGTATTATTAAACACTGTTAATACATATCTTTTGGCTATAATATCTTATTCACAAGGTCTAATACATCCAGTAGTAATTACCAACTTGTGTAAACCAGTAGGTGTTCTAGACAATTGGCAGAAATATACAATAAAAGGAAGTCAGTGAAACCACTTTCGAATAATATGAACATTATCGCTTTGCATTGTCAAATTTGCGTAACAGCTGTTTTGAGGAATAAAAAGTATATATTAACTACTTAATATTTGTAAAGTGTATTGCCAACATTATTTTTAACCAGAAAAATAACTATTTAATTCTCATATTTGTTGCCATTATTCAGTCCTGTCACGTGAGTAAACAAAAGAAGAAAATTCTTTTTCAATTTTTAAATACTTTTATATACATTACAGTCTATTCATGTTTACATTTTATATTCGGTTCAACTGTTTTAGGTACGGAAAATAGACCTCTTAAAACAGGTTAAAGCTTGTATTTTTACAAATTTGATTGCATATAGTTCCTAAACAATTAGAATATCAAAATATATCCTGCAATAAAAAAGTCTTACAAATTATTAAGACGCACATTATTAAACAGCACATGTTTTTCATAATGTGTTTTTGCTAAAATCGCCATAAACGCGGTGTGTTCCTCTAAGATAATTTAATGCTCACCCCATATTGGGAAAATTTGATAATTCATCTAGTTTTAACTCAAACTTTGATGAGGGGTTACCTTTTAAAGTTTTTTGTAACTTTTGTACTTACCATACACATCAGAGGTTTTCGTTGTTAACAATGTTTAGTGTTGTTTTACTTCATCTTTTGGTGTTTAATTTGTAGTTCTAAATTCTACCAATTTTTGTTCAAATGGTTTAGGGAAAAATTTAACTTACTTAAAGAACATCCTTAAAATATCTTTTAAAACTGATTTTAGCGACTCAGAACATTTTGATATTTTCACATCGTATACAATTAAAAGTAGTGACTTTTTCATGTATAGTTTATACGTTTTAAGATGAAAAAGGATGGCGAAGAAATTAAAGTTGAAATATTTCCATTAATCTCAGACTCACCCTTATCTACTTCCCTGTCTAAGGGATGACTAGTGTTATTAATCTCTCCACCTTCACTCAACAGTTTAATGAAGTTGTTGACCTAAACAGTTTTAAAATACTTTCAGGCCAAAGTCATTTCTCAAAATATAGAAGAAAACTTGGCAAAATTACCGTATGGTAAATCTTTATTAATATTTCTAATTGATTTCCAAAAGGGATAAAATTAGTTTTAATTATTTAAATACAACGGTTTATTTAAAATTTAACATTTGAATTTGATGTATATTGGCAAGTAGTTTATAGCTGATACAAAATTCTTATATCGACAGATTTTGTTGAAATAATTAATAGTTATATTTTTTCAGTTCCTTAATTAACATCTAATTTTAAGTTTTGTAAATTTTTAACATATATTTTTTTTAAAAAATGTAAGGCAATGGGAAAATCACCAATTTATTTTCTAATATATTAAAAATGTTTTTTTTATAATAATTCTATTTGTTGTTAATGTTTTTTACAACAAATTAATTAAGTATTTTTAAAATGTATTACAGACAAACAACAACGTCATACATTGTGTATAAATAAATCTTTACATCTTATCTGCTGACATAAACTAATACCAAATAATCACAATTACATATCAAAACGTGGTAAAATTATATTACTATTAACAGCTGACATCTGTCATTGACTATATTAACTAATTATATTTGATTTCTTCATTCTTTATTTATCACATCTACCTAATGAATTGGAAAAATCCTGTGATTTCGTAGAATTAATTATCCGTGTTGACTTATGTGGAGTATAGAAAAATGTTTTTGGGATTGACATCTGTATACTGTAATAGTTCAGAAACGACTGGAACAATTTTGACAAAACTGATTAAATGCAAAGATGTGAAATGTAAACCATTCTGGTATATTATGATTAATACAAAAAAGAACCCTCCATCGTCGAGTTCATTATTATTTTTTCTCCAATAAATGAAAATTAAAAATTTTCTTTTACTTAGATTGTGACAGATTGGTTTGAATTAAACCTTCTCATATGGCACCAAATTTATTCGATTACACTTGTTATATTCAAACTTTAGAGACGCTTTTTATGGTTAGATTATTTCTAACCAATAACAATCTGGCATTGTTAATGATATGGTTAACAATATGTTATGTTTTTGCCTTTAGAACATACATTTTATATAATTATGAGAAAATTATAATAAACATGATCTTCTAAAGTTTATAACATTGGTGTAAAATGGAAGAAGGAAAAAGTGAAAAAGGTAAAACAATAACAAAAGAAAATAAAGAAAACAAAACAAAGAATCTTATTTATTTTTTTAAATTTTTAATGTAATAGCAGTTATTATATATATATATATATATATATAATAACTATTAGTTATATTATATTATATATTTATATATATATATATATATATATATATATATATATATAATTATTATTATTATTAAAACATTTTGAAACTTTAAGCTTTATTGCTTTATTTTATCCTTGAAAACAAAGAAACTAGTTGCATTATAGATATTGAAAAAAAAAGATTAAAGGTATTAATTGATTGAACCTTAAAACAATGTAACTAATAATGTATTTTTTCTTAAATATTAGAACTCTGAACCCTGATATTTTAACTAATAGCTAAAATCTAAATATATTATTATTTTATGTTGCTCTTGTTAACTCATTATTTTAATCTAATTTAAAGCTCTTTAAACAAAACAGAAATTCGTTAATTTTTATTATCAAATCATTTGTTTCACTTATATTCATATCTTTTATTGCAGGTGTAATAATGTGTGAAATAATGAAATTATTATTGTTCTTTAACAACAAAAAAACATAATTATCACATACCAACTATAATAACAAATTGATAAAAATGCTCAAAATATCCTTGTACAAACTAAAAAATAAGCTTACAATTGTTTTACAAAGACAATAGTTCTTCTATATCATATTAATGTCGTGAAATATAGATGACAAACAAAGGGAATGTCTGTTTTGTGGCACTATCATTAAATAATGCATATTTTTTAGTGTCGCGAAAGAGGGGAGATAGCTGCTATATCGTACAATATATACATTTTCTATTTTTTCCGTGAAATTCAGACGCTACATTCTAATAATAACAAATTTAATAAACCGTGTACTAATTCTATTTACCAATATTCTTAACACATATTATATCACATTTATTAAAACACTTAGAGTCTATTTGAAATCATTATTGTTAGTAAACCTAACTTAAAACATTTAAAAAAAAACTAAACACTCTATAGTAAATAATTATCTTAATAATTGTACATGCTTTGAGCTCTGAAGAAAGTTTGTTGTATAGTAATGGTGTAATGCTGGTAAGAATTTCATTTTTTTTCCTGATTATAATTGACATCTGGTTTTGAACCACTTCCCACAATAAATATTTCAATTGCCGCACAAATTTATAAGAATCTTAAAGGAAAAATTGGTAGCGAGCGATTTAGAACTTTTTTATGCATTAATGTTTAAAGAAAAAATATTAATGATTACAGATTTGTTATGTAAGCCCGCTCCCCCTCCATAGCAGGACGGGGACTTGAATAGTTTATATTCAAGTCAACTATGCACAACCAAAAAGTAGAATTTACTTGCAATACATCTTATATTTATTGTTAATATTAGCTATAAATTGCCAATTTAAGTTAGCCGGTTCACTATTGATCATTGTTTTCTGGGTCATACTTAACACTTAAAAACGAAAAGATTTATCTGTAAACTCTTTTTAATCTTATCTGTGAAATATAACCACGTTGGTAATAATTATTAAATTAAACCTCTGTCGTGTTGTTATTAGAAGGTTTTTGTTAAACATTACTAGAAGAAAAAGAACTTGTTTACCTGCACACAAAGAACACTAGTAATTGGGAAGGGTGGCATTCTACATACATCTCGTACCTTGCAACCCCCCACCCTTAACTTACATCAAGGAATGTAGAACACGTCCATTGTGCATATCTCATCATAATCTTGTACTACAGTAGTTGTTACATTACAGAATGCAATTCGAGTTTTGCGTTCTTTAGAAAAGTATATTCAGTGATAATATTTTACTTAGCTTAAAATATGAAGTTGCCTGGACAGAGAAGAAAAGTTGTTTTGGTAGATATCTTCTTACAACTTTCAGTCTTAAAATCATTTAAAACTACTTTTGTTAAATGATATATTTCAATAGAAACATATGTGCATACTTTAGTTGTAATTAGTGCTATTTTACATTCATTGGCACATATTTCCTTAAAAAATAACTTATTTTATTTATGAACTCGGTTTACAAATGTGTTTAAATGTACTCAATTTGTTCGTTTTTTTTAAAGCGTAAAACAAACATATACAAAAAATGGGAAAACTTAGAAGCTTAAAACATTACATTTCAGATATCATATTGTGACAGACCTGTTATATCATTTTAAATAGTCTGAGCGGTTATAAATTTCAAAGTGTGTACAAACTTACCAATGCACTTCTAAAATGAGAAATCGGTAAAAAACGCGTTAAAATCAAACTTTATGACTTCAAACATGATGGAATTTCTAAAAACTAATATATGGAGCTAAATTTGGTTAAAATAGGACAAATATTTTGACTTCTAGAGAAAATATAATTTAAGTCAATGCACAATAATTAGTGAATCAATATCGTGAAACTTTTCTTTAAAAAGGGTAAAGTTATATTCCAAAGGCTTAAATTGTCGCATAAATACAACTATCTTAAGAATTGATCAAAAGTGTGTTTAATTTTAAATTACATTTTAAAAATGAAAAATGTATACTTTTTCATGCTTGAAGTAGTAGGGAAGAGATACTCTTCAGATATTAAAATAAATTAATTTCGAGGGAAAATATTGGTTTAGGGTTTGTTCTTAACTGAACAATATTATTTATATTTTGAAATTAATTTTTCTTATAATAAAAATAGTAAGTTAACCGTAATCTCTTACATTATTCAAGTGCTTTAAAATAAAATATTAAAAAGAAATTCACAGTTATCTAGGTTACTTACGTAATTAAATTTAACAGCAGTTGAGGAAAACAACGTTTAGTTCAGCTGTTTTTGTTGTTGTGCGATTTGATGTTTTGAATTGATTACTAATTTTTGACGTGTTTAGTTCAATATAATTAACTGTGCGTTAATATTTATTATGTGTAATAGTAGAGGTTGTCACGTAACTATGACTAATATTTTATCATTCATATATTCTGCTATTATTTATTCTCTTTTACTTTACAATTGAGAAGCAATTACAAATATTATTTGGCTGTGAAAAAAAAATCTATCCTGTTTTTCCGATCGTTGGTTTTTAACCAATAGTAAAACATTTAGACAATATTCAGGGTCTGACTGTCAGCATATCTGTGGAATTTGTTCCACGAATTAACTTTAAAATAGAAAATCCAAATTGCTAACAAATTTTAAAATTTGCTCACTGAGAAGAGAGTTATATATCGTTATTTGATTTTAGACGTATAGACGTATAGACGTAAAGACTATAGACTATAGACTATAGACGTATAGACGTATAGACGTATAGACGTAAAGACTATAGACTATAGACTATAGACGTATAGACGTATAGACGTATAGACGTAAAGACTATAGACTATAGACTATAGACGTATAGACGTATAGACGTAAAGACTATAGACTATAGACTATAGACTATAGACTATAGACGTATAGACGTATAGACGTAAAGACTATAGACTATAGACTATAGACTATAAACGTATAGACGTATAGACGTATAGACGTAAAGACTATAGACTATAGACTATAGACGTATAGACGTATAGACGTAAAGACTATAGACTATAGACTATAGACGTATAGACGTATAGACGTATAAACGTATAGACGTATAGACGTATAGACGTATAGACGTATAGACGTATAGACGTATAGACGTAAAGACTATAGACTATAGACTATAGACGTATAGACGTATAGACGTATAGAAGTAAGATATTCAGGTGACAACAGAGTGAGGTTATTAAAGGGTTGTCAGGCATTATTTCAGAGGTCAAATGGTTGTAAACTATGAAATTCTATCTGAAATTAATACCCTGCAGAATTAATAGTTTTAATAAAATAGTAGAAAAGAATATACGTATTTATTCTAAATTTATGAATATTTTTAATTATGGTCAGTTAAAAAAACTCATGTTTTTTGGTATTTAAAAGTGCTAGAGCTCGAATTTAATATCAGTTTGAACTAATCATCCTAATTAATTGTACACTAAAACGTCAATCTTGATAAAACATTGTTTTTGACGAAATATCTACATATTATTTAAGTTAACATCATAAATGTAAATTTCCTAAATAATCAACATTTTGAGAAAATTATATTGTCCTATTTGATTAAATTCTTAACCATTATGTTTCTAAGGTGTACCTTTCAAATTTTAAATTATTTTATGGGAAAACAACGTGTGTTACCTCTTTCAATAAAGGGAAAATGTTGGATTTTTCATGAAAATATCAGTTTAGTATAATGGGTGTTGCAATCTTGGGACCAACGATGACGTTTAGAACATTCGTTTATCTGTATGTGTGCCTACAACTTTTACGGGATGACAGATTTTGATTAGATGTGTAGTGTGGACATGATTTGGCCATATGTCATTTAGTTTTATTCATTTATTCAATAATTAAATTTTTTAGGTTTATAAAATTGAACAAAAACAGAGTTTCGAATTTATCAAATGCGTTACTAATGATTTTGATGAATTTTTAATCGACTTTAGCCCCTAAAGACATAAACAAAACACGTGGGTCCTCAATTGTTTACAAATGTCGTTCTGGAAGTTATGGACTTACAAAATACTTTTTATTGAGTTATAAAATGGACAATTTAATAAATTTGTGTTAAAAATTGAAAAGTAATTACCTAAATCAGTGTGTTAAAGCATAAGTAAAATAAATGATTATTCAGGGATCATTGTAAAAAAAAAAATAACCAAATACTGTACATGCAAAAAAATATATTTTAATTAAATAGCACATATGCAGTTGCATCAACCTAGGTTGGTATTTGGATCTGTGTTTGTGTATAATAAAAAGCTTGTTTATTATTTGTTTAATATACGATAATAGAAATAAGTATAGCGTTGTCTTCATTAGCGGTACAGTCCAAACCGAGTTCCTCAGAATCACATTTCCCATCCTTCCCTTTCCAGTTCTTACTATCAAGTGGCTCGGATTCATATTTACCACACTCGTTCTCCCATTTCATTCTTGGCTTCCCAATGTAAGTACAATTCCATTCACGCATAACTAATAATACTAAAATGTATTTTGACATGTTTAGGATACTGAATGTACCCACGTGCACTGGAGGTGTTTGTTTATTTACGCTTGAAAGAACAAATGTACAAGTGATTGCCACTTTTCCTTGAAACACTTAAAAAATATTGAAGCCCAAAACTCTCTATATAAATAAAATATTATTCTGGTAGCTAACAATACGTTATGCGAATATTGGGATCAATATTATAAGTTCTGTATAATTTAACACACAAAAAATTATTAATCTTATATTTGAATATATGAAACTGTTGACAGCTCAAGGCCAACACTGTATTGCGGACGAATACATAATTCAACAGGTTAATACATAATGTATAGAATAAACTTTGGTCTTTCTAATACATGATTTTGTACGATGTGGTATTTTCTGAGGGATTTATTAATTTAAGGATTCTACACATTTGATGATCATATTCTGTAAGAAACCTTTTGTTTCCACTTTAAAAGTGATCAATTTAGTAAAATACTACCATATAAATTCACATTACTCGAATTTTATAGCGTTATTTATTAAAAATCTCTTAATCTTCAGTTTCAGAATGACCTAAAACCACACTGTTTGAGAAAATAAAATCAGAGGATTTAACCAAATCTACTGCTCAAAGAAATGAAATTGTTTTCATATAATTTTTAACGAATTCTGGTAATGCTGACCACACATAACCCGAATGAAATAGCATTAAGCCACATCCTTCACGAACAATTAAACTACAAGAATATTTTAATTTATACAAATACACTATATATTTGTAAATTGGCTGTCACAGGTTTTAATTAGATTTCGTTTGGTCAATTCTGGTAACTCACTAAAGCGTAAAATAGCGGTTTGAGGGTTAAAAGTTTTTGATAATAATTAATAATTCATGTTATGGTTTAATCTGGTATTTCTCATCCATTATGTATATAAATCACGTTTCGAGAGCATAAATCAACTCCCGTTTTCAAATGACAAAACTAGATTGTATTATAAATAAAAAAAAAACAACAAATTAGTTTCCACCAGGCCCCGAGTTAATAGGCTATGTTCTTTTTCACTTATATTTTCTACGTTTATCACTTGATATTAGGAGTTTATTTACACTCTCAAATTACAATTTTATTATTATATTCAGTAGGAGGCTATTATTTGTAATAAAAAATATCAACTTAGAAATTGGTTCTACTGCAAAATTTATGTTTAGTTAAGAAAACCTAGTAACATTTGTATGAAATTTGTATTTTGATTTAAGATTAATGCTTTTATTGTTTAAAAAAATATAAATTATGAATGCAGAATATATAATAACATAGGTGAAGCATTAATAAATCTTTAAAAGAGACAAATAGTATATCTATCGTAATTGATTGTAAATGAAAAAAAAAATTTTTAAATCGATCAATTTCATTATCGTTAAACCGATCCAGTTAAGTGTAACCTTGTTTTGAAATGGTGTGAAACTAATTGCCCCTCCTCCTACTCTACATAAAATTCCACACAGTTGACTCGCTCACTTCAACAATTGAGTTGTTTTCTTAACATTTTAATACCTTAATCATTAATCTGTATCCAAAACATATTTAGCGGAAGTCAAATTTGGATGTAATTGTAAGTGAAAGTATAACAGGTAATTTAGGGAACATAAATTGACAAACCTTTTTTTTAATGGGACTTAAACTTCTCTCAGAAACATGGCTGAATCTATTGTTGCTAATTATCAATCTATTAAAATATATAATCGTTCCAAAAAGATTTATTTTATATATGTCACAAATTAAAATGGCGGGCGATCCAAATTTTGACAGTTTAAAAAATGTCGATTGTCCAACATTTGTAATTGAAACTAAAATAAGTTGTCACTGAGTTGGGTGAGGTAAGAAAGCTGTAAAATGAAAAGGATTATGCGTACACTGGGTTGTAGCTATTGCCTAACTGCGGCGTCCAAACAATTTGTTTTAGAAGTTTACTATAATAATAAAACCTCTGACTTCCTCCTGAGTGAACTGTTTGACATTTCTATATTAGCTTTATTATCTCCGCGTTGTCAAGGAGATATCCTTATGATGATCATCATTACGGAGGGCATGAATCATTTTGTCATCACGTTGACAGGCGGTGACATCCCACGAAAGCTTCTCTCTTCATGTTTTTCCACGAGCAGCTAGAGATAGGATGGTCCAACAAAACTGTGACTCGCTTTGTAGGATGAGATTAGATGCTGTGAGAGATTACAAAGCATCTCACATATTGATTTCTCTATGACATTCACCCCATCAGCACTTGTTACATTACACTTTAGGCTTGAGCTGAAAACAGAGAAAAGTAATAGACATAGTGAGGATGGGGGATTTTAAATGGAAAGAGTTAACAGTGTAGATGAAGAAATATACACCTACATTGTATTGTGAAGTACAGGAAATACCTCAAAGCAATACGACGAAAGGACTGTATGCAGTGGATGCTCCACTGAGCGATGGGTTCGTCAAACCCCTAAGAAAAATATTGAGGGTAAATAACTGATAAAGAAATCTAGACCTGCCGTAGACAAAAATAAACTATTGAATTATTAATACAAGCCACAAAGCAACATTCAATTAATTAATTAATTATAAACAAATCCAGGTTTAAGAAGTGAAGTAATAAGTTATAAGTAAGTAATTAATATTTCTTATCCGGTGACATAAATCAATTTGTGTTACAGGACACGTCAGGGTTAGCGGCCGTCGTTGGTTTTAAATATAATTAAATTTGATTTTCTGTCAGTAGCCAATCCATCGTACAATTGTCTACCAATAATATTTATGGAGTTATAGTTATGATTAATAGTTGTGGAGAAATCAACCCTCCCATTAAGGTTAACAAATGTACTTGATTTGATCTTCACATGAACTATCAACTAATTGAGACATAAACTGTTCAAAAACATTGCACTAACTTTCTCACATATTCATCTGGAGAATCAAAACTAACATTCGTCGCCAACTTTCCATACAAGTTCAAGGTAAAAGTTTATTTTACTTTGTTATGGAGTTTTTATTACGGAAAACTAAAACTAACTATATGTGAAAAAATATATATATATTATGTAAGATAAATTGGTCTCGTCTTGTCGACTTAAAAAAAGTATGTTAGAATATTTTAAAACAATATTTATATATTTAAAAATAAAAGGCTTGTTTCCCTTTCGTTAAAAAGAAAAATCTTTTTCATGACAGTTGGCATGGTTCGTATTCACTTCTTTTTCAATTATTCCTAAACTAATAATTTTATTTAAATTGCATTGAGTACTATTCTTGGACGTTAATCTTTACGAAATTCTCCCAAAATTAAACAAAATTAATAGAACGACTATTTTTTGTGTGGGGGTCTTTAAAAAGAAATCATTGTATTTAATTTTGAGAAAATCGTAATTTTTCTTAAATGACAAACTATGCTTACTACACAAAAAATTGATGATAATCAATCCACTCCGCACTTCATATTTTCACATATACGTGATTCATAAATATTTATCATTTGTTTTGCGGAAATATTTGTATTGGGGTCAACTGAGACAAACAAACTTTTATGGATGCCCATCTGTCTGCCATCTATCATCTGCTGCAGTATTCTTCAAGCCAAACGAGTGTTCTGAACATTATGGTACAATTTAATATATAAAATATTTTGACTATGTTTCGATATATTTTTTCTCTATTTTTCAACAACTCAAAATTTAAAAAAAAATACGAAAAAGAAAATTACTCCGGTTTAGAATTGCATGGAATTGTTACAAAAGACCTAGTTTTTCAAATTCTTTAAATCCATTATAGTACAAAATTTGATAAAACAGGAAGTGTAATCTCCCAGTCCAGTATAGCAAATCGCAAGTATTAGAACATTTTGATTTATGTACAATTTATCAGATGAAGAAAATATAACTTGACGGTTGTCATTTCAATAATAATATGATACAATCGAACCAAGCTTAAGGTACACTTTAAATATATACACTTCTTACTTTTAAAAATATTGTCTCTATATATTTTAAAAAAATGTGTAGTGAACTCTTTTCCCATAAGAAATAAATGGGGCAATAATAAAGAAACATTTTTCCTCAATACGTAGACATAAAATTTGTGAGAATGTTAGTGCAATATTTTTGCACAGTTTATAGAGATCACAATTCTATAAATATTAAGAAATAAACTATATATATATATATATATATATATAATATATTTTAAAACTTTTTTTTCAAGTGAGAAATAATGATATTCATTCAATATACTAGCAATGTCAAAGTATGAGTTCAACCTCAGAATTGCTATTTCGTTGTAATTTATTTATGTATAACACTTTGAATGTATATTATAATATAAGATATTTAAATGTTATAAATAAATAAATTGTGAAGTTACTTTTAAAATTACTTTTAAACATTACAATTTATTTTATGTTACAATAATTGATGTTGATCTGACACACAATTTTTAGGGAAGTTTAATAGTTTACGTCCTTTCACTTACTGAGAACACAAATTATAAAGTAAGATTGGTAATCGCAAATAAATTTGACGTTTCATTGCCTGAGGGAAACGAAGAGGTGATCATCGTTTGTACGTTGTTGTCATTTCTATCATTATCGTTGTCGTCTGTACGATAGCGGCCACAAAAAATATAATAAAAAGATGAAACTACTTATGTAGATCTTTATAGAAACTCAGAAAAATTTAATGTAGTTCAGACGGCCATTTTAAATAGTTCATATCTCGTGTTATTCAACTTATAACAAAACAAAAAAAAATCCACATTTCATTCTCCATCTAATGTTACCAACCACCACACATCTATATTATTACAAATAAGGAGCTTATTATCAAAAATGTAATTTAGAAATTTGATGTCCAATAAAACGTGATATTCGTATAATTACGAAATCCAGCAGGATCGAGTTATCGATACTAGCATAGCGAATGGACGATCCTTCACATATGTACAGACACGAACTTAGGAACTGTCTGACACTTTATATAGACATCTGCGAGGCACGTTAGGACTTACCTAACGCCAAAAAAGTAATGAAATACAAAATTACATTGTTCGGAAAACTGTGAAACAAATATTTTAAATAAACTCACCTTTCAATCTATCAATACAAATACATTCAGAGGATCTGTTTGTATTAAAATTGTACCATGAAGCCGGGTTAGTACCATGATGGTAACATACACTTGTTTGAATTACTCTTAGTATTATATTATTATTGTTTTCTTCCCTAATTAAGAAATATATTGGCCAAGGGATGTGAAGTTCAGTTGTAACTTGACCACTTGGCATTTCGTTTTTATACTTGTGAGTGTTACTCGTCTACCATTCTTAAGCTATTTAGGAATAACAAATTAAGCCGAATAATGTATTCAGAAGGTTATTAAATGCTATTTTTCACTTTTAAATGATAAATATTCAACATTAGATACAATGAGTAACTGTATGATTCTAATGCTGTGTTTCTACCAGGAATAATGGCAGTTATTCTGAGTATTATATAGAATAGAGTGAACGACCAGTCGTAGAAAAGAATTAAAATAAATAGTGAAATTTTAAAAGTTTAGTTTTGTATACCAAAAAATATTTAAAATATTTCATTCTTAAATATGTAAACTCGTGGGAAAAACCGAGCACGAAAATTCCATCAAGCACAGGAAAAGTACTTTCGGTACGAGTTATGAACGATACTTTTCATCATAATCCAAAAAAAAAACACACAATAGGCCTAAGCAAAATAAAAACTAGTACATTTCTCATAATATATATATATATATATATATATATATATATATATATATATATATATATATACTTTTATTTAATAATTTTAACTTTCATTACAATCAAAATTATCTCAACAAAAGTAAATGAGTTACAGAGTTAAACAACATAAAATTCCTACAATTTAAAACTTTAGATTGACGTTTATGGTACAATTTTAATTATTGGTAACATTGATTCCTTCGTTCAAAAGAATTTTTCTGAAGTCCCTCTAATGTTGCCACTTTTGTAATGGTCATGTTTGTATTATACATTTTTTGGAGTTTTGTTGAATAAAATATTTTCTCTTTAAATTTATCAGACAAACAAACCAACATAGTTTCGTCTCTTACTTGTTTTGGTTTAATATTTTTAACTCTATACCACTCAGAAAACGATATTCCTCTTCATACCTATTGCGATATTTCTCTGGTAGTAGGTTTAGTGATATTATATCTGAAGCTTTTTTCAATAACTTATCTGGTATGTTAAAAACATTTGAAGCAGCCATTTTCAAACAGTAAAATTATGCTATTTTTTGAAATTTCCATTGTTAAATCAGCTAATTTCAAACGTACAAATGCATTGGGAAAAAAAAACATTGGTGCATCTGGTGTGCAAATACGAAACTAAATTTAAGCAATGTAAAGTCAGCTGATCGTTTTTTCTTTGCTCTAAATTTGAGATGTGGAAACGATCACTTTCGTTTCTCTCAGCTGTTTTCGGTGCAGTATGATGAAACATATATTACAGTTTAGTAATCACTGCCAGAACAGACCCTAGTTCACATTATTTATTAAAAGCTTGATATTAAACGTAAATTGAATTAAAATATTATGATAAAATTTATAAACTCTTGTTTTTGCCTTATGACTACTTTAATTTTTATTTTAGCAATGCCCTGATAAAAGAACGGATTTTATCCTTTCTAATCTGTTATTAATAAGACAATATTTTTTGTACAGAAGTAAAATACAAGAATTGATAATAAATTGTAAGAGTAATAAATGGTTAAACATTTTCTTAGTTCCGTTACAATCCTCTGCGAAACGGCTTACCTATGTAATCCTTAGATTTGTTACTATAATACCAATAAATCAAATAAATTCTGATGCAATCGTTTCCAAAGTTTTTTATTTAGGTACTTTTGATAATCAAAAATAATTTAGAGATAAAGTGATTTTCATGTAGTACAATAATTCTATTAATTCAACATGTTATTTCATTAATTGTTTTCTTTATTCTTTAAGCAGTATACGAAAATATAGGGTAAGTTTTATGGCAAAAATGTTGATTTTTCCTATTTATATAAATAGGAAAAAATATTTTAGGCATACCGTCCGTCCGTCGTCGTCGTTGTCGCCTGTACGTAAGCACGATAGCGGTCACAAAAATTAAGATAGAAACATGAAATTTGGTATATAAGACTATAGTGGGTTGTTCAAATTCAAAAAAATAGAATTATAAACATCGAATTGGAGGGCATTTTAAATTGTTTATATATATATAAATATATAAATATATATATATATATATATATCGCGTGTTATACAATTTATGACATACTACTAAATGTCATACTACTTTAGAGATTTCAATTCTGTATGTAATGGTACCAACCCGAGTTCTCTAGGATGGCAAATAATGAAATTATTGTCACAAATGTAATTTCCAACACTGACCTCACAGGAAAATAAGGTATTCGTAGTTACATGATCCGGCAGGGGTGAGTCAGCGAATTATTTAAAAAAACAAAATGGCCGAGGGATAGAAAACTAATTTATTCAGGACCCATGAAATATTTTTCATTCTTTTCTCCAATAGAACTCGACCTAATATTCTTTATGTTTCTTCGTGAAACACCCCCCTGTATACACAGAGTCACAGACAATTTATTTTAAAAAAAAATCACTAAAATCTATAGCAAAAAATTAATTTAACTAACACATATAGACTACATGAGATATGTAGTATTTAGGACGTTTTTAGATAGTTTACTACATTCGCATTTTTATTCTACAATTTTACATATGTTTGAATGAATTATATTACACGGATTTATAATTACAGAATAACATTAAGAATATACAACGTTGTAAATGAAATTTACATAAAATATTGATATAGTTGTCCTTCCGTACTTTTAGGTTAATCGTTAGCGTAGAAGTTCTAAATTACTGGACCATTGAAAAGCAATGTATCCTTGTACGTGTTCAAAATAAACTTGTATTGCAGTTTGTGTGCTTCAGACATGATTACATTTCTATTCTTGTTACATATTGTAAACTGTATTTATAAATAAAATATTATGTATTTATATTAAAACGGATGGTCGTGAGTTCAACTGAGATTCAAACAATAAATCCTAGCTGATTTAAAAACATTGATAATGAAAGTATAAGTCCTGATCGATAAACTTGCTAGAAAAGTCTCAATATATAAATAATTTTTCTCTGACATTCTGAAATGACTGAACATTTAATTTAAAAGCTAAAGAAACTAAAATATACTATAATATTTTATTTAAATTGTACAGCAGTTTGTTTATGTTTTAATAAATTTCACATAGGTAATTAAAATTTAAAATATTTATAAACATCAAGGTTAGGTTTGATTTTGGCTTATGTTTTTAATAATTTTGAACAACTGCAATGGAACTCATAAAACAATTTGACTAATTAAAAAGCTTATTTGAAGTATCTATGAGATCATAATTTCACACGGAAGTAATTTGAAAATTTTTAATAAATAATTTTGTGTTTTTTTTTTTTTTTTTTTGGTCATAGAAAATTAGCAAAAATATAGAAATTCGATATCAATAGCACTTGTATGTTGTGAGAAACTGGGTTATAAATTAATAATAATTTTTCAGTTTTGTTAATAACAATAGTTGTTGCATTATGCTTGTATAAGCAAAAGTAAACCGATTTTTTGAAATTTTATATAAAAATTCATAGCATTTTATGGCAAAAGATGTAATGATATTTTTTGTCAATTATTAAAAATTTTCTAAGCTAAATATTTGTACTGGACAAATATACTAAGAGTCAGTGTCTCTTGTCTCCGTTCAGGTCAGTAAGGATGCCCCAACTATGGGACCTTAGTAAGCAAGCTAAGCCGATTAGTGCCAGTTGACTGAATCTCTGCCTCACTACGACCGTTCCAGAACTATAAAAATAAGTGGAAAGTTTATTTTTAAACATTTTACAATTTACCAGTACATTACTTTAAAACTTTATTCATTATTGTAGAGCTTTATTCATCCAACCAGTAGACAGTTTTAAAAATTACATTACAGCTTCCAAAGTCGACTAAATAAAGAATGCGTTTATCAACTGTTGCGATACATTACGGCAAGAAAGTGATTGTGGCGGAGAGGAAAAGAGATCGTATAGTTTAATTAGTAAAAATAGGGTGTATTGCCAATAGTTGCAAAACGTCGTAAAGTAATAGTTTGAAATTATAATATCAATTATATATTGATGTAACTGTCTCAATTTTCGTCGTTAAAATGTACAACAGATTTTTGTAGTCTGATTTTTGTTACGATAAACACGTTTAAATTTATTTATGTAATTTTATGATTGAAATGTCAGTTTATATGTTGTTACTTTAGTGAGTACGGGCTTGGCAATCCCGAGGGTACCCAACTAGCTCTACACCTTCCTTCCTGTTTTCTTAGGTTAGTTCTCTGTCAGGTCTCTCTTGACCAACTCTTGTTCTATTCTGTACCTCACGTTATTTGAATATTCAAAGGCTAGGAGTCTTTATTTTATGTTTTTTTTTAATCTTCCATTTCATAAGATGATGATCGAGACGTTTTTGCTTTTAAATAACAAGTAACAAAATAATAATTATCCCGTTGGTTTTAATTAACCTGGAAATTTCGAGTTTTACATTTTCACGTATACATCTAGTCGAGGAAGTTATATGTTGTAGGTAGATCAAACTATGTGTTATACTATAAATCACTGAATCCCCTACCACAAGTTTGGTACAATAACACAAACACAAATAAAATGAAATATTTATTTGCCCTATGTTATTGTAATTCCCTGATGTACATTTCGGTAACCACGTTACCATCATCGGAGGGATCTGAACTAATACTAACAAAATATGAAATCTTAAAGGCTAAAATGCCATATTCTCCCTTCCACCATTCTTGCAGTAGCTATTAGCGTAAGACCTCGTCAATGACCTTGGCGAAAGCGGCTAACAGTGTACATTCCTGTTCTTGGGAAAGTCCGTAGGTTGAATATGGCAATATCTTAAAGCTACTTTAATAAATAACCTAGAATCTGCATTAAAACTAAAAACTACATTGAGCACAAAAATAATAACAAGTACATTAAAACAAAAACATATAATAGGCATTAAACAAAAAACTACACCAAGAACAAAAAGTAACATGTACAATTAAAACATAAACTATGTTGATCAAAAAACCTAACATGACCTCAATGTTTACCTAGGTTTTAACAAAGAGAATAAACTTGAATTAGGAATAGGACCCTTATCTGAGTTAAGCAATAATTCACTATCAGTTTTAGCAATGCTTTCATAGCTATTAAGCAACTTATGTGTCATTACGCTCTTATTATGTAATTACGCTTTTATTTGTGTTTGTGATATTGTACCAAACTTGTGGTAGGGTATTCAGTGATCTATAGTGTTCACATTCACCACAGTGCTCATTGAACATCTACTATGTGTTATAGTTAAAGAGAAAGGTATGTGGTGTAGCTATAAAGGAAACTATGTGTTTTAGTAATAGAGGAAGTAATATGTTACAGTTATAGTTAAAGCTTAAACTATGTGTTAGCTATAGAGGAAGCTACTTGTTAAAGCTATGTGTTGTAGTTATAGAAGGAGTTTTATGTTGTAGCTGTAGAGAGAAGTGTGTGTTGTAGCTATGAAGAAAGATATAAGTTGCAGCGAAAATTAACTATATGTTGTTGATACAGAGGAAACTATGTGTTGTAGCTATCTGTTATAGTTATAGAAGAAAATGTGTTGTAGCTATAGAAGAAGCTGTGTGTTATACTTATAAAGGTGTTGTAGTTATGGAAGAAGCAATACGTTTTAACTATAGAGAAAGGTATGTGTTGTAAGGCTATATATGTAAAACAAATATGTTCAAGTCTTGCAGAAATATCTGTTTTCAATTCTCGTTAAAAAATAGTATTGGGTAATAATGTCTTCATGTCGTTTATAATGCTGTACTGGGTAAACCGATTTTGGTAAAATTTGATATGTTGACCATATCTTGAGGATCTGTTTCCTTTTTTGATAACTCATAATTTCGTGGTAGCTGCCATTAAATTGCTCAAAATTTATTACAACAATTGTGAAATTTTTTCTTAAAATATAAACTGTGAAGGACTAAACAAAACGGTTTGGTAGTAATTTCCCAATAAACTAGATTATTAAATATAATTATGGTGGTACTACCTTAGAGTTAAAATTTAAGTTTTACTAAAATTGGTTCAGAATGTTTTGTAAATATTCGCTAAATTTTAGGATCTAAGGTTTCAAAGAAAACCTAATAATCGTCGTTTGTTTAGGATTTATCGGTTGAAAAGGAAAAGAACCTTGAGCTTAATTTGTTTTTGCTTTTGTGTTTAAGAAAGTATTAGCACGGTTTGTTCATATGTTGGTTGTTACATTCTTTTGAGTTATTACTCAAAAATTTTGCAAAATCGATAGATCTTTCTCCT
The DNA here is from genome assembly GCA_963513935.1 of Aphrophora alni. Lineage (NCBI taxonomy): Eukaryota > Metazoa > Arthropoda > Insecta > Hemiptera > Aphrophoridae > Aphrophora > Aphrophora alni. The sequence continues at coordinate 19,141,231 of OY740774.1, read as the reverse complement.
CACTATACTACTTAAAATTATACAACCTAAGTGGCTAAATTTGATTCAAAGATAATTAATAACTGTTTAGGTGATGTTTAAAACTGTGTTTCAATCTTGTTGTGAATACTCCGATGTTCTTTTATTCTAAAATCATTGTATTTGTTTATACACTAACATGTAACTAAGCCTGTAAAAACTGTTCTAAAGAAAGATAGAGTCATAGACGGACAAAGTTTTTACCTTTTAAAAAGAGAGAAAACAATTAGTACCGCTTCCTCCTCCCCAAAGATAACAAAGTTCTCTACACTAGGTTTTGGGAATAAAAAAAAATCTTATTCTATACTGAGATAAAACGACATGAAACGTATACAAAGGCATAAACGTATCACACTGGTGTTCATGGACACAATTAAAATGTTAATTCCTTCCTTGTACAGCAAACAAGGGGATAGAATACATTAAGAGAAATTTTATATTCAATTACAACCCTTATACAAGGGTAGGAAGCTTATTAAATGCGTATGCAGGTGACAGAAAATCCAGGGTATATAATAATGAACCTTGTTGATGCAAGTTGTTTATTTTAATATTTCTTCTATTAAATAAAATACAACGATAGAGACGGCTTTTTAGTAGTTTTACGTCATGCAATTTTTTTTATTTATTTTATTTTTTTAATATAAACGTTATTCTATATTTTTTGGTAATTCTTAACGAAGTACGGACGAGCTGAAGAAATTCGAACTCAATCATTCAGGATTTAGTATGTACATTGTAAGTTTATGTAAAATCGAACTCTAAATTTTTAATGCATTTAAAACTAATCTGATCTCATGACAAACTTTAAATAAGATTAAATTTTGTTACTCTGTACAACAAACCCTCATTAATCTTCCTAATTATATTCAACTAGACTATACGTTTTTAAGTTTGTATAACACTTGACAAAACTATATTTAAAAAATAACATAATTTATTTTTAGACTTTCAAAACACACTCATATAACAGAAATCAAAATCAATAACAAAACTGTTAAATTTTCTTGTACTACCAAAATTGTAAAAGAGATCGTAAATAACATAACCGGAATTTACTTTTTTATCTTACAGATTAATCATATGTTCTTACTTATTGTATTTTACTGTTCCGTATGTTTTTTTGATGTAGTAAACAGATTTTAATGTTTGTAAATCTAAAGTTGTCAAATTATAAAAATGTCCGTTCTCCGTGTCTTGGAACAATTCAACAAAATTAAATTAAAATAGACAAATCCGTGATTTTGAGTTGTGATAATTGATTTCAACGTTGACAGAGATGAGATTCTTCAGCAATCTACTTGAGTTGTATAATAGATTAGATTTCATCACTATATAAACTGTGTAGAAGATGAGATAACAAACATCTATTTCATAGAAATACTTTTCTCTAATTTAATTAGACAGTGTCATTTCGTTTGTTCTACGATTTCCAAACGTTTTGATATATGTTTGTATTAAAATGGTTTGAAAAAAAAAATGTTATTTTAATTACAGCGTGTCGAGAGCTACTGGACTAATATAAAGAGATAATTATTTTTTGTTTAATTTGAATTCGGGCATCCAATTTGTATGTTATATCAAATTCAACCCTCGCCGTCCAAAATGAATAAGCGATTAAACTATTGAATAGCAGTTTCAAAAGACCGACATTATATTTCTTAAATTTGGAACATCATCTCACTTAACGAATATTAATATCGTGTTTTTATATAAGTTTAATAAAATTTAGCAAAAATTTTCACTACTACTAAAGCTGTTACTGATATTGTATATACAGAGTGTTCCCAAAAATCGTTCCAAAACTTCAGGAGCTTATTCCTAACATCAAAAAAAATTTTAAAAGTTATTAAAAAAATGTTCCTAAAATTGTCTATTTACTATCTCGCCGCCATTTTATTGCTTAACAAAAGAATTAATATAGTTTTAAAGGTAAATAACGTAAAGTTGAAATTTTGCATTATTCTTAGTTTTATAAAGAGCCAATTTGAAAAAAAAAAATTATCCGTTTCTTTTAATTATTACAAAATGGGGGCTATTTAAACTATTTAACGTCGAATATCTCAACAATAGGTTAACTTTACAATAATACATGTACAAGAGCTAAAACAGTTTCCATTTCTAAAGTCAAACACGTATTTATTATATTTTTTCTGTAACTTAAACAATAGCTTAGTTACAAAACATTATTCTTTGTAACTGTCCAGATTCCAAAGCCAGAATCTTTGCCATAAGATTAGCCCAGAACCAAAATTATTGTTTGAATTTTACATATTTTTATATCTAAAGACAAGTGAGTTATCGACATAACCAACAATATCTAACAACCAAAATCTATTGTTTCATGTAAAATTATCAGTTTTTGTGATATTTTAACTTAAAAAGAATAAATAGCGCCCATTTTTTTTTTAAATAAGTAAGGGGAATTGTTTGATTAGTTTTCTAAAATTGGGTCTTTATAACACTAAGTACTGTAACAGCAAAATGTCAACACCATATTTGTTAAAAGCAGATGTTTTCTATATAGACAACGAATCAATTTAGGAAATATGTTTGTATAAACTTGTTCATTGGTTTTGATGAACGTATATATTTTTGTGTGGTCGTGTTTTTAACAATTTTGATATAAAAAAATATATATTTTTATATATTAATATAAATATATAATTAAAATATATTATGGTTCAGCTTAGAAAATACTTTAGGCATTAATAGATAGAAACAGTTATTGTAGGATGTTGTATGGCATGAGAGGTCTTGTGAAACAGAATTTTGTTGGAATTCAAGATCATTGAACTAGATTTTTTAATACTATTTCAATACTTATATTAACTGTTGTTAAGCCTTAAATATACATTTATTTTATAGTAAATACTTTTTTCAGTCAATTGTAGTTTTATTTAAAAAAGTTAATTAAGAGGGAAATTATTGAAGAGTTTCGTAAATGTTTGAATGAGCCAAAATTTTCTCCCCCACTCTTTTGAAGAAGCACGGCAAACGTAACATGTAATTTTACAAAATTAAAATTAAAGTGGAGTTAGGTGCAGGTAAATGGATATACGTGAGAATATCAGGTTTCTTTTAATTCAATTTAATTTCATTTTAAGTTATTGGTGTTTAATTGGGGGTGGATGAAGTGTACGAAGATTGTAAGATTAAAGGGTATCGCTAACAACGATTGGATAGAAACAGAAAAGACAACATTTGTCTCAAGTTATATCAAAGACTATAAAAATAATTGACATACCAATCGTTCCCTGTTTCATTTCTAACTGAGGTTGTTGTAGCGGTAGAATAAATATTGTCAGTGAAAGTAAATTACAATTCTTTGTAATAGAATTGAGAATGTTGTGTGTGGTAAATTAATTTTAAGTAATGTTTAGTGAAAGTAAGTAAACCCTAAAAAATGGCGACACACGTGGAGAATGTCATGTGAATGTTAAAGATATTTATTTAAGTTTATAGCCTAAAGAGATAAAATGAATTATTTTGGACTAACTATTGATTCCAGATTTCTAAGAAAGGAGAAATTTTGTAAATTAAAAAAAAAGGAAACCGGAACAATAACCTATACTTAAAAAAACTGATCAGATTCGTTCCGTTAATAATTATGTTATAATAATCATCCTTGATAAGCTGATAAAGTTAATACAGCTTTTTTTCCAAAATCGCTTATATTCTTAGGTTCTAAATTTTGCTGTGGCCTTCCACATTACATGAACAATTATTCTTAAACGTCCATTAACTTAGATGTATGTGTTGATGATAATGTGATTATTTTATTCTTAATTATTTTTAATATTGTTTCACATCTTTTGTCTCATTTATTTTCCTGAATTAACCTATCAGTCTTTTACATCAATTTTGTAATTATACTGTTAGTTATGTTTGGGGAGGGGAGATCTAGTTTATTTTTCCATATAATTTAAAGTTTGTTCACAATTTAAACTTAATTTAATATTGGTTTTTTATTTTAAAATTTAATCCATATTATGCAATCTGTTGTCCAATGAGCTCCAGAACTCTTACAAGCAACTTTAATTTTCTCATGAGTTACTTGTAAATCCTAGCAGTTATTTCGTATTTTATTTTAGTTTTTTTACTTGGTTACGAAAAAAATTGTAATTTCATAAATTACAGTTTGCTACTACTTTATATTAATATGTAATTTTTGAATTTTATGGCGGTGTTATATTCTTTAAAAAAAATCATTTTAATGAAGAAGTTTGTAATTAATTATAGAACTACTTGTTCTAGATTTATTCGCTTTGCCTGTATTTAGTAATATTCTCAATTGTATTTGAACGAAATGAATAAGTATTCCAACAAAAAGATAGGTTATGTTAGGACTAGGCCCAAGCTGGTTTAAACAATGTTTTAATAAATATGTATTCAATTTGCATCAAACATATACTCTAATTGTATGTTTTTCTCTCTATAATAAATTATATTACGAAAATATTGTTATCATTGAAAATAAAATTCTATATTGACTGCATTTATGACTTTTGTTCTAAATAATTTGATACGTAACACATCAAATTAAATTGATGTTAGGGTAACCAAAACTATTGTTTTTTAATGTGTTGGAATCTTGTGCAAATAAAAGGTCATATTTAATAAACTTGCAAATCCAGATTAATCAACCTGATTGTAAGATGTCAGTACAAATCTCTCCACTTGAAATATTGAAATTATTTGAAATTTTATTTACAAGTTACAGTAACAAATGTATTCCATAAGGAATTCATTAGCAATAGCACTATATTTATTGTTTATTTAAATTTGTTAAAATCTAAAATTTTCAAGAATATTGTAATGAATAAATATATATTTTAACTCATCTAGATTGATTTCTTTTAAATCGTTGAATGAAAATCAGTAGTACATAATTATTTAAGGTCATTATAAAATTTTATTGTTGAACAATTCTAAAATTTAAATAATCTGATATTTATATGTTTAATTCGAACGAGTACATTTTAAAACATTGCTGTCAAAAATATTAAATATATATTTTTGTGTGATTGTCGTAATATCCGACGTATAAAATAAGATAAAATATAATAGCATTGGTAATAGCATTTATTTTTGTGGAAAACTGGGTTAAGATAAAGTTTATTTCTCCAAAGTTTTACAATTTACGATAACATTACTTTATACCTTTATTTATTATTGATGAGCTTTTTATCGCTCCAAGCGGTAGACAGTATTTAAAATGATGTTAACGTTTTCAAAGTCGACTAAATAAAGTATGTGTCTCTCAACATACTGTTGCGCTACATTACGGCAAGAGGGAGGATGTGACGGCAAGGAAAAGGAAACGTGTCGTTAAATTAATAAAACATAGGTTATGACGTCAAAAAATTACAAAATGTTGTAAGGTCACGTTTTAAAATTAAATAATTAATTGAAGGAAAAACTGAATTTTCGTCGTTGAAAAGAATAACACTTTTTTTTTAATTTTCCGAGGATAAAATCGTTAATTTTAGATCTGTAATTAAGTAATGAAAATGTTAGTCTGAATACATATTTTGTTTGTCAAAATTTTCAAAACTATCCTTGCGTTTACTAGGCTTCATACGTAATAATAGTCTAGTGAAAGTTATGCAATGAGTTTAAAATTGATGACCAGATTTTAAGATATTAAAATTTGTAGTGCCACTTAATAAAAGTGATGTTAAATAATATCTTTCTGTCCTTAACAAAAATGGGTTCTTAATATTTAGAGAATTACAAAATATAAATAATTCCGGCAATTAAATATTAGCTGTAAAGTTTTTGCTACAATTTATTCTCCAAGGATTTAAAAAAATCCGTATAAGTTGCTATTTCTCCATAAAGCTGGTCTTTAAGTTTAGTATCGGTTAAAATATCAAAATTTAAGAAGAAAGGTGCTAGAAAACCAAAGCATATCATTTTCTTAAAGCATTTTGATAATTGTAGGGTTTTAAGGAAATAAAAGAAAACTATTGGACCATTTCAACCATTATAAAATGGCTGTGTAGGAGTTCTCTATCAGAACGGAAAAACTAAACCGTAACGTTGGTAAAAATTCGATTATCTCAAAATTGGAGGGAATATATTTAAAAATATTTTGTGAAATGTTAAGTTTTATAACACAAACGTGTTTCTAAATTGCAAATAAAAAAACTCGTTTCTAAGTAGAAAAATATTGAAAAATACCCTTCAATTATATTGAATATGTTTTGTGCATTGGTTTTGTGTATTAAACCTTATATTCAATTTATGTTTGTTTTGTTTGTTACTTTGTCATCAGTAATGTTTCAAAATCAATCAAGAGTTCTTGAGATATCTGCGGCTAAGATTTTCAGCATTTTTATCTTTCGACCACACTAACTAAAACTTAACACAAAAGAGACACAATTTTGTTCGTTGCTTTGTGACTACATTATTTGATAAAAAAATAAATAAAATAGAATCAGTCAATGTTTAAAAATAAATTATTGTTTTAATCTGGTTGCCGATAGCACGAAATTGTTTTAAAAATATTAAATTGTTATATAAGTTTAAAGGTTAAAATATGGCCAAAGCAGTATTTACACTAAACACAAAAAGAGACAGAGATGAACAAAGTTTACATTTTCTAAAAACGTAGAAAAATAATCTAGTAATTATTTTATATTCTATACAACGTTACTGTGACAAATATAAATCTAATTCTATCTTTCTATCTAATTATACGAAACAATGAAGTTATTAAAGTTGTGTATTTAAACGGATAAAAAGACATACTTATTGTACCATGCTGGTGTTCATAGACACAATTAAAACGTTAATTCCCTCCTTGTCCAACAAACGTGGGAAAAGAATACATTAAGAGGTATTTTATATTCAATTACAACCCTTACACGAAGGGTTGGAAGCTTATTAAGTCCGTAGGTAGGGAGAAGGAAATCCAGGAGATATTAAAATCAACTTTGTTAGTCTAACAAGCCTAACGTAATATTACTTCCACGTTTTATGAAATAAAATCCAACTATATAGGGTGAAACAAAATTCAGGTGTGACTTATTGTTTAGACGATTGAAATATGAAAACATTCGAGTAGTTATTATACCAAAACGCCATCTCTTAACTGGACATGACAAACTTATCTTCGCTCTAGCTTTTACTGAAATATTTTTTGTTTGTTCAAGCAACCTCTTGATATGTTTCTCTCAGTTGTTCTTTAATGTATTCTTAATTTTAATAATGCACTTGTAGGCACAACAATCAAATCTATTCTGGAATAGGAATGCCGAGAGAACTTCAATGCTTTATTCCAGGAAAACCGGGTAACTTTGCACTAGGTGCCGGAGACAGTTGAATGTAAAGAGATGGCAGACATTCTACCTAAACGGGACTCTACACCAGAGTTTGTAGGAGCTGTGTTAGCTGTAGGAATTTCCCTGCGTCTGGCCAAGATGGTCATAAGCAGGTGTGTTCATGCAAAACACCAGCAAAAATGGAGAAGCCTTAAAAGGTACTTCATAGTAAATCAGTACATAAGGACATCCCTTCAGGTAATCCAGAAAGGACAATAAATCCCCGAGGTATGGGGCAACTCAGACAAATTACTGAACACTCTAGTCTCTGAGTGCACTTGCACAGGATAGGAGGTTATCATGGTGAAACTATGTGTACACTTCTGTGGAAGAGTTAAGAAATCGCAGACCATATATTTTTCAATAAATTATCCTGACCAATAAAAGGTGAAAGGTCTTTGGATTTCAAATTCCTAGGGAACGAGCTAGTTTGTGGATTACACCAACTCTTAAGGGGAACAAATCTGCTAAGTTAGGATGAGGAGGCTTTAGTTTAATCATGGCGAGTGGGTGCTTCTTCACATGTACTAAGCAAGTACTGTATCTACGAGGGCGTCAAGGCTTAGCCGACGTCTAGAAAATAGTGTTATACACAATTAATAACGAAATTCATGAAACCTGTGACATTTTTTTAAAAACAAACTTACCTTACTTGGTACTTGGTATTGGTACAGGATAAGATCTACAAATACAAATTTACGTTTCCTACAAAGCCCAAGAAAACAACTTTTATATTCCAAATCAGCTTGTATTAAATTGTATGACGTGGCTGGTTAAGTACTATGATGGCGTCTATAAACATATTTTAACTTATAATAAAGACGCGATACCCGTCATCAATCTTTGAGAAGCTCTTCTCTACATATAGGCCTACAACTCTCTCTGTCCGTCCGACAGTTTGTAAGATGAGAACTCAAAAACGGATGTTCATAATTTCATGCATTATTTCCTATGTAGGTACTTTACTAAAAAGATTATGTTTGTTTAAAATTGGTTCAGTAGTTCCAAAATTATAACAATATTTGTCTGCGAGAGAGAAATTTTTTTTTTTTTGAGTAAACTTTTCTTGAAATCCTAAAGGAGGTTCATCAATTTCTAAAATTAATGACAATTTAGTTTCAGTGTTTTACAAGTTTGACAACTCGTAGTGTTAATGTTAACAGTATCATTCTATTTCAGTCGTTCATTCATCTGAAACAAACTTTAAAGGTTGCAATTTAGTTTGTACAGAGGGACATTAATTTGGTATAATATACAAATAGAATAATGTAAAATATATGTAAGACTCTATTTAAAAGGATACATAAATTGTCTTTCGAATTTGCAAATGCATATTATCTTAAAAAAAAAAAAACATTTTAAAATAAGGATAGAAATATATTTAGACAAAACCTAAACTTAATAAGTAAAATAATCTTAAATATTTTACAATAGATTTGTGATATAAGTACGAATGCGTGAGTGAAGGTTTTTATAAATAAGATGTTTATATAACTATAAAATAAACTAAAAATCTCGCATTAATTATCCCTTATTCAATTTAGAATTACCTGAAACACAGCAAAGCTAAATATATTATATTTAAGGATTCCTATTTTCTAAGGTGACGAAATCATAATAGTTCATTTGAACCAAAAATAATCTTACAAAGAACTACCAAAGTCTACTTCCGTCGATTGTGTTACATATTGAACACATTTTGAAAGAATTTCAACTTGATTATACTCAAATCTAAAACAATGTGCTTTAGTTTTTGTAATTACATTATAAATTTCTTAGCATTCTTTTAATTGCACTGTCTTAGAGAACAGTGATATTGAAGGAACACTATTTTCACTTCCTTGTATTTTGTGATCCATAAATCGTTGCCATATGTTTGGTGTAATTTTATCTATAAATGTTAGTTCTTGAGCAGGGGTTTAAATTATAGTTTTATTGACTGTACTAAAACACCGTAATTCAAGAGACCATTTACGCCTAGACTGCTATTAAATCGTTTGATAACGTTGAAGAAAGAAAATCCGTGTTTTAATTAAAAGTGAATTTTTAAAAATAATTAAGTGCCATCTTGAAGATTCATAGACAGCTCTTGTTAAATATTGGTAAATATGGACATAATAGATGGTCTCATGTACCTCTGTAGATAGGGAAGTTTAATGTTGTACAATATCCAACATATAGTAGTAAAAGTGAGAAATATACTTAGAAAAGTAAAATATAAAACTGAAATGAACAACTCGCTTCTTACAAACGCCGATATTTTCATTATTTTATATTTAATCGTGACTTTTCCCTTTTCAAATGTACAGTGACTGTGGTATAAATGTTATTTCTTGATCGTTGGGGTTACAAGATCGATTTGTTTATTTATTTTTTAAAATTTTAAGGAATAGAGATACACAATGAAAGCTAAAGAAAAAATCACTTTAACACATCAAAATAATTTGTGACTAAGAACTCAGTACTTTTCAATTTATAACAAGTAACCCTAAAAAATTACGATTTTTCAGAAGTCGCCCGAATAATAACCATAAATACAATATTTAATAACAAAAAGAAAAATACAATTATTAAAAAATAAAAAAAATATGTGAATTCACGACGAGAATCTTGTTTATCATGGACCTAGAAGCAAACCTTACAAATGAAAATTTTCGGATTTTTTTATTGGTTTTTAAAAAGAAATGGTGGTCACATGTCAGAAATTAAATTTCTTGAAATTTCTTTAACAGATCTCCATAATGAATCGGACTAGTTCGTTAAAAGTAAAAATCCATTTACTCTGTATGATAGTATATTTCATAGCTCTGTCAAAATTAAACTTTTTAAGTGCGTAATTTTCCCGTGTGAGGGGAAGCCGAACAAGGGAATAATTCGAGCGAACGCCTAAAAATTCCAGAGTAATGAACAGTATTTTTATTATACTGGAAAAATACACATGAAAAACTTATTTAAAAAATATCAAACATTTATTTATTTAAAAACTGGAATAAATAGAAATATATACGTTGCCATTTAGTAAACAACCATATTATTTAAAAAAAATTTATTAATATTAATGATGACTATTACAAATTTGTTTGTTTGGAAGTGCATTTTGAAGTAATCCCCCATTTAAATGCCCCCCCCATTGATATACACTTTAATACTATGTTTGGTAATGTCGGGACTTGATACTTCTTTTTTTATCCTATCCGTTTCTTTTTTTTAATGTCTCGTGGTAAATCATCAATCTCTTCATTATAAGACATTATTTATTGATGATCATTTTGAGGTTAGCTTTGCGTACTGAAAACATCTTTATCTACGACTACACCATAAAACACTTATTTTGAATTCACTGTTTGAATTGTAGCAAGTCTCATTAACGTTCAACTTTTCCATTACCTAACAGATTTTAAATTACGATACGAATTTTCAACTAATCACAGTTCTGTTCAAAACAATCCAACAATAGTTCAAGGTTTTTACAGCTGCAGTTTTGAAGTTATTAAATTAGCTGATCTCCGTTTGTCGTATTGTTGTGTTGTGGGTGATGAGTTTTGTATTTAAATTGATTTCAAAACAGTAATAGTAGGTGTGTCGAAGAATATATGCCCTTCGCTCCACTTGACGTATCGAAAAGGCTAACTTGTCTATAAATTGAAGGAAAGTTTATACTCAATTCATGAACCGTAGAGAAAATGACATTAAATAATTTTCTCAGAATATGTTGTTTGTTTACGTTAAAGAATTGTTACAAAACAAAAAAAACATTTTTCTTGTGGTCAATTTATTCTATGTTCATTTATATAAACACCAATAGACATAACGAAATGCTACAATTTTATTGGTCTGTTAAAAATAAAGTCTGAAGGCTATTTAGGGGAAAATAAAACAACTAATTACACCATTCAAAACTTTTACATGAAGAAAAATACTAAAAGTAGGCAAAATAGATTTGTCTAAGTAATTCTTGTATTGTTCCATAAATCTTTGTATATTAATAAGTGTTCTAGGGCTTGATTATTTAAGTTATTTGACCACTGTTAAATCTATAACCTGGTTAGGTTAGGTTAGGTTAGGTTAGGTTAGGTTTTTTTTTTGGTTAGGAGTTTTAAGTATGCCACTTGATAAAAATATATATTTTTTTAATTTGTAATATTTTATATATTTCCCTATCTAAAGTACTCGCAAATAAATATATAGCCATTAACTCATTCGTTTGAAGTTAAACCTCCGGCTCGTATTTTAAGTTACTCCAAATTCGAGTGTTAATAGCTAACCTTACAATCGTTATATAAACTCCTGTTATTGCTCCTGTTTTTTTGTCTTATTGCTCCTGTTTTTTATGCTCAAACAACAATACTGAAAAGCTACACTTCCGCTACTGAATGGTTGTATTAAAACACAGCTGTTTCGATTCAGTGTAATGCAAAATATACATATTTTGCATTACACATGAATATGAACATGAATATACATATTCATATTTAAATTCCTTTACGAAAAAAACAATTTTTTAATCAAAACAATAAGAAAACAACGCTGTCCATATTTTCATTTATCATCTTCTTTAAACATTCAAAAGGAAGAATGATAATTACACTTTTTTTATCTCCTACAAAAGTTTAAAAGAATAAATTTTCCTCATGTTTCAATGTAAGCTGAACTAGAATTTTCCATTATTTTTGTTCAATTAGGAATTGTGTTCATTAGAATCGAGAGTATTTGAGAGAGTGTTCTTGAACTTAATTATTTTTTCATTATTTTCACTCCTGTTTTTAAATACTCTTTTTATTTGGTTTTTTAAATTTCTTTTGCTCAATGAAACAAACATGTGTTAATCCATTCTTTTTCGGTGACAATATTAAAACACTATTCTAAACTTTAACTACAATAAATAATTATTACTAGTTGGAAAACAGAACAAAGAAATAACAATGGAGAAAAACTCTCCTATTTAATAATTTAAAATAAAAAGTGGAAAATATTGTGAATGTAACAGAAAACCTTCTGCATTTGCCATTATCGAATTTTAACTAAAGAAATTATTGGTTTAAAAAAATCATAAAAGTGAGAATATAGTTTAAATCATATCTTTTAATATTTAATATATCATATATTTGAATCATATAGTTTAAAAAATCATTTATTCTTTTCACAATTTTTATTTATATTATTGTTATTATATTTTATGAATGAAAACAATTGTCTCTTTATATACGATTTTAAAACAAAAATTCATTGAAATCGAGGAAAGATTAAAAAACAAGTGGCGTTCATTTATAAGTTGTGCTGTTATCATGTTATTCTGTCAAACAATTTCAGATCTAGACTCTGAAGTACAAAATCGTACATGAAAGAGGAAGTCCGCTTTGTTGTCGCTTTCGGACTTTGTCCTCGGTTGATATTTGATAAAATACAAATATTCTTAATTTTTTTAATTTGCATTTATTTCGTTTTTTTTAAAATTTTTTTAAATATTTTCGCTGATATTTTATTAAGTCTTTTTATCGACCGACTATCCTAATTTCCATTTTAATCCAATGTATTTTTAGGCACTTGTTATATTTTTAGTTACTCTCGGATAATATTTCTTTCATCTAAATTTTGTATGTTATATATAATTTAATTATATTACGATTTCACTATAAGATGAAGAGATAAATAGGTAACTGACAATAAATATTTGTAACACTTTGTTTGTATATTTCGACTCTTTTCTGTTTATATAGACGAATAGGCATTATCACTGTGGTAGTAATGGGTGCTAACAATTAAAATGTAAAGAGAAACTCATCCATAAATCATGTAAATTTTGTATAACTATTAACTAACCATGACTTTTATCTCGTTCTAGTGAACAGTAGCTGTAGTATAATGTAATGTTACTTATTTATATGTGTTTACAAGATCGATTGAATGTATTATGATTAGAATATGATAAGTGGGAGGATACTTTTACACAACCATTCTGTAAAAAATCATTAAGACATCGGTGTGAGAGGAAGGGGGGAGTTTTAGACTCATTGATTCTGCAATATTGTTATTATAATTATTTTTACGAAGTCCTATTTGTAATTTCAAGTGCCTGTCATGACACAAGTTTGGAATACCAGTTTGGAATTATTCATTTCTAATTATAGATAACCACAAAATCCGTACAGCAAAGTTTCTGTACAACTGGAATTTGGCGAAAAATTTAGTCTTGAAGAATTGTCGTTTGATTCTACGACAAGGTTGAAATAAAACTTGACAGGCGATAAAAAAATAATACCTAACCTAACCTACTTTGCATATTTACAAACTTGATTTGTAGTTAAGTCAAAATTTTCTAGTAATATGTGAGCGGTTGTTATATGCGCATACTGGAGAGAGTAACTGTAATACAGAAGATAAGTCATTTTCCAAAATATGTTCACGATTTAATAAATATTGTTATCAGGCTGTAATGGCAGTGGACTCTGGATGTTCTAACGTTTTTTCGTCTAAGTTTTATTTCAACAAAGTTTACCCTTGTTAGACACTCAGACACTATGGACTGTACAGTTTTCTCGCAAATCTATTTGTGAAACTTCCCTGTTGCGACATCCTAATGATTGTAAATTGAAAATGATTTTGTATGACCTCTGAACTAAAATTATGGAGGTACAAAATTTACATATATGTTGACTTTGTTAAACAGTACAATACAAGACGTTTCAAAGAACAAGTCATCATCCTCACATGTGGAACTGGAGGCGTGCTGGGCCCATAACCCAGAGGTCCGTGGATCGTAACCACGCTCTGCTACCATTCTGGAACGGTAGCCAGAATAGGTGCTAATGCCGGGGGTACGATTTAGGTGGTCCGTGGATCTACTTTGATAATGTATTACCAGGTACCGATCGCGTGGTAACAATAATATATGCACACTGGGCGAATCTCAACTTAGGCTAGCCATTTTTGACGAGTATTACTACAGACTAATTAACTAAAAATAAGAGAGTTACACTAATACCAATATTAATATTAACTACACTGTATTGCAACAACATGTCGGTCTATAGCAGGGCCTAACATGGCCGCGTATAGTTCGACTAATAATTTTACGATAAGCCAAAAACGCGATGCGCCCAGATATAAACCCTAGGGCCGTTCCGGCCCTATTCCTTTGGGTTTAGCAAGGCATGATAGAAATTTAGGGCACTATAATATAAATTTAAGAAGAACGCTGTGAGACGTCTTGAGTCACCGCTGTGTCAAGCACGACTCTGGCTTATCAGCTCTCGGGCGGATACAGCCAGATTCATGAAGTGGAGGGGGAAGTGGTGAGCAATCACCACAGATGCTTGAGACTACTTATTGTGAAATAAAATTGGTATTTGGTGAAGTTTCTACAACTGTGTTCATTAGAGTAAATTTGTTAAACTATATCAAATGGAAACCTCCTGTTTTAATCAGTAAATAAAAACTATTTTGATACACATTCAAAATAGGGCTAGTAGTGTATAACTAGAACACGAAAGGACAATTAGTGGAAACTACTACCACAGAGTACATAATATACTCTGTGCTACTACATGGGAGTCTGTCCAGCTGTTTGAGTTTTAGAGACGGTAGCAATTTGTAACATAAAATGTCCGGAGGACACTAATGTTTAATACAACTACTTTTATCTCTAAATACTAAATTACGTATTGGAATTTAATTTTACATTCTACGGAATGATCAATGCAATCAAGGACAGCAGGACTGAATGGAGTCAATAATTGACAAATTGTCTGTAAAGCTGGAGATAGTCGTCAAAATAAATAAAATGATGACAATCTTGTTGAAATATTTGCAAGAATTGGAATCTTGAAGGATATAACTACCTCATATATAAGTTATGAAGTTTATCAACATTACGATAATTATTTATGATATATTATAGTTGAGGCCTAATTGAGTAAAAAAACTAAATTTTTGTAAGTTAAAATAAAATAAAATAAATTACAAAATAGTAAATATTTTATGTACAAGCTCTTGAATATGTGTACAACTGTACAAGTAACGTATATGGAAAACTAGTACATATAAAATATATGAATATAATTAATTTGTTTTCACGAATTTATTAATAAGGTGATTTAAATATAAAACTGTTATAATTACAAAAAACTAAATACAAAAACAAATGTAATGACACTTCAAAAAAAAAAAAAAACAGTTTTTTCTGTCGATAATTCTAAAATCGAAATTTTTTAGGAGAATATTTTTGAACAAAATTGTATCAAAATCGTTTCATCTGGTTTTGAGAAAATCTGGTTTTGGTTTTCTTTCATATGACAAGCACCTCCGAATTTTTATTTTATAGGAAAAAATAACTAATTTACTTTTGTACTTCAGTTATTCAGGTAACAATTTTGAACAAACTAGCCCAATATGCTTTTGAGAAATAAACACTTGCGTTCCAATGATGTCGATAAACAATCATTGTGAAAATATTGTTTTTTTTTTTTTGTTTAGAGAGTTTCTTGATTGATATTGTCCTATTAAAGGTCGTTCTATCGGCTCTATATGAAGTATGTAATCAGTAGAAACTAATATTTTTAGAAATTGTTTTAATCAATTTTAAATTAAAATTACAGTTGCAAACTCTACAAATCTACACTTTCGAATTTCTATTACTAGTTTAATATTAAATGTTATAGAACATTTTATTTTGACTTTTAAAAGTATTCTATACACAATCTTTACTTTCGTAGTCTTTTATTTTGTTCAAAACTGGTTAATCATTAATATTTGAATTTCATTACTAAATTGTGTTACAATGCATTTTCATAAATATTGTCAAAATCGATATTTTCGTACTTGTTTCATCAAAATTGTGACACACAGTTTTACTCAAATTGATATTTAGCCAGCCATTAATTAAACCAATATTTTACTTCTATATTTATCAATAAAATTTGTGACTTAAAGTTAATATTAAAAGTGCTATATTTATAATAGTTATTTTGTAACTGACGCAATTCGTTAAACACTTTTAAAATTGCTAATTGGAGAACAATTAGTTCTGCATTAATGAGACTTGGATAGGAAGGAATACGTAATAGTTGAGTTAAATGTTGAATCCACTGAAGAGGGATAATTAACAATTATGTGACATTTTGCAGACGTTGCAATTTTGTAATAGAGCCATGGCAGGGTGATAGAGTAAAATAGAATAAAATGAAAAACAGAAAATGTTTTAGATAATATCCACTTATTACTATTTTAAATCAATTATTATATCAATTGTTTTCTTTTCGTTTATAGTTCCATTAATATTTGAGAAATTAAAAGCAACGGTATGAAAAATAAAAAGTTAAGAACGTATATCGTTTAGTCTAGTTATTCTAATATTGAAGTAAGATTGTCGAAACTGATCCAATTTCGAAGCGTACCAATAAAAAACAAGTTCATAAACCATAAAATAAAGACCCCTTGCCTTCGAATACTCTAAAACACCAGGGTCAGAAGAAAACAACTTTTGGTCAAAAAGTTACGTAGTAGGTTAAACATTAAGTCCTCAAACGCAGGGTGTTCAGACTTTCCACATCGTCGAGGAACGTCAGAGCCAATTTTTAAAGTTAAGACCAATTTTTCTTTTCGAATAAATTATATTTATTTAATAAAATAGTTTACAAAAAATAATGCTTTACAATTTCATAAATACTAATTTTTGTACTGAAAATCATAGAATATGAAAACATTATTTTCCAGGTTAAACTGTAAAGTTTTCAAATCTAATGCAACATCATCTTGAATGCATAAAATGAATCCTTTTTTGTCAACCAGCTCAGTTTTTTCCTTCTTTGTGTGTAGTTCCAGATTCACCTTAAATTTAAACTACACAAGGGTTTGAACAGCTGTTATAGTGGTAGAGAGACTGAAACAAATTTGATCATTGTTCGAACATCACTTATTTTTAAAACGATTACGTCTATCTTCAACTGATAATCGTGGGTAATTTAATTTTCTGTTCTTGGTAATACAATCAACAAAATGAGGAGATTGTCAATAACTTTAAAGTGATTTTGTAACTAGAAACGCAATGAAGGAAATAATTGAGTAATTGTCTGGAAAACTGAAGATAGGAGTCCAACTCCGTATAATAATACACTTTGACGACTGACTTGAAATATTTGTATTTACATTCCCATTGGGGGTCTTATAGAAAATGAAGTATATTAAATTGAATACGAATTTTTCCGTGATATTTCAGTCCCGAATGAATAAAACAACTAAATGTTTTGATAGACAGAACCAACAATATAAAAACTATACCTACAAGTGCAGTAATATTTCTAGAATTTACGACTCTAAAGGTTCAATGAATATTAAATAAATTACATTCAACTGATTTTCTTTACTTATGCAAATTACTTCGTATTGTGAATGTAATTATAAGCTACGATTGGTAGTGAAATCTGATGGCGAAAGCTAGAATTACGGTGACGGGAAACTGATGTGCTGAGTACACATTTGTATTATTCTTGTATTATCACCATTTTGTGACACTATTAAGTTTTTAATTGGAATAAATTAATTTTTTGAAAAAAAATAATTTCACGTACGATTCAAAACGAAAACAACTCACAAGGTTCTATGCAGGGAAGGACATAATATCTTTAATTACTCATATAACTTAAATGTTAACTTATACAAAATATTTCAAGTTGATAATTTATTTGATTACAATAGTGTATTTCGTACAGTTGGTGAGTTGGAAATATTATCTAGTTAATCGTTGAATCTAGTAATACTCAACAATTAACAATTACGTAGTGTTCTGCTGCATTGCAAATTTATAATATATAATCATTTAACGTGTAGAATAGCGTGTAATGAAGTGTTGGAAATATTGTACGATTAATTCAGATAATCTCCACTCACTGTAATTTTCAACTATATGTTTTTACTTAAAATTCTGTAATCACCTTTTAAGAATAATTCAAAAAACCATCCCGTTCCCCTAGATCTTAAATTGCTTGAAACACCTTACAGAACCTACCAGCTGCAATTCTCGTATGTTTTATTTTCTCCTCCTATAGAGAAAAATGCTTCACTAGAGTCAATCTATAGGTCATCAGGGACGACAACCATGGGTCACTGATCAGATAATTTAAGTATTTTCTTTCATTTATGCATCCATACGTGTGTTTTACGAATTTTATAGACGATATTGACGAAATGTTAAGAGAGATAAACTTAACTGTATTCTACTATGAAATAAGTTTAAAATGAAATTATCACTACATTCTTTAATCTTCCTACCTTTACTACTTTCTTATTTTTCGTAGTACAGTGGAAAAATTGTATTCTGTGATTCATCTCTGTGATCTATTTCATTTGAAATCAGATTGAAAACGGACGAGAAGATGATACGGTTCGATTAACTTCTGATTTATTGAACATTTTAATGGCGTCGTCTCCAATGTTGTTCATGTTTCATTAATCGCACATATTTTGACAATTGAGTTTCACAATTGTCCTGTATTTAAAAAGAAATTACATTTCTTACTTTTGTAATATATAATGTGAATATACGTGTAAATCTACGAGTGTAAATATTTCATCTAACATTTACTTGTTTTACACCTCTCGTTTGTGTTGGCTTTGAAGAAAAGATCATAAAATTAGTCCTCTAATCTTAGAATATTCCCATAATACTTTAATAGCGTCATGTTCGGAAGAGAACAAAAGTTGGTCAAGAGAAACCTTGGAGGAAGAGATGGATCTAACTCCAGGCTACATGAGTAATGCGTAGATCCAGCTAGGTACCCTCGGGATTGCCACGCCCGTACTCTTTATAGAAAATCCCTGAAGTAAAGTTCAATTTAGACCACCATAAAGTGCGTTAAGTTGCAATACGTTAAGAATAACGCTCATTATTGTTTTGTATTGTTTGCAGTAGATACGTTCAGGCGTTATTTACTATATCTTCGGGAAATGAAAAATCAGAAAACACATTTTAGTTTATTCTGTGATTGTTTTCTTACTTTTAGGACACTCTCATTTATTGTTTTGTGTTTAGGGTTATCATTTTTACTCGAAGTCCAGTTTCTTTGACATTGCTGTTTTAAGTTATTTAAATAGTACAAAAGCAATACATAAATAGTTGTCTTATATATTCATTGAATAGAAATGTAAAGGATGCTTCAAAAAGGACTTTACAACTATAAATTTATTCAGAAGAATTACGAAGGTGGTTTTGATGTCATTTTGTAGTAAAATAAATTAAGGTGTTTTTACCTTATAGTTAGGTAGGTTCAATGTGACTTCCATTGGACATTTTTAGAATTCCAATCTGAAATCGATTTCCTACCAAACCCTCAACAGCATGTCAGGTGTAACTTCAACTGCATCGTAGATTCTTTACCTTAACTCAGCTAGAGAAAGTCTGTAAGGGGGGGGGGGTTATAAATTTTACCTATGATAAATCCTCAGAAGTAAGAATCGAGAGATGACAGATCTGGTGAACGAAATTGTCATTCAATTGTCCACTCCGACCTAACCATGTGCCTATAAAACGGTTATTGAGAAAATCCCAGACCTCGGTTAGACCTGATAATTATTTTCAACTAATCAATGTACACTATTTCACTATGGTCGATGATCGAGTACACCATCATGTACACGATGGTGTACTCTTGAAAAAGAAAAAAAGCTGTAAATATCGGTGTTCCTTAAGACATAAAAAACATAACTTTTGGGCTATCACGAACATGTTCCAACGATTGTTGTGGATTTTTACTCCTCCAAGTTGTGTATATTCCCTTACATGGAAATTCGATTCATAACGGAAATGAATGCAATGAAATCCTGGTCTTCATCCAATCGATGTAAAATTTCCGCAAGAAACTCTTTACGACCAATCCTATCAGATGCAAACGTTTTCTCAATACACGCCAAATATTCGGACATAGAACACCAAGTTCCCTAGTCGCACGATGGGTTCATTTTGTAAGACTGATAACAAAGCTTTACCTCACTTAATCTGCGACATTGTCCGTCGCTCTGAGGATTTCTTAAAGCTTAGTGATCACCAGGTTTAACAAAACTCTTTGCCACTTACAAAATGTTAGTCCTACTGGGAGGATCTTTTTTCATACTCGGTACGAAAATTTCGTTGTAAAATATTGCAGACTTCAATTCTTAAAACGATAACATAGCGAGAGCGCTCGAGACGAGTGAAGGCAGCCATCTTTGTTACAATTGTCGCTAGCGCTTGAGGTGGTGCTATTTAGCAGTATTTACAATATGAATCAAAATATATCTATTTGTCTACAAAATGGCACCAAACCCAACTAAAAATAATCTGAATAAATTTACAAAGTTGTAAAGTCACTCTTGTATAATAACAGTTTATGTATTGTACAAATTAAACCAGAAATAGTAATGAATAGCAACAAATTCTTACGTTACCGATCTTGTATCGCAGATTTTGACGTTACAGCTTTACATAAACTAGAGCACGCTATTGGTGTGAATTTATTGTATATAGAGGATACTATAGAACGATCCGTTAAAATACTATCTTGAAGAAATCATACGACTTCCTTCCTCAAATTAGGGGCTCATTATAATGAGTATGGGGTTAGTAATTCCAAGGATCCCAGCTGGATCTACACCATTATTATGTAGTCTTGGGTTAGATCCCTTTCTTTAATCTTTTCTATAACGTCTTCCTTGTTCTCCTCCGACCCTGTTGCTATTACAGTAGACGAGGGATAAATTCTTTATTTTATGCTCTTTTCTTCCATTTTTTAAAGCGATGATAAGCGAGAGGTGTTTACTTTTAATCAAGAAGGGAAAAAATACCCACTCTTAGTCTTCTCTATCTTGTACTTGTAATCAACTGTCTTGTCCAAAAAATATAAATTAGAATAATCGTTTAATTTTTTAATTAAAACATATATTTTTGCAGGTTTAAAGTAAACTGTTACACAGATTGAATGACAGCCATAGATATGACAACACACTCGTGTTCCTTTTCCGAAAACGGAGTTCAATTTCCTCCATTGTATATCAGCTGTCACAAACTAACATTACTAACACATATCCGACATATGATTCCGATTGCATTAGTGACATAACTCTTGTGCATTTTATCGATCAACCTTTTCTAATCTGATCCGAAATATGGGTTAAAATATAATTCAAAGAAACACATCGTTCGGATTCAGAAAGGAACTAGTATAATGAAAGTAAGCTAAGGTTATTCGACTATTTCAAGTCAATATATTAAGTATTATGAAGACATGACTATTATGATCTATGAAATGATTGAGGCAGAAATGTTTAATTGTAACTGAAAAAAGTTGCAATTAGAAGAGAGAAACAGTGACGTTTTCTGAAAGACGTATCAACTTAAGGCGATGGATGAACGAGAGGTTTTTATTTTTTTAAACTACAAGGAAATAAGAGAGAAAAACATTTATTTTAATCTGAAATAAAATTGTTTTTAGTTCGATACGTTATTTTGGATTCTATAACATAATTTGAATTTCATACTCATTTACTAAATTATTTTTCTAATTCATTGATTTATTATGACTAAGGTTAATCCGTAAATTATCTAACTGGTCGGAGAACCATCCTATTACGGGCTCATTACTATTTTAAAACTTCACTCTAATTCAGCACTTAAGTTAATATTCTCCTTTTCTTTCACCGTTTTACATTATTGTTATTTAAAAACCTCAATTTTAACGTGCTTGAGTATTCGTTTTTCATTACTTGTAGCTTGTTTTTAACTTATTTTACAATATATCAATAACCCTCAAAGATTCCTCTTAGAACCCTGATTTGGAATTACCGTGTAGTATTTATTTATGAAACCCCAAGGTTGCAGATCATATGTGTTACTCCATCGTTACTTCCTGAAACTGATTTTCTCTTTTTATATTTAATATTCAACTAATCGCTTCTAGTTAAGAATTTTAACAGTTTTAAATAACTACATTTATGTGGGATCGTGTGTTCTAAAACAGTAAGGGCCCACAACAGGAACCATTTCAACGTTGTCACCAAACGAAGCGAAAGCCAATTCGTTGTTGGTGTATCACTTATAATTTGATTTTGTAAATCGACATGCACCCTGAGTCTTACCTATCCTTACGTTCAATTTGCGACAAAATGATCTTCTGCGAAATCTCACAATCAAACATCAAAGCACTGCATTCAGAAAGATTACCTACAACAAATATGACTTATTAACATCAAATGAAAGTGCAAACCTAAAAATAATTTTACAGCTATTATAAATAAAAACTAAATCGTATTTGAGAATTTATAACATCTTATTTAAAATATTTTTGTTGTGAAACGCGATATTTACTCATAACAGGTATGTTATTTAAATGATAAATTTATTAAAAAAAGAGTCCTTCCAAGAAAATGAATATATTTTTGTTGTTGAAAATCTACATATAACGCTGTTTAATTTGACAATTTATCCATTAAAATCTGTCTTATAGTAAAAAAATACGCGACTGGTGCAGAAACACATTCTTTTTTAACATGTTTTTTCCATATCAGTTTTGAATAACTTTATGGTTGATCTAATGAAGGAAATACTTTAAATTGTTTACGTCGACTGCGTAAACAAAATATAGATTAAAAAGCAATATATAATACGGAAGGACATTTATTAAACGCCTTTATTGCAAAACTTATAACTGACAGTAACTATTAAAACCTCTACCTCCGAGTGTTTTATGCAAGGTATGATGAGATTTTGATAAAAGTTTAGCTGCAATACAAATCTAGATATCAGTTTCTGTAGTTATACTATATAAACTAAATGAAGTTCAGTTAATCACATTTCATAGCAATAACAGTAACTATCGTTGCTTAGTTTACCAGACATAACCTATAAACTCAGCGTCATATTATTCGTGCTTCTAAGCCATGATTATAATAGTGATGTATTTACAGGAAATATCATTATGGTGTGGAATATAATAGTTTCAGGATCTATTGATTAAAAGAATTCAATTATTGACAGTGGGTAAATTTGTATAAAATAAAGAACTAGTAATTCGATATCTACAAGTCCTTGTGAAAAAGTTTGTTTGTTTGTTTCATGATTTTCAAATCAATAATGTTTTTGCATTACAAAAACAATTTAAAAGATCGATTTAATAATTAATTACAAAGAACATAACCTGGCAATAATACCAGTTGTATTAGTGTTTGGTCTTTTATTTAGTCCAAAAATAAACTTTAATAAAAGCAAGATACAGAAAAATATAATTAAAACTTAGAAATTCATATAAAAAATCATGTTAAAGTTATTTGTAATAATTCTAATCCAACTTTGCAAAACTCGTGATTAATAATTAATGGAGTTAAATTAAAGCTACTCTAATTTTAATAAATATTTTGCAAGTGGCTTTGCAAGGTAAATAAGGTACTAATTCCAGCTTTGTATGTCCCTACACTTATAACATACTTAACAATTTTAAACAAAGTCAGATATTTTATGTAGTATAAGTTTTAAACGTTTTAAATTTAAATTGATTAATGTATAACACTGGTTCAACTTAATATTTAATAAAAATAAAATATAAATAATTATCTATATAAATTACTTTAATTCTACAGTTCACAGTCCAATTATTTGTTTTTCTTTTAACTGATTTCGTTTCGACCCTTCTTTCAGGCTTTATCAAACGTTAATATTTTTTGAATTTATTATGCTTCAATATCTATAACATTTATAAAGCAATACAAATACAGATAACAAGAACACATTACGTTCACGCGTATTAAAATAAAACAGATTCATTTTTATATATGAATGATTGGATGTCACTTAAATATTTTGGTTCTTTTCAGTTGGTTTTCTGTTTATTTTAACAAATATACAGCTGTCACCGACATTATTTTTTGTTAAATCTGGGAAATTTATGTTTTTATATTGTCAATTTCATTGGTGAACTTTAGACAGGATTGTATTTAATTTAAGTAGATTTAAAACCTACAAAGTAAGGTGTAAATATCACATTACAGGAAAATAGCACAAGAATACATTCAAATTTCAAAACATATAATTGTAAAACATAATGGTATTACACTATAATTTACAAATTAAATTACATGTTTTAAAGTACCAAGTATGAAAGTTTTATAAGAATTTGGAATTTATAAAAATAATAAATAAACCCTAGTACCTTTTAAATAAAATATAAAAAAACAATTTACAATAATTAAAATTGAACCTCTTAACCTATCATATTTTTCTCTTCTTTTTTAGTTATAACTTGACCATGATAGAGTGCACAAGTGTATCTAAATGCATCCTTTTAAATTTATTATTTGTTGACGTAATGTGTTCTTGTTGTATCTATTAGTGTTCTTTTGTGAAATTCCTAAAGGAAGAGGAAAAAATCGTCATTTAAAAAAAATATAAAAAAGATAGCACTGTGAACTGTGCTTTTATAAAGTGAAGTATTTAATTGTACCATTTAAGAAGGCAACGCGATCATTATAATTATCTACAAGGAATGACACAATAGTTGTAATTAATGTTTAAGTAACATTTTAACATTTAAAGTTGATAATGAAAGGTCAGTAAAATAATAGATTATAGATAGTTAGTCATTTCGATAGGAAACAAATCATGATGATAGAGTTAAACGGTGAATCCATTCTAAAGGGATAATTAACAATTAGTTGACGTTTTGTAGGAGATGCGATTTAATAATAGATACGCTTTGGAGGGGAGGAAGAGTAAAATAGAGAGTAATGAAAGGGTGGAAATATTTTATGATTGTTTTAGATAATCTCCAACTACTGTTATTTTCAACCATTGATTGTATCTTCTCTCTTATTATTTCTGATATTTTTTATTTATGTTTTTATAAATAGAATGTAATTATATAATATGGAGTTGGTAAGATTGTCTTGTAAATTCCAAACATATAATTGAAACATTAAAACTTCAATTATTTTATTTTATTTAAATTTATTTTTTTTATAAGGCGATGATGACTGAAAGATTTTCGACTTTAATGAAGATCTTTCACTTGTTCTGTCAGGTCTCTCTAGACTCTTGTATCTTCACCCTGACACTATTAGAGTATTTTAAGGCTAGGGGTCTTTATATAATCTTATATATATATTTTAATGTGATGATTACCTAGAGGTTTTCGCTTTTAAATAAAAAGGAAGAAAAACAAAATCAGTAAAAGACACATTTCACAATCCACCAAGCTGTAATTCTAACCATATTTTATAGACCCTACAGAAACCATTTCTACCAACCACGTTATGTTATAAAGATATCAATATTCTGTAATAAGACAAAGTATATTCCTCTATTTGATATGCCCTACAATACGAAAAATATAATATCCATGGTTATTCTGTCAAGATAACAAAAGTAAAGTTACATGATCTCAACTTGTAACGTAAAATGTTTTTTTTTTTTTTTTTTTGTAAAAGAAACTCATTTTTACTTTCCTTTTTGTGATTTTCATTCATAAAAAAAAGTGTTCAGAAGGGTTAGCGCAAATTTTTTTAAAACATTATAAAACTGGCAATATTAAACTCATTACATTAGTTTGTTTAATTTTTAATTAGCCCCGAAATTTAAATACAAAAACTAAGACAGGAACATAATTGTACCAAATCACAGTAACAACCAATCATATTAAATTATTTTTCGATTTGCAGGACATTGATAATATATGTTAAATCAATAGAATGACAAATACAAATAAATGTTTTTACTCTTTCAGTTCCAAGATGAAAATTTTACCCCCAGGGGCTCACTTAAAGTGTCTTGGCAATCGTAAGTTGTGATCTACACCTTTCTTTATGTAGTCTTCAGTTCGATCCTTCTCTTTCACCTTTTCAATCAGGTATCTCTTGACCAACTCTTGTTCTTTTTCGACCCAGACGCTATTAGAGTATTCGAGGACTAGGAGTATTTATTTTATGTTCTTTTCTTATTTTTTTTATAAGGCGATGATAACTGAGAGGGTTTTCCCCTTAAAGCAACAAGGAACAAAACAAATCTAAGTTGAATAATGAAGGTATCACCCCGTTTGCATATTCATTCAAGTTTGATAACCAATGCAACCGGTATTTGTAGTCTATCGTGTTTGATTGATTTTATAAATTATCAGTTTAAACCGACAGCGTTTCTAGTAGGACATTTACGTTGAATTGTGTTTTGTTTTTTATTAGTATTTATTTATTTTTAATGATAATCTAGATTTTTCTATTTACATGCTCAATTTCTAAAATTATCACCCTTTGTAATACTAACTTTTCACTGATGCTATTTGAAAACCTATATTTTATAATTTTCTTAGAGCTTGAGGCTACTTAAAATAAATAACATTTATGTTTAAATTTTCTCATGGTTAGCTCTTATTTTCGGTAAAGCTCTATGTGATCATCGCTTTTGAAAATTTATTACATTTATTTAAAAAGAAGAAAAGAGGAAAAAGAATGAGTATAAATTCGAACTCGATTAATATAATAGCGTTTGAGTCGGAAGAGAACAAGCGTTGATCAAGAGAGACATGATAGGAAAGGTGAAAGAGAAGGATCTATCCGACGATTACGTGAAAAATTGTTTAAATCCAGGTACGGTTAAATTTTAAATTACTTATCCTATGATACAAATCTATGTACTTCCGTTTTGTAAACATTTCCTTACAGAAAACAATCGTATTACTTCTGAAGATATATCCATATTCGTTGAGTGGAGTTACAATAATAATATTTCACCAAATATCTAAATTAAATCTCTACTTAATATAACAATATGATTTCAAGTAGCAGGATATATAGGTTATGTTTGGTAAATTAGACGATACTTTCAGTTATTGCTCTGTTATCCGAATTCAATTTTGAAGAGAATAAGATGTGAATATAAAACAAAACTTTTATTGCTGTTGACACTACGCGTTCATCAAGATAGTAGGGATGGACACATAATACAAAGGGTAGAAGGGTTTTAAACTCGTTGTCAGTTATAAGTTTTGTAAGTATTTAGTAAAGTAAATCTCTATTAGGTTCCTTGAAAATTTTCAAAACATCTTTTCGTCTACAACACAATCCTTTTGAGTCTTGTAGCTTAAGATACCCATTTATTTCGTTTGAGAGGGATGGTAAAAGTTAGCAATAATGTGAAAAAACTAAAAGTTAAAGTACAATAGGTTTTTTTTTAATATTGTTTTTCTATTTCGTTGATATCGCTCATCATAATACCCTGCGTCATATTAAACCTTAACAGTCCCTCTCTCTTTACCACTTTCTCCATCACCAACCCAATTTAAGCTGTCAATATATTACGGGAAAGCTTTTAGAACTAATTATTTGGCGAGTTCGATGACGTAGAAATACTTAGTACACTTTATTACACCGTAATGCAATTTGAGTGTATTTGCATTGAACGTAATTTGTACCGATTTTAGTTGTCAATTTCGCTCTGTAAACATGTCTCCAAAAAAGTATTAAAAAGTGTTTATTCTTAATCAAGCAAAACAGTTTTAAAGTAAAAATAAGTGTGATAATTTTGGTAAAATAATCCGCTTCTTGATTTCAGATAATAACTCATTCTCTTAATGGGAAACACGTTCTTTTAATTTTTAGCAGTACAGATTGTTATTAACCTTAGTTATCATAATTTTCTATTAATACTCTTGTCACAAAAATAGTAACCCCAAATATTGTTTTGAAATCAAACTTTGACTTCTTCAGATTAGTTCATAAATCGTTTTACTGTAACAATAAATTATGTAATAAATATTAGTAAATACCAGTTTACAAAATATTTAAATTTTAGGTATTCTAGTTTAACATTCGAGATCTTTCAATGTTTGTATTTTGAAAAATTATGTACATTTTTATTTAATAAAATATTGAATGATAGAAGAATGTCTTCAAATAAAGTGTAAAAAGTATATTTGTTATCCTTTATTAAATTGCAATATCTGATTCACTATCTCATTAAAATTTTCGAATAATTCCAAATGTGGTACAAACATAATATGTGAGTGAGTGTAACACGTGAGTGAAATATGGCGCTGTGAGAGGAATTGAGAATAAAAGTCCTAAATAAATTCCACAGAAAAGTAAAAAACAAAAAAATAGGACTGAAATTGTTTGTACTTTATTGTGTGTACACCTTGTTAGCGTTTAGTTTTACATTATTTCTAATCCAACCAACAAATATTTCAAAGTGGTATCCAAAGTTAATAATTGTTTTGTTCTCAACTAGTTTTTATAAACATAGCCTATGCATTTGTAGAATAAAAATTTAAATTTAATACCATTAAAAAAAAAAAAAATTGACTAAATATAGTATATTTTTAATAAGCTAGATTTCACAAACATTGGTTAAAATAATAGAATTTAAGGAAAAATCTTTAAATTTTGATAGTGCTAATGTGTTCAGATTTCGGATTAAATTGAAAAGTATTTTTCCTGGGGTAATAGATTCTTATAATTACAGCAGTTTGATTAATAACAAATTTACTGGCATTTAACTTTGAATAAAAATCTTGCCAAATTAAAATGATATCTAATTAAAATGCCGACTACTTCTGATTATTACTTTAATTTTGTTGCATTGTGTAATATAAAATTTCATAAATAAGCTTTTGCTGTAAATCGTCATCAGAAAAAAAGGTAATAAAATATTCTAAAAAACATGATTCAAACCAAATGACGTTTAGAAAATTTACATCCGGTTTTCTGTTTAGATATCATCTGCAATAAGTTATCAAACCGTATCGATTACCAAATTACAGTAAATTGGAAAACAAATTGTAACTATTTAATATACAGATTTATTTACTTCGAAGGAATAGTCGTGTCCAATTACTGTTATTGGTAGGATCAGCGGATATCGTTAGGTCATGGATGACTGAGTTCCTATTTATTAGACATTTTATAATAAGCTTCCAATGATTCTCTCCATTAGGATTTATAAAACTAAAAAAGATACAAAATTCTTTATTTAGGAAACCTTCTCTATTTTTTATGATATTTGAAATAATTTCACAATAACCCAATGCTGCCATTTAAGTCTTAAACCCCCTTTTTCAAATAACCTAATCTAATGTTATAATAGGTTAATTTATATAGTTCAATAGATAATTCAATTGATTTGATGGTTCATATATATATATATATATATATATATATATATATATATATACTCGTATATATTACAGTTCTTCCTCAAATTGACAATACAACCAGGATATGTTTTGATACAAGAAACTAATTTAAAAGATTTGATTCAATATCGTAACTATTAATACGGTCGTTTCACTATATCTAAACCAAAGCGATTACAATTTTTTTAACAAGAAATTGATTGAAGCTAATCTCACTCTATAGAGTGTTTGTATAGTTCAACCTACAAATAAAGGGGTCAATGATTAAACAAATCACACACAAAGTTTGTTCACATCTGTTACTGGAGCAACCATGCCCGGATTTTGGCCTTTCGTGATACTTGGTTCCCTGGACTATTCTCGTGAAGAACGATATCAACATCACCCTAACAACGTCCGATTGTCTGGCTTTCTTCCGGCAGCTTCTCTGCCAACGTCCATCCGCTCGCTGATCGATTGACCACGATTTCCTCCAAGCCTTGGCTAATATATCTTTGAATGATTCCTACGTCACACGTTTGATGGTGGTTGCATTTTCAGGGGTTTTTTTACCTTATTTTACATCTTGTCGCAAAATTATCTATCATTTATCCTCTGTTATCTACTGTGCAGACATAGAATAATTCAAGCTTAACTATATAACCTAATCCTTAAAACTTAATTACAATAATCATGGTCTTTTTGGATAAAATATAAAATTTTAATACTGTTTTATGTTCTTCGGTATTTTTTGATAAACTCACTTTTTAAAGTCTACGACCTAAAAAAGACATTTAATATTTATTCAATTTTTAAAGGGTGCTTTTGATTTTTTTAAATCTTTTTTTTGAAAGTCTTTCTAACATTAAATGATGTCAATATACAATTTCAATCTCTCTGTGTCAAAGATACGGTTTGTTTTAGTTAGAGGAGGAAGTTAACTCGTTCAGCTAGTTTGCTCCGATTCCTTTTAGCCTTAATCCAAGGCAAACCATCTGTGCTTCTTTGCAGATTAAATACAACAATTATTTAATTTATTTATAAAACGTGGCGATGTGTTATACTTGGAGAGTATTAGACAATAAATTTAACTTGAAAAATTGTTTATATACAATCATAAATTTAGACGAACATTATAGTTTTGTTTGTAGGTCTTCAAATGGGAGACATAAAAATAACAATAAAAATTAATCATGCCAAAATTGCATAAAGAATTTCCAAATACTTGTCATTTAAATAGTTTTTAATATAGCACTATAGAGTATAGCAATAGTGACTACTACAGTCACTAGAGAGGGAATATACAAAAGTAGAAAATAAATTGTGAATAATATTTTTATACTGAAATGTAAAGGGCTTTGTATAAATGAAATTAAAATATTAATAATATGTATATACTGTATATGCTAATGGCCTTTTTTATTAGTCACAAAGCCAATCAATAGAGATTTTATTTTGGGGATTTTCTGGAAAACAAATAACAGCAATGATTTCTAATTTGGATGCAACTTCCAAATTACACGATTTTGTTACTCTTATTTGTCAAAAATGGGATCATAAAAATTGTACAGCTGATTTTACAAAAGTTTAAACATTGTTACCAACAGTTACATTCAAAATGTAGCTTTAACGAAAAGCAATACAAACACATGAAAACTTACTTTTTCACTGCCCCTTATGCGTAACTGTTCTGCGCTTTAGTATAATTAGCATTATTGACCCCTTACTTGTACTGAGTACTTATATTTAAGGTAAACAAAGAAAACAACTTATTTCTCAATTAAGTTGAAATTCCAGTTTGAAGAACATCGTGCAACGTAGTTAAAATATGAAAAGAACTAAAGTTTTAAAATAAATTTTATTTCCGTCATTACGATTATTGTTTACATTAGTATAATATTACAACTAATTTATGAAATATCACGAATCTATTGCCCTATTAGAAAAACAGGTAGATATTTTAAAAAGAGATTCAAAGAACACATCCCGACAGCCAAACAAACGCTATGTCAGCAGAATATTGAATCTAAATACACAGAACACCATGTTGTAAATACCTTTAACTACTCTGTAGAATTGAAGATAATTTTAAAATATTTCATCATTACCGAAAAAAAAAATTAATGAATGCACTGGAACAATACGAAAATATAAAATGTTCAAAACTAATCTTATGCAATATTTAATAAAAGTTATTTTTCGAATTGAACGTATTATATTAAACCATAATAAAAGAAATATAATAGAATTAATCCCTCTACCTTCCCCAAGGACAAACCAGTTAAGTTACAATCGATAAGCAAAGGTTCAGTGCGAGACAGTGGGCCCACCGGACTTATTGATTTTTATTAAGTATGTTTTTTTTTCATGAAAAAAATTATTTAAATGTTTGTGAAAGTGTTTTGTTGAGTGTAACGGAGAAACTTCTACAATAACAAACTTGATAATGGCTGAATAGCCGAAACGGCCCTCGTTTTAAACTATACGACAATTGACGTTAAGTTATAATAAATAACTCTACTTGTAACGTGGAATAAAGTTACCATCAGAGTGAATTCATGCAAAGAATTTATTACCCGTTTAATAGAATGAGTGAATAGTGAATGAAAGACTTTATTATTTGGGGCAAGGTTAGGACTATTTAGTCCTCTCTACCAACCAACGAGAGAGAGAGAGAGAGAGAGAGAGAGAGAGAGAGAGAGAGAGAGAGAGAGAGAGAGAGAGAGAGAGAGAGAGAGAGAGAGAGAGAGAGAGAGAGAGAGAGAGAGAGAGAGAGAGAGAGAGAGAGAGAGAGAGAGAGAGAGAGAGAGAGAGAGAGAGAGAGAGAGAGAGAGAGAGAGAGAGAGAGAGAGAGAGAGAGAGAGAGAGAGAGAGAGAGAGAGAGAGAGAGAGAGAGAGAGAGAGAGAGAGAGAGAGAGAGAGAGAGAGAGAGAGCGAGAGAGAGAGAGAGAGAGTTCATGTTATTTCTATACGAGTATAGTATTTCAATAAGTGTTCTTGTTGTTGTGCGACTCTTAGGCTTGACAATAGAAATATTGTTTGCTTTTGTCGACTGAAGATAAATTCTGGGTAGAATTACTCGTAAATCAAAACATTTTCCATATTTATTTCATTTCTTCTCATTTAACAAAAACAAAAAATTAATGTTCTATTGCGTGTTGAGTAGCTGTCTCAAAAACTATCAAAGTAATTTTATTTTTAATAATCCTCAAATATTAAAAAAATCATCATTGTAACAAAAAACAGCCATTATCCTTGCAAATAAAATTTAAGGACGTTTATATACATGTTAGGACTTGCAGGTACACTTTGAACTGAATGTGTTTAATTGTAGCAAAACTCATGCTTGTCGTCCGCTCTATGTTTTAGGTAGTAGAATTTCATAATCAGAGGGTTTTATTTTATGGCGTCGTACAAAATCTGAAGAATGTTATTTATTTATTTTCACATTTTTTAATTTAATTGCTGTTGTAAACAAAAATACCTCTGTGTGCTTCAGTTGTGTATATTTTCCATATACAGTATAATAAAACCAAATCAATTAACTAATGAATGCAGATCGTTTAATGTTTTCCAACTAATAAAAAACCTATGGAATATCTAATAACAATAGTAAGTACACTTATTCAATATTTGTTGTGATATCATAACAACGAACAAAACACTAAGTGTCTGACGAATGCAGTTGATTTAGTTCCCTTCCATTTTTTTTACCACATTCGTCAAACGTCAAGGTACGCGCCGGCAACTGACAGACGTTTATCCATATTGTCAATACCCTCTTAATATTTTACATGAATTGAATTTTTATCAATCAATATAAAAAGCATCGATTTCTCCTCTACTCTTAAATAGAAATTGTACATACAGAGTGATTATTTTGAAAACTTACCAACTCTATTATTTAAAAGACGGAAGGAGATATGCATAATCTCTTCTGGGGATAGTTATACACCTTTAGGAGGAACTTTAAAATACTTATTTACAAAATGTCAAAACCTTTTCCTCACCACCAATCTCAAAAATGTGTAATGAACACATATGGTTTGTGATACCTCAAATTAAAGTCCATTTAAAACCACGAATTTCTGGCGTAATAAATAAATATCGGCCAACGCACTAGTTTGCTTCGCTCAAAAATTATATTTCGCAAGTTATTTTTTTAGAATTTAAAAAACGTTACCTCACTATGAAAATAGTATTTATTACAAAGTTCAATATTTAAGATTGCACAAAGTTAAAAGAATGCAATGGACAAGTTATATTGTTTTCATGGCAGTAAAAGATGAACAAATATTTAGATAAGTCTACCATATTTTTTTCGTGTCACCTATCCTTCATTTTTGAGAATGACTTTTCATTTAATCCGAATTTCCATATCTAAAAATTAAACTAAATATTTCTTTTTTTGCTACTCCAATAATAATTTATTAATGTAGTTAGAACTATTACAGGGATTTTAATTTTGCTACAAAGTTACCTTACAATTCTTTAATGGTAAGAATCCAATCTTAAACCGTTAAATTCAAATATGAAATTATGAGACGGTGTTAATCAACGATACATATTTTAACATCAAGATAAACAGCATTTGCAGATAAAATATCTAAAAGATAAACTAATATCAATATCCATGTATCGCATGAGATGCACATAAAACGTCGTTTGTGTTTCTTTTAAAACTTGTAGATAATTTAATATATTATATCTACATTACTTCATGTAAATATTAGTTGAATTATATTGATGTGATAGATCCTTACCTAACCTAACCTGTACTTAACGAGAAAGACTAGTTAGGTGAGGTTAAATTATGTTACGTTTATTTCATATGAAATCTCTTTCTATCATAGTATTCCTATTTTTCGTGTTAAAGTAAAATTTTAAAATTTACTCATACAATACAATTATTTCATATTTTGCTTGAGTAACTAAACAAGTCGAAATATCGTCTAACGGAAATACCATATCTTACAGTACCGATTTAAAAATATATAAAGATTATACAGTACTGATTTAAAATATAAATCACAGATTGACATAGAGAAAACAAACGAAACGCTATGGAACATAGAAATGATGTTATTTACGTTCATATAAAAAAATCCACTCCAAAATATTCTCCAATCATTTCAATGAGTCTCTGTACACAATAATTTTAATATTCTAAAAATCTAACTTTGGAGGTATGTCAATTCAAACGTGGTCAAATAGTGCTCCCCCACCCATAATTTTCCGCCATGCCAAAGCTTCATTTAATGAATGAATTTCAACCCAAATGAATTTCGCTAAAAAACGAAACATTCTGCGGTGTTTATCATTCCAAACTTTTAATGCATCACATTCAAACGAATTTCAAGGCATTCATATCATTATATTTATCAACAGGATTAGTTTCCATTGGAGTCTTTATTTTGGATAAAACTGTAATACATCAGACTATTCGTTGAAAAGCCTTGATGAGAAGAAAAATAATGAGATTTATTATTATTTAATATTTAGAAGAAATTTTATAATTTATATAAACCAATGTATTAATTTAGAATCTTTAAATTGTTACTAAAATGTTACTTCGAACATTCGCTTTAAGGCATTCCTTAACGTTATTCAACAAGTTGATAGGTGCCAATATGGTACTTATCTATCATAACCTGGTTGTAACAATTTTAAACCATTCAGGAATACCTAAGATGACTTTAGTTATCTGTGTTTTTTCACTTTTTTTGGAGGAGGGTTCTAAACCAAGGAGCGTTTTAAACTTTTCTTACCTGTGTAAATAATTGTATTGTTTAATTTATTTAAGTCACTGTTTTTCTAAATTGTATTTGTGGTCCTAAATATTGTTTAGCGTGATTTTATTACTTTTCTTTAATTGTGTAAATTATATATTAGGGATGCTTTGTGGATATTAATTTTACAATTGCATTTTATATGACTTGGCCATACAAATGTATATTTTGTCAGTCGGGCGAATAAAATGATAATGATAATTGTTTTACAAAAGAAGCATAGGAAATGTAGTTTTTGTGCGTTTAAATGAAACTTTAAAAGTTTCTTCTTGAATCACTCTCTTCAATATAAAAGTTGTGATCATAAGCATTTCTCTCAAGTTAGCCCCATAAAAAAATCACCTTCTGGTGGTCCTGGTGGCTAGGCCTTCTTTACTACCCCTTCTTCCTCCAATATAGCGACATGAAAGTTCATTGTTTAATAAAGGTTTAACAGGTACTGCATAAGACATCATTTTACTGAAAAACAACATAACTTTTTTCAATCAGAAAATGTAGAAATGCAAAATTTTTCATAAGACAAATAACAATTAATAAACACAATGGCACTATTTTTGATTGAAGTGTTTTTATTTCATTATAAAAGTGCGTTGGTATCAAATAATGAGAGTTGAGCCGACTTACCAAACAATAGGGTAAGTCGAAGTTTTATTTGAATACTCAATACGACGATCTTAGATGACTCCGGACAAAACTAGAATAATATTTCAAAAGACCATCAACAATGTGATTCTGGTACAATTTTATTTTATGTTGTTTTTTAATCCTACGTACACCACTATCAAAGGTCACGTTTCCAAAAAAACAATTATGTTACTCGAGATAGTAGCTCGCACAGTTTCTCATTTTGTTTCACATTAGGAAGCTGGCTGTATTTTTGCATTATCTGTTCTAGTAATAATTCGATTGATGCAGGATCAACAGCTGGTTATGAAATAATTTTTAAAAAATCTCATAAAATCTAAACCTTTGTAAAATAATATACCACCGAGGATTCAACTCAATAAAAATCAATATTTATGACAATATCTTTAAGTAAGGTGGTAATGTAGGTTATTACATTTGTTGGAAAAAAAACAACAATGCGCAGAAAATGTTCACTTGTTTAATGAAATGTACATTACGAACGATTTGAGCTTATTGTAAAAAGAAATCATTTTGTTATCATGCAAAAAAAATGGGTGATGTTTCTTTAGTATATTTTTGAGATCTCTTTTGGAGTCGTGTAAAGTTTAGCCACAGGGTTGTAAATAACACGCCTACAGCAAATTAAAATTTGGAGCCTCTTCGTGGAAGACACGGTATATTAAAATTGTTGCACATATACTGTTTTTACTCATGGATGAACTTGATAACATTTTTACAAATAAATACAGGATAATAATAAATCTCCTCCTCCTTTATTGATAATAACTTTAATAAAACCACCAATTTGTTCGAAACTTAATTTTGATGTAGACTTTAATTTTCTATACAAAAAAATTGTAACTTTCACCAAATTTATTAAATGGTAAGGAATTTATGTTCACTCTATTTCATTTAAAAGGATTTGATAAGAAAAATGAGGAAAGGAAAACTCAAATCCGTTGTGATAATCCAAAATACTGTTTTGTCAAAGTTTATGTAAGAAACAGAGCTGTTTAAAACAACAAGTCATTTTGAAATACTGAATTGTCTTTAGAAATATTTCTCTTCGCTTCTTGTACTATAATTAATTTAATACTTCTTGTCCTCTTGGGTTAACATACGGTATATGTTTATTACAGACTCCTTAAAAACAATCTATGAATTGTCTTGGTTTGTATTTGTATTCAAAATTTCAAAATAGTTAAGTCGATATTCTCTATGTTCTTATAAATTTACTGGGGTTTGCAAAAATTATATTTCCAAAAGACAGGAGGTGATTTCACTCAAATTAATAAAAATTGCCTATTAACGTAGCCTATATCCGGAATTGGGTAGTTTCCGGAATATCCGTCATTTTTTAAATTTTATTATTTATTTTTTTTTCACAAAATATGTTTATCTCCTGAAAGGTTTGATGGATTAATTGAAATTTGGCATATTACTTAATAAGGTAAACAAATATTTTAAAAAAATAAATAACCAAAACAATTCAGTAACCCGTTCATAAGAATTTCCCGTTTTGAGATATTAAATTTAAAAAACCGCTACTTTTAAATGAGT
This sequence comes from Aphrophora alni, assembly GCA_963513935.1. Taxonomy (NCBI): domain Eukaryota; kingdom Metazoa; phylum Arthropoda; class Insecta; order Hemiptera; family Aphrophoridae; genus Aphrophora; species Aphrophora alni. The sequence goes on along the minus strand of OY740774.1, from coordinate 19,103,794 downwards.
ATCGGATTAGGTAGGTTATTTGTTTCAAAATATTCCACTGCCTTGTTAGGTACCATGCTATGTTTCATTGCAATTCGTCAAATCTTTTTTGATATAAAAAATTTTTTGTGAAAAAAAAAAAAAAAAAAAAAGAAATGGCGGATATTTGGGAAACTAGGCAATTCCAGACATGTAGGAACTTTTCCATAGTTTGATGTGAGAAATCACCTCCTGAGGTTTGGAAATTTCTCTGTATTACCTTTATACAGAGAAAGGTGCAATAGAAAGGTATTACCTTTATATTACCTTTACACAAACAAAGACGCTTTTTATAATTATTTTTAATACAAAGAGTAGTAAATGTTCTTTACTCCAATACCTACTTCAATACCACTCTGCACCGAATCAATTAATTAGAGCCGTCAATTAATCCAGTTTGTAATAGTTTGTCTTAACAGCAGCTTCGTTTAACGTATAATTAAATAAAGAGAGAGATTAAAATTTTTGTTTTATTGTTTTTTAAATAATTGTGTTAGTTCATAACTTAATTTACTTAAACAAGGATTATAAAGGAGGGAATTCTATAAAGAAGGAAACTCTATAAAGGACGAAACTCTATAAAGTAAGAAACTTTATACATGAGAAAAACTATAAATTAGGAAACTCTATAAAGGAGAAAATTCTATAAAGTCTAATAAATAAATGAATATTTAGTTTAATAATTGCATGTAAAGAATTCACTTGCAAACGTTCTTCTTGTAAAATTAACGAACATTTGGCTCAACCTTTGAATAAGTAACTTCTTAAGTGTCAATATTTCATGTTTTGTAACTCTCAGAAATAAAAGTTATTTGAATTCCATTAAGACATTTTAAAATCAAATTGGCAACGAGACGGACAGACTGAGATAGTTTAAAACACTCAACAATAACTGTACGACACATTCAACCATTTCAATATTAAATGGAATTTAAAAAACCGTTGAAATTTTATACTTTGACAGACAGAAGGTATTTGTTCATTTGAACCTGATGGATGTTATCGAAAAACGTCAACATTGACAATACCAGCAGACGGGGAAATATTGTTCATATACGATGGTTTATACTGTTTTACTTAAAAGTTAAGTTTTTTTAATGAAAAACAATTGATTCTATTCTTGTTAATTGATTTCATATTCCATCGTTGAAATTAGATGAATGTGTTATAAATTTTAATATGAGGGACTATAAATTCATAATATTAACGATAAATTTTAAAATTATTATCAATTTCTCTATAGCTTTGTAAATATATATTGTGCTCTACTTGTGAGATGTTTTCAAATTAAAATAATACTTGAAAACAATTTCTTAAAAGGAATTCCTTTATTAATTCAAAAGTGTTTCAACGACAACGTCGCCATCTTCAGTGTTACATGAGCTACAATAGTCAAACTATAACTAAATTATAATTAGTTATATAGTTTGATTATTGTAGCACGTGCATTAATGAAGATGGCGACATTGTCGTTAAAACATTTTTGAGTTTATTCAACTTATTTTTGGGGGAAATTTTGTTCAAATTTTATTTTAATTTCTATAGCTTTGACTAAACACAGTACGTTAAGTACATTTTGATCATTTAAGTTGTAAATATATCTGTACTAGTCCAAACTCTCTACATTTAATAAAAATTAAATTAAATCGTTAAAACATAAGTTCCGAAACATGGTCGATGTTTCGGATGATATTCCATCATCAGGATAATGAATACACACATAAACACGAAACATATATCATACCGTGTGTACTCAAGAAAGTAATGACATTTATATTCACAAGCTTCAACAATCAGTGTTTGTTTTGCTTGATACAGCTGGGTATGTTATATCATACATCAAATGAACTTATCATTATCTCAGATATTATAAAAGAATTTTATTAGACATACTCTTTTAGAAGGAAATTATTTGAAATTGCATAAAGTTGTAGAACCAATAATTCGAAAATAGGATTGCATAAAGTTGTAGAACCAATAATTCGAAAATAGGTAATATTCACAAAAGTTTCTCTACGCCTGTGTGTATCAGTTGTGTTATATAACCTTTTGATTGAAGAATGTTTTCACAATGTAAATATATAAGTACACATACATTTAAAATAATAACACAACATTTGAGGTTATTAACGGACTAACTAACACGATATTTTGACTATTTAAAATCTGTTCAAATATATTTCATTAACTGTTGCTGAAATGGTGTTTCTAAAAGATATTGTCCACATATAAGTTTTGAAATGTTAATCAAAATTTAAATACTCATAAAATTTGACAGTAATGAAGTTTTCGCAAAACGAATTAAGAGGTTAGAATAAAATTTTAGAAAAAAATATAAATAGTCGACAAAAATTACTAATGTAAAATAAAATAAAATAAAATTTATTAGAAAAATTGCTAAAAACAAAAATAACGTATTTGAATGCCATTCCTTAAAGTAGCCAGTAAAATGAATATACATAACGTCAAATTCGAATATTGAGGCTGATAGTTTTACATATTAATAACTAACTTAAAGGTCCAATATAATTAAATATATGTTTAAATACATAATTTATTTCATATTTCCTTTTCCACTTATACTTATGTGGAAATTTATTTCTGAAAAAATATCGTCATTATTATTTATAAGATATTGTTATAGATTTGACACTAAAGAATTCGGTTTATCAACATTACAATCAGTAGAAAAATGAATACAATTTAATAATAATTAAATGTGAAGTTAAGTTGAACTACACGAACTATATTAAAACGAAACACTGGTTTGTATGATACATTTTAAACTGTTATAATAAAAAATAACTTTATTGTAGCCAGCATATCAATAATAGATACTCAGAAAAAAACTGTGGTCATTTTTAAATTTGTTTTGTTACTCACCAATAATTACAAATTTTTGGAGAGATATATACAAAACAAAACTTTCAACAAAAACATTTATTTCGTTTACTTTTATTTTCACTAAAAATATGTTATGCTCGTAAAAGTTATATAGGCTGTTGCTTGCAAGAACTTAATTGCATTGAACAATTCAATTTGTTATGTCAAAAATAAAAAATAAAAGAGTCTTTATAAATTAAAGATTATAGAATGCAATGTTAGAAATACTGTAGCCTCTGTTCTTACATTAAAAAAAATAGTATAAATAACTGTTTTAATATTAGAAAAATAAGTATCTTCTAGTTAGTTGCCAAACAATAACTCAGCATCAAACCTCAATATTTTACATTATTTGGACCTTTTCACAATGATTGTGCGTCCTCCTAATATATTCACTCCACCCTTACTCCTGTATTTCAAAGTATACTAATTTTACTTACTTCCTCCGCCTCAAACTAAAAGTTCTGTAAATCCGAATCCTGCCCTTTCATGAACTGCTTCACAAAAATGGGTTAATTTAGTTAAAACTTGATATTCAACGTTTCTCATCATCTTTTTTTCCCTCCTAATACGACATTCGAAATTTTAAAATTCATTATAAAGTGAATATAAAAGTTATGAAATAATATGTGAAAACTTTGTGCAAAAATCGAGCAGTATCTTTACTCTGTTATTTTGCCTAGATTAATAAAAATAACTTATTAATTTTGTAACATAATAGGTCGCTTAAAAACTTTGTTAACATTTTAAAATTTGATAAACGATTATTTTTCAGATACAAATTTATTATTCTGATTCACACATTTCACCTACATAAATGTATAGTTTACATACGACATAAAGGAAAGGAGGGGAGCTATTTTATTCTTGCACAAAAAACTATTTCTCCGACAATTGCAAGGGACAGAAATAAATGTTTATATAAATATAATATAATTTTTCATTCACGGAGGCATTGGATTGGCTTCTTGTTACAGCAACTGGGTGTATTTCATATTTATTTCTTTGCAAAACCGAAATGTAAATTACTTTTTGTTTGGCGATTTTTTTTGTAAAATTCTTTTAAAATTAAATAAAATTCAAGATTTAATATGAGATGACGTGACATTAAGTGTAGACTATAATCAGTTTTTATCTAATTGGTGTTAAATTGAAGTTTTTGGAAAATCTAGACATAAACTGGTTTAAACTACGGCTAATTTACACTTTTTCTATAGATTTTCTTTGAGACAGAAACGTGCTTGTACTAACTATAATGATGATTATAATACGTGGTAATAGGCAGAAGGTATTGATTTTGGATTCCTTAGATTATAAATCAAGAATTACAGTACAAAAAGAAGTGAATAATTCTTTTGATATTACCATTCTTACAATATATTTGTAACTATGCAATTGCAGTTGTTCTTAGGGTAAGACCTAAATTCGTGACCTAAAGTATATTTTTGAGAACTATTCCTAATTTGTATATATTCATACATACATACACACACACACACATATATATATATATATATATATATATATATATATATATATATATATATATACTGTATATATATATATTGTATTATATAAATGTATTTATTTTATATTATTTAAATTTATTTCACATTATACACGAGTATATTATAATAAACGTATATTAATTCCCAGACACCTTGATACTTATTTTTGATCAAACAAATTCAATTATTCAATGTAATTAAGTGCTTACAAGCAATATATTATAGCTTTTATGAGTATAAAACATTTTTAGTTCTTTTATAATAGGTACCCATCATAAAAACTTCTTTGAAAATTTTCTTTTAGTATTCAGCTTTCCTAACATTCATAGTATTGGTGAACAGGAAAACAATTTAAAATTTATCGATATGTTTAGTGTCATAAATTTAAATTTTGTTTTTTATTGCAGTAGTTCAAAGTACGTCATGTTAAAGCGTGTAGTGTTCATATTTTTCATGTAGGCCAACCCCACATTTATTTAGGATCAAATTGTATTGTTTTTACACAATCAGTAAACAAAATATAAGGAAAGTTTAGTAATAGAAAAATGTTTCTACCTACGTTTTTTGAACGATCTTTACTATTATTCATGGGCTCAGGTGTGATTTTCGACAAGTTTTCGGGTCGTCGTTTGTCATTTGTACGTAAGTAAGTAATTGGATACAAAAAATAATATATAAAAATAGAATTTGGTATAGGGGACTATAGAGGGTTTATGTAAAACCCGGTTGACATTTTACAAAAAACTAAATTAAAACGTTAAAATGAGTCATTTTAAAACGTTTTTTTCTCACAATATATCGTGTCTAATTCAACACAATTAAGTGGCAACAAATTTTCAGATTTAAATTCTGCAGGTGTACCAACCCTACCTCTCTTCTGTGAAAAATAGCGACGTTATTTAAAATGTAATATTAAATGTTGATTTTTCTAAAAAATGTGATATTCGTATAGTTCCCGAGGTGTGTAACAATTGTTTTAAACAAACTTACCCTAGTGGGTTGGACCCTTTGATCTATCAATACAATTTTAAATATCCTACAAGGTCCAAGAAACTAACTTTTGAGCGTTACCGTTAGAGGATATGTTGGCATTACTTGGTTGGCTGGGTAAATACCTTTATGGCGCCCACCAATCTGTTTTAACTCTATGTAATGATAGACTACTAAACCAAACTAGGCCTATGTTACATTACAAACTCTAACGACATCTTTCAAAATAAAATTCGAGCTTTTATGAACAATTTAGGTTAGTGCAGAAACTTAACACTGACAGACGTTTAAAAGTTTCTACTTTGCGTGCAACGCCTCTACGCCTCAAGGTTTAATAAGTTTGCTGGCAAAGTTTCAGCGGCAATAAAAGCCTATATTTCAGTTTCAGTCGTTAATAAATGTGAACTGATGCGCCGTTAAACACATTTCACAGCAATAACTGGAACTATCGCGTTTAGTTTACCTGACATAACCTATAAACTTTGCATCATATTTATGTTGTAATCAATGTTTATCTGATTTTGAGATTTATTTACATTTGTAAAATAGGATTCATACCGGGAATATAGGCCTCTTAAAACAATTCTTTCTCAATCTTTGTGGTTCAGTGGAAGAGGACTTGATAGTCCTAACTTCCTTGTTATTACAATACATCACTTTAACTCCAGAAATCGACAAGATATTGAGTTTTAATTTTATTTTAAATGTTACTATTTACAAGTACATCAAACACAAATATGTTATTTTTATAATTTTCAAAAAGGCGACTGTTAAATTAAAAAAAAAATTGCAAGACACAAAATATTTTATTTTAAACGAAAAACAAAATTTCTTCTGTAGGTCAAAAAATAACAGAGATATCGGTAAAACATTTTTTTCAAACATGATTTCTTAGTAGTTATCTATAACAGCCAAGATTAGCCTAATACCAAAATATCTCGGAATTCTAATACTTTTAATAAATAGTACATTAAAATCTATTGCTCTGAAATTCATTAATAATTCAAGTATAACTTTTATATTCTAAACTTTTACCAAGACGAAAAATTTTAGTTACAAGTTTAGCATTATTTGTCGCCATTTTGAAATGGTTAAGAGTCGTATTTGAATTTTCAATGCATTTTAAAAGGTAATGGATTTTATTATAGGCTACTATTTATTAAAAGTATTAGTATTCCAAAATATTTTGATTCTAGGCTGGTTTTGGGTGAGGTAGAAAACTACCAAGAATTTATTTTTCAAATTTCTTGTCGATAACACTGTTATCCATTACAGAAAAGATTTAAAAAATCACATTTTGTTTGTCGTTAAAAAAGAAAAATATTTTGTGTCTTGATTTAAATTTATTTTGTGTCTTATTTTTTAAAGTTAACGGTTTTCATCATATTTGACGTTAAAATTTTCAAACGACCGCCATTTTGAACATTATAAAAATTAATTATTTGTGTTTTTAGTACACTTGTTAATAGTAACGTACAAAATCCTTATAAGAAATTTTAACTCAAATCTTATATATTTCTGGAGTTACAATAGGTTTTTGTAAAATAGCAAAATAGATGTTTGCGACTAAACTAAGCCCAATTTGAAGAAGGATGTTTAAATATTTTTCAATAATTCGATCCTGTAGAGCCCGGTAGGGTTTTGGTGACACCCAGTATATATTGAATTTTATGTTCTTATTTTGATTGTGAATCCAGTAGATTTGTCTAACTTGTGAATTTCTGTATCTTGTAGAATTATATATTTTGTGAATTTTAAATACTGTTTCAGGGTTACCTTAATTTTTGATCAGACCTACAGTTATCAAACTAAAACCTTAATAAAGAAAGAATATAAATATTACTTTAGGATAAGTTGAAAGAAATATTTTACGCTTAGTATTTTAAACACTCAATGAAACTCGTACACTTATATAGGCGACAAATTACGATTTAACGTCAAATCGAATATCTGTGTTTTAGATATTCCATCTTTTTATACCCAACTGACTGTTTATTTATAATATTTAGATATAACCCAAGAATCAATATTTTCGCCTCCTTAAGATATCGTATATAGGAAAACTATAAGAACCCAAATGTGAGCTTGTCAATCTCAAGTGATTCTACCTGGCTTCTACAACTTTTTCATCTATTCTTGGGTTAGATCCCTCTCTATCGTCTTTCCTATCAAGTCTCTCTTGATTCTTGTTCTTTTCCGCCCCTGACGCTATTCAAGAGGTAGAAGTAATTCTTATGTTTTTTTTCTCACCTTTATTTACGTCTTAAAAAAAACAAGAAAAACACAAGAAAACTTGTAGAGTGTGAGCGATTTTTATTCAAAAATATGCTCAACTTTTAAGTTTAAAAAAACAACCATGGAAGTTCAGTACAGATCAACACAGGTTTTAAAAACTCATTTAAAACGTAGAAAATGGTTTACGCTTTTTGTACAACTCCAAGTCACTTCTCGCATAAATGCTCTTAGCCGACGTTTAAAACTTTCTACTCTGCCTGCTAAATGCAGCTCTACTTCACTAGATATGCGGTTTGTTGACTACTGTCAACTGGTACAAAACGCATATATTTTACTTCAAATTATATTTTGTGTAAAGTGGATTTAATAAAATCCTGTAAATAGTGACAAAAGACGTAAATAGTATGAACTAGTATATCTTTACTACTAGTATAAATCTAGAAGAAATAGTGATGTTTAATGATTGAATTTTTTATCTGAAATACAATATTACTATAGATAAATAGAATATTCAAAATATAATGTCCGTGCAATGCTTTCTAACCAAACGTGATATCTATCGTTCACTCATGCCGTTGTGTGGCTTTCTGTTTTATCACAGATCAGAATCTAAACCTCACAGAAAAAAAAAACTACGTATTCTAGGTGATATTCAAACTCACAATCTTAGTGCCGTTTTAATTTTAAAAAGTAACGACAACGTAAACCTCATAACTACCAGAACACTTGGTAATAGTCACTCTTCATTATTTGATTTCCCAGTCGTATAGCCTATTCTTAACTGAGAACTCGTATGTGGTCGGATTTGATTTGGGTTGGTTTCTAGTTACTCATCAATTTAGAAACAATTTGATACATCGTGGTACCTACCCAGCCTCATCATACAATATAATACAAGAGGATTTTATAAATTAACGACTTAAAGGTCGTTTCTTGGGTCTTGTAGGAAATATCAAATTTTATTTGTAGACAATTTCATAATACGAATAATTTTCTTGGAGGTCTGTGTTTTTGATGGTATTGGTATCAGAAAATGTATATTTAGTTTAGTGTTTTGTACTATTTAAAAACATTCTTTTTCCGGTTAGATTTTTGAATTTCAATAGGTTTCCGTATGAGCACACTTTATAGTGGTCTTACCTCCGATTTCTAGTTTCTATCTTAATTTTTGTGGCCGCTATCGTTCTTACTTACGGATGACGACGATGGACTTACGGCAGGTCGAAAATAACCTTTTTCTGTTTCCTAAATCATAAAACGTATTATTCAGTTAAACACAGACGTTCAAATGTTTTGTTATTACCAAAATCACCGTATACTTCGAATAGTGGTACATTCGAAATATGAATAATACCCCCCCCCCCCCCCCAATCTTCAAACCCTTATAGAGTTCCATTGATTTCTTCCAGTCGACCTGGAACTATTGATGCCAAGAACGAAGGTAATACTTCACATCCAATCACGTCAAGAGTTTAGTATTTTACAATAAAAATGGACAAAATTAGGCTAAGCATAGATTTGCAATTTGTATCCGGTAGAATTATTCCCTGTTTGCAGCTCAGTTACCAATCCTATCTGAATGTCACGGATTATTTGGCTGCAATAAGTCGATACTTTCATCTGGACATATATAAGCTACTTTCCTCTGTATGGGTTTTAATATATAGGTCGAATTCAATTTTCTACGCTTGTTTAGTCAGTATAATTTATTGCGGAAGTAAAAAAAGTTCCGCAAATATTAAATAACTTTTAAACTTGAAAGCTAAAATTTTAGAAATATTTTTGGTGTAAAGAACAATATTTTTGGGGCGTTACTTGGTTAATTCACTTAACCGCAAAGTGGGTGGTTTGTGAGGGAAACTCAAAATGTTCTAACTGAATTGTCCATCAAGTAATATCGCATTTTTAAAGTTTAAATAAAAAATAAATATAGACCCTAGATTTCCGTTGTTACACCAATCCAAAATGGCGACCGGTGAAATATTAAAAAAATCAGATTTAATTTAGAATCTATTCTATGGTAAAATATTAAAAGACACAATTAGTACAGTTGTTGTTATTTTGTTAAACTTTGACCAGGCAATTCATACCATTGATTACTAAATTCGAAAACATAAAAATGTCAAAGTTTATATTTTAATATTCAAAATCATTTTTGTTATTGTACTTCAAGGAATAAAACTTGAACACAAAATCTTACAAATAGTACTTTTAATATATAGACGCGTTTCAACCGCCAGTCGCCATCTTCAGTGATATACGATCTTCGTTAACTAAACTAAAACAAACCTAATGTCATACTCTGTATTTATAATAATTATGTACATCCGAGATAATCTTGGTAAAGTAATAGGAAACCCTAAAAATAATATACAAAATATTAGGAATTTTTTGTATATATTTTAAATATATCCGAAAAAATATGTAAGCTAAACAAAAATAAATGTGAAAAAGAGAGCCCATTTTAACAATGTGCCCATTTTAAATATAATAGGCCTGGTAAATCAAAAGTATGGTCAAGCACTGCTTCTACAAAAACATTAAAATTGCTCTATGCTGTTGAAAAATGTTACTGAATAAAAAACAATAGATACTTGCAAAACCTTTGCGAATGTAATTGTAAAAAACAAAGTTTTATATTAATGTAAATTTCAGAAATAGTTGGTGAAATGACTAAAACTAGCTTGAAAGCTGTTATTAGAATTAATTGTAATCGAATACTATTTATGTTTAGAACGAATTTATGCATAAAGAGACCAAACGTACACTGTATTAAAATATATGAATATCTCTCAAATTAATATATATATATATATATATATATATATATATATATTATGAATACTTCCTCATTACTTATGTAATTTACAAAATATAGAGCGAGTTTGATAATCGGCAAAAAATTAACTTCCGTTTTTGGAATGTTTCACGTTTAATGGGCTCAGGAAAACAAAAAAGCGATTTCCGATATAAAGTCTGTTTTTTGTTGTTTTTTTTTAGTTCAATTTTCGATAAAAATCTGCACACTTCAATTCTGCACCTAATTGTAACAACCCCACTTCTCTACGATGGCAAATAAAATTATTATAAAAAATGGAATTTCTAATCCAGACTTTCCTAGAAAATGTGACAGTAAAGTTACGAGAACCGGCAGTGTCTATTCAGTGAGTGGAGGCTCCTAGCTACGAGGCCTGAAAGAGCAGATACACTCACACGAGCGTAGCAAGTTGTGAGTTTTTAATATGAATACATTTACGTTACCCTTTAGGGCTTTACCGACATCGATAAATAGTGAAATACAAGGATAAATAAAGCAAAAGCTTAAAGTTTCAAATATTTTAATAGTATGAATGAGCTACAATTGTTTCGCCTTGCGGCATCAACGGGCAACTCAACTGATTGGGCAACAGTTGCCCGATGATGCCGCAAGGCGAAACAATTGTAGCTCATTCATACTATTAAAATATTTGAAACTTTAAGCTTTTGCTTTATTTATCCTTGAATATGGAGTTTCAACAAGAAATATCTGCTATTACATTAAAGTTAATAGTGAAATACACATTTAGGAGGTTTCAAAACCTATATAACAATAATTATTATTAACAAACTTAGTCTACTAAGTTACAATTTAACATTTCCTACAAAGCTCAAGAATCCAACTTAGAGCATCTGTATGTAGTTATACTACATGATATCGCTGGGTAAGTACCATTAGACCTTTTCATCTACTAATAGAATTGATCATTTCATACAAAGCCAAAGAATCTAACTTTTAGATAATTAATTTAAAGCGTTTGAACGTATGATAGGGTAAGTACTATAATCATCAACTTGTCTTTAATGTGGTAGGATTATAACCCTAATTACTTAAAATTTGGAGTATGAAGTTGTACAAAATGGTTAGTTTTTTTTTTTTTTTGGTGATATCGCTTTTTATCATGATTTATTTCAAGGACGAAACTTCTAAATTTATCCGAAATTGTGACTAGGTTAAATTACAATTGTTTTACATTTATAAAATCAGAGGATAGTTGGAATAAAATGTCTGAAAATTTTTATTATTCATCCATGCTGATGAAAGGCGAAAAACTTAGGTTATCATAGCTTAGAAAAAAGTAGAAGAAGAAGAAACGATCATAAAATAAAGACTCCTAGCCCTCGAATATTCTAATAGCGAAAGAAACAGAAGAGAACAAAAAAAATCTAAAAACAATACGATAGTAAAAATTAAAGATACATATCTAACCCAAGACTATTTGAAAAAAGTGTAGATCCAGCTAGTATATCTCGGAATTACTATGCTTGTACTCACTGTAAGTGAGGCCCTAATCATAAGTAACACCAACTATATTACGTTTATTTCTTAATTTTTAGTTATCTTAAAATAAATTGTTTCCAATTGACAATAACGTATCGACATGGTGGATTGGCTGATGTTTTAGTGTCGCAGTTTTCATCATCAATTTGCAACGAAGCCAAACCTGTGTGGAATAAAATAGTTCTTTAAACGCGAAAGGATATATATTGTCCACATAACTCATTCCTTTGTAACTCCGGACGTGGGGTGTTCCGTCAACTTGTGCATTCAACGTGTTGAAGTAAATAACAAATAACATTTTCGATTTTAACTTTAAGGAAATGTTTTAAAATATATTTAAACTAATTTGAATATTCGTTCACTTCGTGTTTGAACAAAAATAGTGTAGATACAATCTTTAGTAGATATATGTAAGTTTAGATTTAGTTTAGTTTAGAAGCAAGACCCTCCGATGATGATAACCATGTTATCGAAATGTACATCAGGGCATTTAGTGGAAAAAATAAATAAAGAACAATAAATTAATCAAATAATTGTGTTTTATTTAAAAGTTTCCAGTAATTGTGGTTAGGTGTAAATTTGAATCATTATTATTATTATTAAAAAATAGTGTAGCTTTTTCGCGAATAAAATTAATAATGAATCAATATTTGTTCATACGTAATTTGTACGTTTCACTAATTCGCAAGACTTTTAATTTCCGTTCTTTAAAAGATAATCTCAAATACAATTAAACCTTAAAAAACCAAGTCGATTGGCGCCATTGTAGTGCCTCTGTAGTCTCATCATACAATGTACTGCAATCAAATCCTCAAAATAGAATGCCAAAAAGTTGGTATTTTGAGCCCTGTAGATAATTTTAAATTGTAATGGTAGCTCAACAGTTGTTACACAGCTTCCTGAACCTCGTAATTATGTGTGTTTAGTTTCTTGACTTCAGCTAGACCCTGACTGTTCTTATAGTTTTTGAATTAAAACATCTCTCCTCGCTTCGCTCGATCCTGGTGGTTCTCGTAGCCATTCATATATGAAGGAGATTCCACTCGCTACGCTCGTGTAGGTGACTATACGAAATTGTTCTTGGGACGTTTGAGTTTGAAATTACATTTTTGACAATAAGGTTGTTCCATTATATACAGAGTTTAAATCTCCAATTTGTATCTAATCTTGTGATCTTTACACACAAAACTGTTTAAAATGACCACCATTTTGACTATTTCTATAAACTTTTTCAGAATTTCAGTAGGCACACAATAGTCCTCTATAGGAAAGATCATATTCCTATTCTAATTCTTGTAGCCACTGTCGATAACTTGGGTATAGACTCAAGCGAAAACGACGGATGGACGGCATGTCGAATATAACTTTTCCTGAGGACATGATATGTGTAGATCAGTCAAAACACGGAGGTGGCATTTTTCGATTTTATACTTAGTATACTGGGTAAATAATACAAATATTTGAGCTTCTTAGAATGTTACAATAAAACATTTCAAATATTAATGTCATATTATTTTAGAACGATTTAGAGTCTATTTTGAAAAAGAAAAAAAAATTGACAAATTAAAACTCGGCCTCCGAAATACAATGACATTTTACATTTTCAAAATTTAATTCTAACATGGCGAATCCAATATGGCGGGCAATTATGAAAACCAGCAAAACTAAAAGGTACTATGTTACTATTAATATATACTATACATTAACTTTTTATGTTTATCCATTTTCCTAATTTTTAATGTATTCCTTACTTTATGGATACTCTTTATATGATGTTTAATACTGATTTCCGATTTACATCGGTTTTTGAGAAAATAATATGCTAGTTACATAAACTATAGGTGCGGGGGAATTAAAACGGAAATTACAAAGATGCATTTTCTATCTAATCTGTGAGAAAATTGTTCAAAATACCCATAGTGGGGGACGTGATTACAAATAGCTCAACGAGTTCATCATCAAGGTGTATTATTGTATTGACTTGCTATCTCCAGCTTTCCAGACAATTGGTCAATTATTGTCTTCATTGCACCGCCCTCCCTTCCCCTCGTTCAGAATCGACTTAAAGTTATTGACAATTTCCTTCTGTCGATTGTATTGTTTATTATCAAGAACGGAAAATGTCGATGTAATTTAATACTACATTTATGGATGTTTTTCTATTATAAACGGCTAATACAGTTATATCTGGCAGCCGTTTGCCATTTATTGTTGATTTTAATAATTGTTCTGTTAATGTAGGATTTTACCTTTATGTTTTCTCACTCTTGGGAATGTAATAAAAACTTTAAATGTATATTTAGATAAACTCGTTGTTAAGTTATGAAATATAGGCTAATTTTGGTGGAAATGAATTATCGACTCACCATCCGTCCGTCGTCGTTGTCGTTTGTACTTAAACATGAAAGCATTTAAAAACATTAAGATAAGAGCATGAACATTTGTATTGGGGACTATGTTGTTCTACTACTATAGAAAAACCCTATTAAATTTCAGAAAAATAAATTTAAAATGGTGGCCACATTTTACAGTTTTTTCTTTCGTTGCTCAACTTATAACACAATAAATTGGATAACAATTTGCTGATATCAATTCAATAAGTCAGATACCTTACATCAAATTGTACTGTCAGGCTATTCATTCTGTTTTGTTTTAGATATTTGAATATTTTCTCAGGCTCGTTCAATTAATTATTTAACGTAAAATAGTTCTGCATCAAACTTGTACATTTTGATTCAACGAGTAATATGTAATTTAATAACAACACATAAACTATATACAAATATCTATCTACGAAAAAAAAATTAAGTTAAAACAAATAATAATGCTGACTAAACTTTTTAAATTTGTGTGACGTTAAAACAAATCAAACCTACAAAAACACTTTTAAGAATCCTACAGATAAAATGTTAGAATTTAAAATAAATTATGATGGTAAAATAATAAAACATACTATTCATTGGTTTTCAAAATTGTTATATTCCAAATATTTATCATGTATATTCCATATATAACCCTGGTCATCTTTAACTATTTTGTATGGAGAAAAATATTTCGATTACGAGTTTAAACCGTGGTTAAAATATTTTAACTGTGCTTGGTGAAACCGGTCGTTGAACGTGTTAATCTTATAATGATATGGACATTGTATCTGTATCTTTAACATATGCAGTTTAATAACATTGAATCAGGAAAAAATATAGATGAACCCGTACTCATCAGTAAAAATATCAGACAGTTCTGAATAGATTTATATTTCTGCTAAATAATAAGATTAGTTTTCATTTGTAGTATATATGTATATAACATGCGTAAGTTTGTCTCGCTGCGCTCATCGATCAAGGTCAATACGACCTTACGCGCTTATAATACGACCTGAAGAATCGATTGTTTTGTAATATATTGAATTTTAAAAACTATAAATTATTCACTCTTGTTTATAGGAATTATGGACATCTATCAATAGATTTTCATTAGTTAGAAATATCAATAATAGTATAACTTTTGAATTTTAACTGTATTTTAACACCGATTATCTTAAAATTGTAATGTACTTTTAATTTACTTTTACAGGATACGAAGTATAGTAATCACAAAATAATTCAACCTCTATTTTTGATTGAGTAGTGTGATTGGAATTCAAAAGAATCGCAAAGAAAATTGGCTGCCATTTTAAACAGTTTTTGTTCATATTTCGTGTGTCATTCAACTTATAACACACTAAATTATATAAAAAAAAGTCCAGTTTTCAATTCTACATGTAATGTTACTCACAAAACATCTCTCCGGTGACAAATAGCAAAGTTAATGTCTCCATAAACTTGTTTTGATGTTGTGGTACGTATTGAGAACTTCACGCTAGTTTTCAAATTCGTTAAACAGTTTAAAAATCGATTGACGCGGCCAAACTTTAGACCTGTCTTACCTGTCAGTTCCGTAACGAATGATACATGTCAATAGTTATCCCATAATTCAAGAATTTAACAATAGTTTTGTATTTTAACTACAGTTTAATGACAAGTTGTAGTCTATAGCCGTAATCGACTGTCATCTATAGATGTTCTTTCTATACAAACACAGTTTCTGCGTTCTTTCTCAGCTGAGAGCAGTCAACTCCAATAACTCTACCCACCACTGATCCCTGTTCCCATATTTTAATTGTATACCGAATGACTAAAAGGTTCCCCTCTATAATTTTTTCTTCAATTTTCGTCATATTGATTTAAGACAAAATAGAATTTTATCTGATTCTTTGCACATGATTTCGAATACTGTTGGCTGCTATCTTGTGTTCAGTATCTTAGTTTTTTCCTCCATTATTATTGTTAGTTTTCTGACATACAATTAAATATTGTTTTGAACGTTGATTTACTTATTTCGACTTAATTACAAAAAGATCTGAAATACTGCAAAAGTTTTCTATGTTTATCTTATTATAAAACCTAATTTCATTACCTACGCCATACAATTTACATTATATATATATATATATATATAACGTTTTACAAAATGATTTATAGGTGCTGTACGAATAGTAAGACGCTAATATTCTTACTAAAAAATAATGATAAATCATTTTAAATAAATTAAAACAACATTTTTTTTAGTATAAACCACAATATTTTAATTGAAACTTGCCCACCATGGTTTCGCTAGTTACATCATTGTCAAGGACTTATAAGCATTGTTTTAACTAGCGAAAACATTGTCGGCAAGTTTCAATTAAAATATAGTGGTTTATACTAAAAAAAATTGTTGTTTTAATTTATTTAAAATGGAATACCACTAAGTACCTACGGTCTTTAGTTTAAATAGTTGCAAATCATTTTGTTTAATTAATTGACTTATTTTAAAGTAGGTGTTCAAACTGTTATTTTTAAATTAAAAGAATTGTTTCTCAGATCCACAAATATGTACAGACTTTTTTATTATATTCTTCTACTATGTGCTCCTAAGATTTTTGAGTGCCACTAAACTCTGTATTAAGAGTCACAGATAGTTTAAAACATTTAAAAAAAAGTAACATTTAACAATTTTCAGGTTGGTTTGCGTGAATAGCTGGAGATAAGGGCATAACTATCAAAGCAACCAGTGAACTCAAAGTGAAAAAAAAGTTAACCATGTTGTTTACAATGTTAACTCAACCAAGTTGTCGTATACAAAGTTAACTGTATCAATAATTGCATCTATAACAGAAAAGTAGTGAAACTTAGTGTTGCATTTTATCCATACTATATAATATACAGTTTTATGTGTCTATTAAATGATAAGCTTACATTATTTCAAAGTTAAACAACGCTAACTATTATTTTTGTGTTATTCACAGATCGGTATGCAGTATGCTTCAAGTATACCAGTGCTGCTTTTAGCGCTCCTAGCGGCACTGACCCGAGGTGACGAGCCTCAACCCCAACCATCTTCACAGTCAGTCTCCGAACACGAACAGGTAAACCAAAACATTTAATATAATAAAATATAACAAGTAAGCACTTATATGTATTACAATACAGTGGTAGAAAATGACTCATATGTCTTAAATAAAAATATATGAGTTCATATACGGTGTCCTCACACATGTGTCGAAACATATAGTATAACATATGTTCTCTTAACAACGAGAATGAGGCTTTAGTTTTCCATTTTTTTATTAGTTTAGATAAGAGTGAAGTAGAGTTAACCCTTTACGATTTGTTTATAAAGTTAACCTTCTGGATTTTATGGAAAGAACTGTGATTGCTGAGCAATAAGCACATAAGTAAGACACTTGCACTATATTATTTAATAATAAAAAATTTAAAATAACAGTATGTTTGGTTTATTTCTTCATAGGGATATATTTTTCTATCACATCTATTATTTTGGTGGCAGATTCGTAATTGTTTAAAATATGGAAATTTCACGTTCATTCAACTCAAGTAGACGCTAAATATATAATGAATGTTTCAAATTGCTAAAACTTTGTTTAAAGGGTGAAAACATTTCACACAGAACTGCCATGAAGACTTTTTTTTAAAAATCAGCAAAAGTTTGGTGGTATTAGTTTGGAGGTACCCAGTAGCAATAAATATGGCCTATTTCTCACTGTAATGATCATGGATTTTGTAGTGTTGGTTGAAGAAGCTTTTATGAATATCACAAATAAATCCCATGGAACACTCTCATGAATTATACATCTCGAGTGTAAATAATGTTGTAACATCATCTTGGTTAGACATTATCTATGGTTTACTGTTGAATGATTCTTTCTGGTTTCTTCAGTTTTGTAAAATTAAATTACTAAATGAAGTAAAAGAACAAACTGTAGTTTCAAACTGTGTTAAATTTAAACTTCTTTCAAAGTTGTCGGAGTTGTAAACCCCCTTAATTGTGTTTACTATTCACTGTGTAACACCAAACTAATTATTGTTTACCTTAACGACCTGTGAGGAAGGTCATTACGATAAGGATGTCTTAGTCACGGTTTTTCCCACAATGGTTTTATCCCTGATAATATTTAGAACGACATGTCATCCATCAGATTAAAGGCTGTGAGACTCTTCCAAAAGAAAGGACCACCTTTCGAAAGTTATTTAAAGAAAGAGAATTTGATACAACGGTTTTGAGGGGTTTTCAAGGGTAAATTCAGCTCTCGTAAGACACGTTTAGTAAACGTCATGGAACACAGTGTATCTCTAACGGTCTAACTGAAATTGACAATGACAAACAAGTCGGGATGTAGCACTGCACAATGATCAACGATTTGATCATCTTGATAAATAGTGACTCTAGTACAAGTTTTAACAGGCCTATTATTCTTATTTGACTGAACTCAGGTAAATTCTTTAAAATGTTTCCAGTTATTTGCCGGTTTTCTTTCTTATGTTCCATCGAACTCTCCCTAACGTTATGATAGGTCTCATTAGCGTTCAACCACCTAACCGAGTAGTTTGGCTCTTCAAATACCCAGGTAACTCCTTATTATGTTTGGAAAGTAAGGTATGCTCTATCACCAGCAGCTGTTTTCTGATATAACCCCTCCTTGTCACCTGCTGTCCTATTTACAATAGAATGTAAATTTTAAAATGACTAGACTTTCTCAAACTTGTAATCATCAAACTCAAAGTAGTCGAGATAAGCCATCACTCTTCTCACCGACATCATCACTTTTGTCTTCTGCTTATTGACATTTAAACCAAATGCTTTCATATCTTTATCAAAGACTTTCTTCATTTTCTCAGAGACCAACCCGTTATGAGAGTGGCTCGTTATTTATAGTAGAGCAAATATTTTGTCAACGCGTATGATTAAGAACGATGATTATTCCCTAGTCAACAATAATGCAATAATGGTGTTCAATGGAGGATACAGGAATAGCTAAAATTATTACAATACAAATTTGTTAATAAATAAGATAATCGAATTTTTGAATCGGCCTACACTTGTAACTAACACATCAACTAATACTGCACTCTACCTGCATATCTCAGTACTCGATACAGTATTATCTTGACATTACTAGTCTTATCACATGTATACAAATTTATTTATTTCCTCAACTATAAATCAAATCAATAAATTAAACTAACAATTTAACAGTTTTATTTTTCAAGAGGTGTCAAATACTTCTTTATGAACATTAGTGATAAGATTATTCATTTATCACCTATAAATAACCGGAAACTATTTACACAGTAGAGCGCTTATCCAGTGTTTATTGCATCATATTACAACAAAAGTAAGATAATAATACTATAATTAAAGTTTGTTTAGGTGGCTGGAAAGTTTCCTCTTTAAACTAAAAACAAATAAAATAATAACTTAGCAATCATCGTTTGCTGAAGTACATTACAATAACCTACAAAGAACAGTGTAAAAGATACATTTTAAGTCGAATTTATTTGTGGTTTCGCTTCAGGTCCAGTATCCGTCCACACTAGTCCTGGATTAATTCGTACAGCTGTCTAGGTTCAAAAAGGCATATGTAGAGCAAATGTTGAAAGCCGGTTAGCGTTCTATTCGAAGGAAAGACTGCCTGATTGTTTAAACTTAGACGCTGCAGGTGTTAGTTGCATGTTCACTTTTATACCTAGAGATAAAAGAAATTTAGTCTCCCACCCACAACCACGTATGAAAGCTTGTGAAGTCAATAACATCGTCTTAATACGATTCTAAATTAGTCTTCAAATAGAAAAAGATTAAGTTAGGTTAGGTTATTGTATTTATTAATATAAATTAAACACTGATACGTCTATTCCATCACTGTACCCGGAAAACCAAGATTGAAAGTGCAGTTATACTAATACAGTCGTTGGTGATAATCTATATATGAAAGGACGAAGTAAGTAACTAAATCCCCAATTCAGAATTTTTTCTTTATGATGGTGACTCTTTAATTTAATCTGACCATGTAGTGCTTTGCTTCCTAAGTAATTGCTTTCACTCAAAGTTAAGTAATTTGACCTCAGTGAAACCAAGACGAGGGGGGAGGAAGACTAGTAGCATGTTATGTTGAACTGATTGGCTTATGTAAATTCAGGAGCTGTTTGATGGTGTCGGCACTTTAACTAACGTATTATTATCGAACCTGAAAGGCACAGAAAGGACTAACTTCTTACGTTCTTCACACTCAATTCTATAGATTTAAGAGCACAGTTATGTATACTTTGATAACATTAGCACAGATAAGTTTCTCGTATACAGGAGTGTCAATCACTAACGGTAGAGCTGATCAATTAAACTTGCTTTCTTCTGTATTCTTAACAATGGATTATAAATATTCCGGTGTGGAGGAAGAAATGATGAGCAGATAGAGAGGAGTTGAAAGTTGAAACAATGCCCAAGTATTTTTGCTCTGATTATAGGCTGGTTGGACATTGTTTTCCTCAGTGTAATTGTACCTACTGTGGTCAATTACTATATTTTTACGAAAGGACTCGCCAAAAGCGACAGAGTTATTTTTATTATTGAGGGTCTCACGATGTTACTAAAATGGTTTTAGTCTTCATGTGAGGTCATCATTTGTCTACTAAAGTGTATCGCAAATACCTCCCCTCCCCATAGTAATAACATCACAGTTAAATAGATAAGATTCTGGTCAGGTTGATAGTAACATATTTTCTACATATCTTGGGGTCGGGGGGTGTAGAGCCTCTACAAGGGCCTTCCACCGAAATTTTTATTAAAACTAGTTTTCTGCCTTTTCTTAAAACTC
Source organism: Aphrophora alni (assembly GCA_963513935.1). NCBI lineage: Eukaryota > Metazoa > Arthropoda > Insecta > Hemiptera > Aphrophoridae > Aphrophora > Aphrophora alni. The sequence goes on along the minus strand of OY740774.1, from coordinate 19,082,652 downwards.
GTTCTCTGTTCTCGGTGTTCCTTGGTCTACCAGGTTTTCTCCTTTCTTGTTAGTTCCACTCCAGAGCTGCCGACCAATTGTGTTACCAGTTCGAATTGAGTACTTTTAATATACATTGCCACCAATTCGTATAAGGCCAAACTCTAATTAACACGCTTATGTCAATATCATTATATTTTGTCTAACAAGATCATTATTATTCAACTTACAATATCATGCAAATTAAAAACCTGCATTACAAACAACTGACAAAAACAAATTATGATTACAATCAAGCAAACTTTGTCCCGCAATACAACCTTGTCTGATTGGCTACAGCTATAATAAACGAAAACCGTCATCATTACACCCCCTGGTGATAACTAATATCATCCTCGTGTCTTAATGGCCGTTATTGACCACATTAATCCACGTGTACAATGTTTTGAGGTTGTGTTTTACTGGGAATGTTTTTATAAGGCACTGTTCATGAATTTAGTGTTATTTTGATTTTTAATTTGGAGAAAAAATAAAAATACTAAAATCAATATTGGAATTCTTCATGGAAACATCCTTTTTGAGGCTCTTGTGTAAAATAAGTGGTTTTGCAACGCGTCTGAATTAATTCCATACTATGCTGTAAACCTTTAAACAGGTGAACCGATTATTTTACTTTATAATAATAATAATAATGTGTAATTATTCTACAATCTATCAGAAGAAGCAAAACATACAAATATTTTTTACTAAATAAATAAAATTTAGTAGCAGAAAAACAGACAATAAAACAAAAAACTAAATTCCTAGTTTAATCTTAAAAAAAAAAAAAGAAAAAAAAAGATATAAATAGCATCAAACATTGGTAAAATATAGGGTTTTCTTATTGATAAGACGGAGGGAAAAAACATAGAATAATACAAACAAAAGAAATTGAAAACAAGAAAAACCAGTCCCGGAGTTAACATTATAATCTCAGTGCCAGACAGGCAAGGTGCGAATTTCTAATTTATTATTTTCAAGGCATGAGATACTCTTACTATTTTCAAGAATTGGCCAAAATTTGGCTATACCTGCCTTAAGACGAAAACATTAAATTTCGTTGTTTGTCGACATCGTTTTTGATTCAATTCTTGTAAAAAATAAATAAATTAAAGGTTTACACTGTTTTAGAAGATTAAAAATCTCAAAATAGGCCAAATCGATGTCGATCGTATTTTCATGTATTATGAAGGTTTGTGATCTGGATGAGTATGTAATAAAAAATATATTTGGCCAGAATATTATTACAACATAATAAACTAGCAGGTTTAGTTTCAACGATTGATCTAATGTGTGAACAGTTAATTATTCATAAGTACAGTATAGTTTATTTTTACTGTGAAATGTGAGGACTTAGATAAAACCTACTGGAGCGGAGGGAGGGTGTAGTTATGGCGTGATAAAATCGTTGCAGATATACTTTACAAAAGAAAATTTTACCGCCGAAAATTTATGAAAATAAATATACTTTCTTAATTTTGATTTGGTATTGTGAACACAACTTCCAACAATACAAAGGCAAAAGTGAAGATAATGAAACCCGTTATGTTTTATTCACGTCCTGTAGGTTTTGAACAAGAACCATAAAGTTCCTACAGGCGTTTACATAAAAATTAATTATAGGTTATTTCGTGAGATTTTTTTATGATAATAGTTGTATTAAACACCTGTCTACACTGAGGTAATTGAATTTATAATATTGTCAAAGGTCACCAGAGAGATGTTTGAATAGAGTGACTATAATAAAAAGACGATTTTTCAAGTTATAGCTGTATTTCACAAAATCCTTGATGAAATCACCACACGACACTATAAGTCTCCCTTTGTTGTCGTTTGTTGTTAAGGTTTTAATCTTGAAAGACAATATTAAGCGGGGTGTTTATATAATTTAAATTAATAATAGATTTCATCCACCTTTAATTCTTGACAAAGTTTGTCATGGTAGAGCAAGTCAAATATAAAAACAAATACTGGTATTCAGGAAATAAATATGTTTTCTTCGTCAAACTATATTAAACAAATTACACACACATAACTACAACAAGGCACAATATCCTGGGAATATTGCCAATTAAACAAGTGATTCGCGGGGAAAAAATGTATTTTCAGTTGTAACTACCCTTAGATGGTGGCGGACGTTACACTATCTTGGAACTGCTAACATTGGTGAACATTGGAGCTCTTTGAAAGTTCCACCCACATTCCATTCCTATTATACTGTGGTTTTAGTGGCTCCATTTTTGCTGACTATGTAAGAATACCAGATGGATGAATAGTATCCTCCATTCTTTTTCACAATTTCTTATATTTAACTAAACGAAATTTATACCAAGTTCCTCGTACTAGGTTTTTTTACAGGATAATAAACAAACGTGAACACAATTCTCACAAAAAATACGCCTAAGTATCAGACTCGTTTCAACGACAAGGTCATTGAGTTATAGTTTGATTAGTGTGTAGCTCATGTATCACTGAAGAGGACGGCCTTGTCGTTGAAACGCGTCTGATAATTAGGCGTATTTTTTGTGAGAATTGTGTTCACGTTTGTTTATTATCCTGTATAATTTTTCTCATAAGTCAAGCTCAACATTTAATATAAATATGGCACTAGGTTTTTTTGTTTAAAATGTTGGTCATCTTGGATTTTATTAAAATTTTCTAATGATCATCTTTTCACGTGAAACACGAATAAATATTATTTTTATTGGTGAATTTAGTAGCGCATTCGTTATTTTTAGATCTATTTCTCTTCTACAATTAGACAGAAAACTATCTCAAATTTGACATCTTTATTGTTTCTACCTAAGTCACTTTTAATGTTATAAATTATATACACATGATCCTGGATAAAGTTTGATGTGAATCTCAATGATAGAAACTGTTTTTCATTATAACAGTTACAAACCATTGAAAAGTTTACTAACTTAAGTAGCATAAATTGGCATTGAGGCCAACATCGCCTTTAAAAACGAAATAAAATAGAGACCATCTAGCCCTGAAACCAAGGAATATAAGTTAATACTAGATGAAGAAAGGTGTATAACCAGCTAGGTACCTTGTGATTGTCACAGCTGAATTCAATATAACTGAGACCTTGTTTATCGTAAAACTCAAGATAGTTTCCTTGTAAAATATATAGTAGATAAAAATTACAATATAGTAGATTTAAAAAATCTCACTTCACAGTACTAAAAAACATTTATTATACTTGTGTTAGATAAAAACTAAATTTACTAATATTTATTCAGATTCAATGTTGTGGATCCAAGATGAAGACAAAAAATCATAAACGTAGTACGATGGATCAAGTATAGACTTTATTTGATTCTAAATTTATAACACAAAAGTTGTGAAAAACAATATAAAAGTGGGGAATAGTTTTTAGTCACCCTGTATGTATAAACACTGGAAGGGTGTAATTTTTCAGATTTTACTCAAATTTTGGGTGTAAGATCTGTTTCATAAACTATTGAAGATGCTCGTTAACTCAAAAAATCAGTCAGTATACTACTGTAAAATGAACGCCAATTTTCAATAATCCTTTTTCTAACGTCTTAGGCTATTCTATAACTACACATTTTGTACAACTTTAAAATTTGCATCTAATGATCTTCAATTTGTTTTTGTAGTATTAAAATAACTGAAATATTATCAAAAGAATATTTTTTTTTTATAATTGTAACTTCTACCTTAGAAATATCAGTAATAAAAACTTATTTTGAGCCCCTGTGAAATATGACAAATAATACATACAAATAACTAATGTATTTTAAATTATGAAATATTATTGAACGTGAAATGGCATTTTAACCCTACAGCGGCGCATGTTAATTTTCTTCGTTTGTTTAAAAATTAATAAAAAAATATTATTTTTATACAAAACCAAACTTATAAGACATCATTTTTCTCAGAAAGATGCATAGAATTCATCTATGTAATAATTTTTTTTTTAAACGGTTTTGGAGTAAGTATGTTAGATGTCAAAAATGAAGTTAACATTTTTCAGAAAAACTTTTATCATCCAAAATCTATAGCTTAATAGCTTACCACCTTTTTTCTAAGATATACAAAAGTTTTGTGTAATATTTGTGAATATATTTAGGAAAAAAAATTGTTACACTTTCAAAATTATATCTAGTACTACCAACTTGTAGAATGAAATCTCCTCTACAACATACTATAAAGATCGATTACAAAATATCGATACAAAAATCGATTATGTTATTTAGTCAAGTAGAAATATCTTGCGATCTATGAGACGCAGAACAATTTGTAAACTACGGTTTGAAAGAGAAAGATGTGATCTATAAAACAGTGTTTTGGTCGACCTGTGTGACAGAAAAATAGATTTGTAATCATATGGGAAAAAATAACGTCGCTTTTACTAAAAACTTCACAGTTCAAATCTATGATTTTACGCATAAAAAATATGCGAAACTCACCAATTTTTGGAATATTATTTATAATGTTTTGTGGTATTTTTTTGCATGACTATGCATCTACGGAACATTAGCTTTCCAACGGTATTTTATTTATTGCAATAGGACGATTCTAAGGGGGCGTAATGTTGAATTGCAAAATACGTGTTTTCGGGTCGTTTGACTAGACCATGCATTAAAATTTTTTTTACACAAATCAACTTCATTTGTTTTAACGAAAATTGTGTCTCTTTATTTTCTTTTATTTACAAATTTTATGAAAATTGTTAAAAAAACAAAATTAAAGTTACAAAATAACAAGTGACATATTCCAATTTAACTTTTACGAAAAGTAGTATTATCACTTCTAAAAATATTAAGACTTTTTTTTCTATTCTGTTTATTATTTCAATAAAAATATGGAATAACTAACTCATCACTCTAACGAGCAATATTTGTGGAACCTTTAATCATTAAACGAAAGAAAAACAATTTTCCACAATATACAACATCATTTAATGTGATCAATTCTTTAATTTTGTAAATTTAACTAGATAAAGTTTTTTGCATTGGATTTTTAATTCAAACCATTATGATGTTATCTCTGCCAAATAAATCCACAGATAAGAGAATATAAAAGCTGATAGAGGGCGCTTCTTTTCTAACTCCATACCCACCCAAATCTACTTTAAAAACTGCTCTTTAAATCTAAATTTCGTTTTATTTTAATTAAATTATTACATAACTGTAGACGAGTAATGGAGATAAAATGAGGGTAAATTTATATTGTAAATTTTTTTATAAAACGGAAATTAAAATAATGGACCTACCTTCAAACTAGACGACACTGCGTTTGTTTTGAGAATTTATGGAAAGTTAACCTCAAACTTAACTAATAATAAATTTATAACACCTAATGAGGAAAATTACACACTCTGTATACGAATAGGGTAACTTTGGTGTCTAAAATTGTGACGGATCTTCAATTTTCACACCCTCAGGAAACCGAAAAAGTGTTTTTAAACATACCGTCCGTCCGTTGTTCTATCATTACAAGTGTTGTGTTCTGTACGTAAGATTGATATCAGGATGATATATAAAAATGAAAATAGGAACATGGACTTTGCTATAGGAAACACTATTAAACCGAATTAAAAATATCAAAATGGCAGGCATTTTAAGCAGTTTATATTGTGTTCATATTACGTATGTTTTTTCAATTTATAACACAAAATAACAAATTTCCAGATTTCAATTCTACATCTAAAAATAAATAAATGTCGATCCCTGCCCACCGAAGAAAAACTAATATTCATTCAGTTACGAGATCCAGGCCTAAATCAACATAAGTAAGCGATCCTTGATCATATTCTTATTTGAGATATGTAACACAACATATCTTCTTAAGCTACACAAGAGTTCAACCGCTGTGATACTTCTTCAAGTATTAATGGTTACATTTTCGTCCCAAGTATTATTAAATTTTATTTCTTCTTTAATTATTGTAGTTGAGGAAATATACGTTTATTTCGACAACACAATTTAAATATTTTGAAAATGCTTGTATAATCAATCACTTCTTTACTATTGTGAAATAAAAATAAAATATACAAATACAAATATATCTATAATGAAAAACAGTATTTGTCATATATCTCCACAAATATACAGGAGTAAGGAATTATTAATAAAAACTAAAGGTAAACTATGGAAGACGTCTGTTTTGATCTTATATCTCAAAATGTATTTAATTTGATTATTTTATAGTTAAATTAAAAAGTGTATTATCTAAACCGCTATTAAAAATTTTAGTTTTTCGTGCAATTTAAAAAAAAATCACCAAATTAAACCGACCTGTGAGCACTTACTTAACTTTTGTGTTGAATAATTTATTAGTTTGAGTACAATATTTGTCAATCCTAAGATTGTCTTATTATTTATATTTGTTGACTCATTTCGAAGTTCCTCCATCTAGTACTAAAGTAGGCCTTGAAGATGGAGTAATTCCGAAACGTGTCTATAAATATAAGTAACAACACAATCTTAATTGTGTGGAAGATTGTACTTAAAATAATTATGTGGATCATTTTATTACAAAAAAATGAGGCTACAAATTTTAAGTAAAACAGTGTAATGTTTGGTCTATTAAACAAATATTTAAAGTTTTTTAGTTATGAATATCAACTTTTAAAGAAATATACTTAAGTATCACTGAGTGCAGATTTGTAAAGTTTACACAAAGTAATCTCAAGTATTTTATTTTCGAATGTTTCCGTGGTAACATTACATTGTTGTAACATTTTTACAACAATAAACATAATTATTTGTCATTGTTAAATTATAAATAAAATGCAATCTCAAGTATTTAATTTTCGAATGTTTCCGTGGTAACATACATTATTGATACATTTTTACTACAATACACATAATTATTTGTCATTGTTAAATTATAAATAAAATGCAATCTCAAGTATTTAATTTTCGAATGTTTCTGTGGTAACATACATTGTTGATACATTTTTACAACAGTAAACATAATTATTTGTCATTGTTAAATTATAAATAAAATGCAATCTCAAGTATTTAACTTTTCGAATGTTTCTATGGTAACATTACATTGTTGATACATTTTTACAACAATAAACATAGTTATTTGTCATGGTTAAATTACAAATAAAATGCAATCTCAAGTATTTAATTTTCGAATGTTTCCGTGGTAACATACATTATTGATACATTTTTACTACAATACACATAATTATTTGTCATTGTTAAATTATAAATAAAATGCAATCTCAAGTATTTAATTTTCGAATGTTTCTATGGTAACATTACATTGTTGATAAATTTTTACAACAATAAACATAATTATTTGTCATTGTTAAATTATAAATAAAATGCAATCTCAAGTATTTAACTTTTCGAATGTTTCCGTGGTAACATACATTGTTGATACATTTTTACAACAGTAAACATAATTATTTGTCATTGTTAAATTATAAATAAAATGCAATCTCAAGTATTTAACTTTTCGAATGTTTCTATGGTAACATTACATTGTTGATACATTTTTACAACAATAAACATAATTATTTGTCATGGTTAAATTATAAATAAAATGCAATCTCAAGTATTTAACTTTTCGAATGTTTCTATGGTAACATTACATTGTTGATACATTTTTACAACAATAAACATAATTATTTGTCATTGTTAAATTATAAATAAAATGCAATCTCAAGTATTTTATTTTCGAATGTTGTCGTGGTAACATTACATTGTTGATACATTTTTACTACAATAAACATAATTATTTGTCATTGTTAAATTATAAATAAAATGCAATCTCAAGTATTTAATTTTTTGAATGTTTCTATGGCAACATAACATGTTGTTACATTTTTACAACAATAAACATAAATATTTGTCATTGTTAAATTATAAATAAAATGCAATCTCATCTATTTCTTTTCAAATGTTTCCGTGGTAACATTACATTGTTGATATATTTTTACTACAATAAAGATAATTATTTGTCATTGTTAAATTATAAATAAAATACAATCTCAAGTAAATACTTGAGATTGTATTTTATTTTCGAATGTTTCTATGGTAATAAAACATTGTTGATTCATTTTTACAACAATAAACATAATTATTTGTATTCGTTAAATATATATATATATATATATATATATATATATATATATATATATAATGCAAAAAAAAAGATTTGTGATGTAGACAAACAAATTGAGACATTATTGTTCTACTTACAGTATCTATTTATTTACTATGTAAACTTCTCAGTTACTGTAATATTGTGTCGCTATTGATGTACACGTACATAAATGTCTGTCAACCTATAAAAATGTCAATAGAAGCAATATTATAGGTAAATTTATTACTTTTAGAAGTACAGTAACTGTTATAAAATATAGCAATGATGTATTGAACTGCCTCTAAGTGGTCGAATGAAATTATTACAACAGGACAGAATTTTAATTTGAAAAACTGGAAAAAATGTATACTTTGTAACATTCTTTAACGGATGATTTATCATAAAAGTGGAGAAAAAGGTTAAACGAAATTGTAAATAGTAGTGTGTGGAATTTTCTCCGGTTTAAATGTGGGCCAAAAAAATATTTAATTGAATATAACCTACATTTAAATGTAAAATTATAGTTTAATATGAAAAACTGGAAAAAATGTATACTTTGTAACATTCTTTTTTAAAACGGATAATTTATCATAAAAGTGGAGAAAAAAGTTTTAAAAAATTGTAAAAAATAGTTTGTGGAATTTTCTCCGGTTTAAATGTGAGCCAAAAAACTATTTAATTGAATATAACCTACATTAAAATGTAAACTATAGTTCACATTAATGAAGGGCACTTAGTGGCCGAAATATTTTATTTAGGGCCTTGTACACAATGTTTAATTTAAATAAAATTTGATCAAACACGTTTGAAAATAATTTTATTTTCGTTTTCATGCAGGGATCTATTAATTTAAGTTAAAATGGTTATTTTTTGTTCATAATTAGAGTAAAAAACACAAATTTACCAATTATCGATAAATCAGTTCGGACGGATATGTAAATAGACATTGCTATACAGGATGATCCAAAAATGTGGTACCTGTCACGTATTATCAAACGTTTTTGATTTATGGCAATAAAAAACCTTGTATTATTTATTAATATCTATTAGTATAAGATCAGTTTCAAAACAAACTACAGTATCTGGATCTTGTCTACCTTTGTTAAGGGAAGAGAAATTTATCAACATTTGGAATACCCAAACTAAATAAAACAAGTTTTGTGACTATTTTTAGACAGCATTGGTGTAGCTAGTCTCTTAAAAGATAAAATTAGTTTATTGTGAGGCCACCAAAGTGTTCTGCCTATTTCGTATCAATCTTAGTTAGACTTAAACATTGTTGTATTTAACACTAAAGTAGACCTTCGTTATAGTTTATCGTTGTTAAGTATTTTTTCTAATTATGTTTTTTTAAACTTTAAGATACCGCCACTCCTTAGAATCCCCGTGGGGTTGGGGTTGATTTTATTTTTTAAACTTCTATTATTTATCCAAGGATATTCCAAAATTTCATTTTTCTGTTAAAATTTGTTCAAAAATTACGGAAAGGATTCCTTACTTTTGGAACACCCAGTAGGTATGTAGTAAACACCTTTGATTTAACACAATTTTTCCTCAAACACCACAGTCTAGACAGGGATGGTCTAACAGTAAGCACACGAAAGTCCAAAATAATTGTTAAGCGAACTCACATAATCAATAGGAGCAGTAAGTATATCTCTAACATCTACAGGACGTGAGTAGAAGTGGAAAGTGTTTAATTAATTTCACAAATAACGTTGGTTCGTAGAAAAATGGATTTAACTTTCCCAAATAAAATTATTTATTTTTACAGAGTTACGGCGGGGAAAGATTTTATTATTCTATATAACCCTTCCCCACCACTGCAATTTATATTTATTTCCCCAATCATCATACTTCACAACAAAAATAGGCCATCTCCATAAAAATGTTCCATGGGGTTAAAGGTCGAGAATACAAACAGCAAGATTATTTTTAATAACCGTAAGAAGTTTGTCGGTTTATGTTTTTAAAAATCACATTTTACAAAGTTTGATATGCATTTTTTGCATGTTTGAGATACAGTACTTCCTAAGAAGACATCAATTGTTTTCACTAAATCTGATATCCTAACGTGCTATTTATTTTAATACTTCTAAAACAAAAAATGGTTTCCAATAACGTCATACATATTTGTAGTGTTAATTAAAAATAAAATATATTTCAAAGTGATTTATAATTTAGTTTTCAAAATAGTTCAATACTTTGTTATATGTTCAACGAATCTTACTTTAAAGCCTGCGTTAAATTATTGTGGTAATGCTAAAAGAAATTTTAGTGTGATTTTCAAATTTACAGTTGTTTTTATTATATTATATTGTTTTATATTTATTATTATTGTAATTAAACAAATGAAATGGACAGAGAATATGGATACATATTCAGATTTATTATCTGCAGGGAACTAATTTACTAGGTTCAGAATAGATTAAAAACAATCATCAACATAGACAAATTAAAATTTATGATTGGTTGGGTGAAAATATAAGCTAGATATTTTATGATCTGGGAAAGTTTTGTTTTTAGTTCGAAATATTGTTCATATAAAATTTATAAGAAGGTTTATTGTATATAGAATTTATTAATGTTGATAAGGGAATTATATTTTCAGTATGGAATAATTCACTTACCAACTTGTTTTCATTTTATAGTTACCAAATGACTAAATATTTTCTTCCTGTATTTTGTTCCTGTTTACATAATTATACACTTAAAATGGTTCGAACACAAATTATATCAACTGTCTTCCTTGGTCTCTAGATCTATATCCTTAATCAGTATGGATTCAGCGGTCTTTATAACTTATTATCAGACAACATTTTAATTTATTTTGGATGGACGACTTCGTAACGCCTTAAACTAAATACTACATTAGCTCGTAGTTATTTATTAATTTTACAAAATAATTGTCTTAAAATATGTATCCAAAAGTATCGAAAAACTGTTTCAGTATAAAGTAAATGACGTGGCTAGTATATTATGTTTAAGTCGCTTACATGCGTTGTCAGTTTAGAGAAGCTATTTGTTTCAGTTATATAAAATATAATTGCATTCGAAATATATTAAATTATTTATTGTAGGACTTCCACGTTTGTCGTGCAACGAATTACGGACGACAAAAAAAAATATTGCAAACATTCAGTGTAACAAACATATAAAGCTTCGTACACAACTTTCCCTTCAATGCATAGTGTTCCCGTATAACGCAGGTTCTGTGTTTTATTGTAGGCCTTATTATTTTACCCGTAATGTCCCTACGTACATTCAGACAACAGTTTACTTGTGGCTTTCTATTTCCCCCACAACTCATATTTCTACAAACAAAGCAGGTATTATTCCCATGAGCCTTCGCGACACTTTCATAATATATCTCGCTACCAGAAAATACCTTCATGAAAAAAAGTCATTTTTCAAAAACATGTGCGTTTAAACGCCAACTTCTGAAAACAAAATAGATCCGTTGTATTATAAATGAAAATTGCACTGTTCCTGCTCCTTTAACACATTGTTTTATAAATAAAATGCATAATATATATATATATATATATATATATATATATATATATATATATATATATAAATATATATATATATTACAACATTATTAATTCTATGTCGCTGTGACGATTTGTTAGAGATCTGGCGAAGAGGATATTGTTAAAAGAAATGGGCATAATTCAAAATAATAATAATAAAATATTCATTTACTTTGGCTTTATATGTCAGGTTGAGTATATATGGTAGAATGTTGTCACCAATCTCAGTAGCGACGATAGGGATGTCAGCTGACACCTTTGATTTTCATTCTACTTTCGGTCAGAGTTCTTTTGGATGGACAAGAGGAATTCAGTGAGATTTAATAAGTAGATTTGAGGATGTGCATTATTCGGGTGATGTGTGTATCCATGCGCATAGGGTTACGGACATTAAAAGAAAGCTGTTGGGCTTGAGTGACGCAGAAGAAAAGATTGGTCTGCAGATCAAGCGACAAAAAACTAAAGTTATGCTGTTAACCCGGCGGTAGAAGGGAATACAATAGTTTACTGTATGGTTCTGGAGAGTGTGGATAAGTTTGATTTGTGGTGTCGTTAAGGAGTCTATTAGATGAGGACGAAGAGAGAAGGATTAAATAGTAAAAAAAAAGGTCTTTCTATATCTGAAGCTAAATAGCAGACCACGGAATTGAAAACATCAACCAAACTAAGGATAAAATTCTTGAAGATTTGGTTGCTTGTTAGAATTTGTAATGAAGATCTCTAGAAGCAGATAAAACAATAGTACAAGAAAGGAAATGGAGTTGGATTGGGCTCGTCCTACGACAGCCGAATGTCACCATACAAAGAAAAGCCCTTGAAAGGAATCCTTAAAGCCTTTGATGACGTGGCAAAACACGATGTGAGGGAGTCTAAGCGTGAGGGAAATAGCTGGCAGGAATTGAAAATGGTCTCGACTAACAGAGTTCACTGGTAAGGCTCTTTACTCCACAGGGAGATACAGGACATACGATAAGAGCGTTTACGACGGTATCAAATTATATCTCACATTAAGTAAAGCATCCATGAAAACAAGTTTTTGTTTAAACACCAACTTTTGAAAAAACAATATGTGCGTTCTATTTAATAAGACAAAATTAATTGGTGCTGGTGCTTTAATTCTTTTTTACAAATAAAATGTATTATATTTAAATTTTAACATACATTGATTTTGTGTCGCTGTGGAGAAAGTCTTTTCTCATTGTGACTTCAACGGAGGAGGAGTGTGTATGAGAGAGAGAGAGAGAGAGAGAGAGAGAGAGAGAGAGAGAGAGAGAGAGAGAGAGAGAGAGAGAGAGAGAGAGAGAGAGAGAGAGAGAGAGAGAGAGAGAGATAAGTGAGCAAAATGACTATTTTTTCGATTAACGTTATCGATGAAAAAACAAGGTACTGTATTGCAAAATTAATGTTTACTTTAATCACATTATTTTTTTACACTTTTTTGGAATATTTGTTTTACTTTCTTCGGGTATAATTAATTCCGCAGCCTAAAAAAATTTTGAAGAATTGATGTTTTAAATTTTGATTGAATATTAAAAGCGTGTCAAAATTGATACAACTGTCATTTTACCAGTTTCAAACGATACAAATAATACATCATTGCTATTTTGCACAACAGTGACTGTCCATCTAAAAGGAAACTGTAATAAATTTACCCACAATATTGCTTCCACCTGTATTTTAATTGGTTGATATACTGTATGATCATATACGTATACATCAATAATAACAGAAACATCGACTGTATGGTTTTCACTAAACAGTAAATGCACAGTAAAATATAATTTTTAACTGCGTCACAATTTACTATATTTTAATTTGTGTTAATGCATTTTATTTTTAATTTATTGAATAAATTTTTTTTATTGTTACAGAGATGCACTTTAACAATATCACATTGTTGTTACCTTGGAAACTTAAAAAAATTATTATATCCTATATATTGTTTTTCAGTTAATTGGTATTGTTTGGTTTGGGGAAATAGTGAAGAACAATTTATATTTCTTTATAATTAAGTGTTTAGTTTTAAATAGCAGTAAAATATATATAAGGATATTTAATTTACCGTTCGTAAATTTATCATTTCTGATTTTATACCATCATTTTATTTGTATAATGATTTTAACTTCCTACCTTTCGTAAAGGTTTGCTACAGTTGGATTTCATTGATATCACATTTTGTATATAAGTAGGCTAGCTGTGCCCGCAATTCGCCCTCCTAGAAATCGTGCTTTGAGTACAGATCCTTAATTTGCCCGATTTTGCCCACGTAATCTACGAGATTTGCATTATTTCTTTTTTTCTTTCTTTCTTTTCTTTTTTTTTTTTAGCTTAGAGCCGCATATTATTTAATTGATGCTCGATTTAACTTTTTTGATAGATTGGTGAAAATTATTTTTAAATCAGAGCAATATGCTTGTACTCTCGTCAATCGCTTACCATAGAGGTATCCAAACTAAAATATATTTATCATTGAAAACGCGGAAGAATAATATTATATGTATTAAAAGCTGAATAAACTTTCAATTATAAATAACGTTTTAATTATGTAACAACCTTGATGTTGATAAAATTTACACTGTCGTTTATAATCGAAAATATACTGGAGAATATAAATTTCCTCTTAATGACTAGTAAAATTGAAAAATCAGCAAATTACATACAAAATTTACTTTTTGTTTTTCGATTTAAAAAAATGTAAATACGTGTATTTTATTGTTAATATGTGTAAAGATTGCTTTACTAAATTATTCAAAAATCTATAAAAATTGACCAAGAAACAATTTTTTTCACTGCATTTTCAAGATAATTAACTTATCATCGCCGTTCCAAAAAGTGTTTGTACAAATTAAATTACAACTTATACTTAAATATAAAGTACATTCATATAACTGCCAAAATTGTGTTTATTTTGCTAAACAAATCTGACTGCGATGTTTGGATATTCAATATATTTTTTTTAAACATTTTAGAAATCTCATACAATTTTGTTAACTATAAGAATATCATGTATTTGTTCTTGTTGTTTAAAGACAAAAAACCTCTCGGTCATAATCGCATTATAAAAAAAGGAATAAAATAACATAAAATAAAGACCCCTAAAGCCCTCGAATACTCTATTAGTGTCGAGGTCGGGAAAGAACAAGGTCGGATGAGGACAAGTGTTGGTCATGAGGGACCTGATAGAAAAGATAAGAGAGCGGGATTAACCCAAGTGAACATAAAGAAAGGTGTAGCTTCAGTTATGGACCATAGAGTATACCAAATTATACTCACTATAATTAGTCCCTAAGAGGAATATCATTTAAATACACATAGACAAAATACATTAATACAGAAATGAAAGTTAGAATAAAACTAGAACATAAGATCTTACAAAAGATACGGATCAAACGCGTTTCAACGGCAAAGTCTCATTCTCCATCCTCAGTACATGGGCTACCGTAACTCAACTATAACAGTTATAGTTGATGATGGCGACTTTGTCGTTGAAGCGCGTTTGATTAAGTAATTTTTGTGAGATCTTGTGTTCTAACTTAATTCTATATAATATTATTATCTCACAAGTCAAGCTCAATATTTATTTATAGAATTGAAAAAATTAACACATGTTGAAGGCGCCATTATTTTAAAATCACACATCCAACACTCTTTACTAGTATGTCTTCAAACAGAGATATTTCGGATGTTTACTTCTTTCATTAAATCGCCAAAAAACTTGTTTAAACGGTCGCGAAAGCTCTTGAGAATAGTTCCAGCTTTGTCGTAGGAAAATGTAATTTTGGCAGCATGGGAAAACCACGTATAAATATTTGTACGCTTAAAGCCAAGACGTGCAAAAAACAAGGTATAAAATAAAGTAGAGCTTGTTACGTGCTAAAAGATCACCTTAAGGTTACGTACATAGTTTATATCTTCACTATACAGGGTGATGCATCAACCACTAATTTATATAAATTTTTATAGAATAAACTTTGACCTAAGACTTTAATTCATTTGTAATTTTCGTAATAGAAAGAAAAAATGATGATTTTAGCCATTGCTGAAAGTACTTTTTTTTTTTTTTAATAAATGATATGGTATAATTTTATAGTTGGTTAAATACTTTTTTTTAACAAAAATAATCATTCTTTGAACAAAACAATTAAAAAATATATATATTTCAACATGATTGACTTCAAATTTATAAAGATTATACACATTTAAGGAAACAGGAAGTTAATAACAAATATTAAACCAAAATATAAATTTTTGTTTTGACTTTTCGTTTCCATGATTACATGTTAATTACTTTTTACAATAATATTATAAATTCTATTCATTAAATTAGAAAAAAATTCAATTAACAAAAATAAAAAAATTGTGAAATACGACAAATAAATTAAGACATTGTTCTACCTACCTGTAAATTTAACATAAAATGTAAACTTTTCAGTTATTATGATATTTATTTGATTTTGCTGTGTACGTACATAAATGTCTGTCAACCAATAAAAATGTCAGTAGGAGTAATTTTGTGGGTTATTTATTACAGTTTGCTTTTACAAGTACAGTCACTGCTGTGAAATATAGCAATGATATATTGGATTTCGTCAATCTGGTAAAATGAAAGTTACGTCAAATCTGGACACAATTTTAATATGAAAACAATCTGATATAATATATGTATACCATGTGACATTCTTTTTTTAGACTGGGAGAATTTATCATAAAAGTAAAGAAAATGGTTTAACAAATTCTAAAAAGTTAGTGGTAAGTATTCCACTAAAGTGGGATTTCCTTATTTTTACATATGAGCCAAAAAACAAAACTCATATGATTGAATTTACATTTTAAAATAGATTGAATTTCATCAATAAAGTTGTAATTCGCAAATGTAATTTTGTGAAACATGCAAAAAATTTTGTTCCTTTTTGTAAAGTCTATTTATTAGCACTTATTACTTCAACAATTACACTATGTCATTGTGTTGAAATAATTGGTACAACATACTGACCCAAATTGTTCATTTTTTTAAATATAATAGTTTGAGAAAAATATGATAGATGTCATTATATCAAGTACTTAAATTTTTTTTTCTCACATGCGCGTAATGTTTAGAAATTTATATGAAGGAATGGTTTCTGTAATGATGTCCGTTTTCCATATTTTCAGTGGCTTTATAGCCCAAACATATGGATCCATTAAAATGAAAAATTTTTGGACAACTGAAAATTAACACTTATCTGAGAAAAACAACAACACAAAGTTACTTTTTGTACAGTCAGTTCTAACGATTTTTATAAAATTTTTATTAAGTGCAGCCTCTAAGGACCTAAATAAAACGTCTTGATCTCTGCAACAAAGCCGTTGTGTGATATAAACTTAATAAACATCTTTATAATATCACCATCGGTTGAAAAGATGTAATTTCTCAAAATCTGATTTTGTCCAACTTTTATTAATGTGAGTTTAATGATAAAATCCTAGTGAAAAATCGGCAATTATGATAAAACTAAAATAACCTTGACATTCGTCATTGAAAGCTTGATCTTAATCAATTACGATTTATGGTGAAGACAAGAATTGGGTACTATTTAAATATATGCATTATTTGAAGTTCAAAAACTATGTTTATGGTTCACCTTCCCATTTTGACTATAAGAAGCTAATATTTTTTGAGAAGAGAGTTATAATATCTACATAAAAAGGGTGAAAATAATGGAGAATGTAAATTTTTTATTACCTCAAACTGTAAATTACATAATTAGAAGTAAAATTAGGTTAAAAACGATAGTTTTTTATAAACATATAACATAAATTCTGCGCTGGGTATTATAAAGATAAGTGCTGCGATCTATTCTTTTGTATGGTTAACAAACCTTCAGTTCAGTAGTTGCTAGCCAACTGCAAAGACGTGTAAATGTTCCATGCCTTAACGTATTACGTATTGAAAATTTTACAAAAACTGAAGTTGTGCACTTTTTATACACATACCTACATAATAGAAACGTATTAATGAAGTTGTGAGAAAAATTAAATATGTAGGCTGAATTGGAGTTCCTACTTCAAAATTAATCTAAACATTGTTTATTTAAAATGATGGCCGAAAGGTTTTTCTCCTTTAAACAACAATAAAAATAAAAAATAAAAGATTGTAATCAAAATTTGATAGTGTGAGTTATTTACTAAAACCGTAACAACACTGAAATTCCATAGTTATAAGGTCATACATACATAACATAAAAATTAACCAATTAAACATATTCACTATCACCAATCAAAAACGTAACCCATTTCATTAAAACCCATGCCACAGTAGATATAAATATCATTAACAGTAAGAGAATTGACACCGTATGTCACGATTATAAAAAAAAAAGAAAAGAATAACCATAACTTGGCAGGGAAAAGAGTATTTATGGTGAAGAAGATAAAAAGTAGGTTTGGGGGACACTTTTCAAAACATCCAAAGTAGGTTAAGCATAGAAACATTGGTGAGTGAAAAATATCATTGTTTATCCCTCCATGGAATTTATTCTACGTTATTAATACACCTTTCATCCAGATTATATCTAACCAAAATTCCAACTCTCCCAAAATTCATTACAGGTCATAATAACAAATTCAATACTGTGAACAAAATAACTTTTATTAACGTAAGCAATGTATATACTAACTTTTAAAAAAAAACAATGAAAAATAACTTTGTAATATTCACCCATCACTTATCCACTTCCATTACACATTTTCATTAGATTTTAATTTATCACATATCCTTTTCGTTACCAAATTTTACATATTTTTATGTTATCTGCAAATCAAAATTTTTAATAGTTATGCAAATAAACTTACTTTGTTAAAAACGTAGCATTATTTTGTTGTTCTGCTATATATATATATATATATATATATATATATATATATATATATATATATATATATATATATTTGACTATGCATGTCAAAATTAAACACGAGGTTATTTTTTGAATAGTTTGTGGAGTACTCCATACGTCCGGCATATTAATTGAAAAATAGCGTCCTCTTCGTGGGACACCCGATATATAACCACCTAACCTAACAATTAGTGATGTTTCTTGTTAAAACTAGTTTTAAGAACGTTTTATAACATATGAAAGAGATTCGATTAAAAAGTAGAGAAAAATAGTTTTTCACATATTATATTTACATCCATAGATTAACACACATCTCGTTATTATTCAAGTATTTTGTCCTATATGTTGTTTTTAATATTTCATTTAACAAAATATAACTTTTGTGACAACGGACATCTTAACTTTTACAACTTGAATTTATCTATTTTGATACACTCCGGAATCTATATTTCACCCACAGTTATTAAACATTCCCCTATATACTTCACATGACCACACTTAAAATTTTACTTTCTCCGTTTTTCCCATGTCTGGTTTTAACACTCGTTTTTTGTATATCAGCGTGTTAAAGTCCCCTGTGTCCTTTCATCCGAGTTATTCGCTTACCACATATTCCTTTAATTGTCAACCACTGGCAGAAGTTATTTTAAGAAGTCTACCATCGAACAATCTCCTAACTATTTCAAATTTCCTATTATTCTTGTCATCTAAATAATGTACAACACAGTTAAAAAATTCATTTTAATATATTCCTTTGAACATCATCCTTATAATATGTTGTTAATTGGTTTATTACCAGATTCCCTTGTGATATGAGAAACCTTTTATTACGATAGGATAAACAAACAGCTGTTGTACTTTTAAACAACTTAATATAATAATTAAATTATTGAAACTATCTCTTATCTACAATTTGTGTTGTTATTTTAGTAGCGTCTTATTAAAGTTTCATAACGAAAGACAGATGTTTTCAAAGAATGAAATTTGTAACTTCTTGATTATCAAAATGCAAAATAATATATAATTTACTGAACATAGTTCAGACACCTCCTGGTTTTATTACAAAACTTTAACTATTTACAAAGTCATAAGATCAGATATAACCGAAACAATGTAAAGCCACATAAACCATAGAATTTGCTTTATATCACCGCGATAGAAGAAACCACAACAAAGCTGTGGGATACCTTCTAAAGTTATCAACATAAGTTTCCCTAAATCGTCTTGACAAGTTTTATAAAGTGGTATAACTGTATCGGTGAATTTGAAAGTTAGTGTAAAAGTAATATTTTAAATTTCTCACGTATATTTTTTGGTTGCTCACAATTATTCTTTGCGGATTTAAAAAAAAACATTTTCTGTGGTGTTTTAAAATATGGAAAAACTCCTTGTGTGCTAAAAATATGCAATACAGTATGTGTTTGTGAAAAAGTTTCTTCTACGTTACACAACCTAAATAATTTAATTTCTAATACTGTAACACAAAGAAGCAAGAAACCTTTAGTTATTTCAAAATTTAAATCTAGAATTTTAAATATCCCCAAATTGTCGGCATTTATCCACTAAAAGTTAGGAAATAGATAAAAGGTGTTTGTTAGAGAAGAGAGTAAAAACATCAATTCTGACTAATTTTCATAAGTTTCTATAGGTTTTGACCAATATGAAACTTATGTTAATTGTTTAAAGTGTATAATCTATTGCTTTAAAGAATCCAAAAATGACGTAAACTTTGTGAGTATAAATATTATTAAATTAAATACTAAGACAATCAAACTAAAGTCGACAAACTACTGGAACAGTGCATACCCAAAATATTTCATAAACTAAAGTAAAATAACTGAAGAACAAGGCTGAGTTCTGCAAAACGGTAAGGAAACAATGAATATTTTCATTTAGTCTTCTCTAATAAAGTAATTAACAATTACTTCATTTAGAATTCAATGCAATTATTGTAAATGTAACGTGTATTAACATTTGAACGACATTAAATGGGATTTTCTTTAATTTGGTTAATCCCCCAACCCTTTCTCCTATATAAATCTTATTGATTTTTTTAATGGAAACAGAATTTATTTTTATATATTCATGGTGGAGTAAAATTTGTAATTCTAAGATGAAGAATAATAGTTGAATTCCATTTAAAAAATATTTAAATTGTTTTTTTTTATATTACTTTATCTAAAACAATTTTACAAAAATGTTAGAATATATATTTTTTTATAAACCCTTCCTCTGGCTATATAGTATATTTGTTGTTTCAAAAGTTCTTGCACCAAAAAAACCAATATTCATTTCCCTTCCGATAAATACATTCCGATGTGATGAACATTCCTTTCATACAAGAATATCCACTTCCTATTAAATTTTGTTGTAAATGATAATTAAACACTTTTATCTCCAACTTGTTTTAAATCTATTGCCGTTTCTTTGCTCTTGTTACAGTAAATATTATTTGGTTTCTGATTATTTTTGATTGATTGTACTGTTCTCCGTTTGATTGTATCTGCAATATATATTGTGTGTAGGCCTATTACTTAACGGGTGTAAAAAGTACCGGGACTGTTAAGTAAGTTTAAAAAAAAAAATAGAAAACTCAAATTTTAGAAACTTATTTACAACATAACTCAAAATTTTCAAAAGTAAAACCCCATCCAGTAAAAACTCAGTTAAAAGACTTATTTAACATAAAATAACTGCGCAAACTAGAGGTCGATATTTTAGTCCAATTCAAAATGGTGACCGGTCAAATATTCAAATTTGGCATAACTTTAAAATGATAGCTTTGACATAGCTTTAAAATGATAAAATAAATTTTGAGATGAAAATAATATTTTAGGGCAATGAAACATTCTGGTCAAAGTTGAATAAAATAACAATTAAGTTTTTGGTGTTATAATTCTGCCTCTTTTAATTTCCTTAGAATAGATTCTAAATTGATTTTTTTATATTTAATTGAACACCAATTTTCGAATGAAGAATCAAGATAGTGACTAGTTTGCGCAGTTATTTTATATTAAACATTACCTCGTAATTGATATTTTGCTCGAAGGGACTTTACATTTGAAAATTATTTTAGATGCCCCCAAAACACCATTTTGAGATGGTATTGAACTTACCTATAGTGTTTCTACAAAAAAATAATAAAAAAGATAGAAAAAATCTAAAATTTTCAGGTTTCTACCTTTTTGAGTTTAAATGATAGTTAACCGTCCCAGGACTTCTTTTATTTAGCACCTGGTATATCAACTAGGTAAACACAAAGTTATATAATTAGGAAAGTAAAAGATAATGTTAATATTTTTATTATGTAAAAGAATTTCACGTAAAGCGTAAACAAAATTTTTAAATCGTTATAATTTTTAATACACCCTTATTAATCGTAAACTTTACGCGAAAACAATTGGTCCTTTGAAAAATTGAAAGATATGTTTGTTAACTTCCAAAAATGTTATATGAAAAGTTCGTGAAGTGTACAGCATTTCTGAACATACTTAGATCCATTTCCGATTGATCTATATCCACTATTTTATTCACGCAATATCTCAACGTCGGATGATCTGATTAATTCAGAATTTTAAAGAATGATTTGCGGACAGGGTGAAAAGTTATCACAAGACAGAGTGGTTGGAGTGACAGAACACGTTTAAGGTTAGATGCCAAATAGATGTTCCAAAAATAATGGGACTTTTTTAACTGAAAGAATGTTGAAGATAAAAAAAGGTAGACCTGTAAACATTTTTATCGACTTTTATGGAGGTTATAAATGTATATTTTTTAAATTTTACTTCGAATTTTATTTACAATTATACACAATTGATCCGTATCCCGCATTAATTCAAAATAAATACAAAAGGAAAATATTAATTTTATTTATTAACAAATATAATATTAATGAAAGTTTTATAATTTATATTTTTAAATCACTCTGTTTAAATTTTAAAGTCATATATTATTTACATCAGATAATTACATAAAATGTGATTGTAAGACACTCAATTTTGTATATCACATTGTAAGTATTACATATAACGCTAATAATATCGTTAGTCAGAAATAACTTACGGTCAAACAATTCGTAGATTTCAATTTAGATAAGACACAGAAATCGATTATTACACGTCGTTAGATACAACTAACGACTCCTGAATGTAATTGCTATGTACAACTAAAACGATGATAGAAAATATTGTATTGATGACGTCATTATTGGTGATAAATGTAGTATAGTGTGCAATAACTTTCACGTTTAACTGTCCTTAATATTTTTAATAATATAAACTGAAGTTTATAACTACTATTACACTGTCTAGTGGTCTAATTCTCACCTCGTGAAAGCCACCCCAGTTTCAACCCCATAGGGTGTCATAATCGGTTCGTAAAATTAGTCGTTATAAAGTTTACAAAACACGTTTACAACACTTCAAAACACAATTGTAACAAATCGCAAAAGAACCTTTATGTTTTGGTCAAAATAATATTACAGTACAACTTATACTTGTATGTTCGTCTTGTTAAACTTCAATACTTAAAATTATATGTTTACATTTATTTTCTTCGGTGTTTTTTTATAATTGTGTTTTGATGTCTTCTAAAAGATTTTTGTAAACTTTTATGACTACCTCATAGAGGGAATGGCTAATTGTGAGGCTTGATGATGAAACCGTAAGGTTTTGAAATCAGGGTAGCCTTTATGAGTTGTTATAGGTACATACCTTAGTATATTATATAAACACTATGTACTAAAGCCTCCAAAGTTCGGCTATTCAGAAGCATTAAGGGGAAAACGTTCTAGGGATGGATGTTATTTTCTTGTTCGGCTTTATTTTTACTCCTGAGTAGTGCCTCATAGTTGAATTTCATATATTTAAAAAAAATTATTACACATTTTTTTATATATTGTAATGTAAGTAGATAATTAAATTTATTGTTCCCTCAATATTATAATATTAACTTTTCAAATATAATTGTTTCCATTCATTGACTGCAATGACAAACAAAATGTTTGTTGTTAAAAACCATTAAAAAAATAGTAAAAACGTCATTATAACTGTGGGATAGGTCACACGGTCATGATATATATAATTGTTACTCAGACCCTAAGCTTTTCAAAAAGACCATCTGCTTAACTGTAGATTAAGTGAGCGTAGAAGAGTTCCTTAGCGTACAGAGATAGGTTTAGGACTACCATAGACCAATTTGGAAAGTTTTTTTAAACTTGATGTTGTGATTTTACATCAAAATAAGTTATCATAGCAACCAATACAACAATACATACTTAAAACAGTTGATTAGGTCAAATACACATCAGACGGATTAATAGTGACTGTGGTGTAATTGCAACTGATGATGCTGTTTAAAAATGTATTTTAAGATGAAATTAATTTAATTGATATTTCATATTTTTTTGCAATTAATGGCGAAACGTTTTTTTCATTTCAAACAAACCGCATGAAAATCAGAAAGTAGTACTCTAGTAATATTCATTAATAGGGTAGTCGCCAAAAACCATTTAACAACCCCGAGTAAGGGGCTTTGTGACCGCGTATTAGCTACATGGTCACGTTCTTTATATACTAATCGAATTATACTAATCGTTCATTATAATTTATTATACTCGAATCTAAACTTTCCAAAGAGACCATCCCCCATCTCTGTAGAAGAGGAGTTCTTTTGTGAACATATTAAGGCACTTTGAAATGTGGTCCGGTGGTACATTTCAAACTACAGTAATGCAATTTTAATATTAGTTTTAATTAGCTAATTTTGACTAAAACATCTTTCATTATACGACACTTTAGAAAGTCTACAGATCCTGTCATAGAAATAAATGAACACTACCTTAGCAACATCAGTAAAACACAGTTTTAAAAAATGTTATAGTTGTAGTTAAATAATTTGTTTTTAAAGAGAAGGGTGCTATGTAATACAAAGGCAGTTTTTCTACCACTTATTTAGTTTAAATATTGAACTTTAAATTTAAATTATTTTTGATTAAACATAAAATATATATCCTGTTTGTTTTAATATTAAATTGTTTCATTATAAGATAATAAAACAATCAAATGCATCATTACTCTATTTCACTGTCCTTCCAAAATTAAACTGAAGTAAATTTACCGACAGTATTGGTTCTATTGAGGTTTTTGTAAACTCACAACAAGTTTATATTTTTGTTCTTTATATACTTCAAGACAAATTGACTGCTCAAGACTCAATTTTGTACCCTTCAGTAGTCCATAAAAAATGCGACTTTAGCACTTGAAAATTCCACCCTTTTCTCCATTCATACTCCTAACATTCTCAAATCTTGTTTTTGAAACCTTATTTGGGTTTGATTCTACTCTTTCATTGTTCCTATCTGGTCTATATTCGGACCCTAACGATTTTAGAATATGCGAGAGCTAGGGATCGTTTTTTGTTCTTTTCTTCCTATATTTTTATAAGGCGATGATGACCTGGAAATTTTCGCCTTTAAAATAAAATACAAATCTGCATTTCCATAACTCCAACAATGGTAATAAGTTTTAATTTTTGTTTTAAACTATTTTATCCTAAAATCCTTCACTAGTCAAAACATTTTTTTTTGTTTTAATCATCTATTAACGTATAAAATTCACAAATAATATGGCAAGTTTCTTAATACAATACAAATAAAGCATGAAGTTTATTATTTTCAGAATTTCAAAAAAATAAATATATATTAACCCACCAATTTTCAAAATTGAATGAAATTAGAACTTAGTAAAAAATTAAAACATTTACTTCAACTAATATGAAATAAACATGCCAAAATGGTGAATTTAAATGTTATCGTAAATATATAAATAAAGTAACAATATTCTAAGTATACTCATTGTTGTAAAAACAATTTGTAAACAATACAATATTAACTTGGAAACATCCAAACATTACCATAGTATATTTGTTCTTACTAAATTAACAAGTTCATGAACAACCAACATGGTACTTACTCAGTCTAATCATGTAATCTGAATTAACGGACCTTGTATTGTGTATAACCCTCAGGATCTCATTATAGTGAGGCGAGCTTGCCAATCCCGAGGGAACTTAGCTGGATCTTCACTTTTGTTTACGTAATATTGAGTTAGATCTCTCTCTCTCTCTCTCTCTCTCTCTCTCTCTCTCTCTCTCTCTCTCTCTCTCTCTCTCTCTCTCTCTCTCTCTCTCTCTCTCTCTCTCTCTCTCTCTCTCTCTCTCTCTCTCTCTCTCTCTCTCTCTCTCTCTCTCTCTCTCTCTCTCTCTCTCTCTCTCTCTCTCTCTCTCTCTCTCTCTCTCTCTCTCTCTCTCTCTCTCTCTCTCTCTCTCACTCTCCTGATGCTATTGGAGAGCTAGATGTCTTCATCTAATGTTGTTAACAAATCTATTGTGATAATATCAACATTTTTGGTAGCGTCTAGATTTCTTTATGAGCTTAATGAACTACAATATAAAACTAAAATTTCTTATATTTTAATTGAAAACTTTTTTTTACAGTCAAAAACTAACTAACCTAAATTATTGTTTAAATATCAAACAATTATTTCCTACTTGCTAATTATCTTTGTGTATCTTCTGATAGGAGCTTAAATTACGTGAAATTCTAATATATTTCTAAAAGGTTACAATATACCTAAATGTAAAGATCTGATACATGTATTGTGGTTAATAATAATAAAAATTAATAATAAAAATCACCTTCGTAAAGGGTTAATTACACTAGAATAAAACATCTCCACCAAGGCCACCGGGTGTGTAATTTGACACAGTTATTAAAAAGTTATCGACAAAAAACTATTTTAGTTATATATTTATAGTTGTATAATTTGAGTTAACTAACGATATTAAGATTTTTTTTTTTTATGTTTAGAAGTAAGAGAGTTTATTTACATTATTTTATATTATTATTTTCCTTTCTATTTATAAACAAATTTCCACTCTTAAATATTGTCTCATTAAAAACGTATCCGGTTTTGACATAACTTTCATTTTGCCAGGTTGATATACGATTTGTCATTGTTTTTGTAGTAATTTTTATTATTGGTTTACATCCTTGAAGGATGTTATGTTACCAAAATAAGGGCTTATTAAACTTTCAAAAGTTAACTGTGGTAGTGTTTTATTTATGGTTTGGATATTAATTCTTTCATATTTTTATTAACCACAATTATTTGGATGTTTTATTTATCGTTGTTGCTGCTGTTCTTTCTATTCACAAAAGTGAGAAAAATTTTATTACCACCTTTTTAGAATTTTGTTTATATTTTTTATTTACTTTTATGGTATTAATGGTTAATGGTATAATGGTTTTAACCTCATTAATGGTTATCACACATATTTTCCCAGTTTTCATAACTAAATCATGTTCGGTTTTGACATAACTTTTCAGTTTTTTATATATTTTACCAGATTGAAACCATCCAATATATCATTGTTATATTTAACAACAATGACTGTCTCCGCTTAAAAGTAAATTGTAATAAATTTATCAACAATATTGCTCCACTGATATATTTATTGGTTTACAGACATTTACGTTCACATCAATACCGAATAATCAACGCAAAAACTGAACAGATTAAATTAATAGCAAATATTCAGTAAGATAAAATGTTTTTATCTACGTCATAAATTGGTGTTAACCAGTTTTATTTTAATTATGTATGCTGTATAAATAAAGTTGAATTAAAATAAAATCTTACATGGAGAACATTCAAAAATTAAAATTAGTTTTAGTTTATAATTTGTTCTTTCTATAAAAATAGTATGAATAGTTAGACAAATAAAACACAAATTCTTTTGTTAAATCGTGTAGAATTTAACAAAAGAATTTTAGTGTGTTTTATTTCTATAACATGGAATTCTATCAAGTACCGTCGGTCATCAGTATAAACAATATGAAAAAGTTAGATTTACTGATTTAGGAAATTGATTTTAAAAAATTGTTGTTAACCAAAAGATAATGTTTTAACCAATTTATTAATTTCACTAAATTTTATCAATTTATATTTATCACATCTATTTTAAATGGAAAAGGCTTTACAGAAGAATATTTTGTAAGTCTGTAGGTATATTATATAAGGAAAGTGAAACATTTATTATTGAGGTTTAGATTTAACAACCTGTGAAGAACCAAAGGCCTGTAACTTTGTAGGCTGATAATGTGTTGTCAGCATATTGAATCTACGTTGTGATTCTAGACCCCACAACCACAATTCGTTACTAATTGTAGCTCCCGAATTTAGACACGTTGCTGAATCGGTAATGTCATTTTAACTTCCATCGTCCAGTCCTGTAACATTTGTAACAGCGAATGAAATTCATTATATAAGTGTTAAAAATATAAGGCTAATTTACAAAATATATAAAGAGTATAGACACAGTGATAGAAAGGTATGGAAAAAGTTTCAAATCTCTGGTTCTTCTCAAGTTAGAAAAACATCAAATGTCATCGCAAGCACCTTCACATCAGCTATATACAGAGTGGTTCAAAAGTTTTGTCTAAATACATTGTAGTCCCAAATTTATATAACTTATTTTTACCTGATATTTTAAAAGTTTATGTAGAGGTATTTGGGTATTCTGGGTAAATTTTACCTTAAATTTTAAAGCCCAGAATGTTACAAAGAAAAAGCTATTTTTAAATCAAATAATATTTTATAATGAAAGGTAATGTTTAAATTAGCATAACTCTGTTATTTATCAAGATAGGTGTAAAACAAACAAAAAAATAATGTTTAGCTTTGTAACATTCTGGGCCTAATAATTAGGTAAAAAAAATCATTAGATCTTTAATAAAAAACAAAACAAAAAAAAACAGATTTTTTAAATTTTTGGAACACTCTGTATTTATTTTAAAAACCTTTTGAAAGATCATAAAGAGAGAATATTAAACTGTTTACATTGACAGGTCGTATGTTTTTCTAGCTTGAGTAGAACTAGATATATTAAACTATTTCCATACACCACTCTATATTTTAATAATGTAAATTTTAATAAAGTATTTATTGTTTCATATGTACAAGTAAGACAGTTTTACAAATTTTTTGTTAAAAACACAAAATGGTGCACAAACAAAAAACTATGCATTTTAGGACATATGCTCATATTAACTTTTTTTACATATTACAACCAAAGAAACAATATCCAGATTTTTTGGAATGTAGTTTGAAATCATTATTTATGTAAAGAAACAACTTTCTACTCATAAGTGTTTAGACTTTAAAATCAATTTTTTTCTGGTTTTCACATTTACTAACTTTAAACTTTAGTTTTATTTTATTTCACATCAATGACAGTACATCTAGAATCTATATAATGGTGAAAAATATAAAGCGAAAAATATAATTACGGTTTTACTTGTTTATCAAAAATTTCATGATTTTAGCGATTTTATGATTTTATATAAATTGGAATATTTGTACTTTAAAAAAATTTTGATTTACGTCCACATTACATGTGCTTTATGTATCTCCAAGACAATAAAAAAAGGTAATACATTTTTAGGATTTTAATTATAAACGATTAAATTTATCACAGTAACAAGCATGTTTGAAGTTAGTATTTTTCTCTTTATGATCGCTTAGAAACTTTTGTAAATAGTAATTGTTTACAAATATGCAACAATTTAGAGTTATAATTATTTTTTTTAAATAAAAGCACTATTTTAGAATTGCTTCTATTCTGAAAAGTAAGATGTAAATAGACTGAACATTAATATTTAATCAATTTCTAAATGATTAAATATTAAAAAAATTGTTGGTGAAAATGTCAAATGTAGGAATAAAGTAATATAATAACTATTATTTTTTTAATGTTTCCAAAGTAACGAATTCTATTATTGTTCATTTATTCATTATTGTATACATTTATACAACAATATATACTTTTATCCTGTAAACTATAATAAATAAAATAAAAAAATACATGTAACGTAAATAAATAATTGTAAAATATATAATAAATAATTACTGAAATCCTTCACACTTCAAAAAATGACCAAAAATACGTAGGTTTAATACCAAATAAATTGACATCCTTGATTGACTTGTACAGTTTGAGTTGAAAGGAAAATATACCGGTAACGAAAACTTTGTTACTAAAAATGTATCCACTTTCTTTATATTAAAATTGTGTCAAGTTTTGACGAAACATTCATTTCATCAGTTTGAAACCATCCAATATATCATTAGTATATTTCACAGCATTGACCGTACGTTTAAAAGTAAATGTAATTAATTCAAGGATTAAATAAAGCAATAAAGCTAAAGTTTCAAAATTATTATTAAAATATAAAATAACTACAATTGTTTCACCTTGTGGCATCATCGGGCAACTGACGACACTTGCCCGATGATGCCGCAAGGTGAAACAATTGTAGCTCTTTTATATTATAATAATAATTTTGAAACTTTAGCTTTATTGCTTTATTTAATCCGTGAATGTGGAGTTCCAACAAGAAATATCTGCTGTTACATTAAAATTGTAGTAAATTTATGAACAATATTGACTTTTTATTGGTTGATAGACATTTGTGTGTGTGTGTGTGTGTGTGCGTGTGTGTGTGTGTGTGTGTGTGTGTGTGTGTGTGTGTGTGTGTGTGTGTGTGTGTGTGTGTGTGTGTGTGTGTGTGTGTGTGTGTGTGTGTGTGTGTGTGTGTGTGTTGCAACGGTTTAATTGAACCGCCTGCAAGGAGCAATTTTGGAAAATAGCTAAATTCCAAAATTTCAATTAAATCAAATAATAATTGTAGAAATGACAAAAACATTTCTAAATATAATATAACACATGTAAAGTTAAAGGGAATATGTAGGTTAGCCAAGCCAAGGTCACGCGCCTTGACAGGAAATATCTAGCGTTCCGGATTGAACAGGAATACGTCCATATGTTTCTATGCAAAAAAAAATCAAAATCCGAAAACTTAAATTAAAATGATATAATCGTGTAGAGCTAGGAAAACCTAATAATAAATAATAAGAGAATAAACTCGTCAAATTAATAATAAAAAAGTTATAGCCATAATAAAGCAATCAAGTAACAGATTGGAAAGGAATAAATAATAGGATTCATATTTATGTGTATTAGAATAAGAATATAATTTGTTAGTTTTAGTAAATGTTAAAATTGTTTAGTATAGTAGATTTTCAGTTTGTTAAAAGAGAAAGCATTTAATATAAATTGTCAGAAAAGGCGACATTAATTGTTGTAAGTGATTCGAAAGAAATCCATTGTTTCTCACAGTAAAAATTAAATTGTAGACTTTTAAATAAATTTGTTAAATTTCACTGTTGAATATTTTAATTAAAACTAACCTATTCAAAGAAACTCATTACATTAGAAAGAAGAAAAAGTAAGTGCTCACCAGTATAAAGTTAAAAATTCAAAAAAGAGCAAATTTTGGTGTTAATGAATTAAAGAGCTCCAAAGGGCACACCCTTTGAAAAAGAGTCTGGAGTTTTAAGAAAGGTAAGCTAGTATAAGAAGTGAATATATTAATATAGTAAAATTTCCTGTGTTAGCATAAGTTGATTAAAATAAATTATTCTTGTGTGACATAAGAATCAAGAGCCTTATCAAAACTATTAAACTGCGAGGGAATCACTCTCTATATCGCGTTTTGGTAGTGGTAAGGTCTTGCAGCGTAAAAATCCCGGCGGCGTCCGTCGGTTCGCCGCGGCCGACGGGGGGGTGCGTTGCAGTGTGTGTGTGTGTGTGTGTGTGTGTGTGTGTGTGTGTGTGTGTGTGTGTGTGTGTGTGTGTGTGTGTGTGTGTGTGTGTGTGTGTGTGTGTGTGTGTGTGTGTGTGTGTGTGTGTGTGTGTGTGTGTGTGTGTGTGTGTGTGTGTGTGTGTGTGTGTGTGTGTGTGTGTGTGTGTGTATCAATACCGACATGGCAATATGTGACAAATTTCAATTAAATTTAAAATGTACAGTAGGTTATGTGTGGTTTAAAAGTAAATAATATTGTGGATATCATCGCGATATAAAAATATAATAAAATAAGAATATAAAATAGAGAGACCCCTATCTCTTTAAATATTGTAATAGTGTCAGGGAGGGTAAAGAACTAGAGTTGTTTAAGAGAGACATAACAAAGGAAAGATAAAGAAGAGGGATCTAACTATATAAAGATAGGCGTAGATTCGTTAGTGTACCTCAAGAATGTAACCCCCGCACCACATATATTTTTCTTTATTATTGGTCAATAAATCATCATCGCTTTATAAATAAAAGGTTATAAAATTTAAACCTTAGCTCTGGACACTCTAATAGTGTCAAGGTCAGAAATTTCCAAGCCTGAAATTACTATAGAGAGCTCCTTAGGTTCGTACTTGCTCTGTGGTGTGTCACAAAGTAGTAAAATAGGTTTCTTTTTATAAACAGAATTTTACTTTTAATAATCTGAATTCAATTAATTATATATACGGTATTGTTGTAAATATGCTTTATCAACAATATTATGTTACCTTGGAAATAATAAATAAATATGTATATAAATTTTAATTAAAATATGTTTTTATTGATTTGAAAAAGGAAGTTATTTGTTCTGTTTGTTTTCAAATTTGGTGAAATATAACGAATGTTTAATGTTTGATTATGGATTTATCGTCTATATTATTTGTTTTAAGTATTAACATATACGGGTGTAAAGGAGTCCCAGTGCTGTTAAATAACTTATAAACTTGAAAACATCGAAAGCTAAAACGTTAGCAATGTGTTTTGTTTTATGAAATTGTTTTTATTTTATAGGTTAAATTAAAACCCCACCATATAAGTTGCTTTATCAGGAGCAGCTTAAATTTTCGAATGCAAAGTTCATAGCGCAATACCTCATTTAAAAGTTTTGTTTAATAGACAATAACTAAAAAAACTATAGGTTACAATAATTCAAAATACGATTGGTTAAATATTTATTTTTCCTCTAAAAAAATTAATTTTAGGGTTAAAATTAAACTTTTAGAGTAATTCAGCTTCCTTGATAAACTTATAACAATATAGTTTTTGTGGTAATAATTTTGTCTCGTTATTTTCCTTAGAGTATGTTCTGAAGAACGATAGTTTTCTCTTAATATTTGACCTACCACTATTATTGTTTTTACCACTATTTGCTTTCTACTAAACTCTTTTAAAATCAGGTGGTGTTGTACAATTTAAAATGCTGAGTTGCCCCAAAAATTTCATTTTGTGGTTAGGGGTGAATTTATCTTATAATGCCAAATACGTTTTTTTACCCCAAAAACATTTCTAAAGTTTCAACTTTCCACCTTTTCAAGTTTAAAAGTTATTTAATAGTCTCTAGATTTTTTGAATGACGTCATGTTCCGTATATATTTTATATTCGACTAAATAATTTAACTCTCTTTTAATTGTTTTTTTTTTTTTTACAATTTTACAGCATTGTTTCAGGTATATCATGATATTTACTTTGTAACTATTCTAAATGCCAGCTAAATTGAGACAGTATTTAGATTTAAAGACTGTATTCAAAGTAGGAGATTTGCATAGAAATGGAGTTAGAAAAAACTACCTCTATCAGTATCGATTCAAAGTTCTTTATCTCTTATCTATCAGCTTATTTTGCTTAGATATCAACCTTATGATATGGATTAGCTATTATTCTAAAAAATTAAAACTATTTAAATTTCATCCATAATTTCATCACAAATCTCAATATTTCTATAAATTGTGATTGGATCAAACAAAAACCCGTTGTGGTTAAACATAATTCATCTCTTCAACATATAAAATTCCAATTAGCCAGGTGGAAACCGAGGTAAATTGGAACTCAGGTCTGTTATTATTTTAAAATATTTTGGTAGAAATTTTAACATTTGGATCATCAGCACGAAAGAAATTCAATAAAAACCTCTAAATAATTTTGCGTTGAATCTCATTTAGTACAAACATGTGAAGATATTTCTTTTACTATCCATAGATCTTAAATTTGTTGACCGATTTTAAAGAAACTGTATATTTGCACGTGTTGAAAATACTACTAAACTATACATTTTTCAGCACATAATGTTTAATATTGTAACGACTGAATTCATTAAAATACATATTTTAAAACACAACATTTTATATTTGCACACCTTTTATTCTTAAGTATCATTTTCTTTGATTCAGTTATTGACAATCAAAATTTTTTCCTTGATAAACAGAATATTGGAAATTTATCAATGTCGCAAATCCCGAGTTCATAGTATTAAAGTTTACTTACAGTTGCACAATATGGGGAGCAATAAGTAAATATAAAGACATTGTGACTTCCTCAACACCCTGTAAAACTCACATATAAGGTTGTATGCATCCTCTTCACAATTCATTGTGATCCTTTCTGTGTTTTATTGCATCCCGTATTATTTTACCCGTCTTAGCATCTCTACAAAAATTCATACTACAGTCGTTTACACTCGTTTTTAATTACCCCCAAAACCATTTTTTTTAAATAACAAACTAAAATATTTCCATGAACCTCATTAAAAGTTTAAAAAATATCTCTAAAGAAATGCTTTTATAGAAACACTCTACATCAGAAATATCTTTGAAATTAAATTATTGAGTATTTTTCATAGTAGAGAGGTGGAGTTGGTACCACCATATGCAGAATTAAAGTTTTAAAATCGTAATTTACTTTAGTGTAGAATAAGTTGAATAACTTATGAGATATGAAGAAAAACTATTTTAAATGACTTCAATTTTGACATTTTTAATTAGAGTTTATGAATTTCAATACAGACTGCAAATATATTCGCAGACAATAGTTTCAGGTTCCCCATCTTATTTTTTGTATCCGGTATTATGTTAAGTACAAGAGACAACGACTATTGGCAGACGGTATGTTCAAAATGACTTGACCCAAAGTCATGAAACATGAACATCAGTCAATAAATGGAGGTCAACATTTTTAACGATTACACTGTATTTTGAATATGTAATTGGCTCATTGTGAAGTAGAAAAAGAATAATAATTAGAAAAATTAATCTATCTTAATACATATTTACTATTTATTATAAATGGGCCATTTATTTTGCAATATTTATTCAACAATGATGTAAAATTAAAATAATTTGAAAATTAAAATGTAATAGTTGTTAGAAATATTTAGAAATTTAGTTTTTAATATATAATTTTCAATTCCAGAAATTAAAAAAGGTCATTTACATTTTATAAATTTGGTACTTGGATTTGATTTGATGAATTTAAGTTTTAAAAAGGTCAATTATAATATTATATTGTTCAACGTTTCCCAAGTAACAATTCATCGTTCAATTCCCAATAAATTGTTTAATTGAATTTCAACAACAATATAATCTATACATATCTTCAATTCTGCAGAGTTGGTAAATTTTTTATTGTTTTAAAAGATAGCCGAGAGAATTGCAACTTTAATGTTTTATATCTCCTATATGTTATTTCAGAAGAACTTATAACTTAGTTGTTTAAAAATGAAAAACCTTTCATTTGTCTTCTATTTATACATAAAAAAGAGAAAATAACATTAAATAAAGACCCTTTGCTCTAGAATACTGTAATATAGCCAGTGTCAGAAATATCAAGAAGTAGACAAGATAGATCTGATAGGAAAGATAAAAGAGAGCAATCTAACCTAAGTCTACTTGAAAAAATGTGTAAATCCAGATAGGGACCATCGGAATTGCCATTCCCTTACTCACTATAAATAAACCTCCAATGGAACCAAAGTAAAAGCAGGAATTTACAAATAGATAAATTATTATAAATACATTTTCTACATTGGTGATCATTACAGTTTTATTTAACCAGTTCAGATATATTTGGTAATTGATATGTAGGTACATAAACGACTGTGACCAATAAAATCATCAATAGAAGTAATAGTGGGTAAATTTACAAAAGTTTACTCTTAGACGGACAGTCAATGTTGTGAAATAGAGACATAATGTATATTGAATGATTTGAAACTGTTAAAATGAAAATTATATCGAAACTGGACACTTTTTTAATGAGTGAACATACAAAGGGAATATGTGTACAATGAATGGTGTGTTTTTCGTTTCCAAAGAGGATCCAATTTATAAATTTAAAGGGAAACGTTAATTAATTATGAAACAAAAATAAGGGGCAGCCAAAACGTTTTCCACTTTTTTGTATACTTATTTTAATTTTAAATTCAACTAAAGAGGAGCGCAGTTGTGTAAAATTTATTTACCAAATGAAACAGAATTTCCACAAGAAACACTATTTGTTTAATACAGTATAATATGACGTTTCGACGACTAAGTCATCATCCTCAGGTGTCAGATGTATTACTCCAATTAATTTTTTATTTTTTTTAATAAACTAATCAAATACCAAATATTTAACGAAATAAATAAAATAAGTACTTTAATTTATAAAACTTTTCGCTTAGAAGGGATCTTAGGTACTTAAAGCTCAACAAACTTTGAAATTTTATATTGTTAATGGTCACTCTGGGTGTTCCATTCTTTCAGAGACTTCTTGTTAGTATCATGATTCAATCCAATGCGTAACATACAGATTTGATGCTGAGAGACGAACAGATAAACATCATGCTTAGTCTAAATTCCAAGTGGATGAAAACACTATATGAAACAAAACATAACTAAAATATTGATTTTAAAAATAAAACGAAAAGACGAACATGTAAAAACTAAACTGGGTTATGGGCTATAGACCCTCAAATTTTGTTTTTTCAGTAAAACATTAGACATAAAAATACTACCTACTTTTTGTGTGGTTATTACTAACATTTAGAATTTTAACAATAGAAAACGGTAAAACTATAATGTAAATAACGTCTTTTATCATTCTTTTTTTTACTCCATTTTATCTTTTTACGTTTCAGGTTAGATCAGTATTAGCGCCAACGTTTGACGAAGACGAAGAAGAGAAAAGAGCTTGGAGAGAGTTATCTTCAAGTTGGGGCAAACGTGGATGGCAAGATCTTCAGTCTTCCGGGTGGGGAAAGAGAGGTTGGCAAGATCTCCAGTCATCAGGATGGGGAAAGAGAGGATGGCAGGACCTTCAATCTGCAGGATGGGGAAAGCGAGGATGGCAGGACCTTCAATCTGCAGGATGGGGAAAACGAGGATGGCAAGATCTTCAATCTTCAGGATGGGGAAAACGTGGATGGCAGGATCTTCAATCGTCAGGATGGGGAAAGCGAGGATGGAAAGACATGCCGTCTCAAGGATGGGGAAAGAGAGCGTGGAAAGATCTTAATAGCTCTTGGGGAAAGCGAGGCTGGCAGGATCTTCAGGTAAGTGTTTGATGCCTTTTGTATATGTTATTTTTAACACGATTAATATGGGTATACATTTCGAACAAAAATTAACAACTTTATTTGCATTGCAAGTAATATTCATGAACAAAAAGTTAACTATTTTTAAGTAGTGCAATAGGATGTAAGAATAGATCAGAGAATAAGAACGTGTTAGGTACGATTCAAAATCAGCGAAACGTAC
Source organism: Aphrophora alni (assembly GCA_963513935.1). Lineage (NCBI taxonomy): Eukaryota > Metazoa > Arthropoda > Insecta > Hemiptera > Aphrophoridae > Aphrophora > Aphrophora alni. Next base: position 19,045,681 of record OY740774.1, on the reverse strand, counting down.
ATTCATAGCAAAGTATACACGTTTTCAAATTGTTCTTTACATTGCAACATCTAAAACTAATTCACTTAAAACACTATGGAACCAAATTAAAACTCAATGCAATTTAAATCGGTTACTAAAGAGAAAACATTTCGTAAAATGATGCAATGTAACTTGAATGAGCAAATAAAAGTTACAGTATTGCGGAGGATTAAAGGTTTTCAAGACAGACAATACTGAGCCACTCTATGTAGTGATAGTGGGACGTTGGCGTAAACATTTAATGAGTTAACTGTAAACATTGAATCCGATAAGAAGGTAAGGCGTGTGAAGAAAATAACTACATCAATGGACAAGAATCAAAAACTTTTATAGCGTTTAAAATAATTTAAAACCTTCCTAACATAAGTGATGAATCGTTAATTTTTGTGACTTAAACAAATAAACATTTAATGACTCTTTGTCCTTTTGACAACTAACTCAATATTTTCTTTTAAAAAAGCAGACTGTCTTCGATTTACTATCCCCACCAATCTATGAAGAAAATGTATTGTGATAATCTGAATATATATGGGGTTTTGTTATCGATGATTGTCGACATTTAGAACACATTAGACTGTAGTCAAAAATTATGTTTGTTTACGACATTTTTTCTCGGTTGACATTATATCTATCTAATAGTAAATCATTAAATGATTTAGAAGATTTAAGAAGGTGTCTGTGAAATGTAACTACAAGGCGTTATACTAATGATTCAATGTTTTAAAGTTTGAGTTTTTTAAGCTAACTAGTCTACACTAAAACGAACGGTTTATTAACTGGTAATTATATTGACACCCAGCTCTGTACCAACGCTTCAATTTGTTGATATTTAATATTTCTTTTCCTAAACAAGTTCAAACGGCTTAACCCTTTTGAGTCGCCACGCCAGTTTTGCATTGTCGAGTAGCTGAAGAACTTCGACACTCTGGTGTTGGAGAAAGTCTGAAGTCTTATTTCAGACTAGCGTGTTGTATTTTACGTCCATTTCAACGAATTCTATCTTTAAGTCTCAATGAAAGGTGTTCTTACTGACATAGCAAGGAAAATCACTGTTGGAGTTCGTTCTGGAATAGTTTTAGATATTTTATATTCGTTTTCTTCTACAGCGCCCAAGCTGAACTTCTAAGTCCACACAGTTTTACTATTTGTTTGTTCAACATTAGTTTCCTATTTATTAATAGTTTTGACTTTTTTTTATGATCAACTAATACATTTTCTTCACTTGGATACATTCACGTTTTCTCTTTACTTGATTGCAGAGTTGATGTTTCAGAGAACAATGGTATTTCGTTCAGAATTAAAAAATGGGGTTTATACTCAATAAAATTATAAAAATTTGTAATTCATCAATTTATTTTGAAACACTCCTTGGTGTACATTTTAGAAAACTATTTACCAGTATTTGTATTTTTACCTGGTATCAAGAAACCTCCAGATGTATCATTTTGTATAGTGGATAGATTTGATTACAAATACTTTTATAAACTATTTTTGTAAATTAAAAATAACGTTACAAAATCAACTATTAAAATTACTATACAACAAAACTAATAAAATTATAATCCTAATATTTTTTCACAATTAAAGTATTTTTTTTAAAAATATTTCGACCATTATTAAAGTTGTGTATTTTAAAATAAATTTCTTAAGGAAATATATATTTTAACAAAGAACACTATGTTAAGCATCTTTTAAAATACGTAGTATTTATCAATTCGTGGCATGTTATTAAGAAACACGGTTACACATGACAGAAAATTAATTAGCCCTTAATTAGAGCCAATACAACTCTTGTCCCTCAAATACACAAAAACAGTCATCCCTCAGCGCACAATTTGTATCCTTTGATAATGAAGCCTTCCTATTGATGTACATTTCGTAAACTCAAAAAGGAATCTCTCACATGGAATATGTCAAAACTTTCAAAAGTAAGCCTGATTAGAAGTGTACTTTAGGTTCCAGCGCGGACATCCCTTAATTTTTATTATTGAGACTCACTCCTTCTTCGGTTACAGATTTTTAAAAAAAGATAAAATCAACTTAAAATGTATTTTATTTTTACAAAATCCGGTAATAAACACATTGATGGGGCCATCATGGTACCCAGCTCTCATCATTCAATACCATAGAAGCAGATCCTCTAAATATAAGACCCAGCACTTGGTTTCTTGGGCTTGCAGGAAATGTTAATTTGTATTGGTGGATCAAGGGATCTTATCCAGTAGATTACGTTTGTTTTCTGAACTTCGTAATTGTGTATATCATCACTTAATCCGCTAGGTTTGTGTGGAACTTGTAGATATGTGTATATTAAAAAGTCACTAATCACTTCGCTCGTATCAGTGTCATGGTTCTAACGGGCCTCGAAGCTATACATATATGAAGGAGCCTCCATTCGCTGCTCTGGTGTCGGTGACTCAGCCCTACCGGATTTCGTAACCGTGCAAAATATCAATTTTTTTATTGAGATCAAATTCGAACATCCATTTTTTTACATTAACTTCGCTATTTGTCATCGTAGAGAGTTGCTACCATTAGGCCTACACGCAGAATTAAAATCTGCAAATTTGTATATAAATTTCTTGTGTTATAAGTTGAATATCAGACGAGGTGTACCCGTTTAAAATGGTTTCGTTTGACATTTTAAATTCGATTTTGTAACTTAAATAGGATTCTACATGAGCTCAATATTAGTCCCTTATAGAAGATTTCATATTCTTATACATACACTATATTTGTGGCTGCTTTCGTGCTTTCGTACATATGACAACGTCAATGATGACGGATGAACGAAACATCGAAAATAACTTTTTTCTATTTTCCGAGACCATGAAACATAAAGATCAGTCAAAAATGGAGGTCAAATGTTTCTACGATTACCAAAGTTACCCTATACTTTGTATACTGGGTAAGAGAAATTATTAGTTTACATTTAACACTTTTATTTACACTGTCTATGGGGACAATTAGGTTTATGTACAAATTTGTTTATTGGCAAATTTAACTTATGTATAAAACAATAATACTTGTACACCAAATCTTATGTTTTGGTTGTAATTGTTTCTTTTTTAACATTCTATATTTTTGGACTCCAGGTAACACATCTTTTAATTAGTTATATAAAGTTTTATCTGTTTTTAATTCTCCAACGAGGATGATACAAAAAAAAACTGAATTCATTAAACGCGTATAAACCAGTAATTTAGTAAAGGGCGGCACTATTTACTCTCGTCTTTTTAAACCAGTGATTGATGTGGGCAGTTAGTTTGGAGAACCATTATAATATTTAAACTAACAGTTTGTTAGTTTGAATTTCCGAATTCATGTCAGGTGCTCAGATAGGTTATTACGCATTTCTGCTTTTGGTTCGATGACAGTTTACAAACAAACATTTTACAAGATTTTGTCATGTGAATAAATAATAGAAAAAATACATTTATTAAGTAAAAAAATAAAGTTAAACTCGAAACTAAAAGTGTAGTTGAACTTGTACTTAAAACATATAAACAATATAAATATCATCAAAGTTTATAAATTACGTTTTGTTAAATAAATTATCTTAATTTTATCTTACAGCCCTGTCTTTTCTTTTTCTTTTACACTTCTTACTTCAGGTATTATCAAAAATTAATATATCTTGTGCTTAAATCGTATCAAATAAAAAAAAAATTAACGTTTGATAATGGCTGAAGGGAGAGAAGTAAAAAACAAGCCAGAACTGTGAGTTGAGGTAGCCTATTAAGATAATTTATTTAATTTTTAATATTCTTAATTTAACCACCCTATTAAGGCAATACGATCATATAACTTTTGTTAAATATTCATCCCAAATTTTTGAATTTTTTGTTATGCTATGACTAGATACGAAAACTTAAAAAATTATCTCGGAGAAAACACATACAAAATCAAAATATATATTTCATAAAATTATGTATTTTTATTATGTTTGGGGACTAGGAACGTAAAATTCTTAAATTCCCTCCATAATGTTTAAATAATTAATAGGTGACTACCACTTCTCGCTCTTACCGTGTTATCGCAGCTAATATTTCAGTGGTTTATTTCAAAATATATTATTATTTTCAATCCCAGCTTACATCAAGTTTCAAAATTTGAGGAATGAATCAAATCACTATGTGAAGTTAATAATGACAATTGTGAATATTATTTATTTATTATTTTTTAAAGATTACTTTTATCTTAAATGGTATTTGTTTAAAGTAGTGTATTTTGTGGTCATTTGATAACATTAAATGATTTAAGTTATGTCTTTTTAAAGTAACAAAGTTTCTCCAAAAATATTTTACAGTATTATCTATATAGGCTGTGCAGACTATATTACGGAGACCTAATTTTAATCTGATTAAAATTTTCCCTTTACTGCCTAACTTACCTAGCTGGAATTTTTTCTACCAGATGGGAATATTACACCTGTACAGATTTACAGTTTAAAAAATGCTTATATTTCCAAGTAAGGTATTCGCCCAGAGGAAATATTTCAGCCTCGTTAGAATTGGTCTCCTAACATATCTACAGTTCATTCTTTAATACACCTTTTGAAATTTGCTTAATTCATTTGAGATTTTTTTTCCATAGCAAATTTAAAACTCATTTAAGCTTATAGATCTGTAGTAAAATTTGAACAAGTTTAATTTAATTTAAATTGGAAAACAGTTAGAAAACTATTCGATGTTGAATGGACAAATAAATAGAACAAGGAGGCGACGGATATGGTGTGACGAGCTGAGCACACATTTTAAAGTGCTAGTGGAACGTTAAGTGGGTTGGAGTAAAATGAGGTTAACTATAGATATTATAACTGATAAGATTTAGAACATTTTGATATGAAGTGTACAGGATGTGATAAAAACAACTGTCAAACTATAACGAATCTGACAATATCAACTTTACAATGTGGTTTAAAGTAATAAAAATATTCATTAAACTGCGAATAATTCAAATTATGGGTCACTTTTGAAATAGTCTTTTATGCTTATAATTTGAGACACTTTTGTTTTGTAAATCCAAACTTTTAACTCGCGATCTTTGATTTACGAGTAGTATTTTGTTGAGTGACTTTTGACTAAAACATTTTCACTTTCCGGTTTTTACTAAAGCTTTTGAACTAATGTTCTTTAATTATTATTAAATTAAATAATTTTCCGAGAGACTTTTCAAGATGTTTCACTTTTAACTTTGACCTAACAACCACTTTTTACCTCTAACTTGAGACATTTTACTACTGATTTTTTAATCGAGACAAACTTATAAGTTTTTAATTACTATTTTGCATAGTGGATTTTTTATTTTGGTTTTTGATTAGGGAATTTTGACGTGACACTTGTAGATTTGCCTCAAGAGTTTTAACTGCTTACTCTCGATTCGTCGCTCATGATTCGAGACTTCTTTGTTGTTTACTGAACACTTTTGACGATATAAATTCTACATTTGATATATCACATTTGCTTTTTATAATGAATTGTTCAAACATGTTTAAAAGCAAACGTTTATAATTTCCCACCCGTTTAAGAAGTAAAGTAAAATAGTTGGCGTTGTGTTTCAGATCGACGTTCGGTTTCTCGGAACACATTACATCATTCTAGTAATAATACCTTTACGTCTGTGTTTTTTTTTTTTTTTTTTTGCCACGAACTAATTTTATGTGTAAGAAAAATTTCGGAATAAATGATATAACAATGAAACTAAAAAATAGGAGAAGAATAGTGAAGAATACTATCAGGTATTATTTCAAGAACAAAAAGTCTGAATGACTCAAATTTTTGAAGTTTTATTTCTGGTTATGATGTCCAAGGAATTCAAAGATCTTCAAATGGTGGAGGTGAAAATATTAATAGGCCCCAAAATATATGATTAATATTCGTTCTTAAAAAAAAAAAAAAAAAAAAAAAAAAAAAAAAAAAAAAAAACGTGATATTTCTACACTTTTAAATGCAATGATATATTGAAAAATTATTTATTGCTGAAAAAATATAAAATAAACAGATAAATACTATTTTTTTATACCAGTGGTATACACGTTTAAATGTTAATTTATCAAAATAATGAACAAACAATTGGAGAGACTGAAAAAAATGACATCTACCAAATTTGGTCAACATAGTGTTTGCCTGGATTAAAAATTACTAACGGTAAATAATAAAATTCGTCACATTTGTTCGTGTCCATAAACTATCAGATATTTGTGAGTCTATTATAGTATAGATTTTGAAAATACTAGTACCTACCTCTCTTAATCTAAATACATTCGTAAGTTTGAGTTGAAAGCAGTTACATCGTGTATTATATAAAATCATTATTACCAACAGAAAGCCAGCTTTGACGAGTGAAATACCTTATAGTAATTAAAAAACAATATGACAACAGTTTAGCATCCTTGTTATAAAACACAAAAGACTGACATTAAATTGTCTTGCTCAGTACCAAGAGATGAAGGGGGTATATAACTTAATTAGATCTGGTTGTTTTAAACCCGTTTAAGAAGATACTGGGAGTGACATATATTGTTCAATACATCTTTGTATAGTCTTAGTATTATTACGCTTACAGAATTAACCATTCAGTTATATTTATTGTTGTTAGAGTTAATTTTTATTCAAAATATGATTACATTTGTTTTGAAATGCAGGACAATAGAAAATTAATTTATAAAGATTTAAAATTTTAGTAGTAGCAGTGAAAGTTATCCTTTATTAAGCCATTCATAAATAAAAAGGGGATAGCGTTACACAAACTTCCTCACTCATAAATGTTAATAAAAAAGAAAAATAATATTTATAATAATAAAAATAATAATAATAAATTGTTACAATTTTTGAAACAATTATAACAAAATATATTTTATTCTGGAAACTTGACTTCCCGTTAAAGTAAAAATATATGGTAAAATATACAGTATAACAGAGTGAATGACAATATAAATTTTGGTCAAAAGTGTTAGTAGACAGTTTTAATATAAAGTGGTAACTTCTACATGGATGGGTAGAACCGAATTTCAAACTGAGGGTACCTGCATAACAAAAATTTTGAATGAAGTAAAATTAGCTGTAATGATGTAGCCAGTTAAGGCCCAAAATAATGTTTTAGTCATATAATCAAAATAGCAGTCAATAGATGTTAAAATAAAATAAAAAATGAAGTATTAACAATACCGAAAAAGCTGTTATAATCAATATATATATATTATATATATATATATATATATATATATATATATATATATATATATATATATTTACATGTAGCTTGATATTCTAACTTTTTTTTTGCTTTATATTTCATTAAAGTCTAATCAACTAATTTTTATTTTATAAAATGTTAGACAATCCTTTTAATTACCATAAATATTTTAAAGTTTATTCACACCCATATGAAGTTATCAGCTCAGCTTTGAGTCCAGTGAAACCCCTTGATATTTAGCTATACAACTCGGTTCTAGTTGTTTAGAGAAAAAAAGGACAGATTTAATATCTCATGTTTCTTTTTCTTACCGAATATACATACCTCTGCTTAATTTGGTTAAGAGTTGTTAGGAATTAGTTTTAACTAATACCTAATTTTGGGTTCAAATGAAACATTTACCATTTAATATAAATTAGAGGTATTTTTTTTAAACCGATTGACGGTTAAATAAAATAAACTTTAAAAATCGTACTATTCCCTCTAATATTGTGCAGTATAGTAACAATAAGAGCTCAATAATATTTCATCGCTATTCAAACTATAAACTATAAAAATTATTCATGAAATGTAATTAATAAAACATACAATTTTCCATAACAAACAATTTATTTGTAACAAGATGACGTTACGATAGCCACTATCTTCATGTGTGACGTGTACTTTGCTATTACCACCTTATATAAATGGAATATGAGACTTAGTTATCTAATCTAAATAACGTTGAAACGTTGTCTAATCACAAATAAAGCGTTTGTTGTGAAAAATGCGTGTCGTCTTTCATGTGGTGATTGAAGTTTCCATAATTGTTGTTACTTCAAGGGAAAGCATTATCCAGTTGAAATAAATTTTAACTTTATGTTTGTGCTTAAATCTAATTTAATGAAGAAAACTCAAATTTGATGTCAGAATAATTTTAAACGAATAATAACAGATAAATATATTAATATAAGAATACATTATATTTACGTATGTAATAGAAAAAACTTAGATCAGATATAAATATTAATGAAAATATATGAGGTTCAAGAAATCTTTCAGTTTAACCCTGTTTGAAATTTGTTGTAGTAAACATTTGCTACATTCACGTTTGAAATCTCGTTAATACTAATTCAATTGGAACACAGTTAAATTGAATAAGAGCAAATTGAATTTAGAACGTTTAGCGGAGGAAACACAGTTCGTAAAACGATTTGAAAGAACTTGAGATGGCAAATAAACACGACAATCTTGTGGTGGATAAAATGTAACAAGGAGATTGACGAGGCATCGAGACAGTGTACACTTTGAAATGTTAGTGGATGGAGTAGAGTGTTTAACTGTAGACACTGCAACCGATAATGTTTTAAAACAGTGTTCGCAATTTTAGAATAAAGTGTGTAGTGTGTGATGAGAGAAACTGTTACAATTACAGCCAAACTTATGATGTCCGACTCACTCTTTGACGAGTCATTTTAATTCGAGGTGTTTGACTTTTTTACATCTTTCACTATTGAATTTATACTTATAAATTCAACAATCAACTGTATCATGAAATTAACTAACCCGCACGTTTTATTCCTGACTTTTGACAAACGACTTTAGATTCGTTGTTTTTAACTCGATAATTTTTCTTGTCGTTTGACTTTTTTGACATCTTTCACTAGTGTATTTAAACTCTTGACTTTTGTCTTTTATCGAGTAGTTACGTTAAACTCTTGAGTTTTGACACGTAAATTTTTGTTTGAGACGTTTGATTTGATTTGTAATTTTCAACTCGATATTTTAAATCACAACTATGGCTTAACCTCATAAAAAAGTCTCTTTTTCAATTTCACTAAACACTTTTATAGAAACGAATGTACTACAGTATAATAATGAGAAATAACTAGGCGACATATTTACGATATTTTACGTTTTGCAACACATTTTTGAAATTACTTCTGTCGGTTGCTTTAAGTTTATCTTGTATTACCTTTGTGTAAGTCCGTTTAAGGCTTAATTTATTGGAGTGATTTAATTTGAAAGAAAATATTAATTACTCGCATTTACTCAATAAATTCACGCGTTACTAGAAGTAAGGTAGCACGATTGTTTAAACTTTGATTCTACGTGGTCATTTTGATAACTTATGTGTAATTAAAATGGCTTAATTGCTTAATTGTAACTGTCGTGAAAATGAAAGCCTAAAATGTATTAGCATGTAATTAAAAGTCCTTTTTAATGTAAACAACATTTCTACAATTTTTTAACGTTCAAATCAGTATTTAATTACTTGGTTCCTAAAACTCACTGTTATTAAACAACAGATTTTAAATATATTGATATTAGAAATTTCAATAAACTGATAATATCTATGTTTCGTAAACCATTCGAAATTTAAGAAGATTTTATGTTTAGTAATATAAAGTTCATGCTCTGGGTATATCGACATATTTTCAAAATAATAACCTATAATTTTTTCCATTTCAATAATCTATATTAATCGCTTCTATTATTCATAGGAAATACAATTTTATAGTAATAAACATATTCTTGTCACAAAAACAAAACAAGTTAACCGCTGAGGGAATTTTAGCAACTATTTAATCACTCATTTAATCATGATACGGCATATTGTTGCAATCTCTCACGTGGAATACAGTTAAACATTACAACACATTAATTAGCCTTTAATTAGAGACAATACCACACTTACCACCTTACCACAGACATCAAATACTCAGCGCACAATGTCCACCCTTTGATAATAACTTCATGTGACTGAATCAGCAACATTACTGATTATCAGTTGTGATGCAAAGCGAATGTGGCAATAGATCTTGAATATTCAAAACAATAGATAAATTTAAGTTGTACTCAATATATGATATCTAATAACATTATAACTTATAGATACAATGTACAATAAATATAAAATTCATTGGTAAAGACATATAGATAAAATGTAGTGACGTTTGCGTGTGGATACTTAGTAGTCTTAAAAAAATATAATTAAAAAATATTATTTACATTTTCCAATTAAGAACATTTTATGACAAAAGTAGTAACCACTAAAAAAAAAGTATAAAAGTAATTTTTATAAAATAGCATTTAAGTAAATGAAATGAACGACAATAAAAATAAATAAAAAAGGCAGCATAGTATGGATATTCTACAATAATTATATTATTAGTCTTAAGAGCGTGTTCGTTAAAATTACTCCTTCGAGAAGTATAGAGGTCGACAAATGAACGGACATTACCCCCCCCCCCCAGTCAAATTTGCGTTCTATCATATCGGCTATATATTATATATATATATATATATATATATATATATATATATATATATATATATATATTTACATAAATATATACATTTTATATACGACAGGTAGGGTTCTTATAAATTTTTGATCAATATTGAACAATTCATGAACATTTTAAAACGTACAAATAGCCCTCTCTTTAGGGACAAAATTTTAATTACCGAATTAAAACTATCTTTTCAATAATTATTGTAACAATACAAATAAAATGTACTTTATGAAAGCCGCTTATAGAGCGCTCCTCTATTTACTCACGCCTTATTAAATTACTGATTGATGCCAAGACTCTACAACATCCAATAAGAATATTGAACAATATCTTTCACATCCAGACTTGTAAAACAATCCTCTGTAACTGGAATTTAATTAGAATAAGACTTAATTACATTATGTACCTCCACTACTACACCCTACACTCCATCTTCCCTCTAAACTTTACAATAGAATTTCTTGTCATTGTTATCAGTTATCTTTTATAATGGAACCATTAAACTACAATATTGTCCTTCAATTTCTATTGAACCGAACACTCGTCAAAGCTGGTTGGCTGCAGATGATACTGATTTTGTTTAATACTTGTTGGAATTGTATTTAGGTTGTAAACACGGTTAATTTAATCATTTTCGTTTATTTTGAATGTATTTCGATTCAAATAACAGGATGGCTGGTTTATGAATACCGGTTTTTTAAGATGTAATTATGAAATTTTTCAATTATAACAATTTTTTGTGTTAAAAATCCTGAATTTCCAACTTTCAGAAAACGCCTTTTTAGAAATACTGGAATTATGAGTGTTTCAACGAAGATTTACAGTGTTGTATCTCACCTTTTTTTTATTTATACCCACTCCATGATAAAAATATACTCCTAAATTCTATGAAATACATTTTATTGAAACTATTACATCAAAATATTTTGAGAAAATTATAGACTACACAGAATATTTATCTTTTTTACAAAATATTCCTAAAGGATATAAACGAGTAATCCAGCAGTAATAATATATTTTTGAAGCTAATATTATAAAATTGTTTAATAATATGTATTTTGTTTCCTGAATGAACTACATATTACGAATTGTTTAAGCAACAAACTTTTTTTTTATATGTTATTTTTAGGTAGATTATCCCCTTTGCTCATATGTCTATAAAAGATTATCGTATAAACTCAAAAATATTTGGTTAGCTGCATTAGAAAAACTACAAAAATTGGATTTTTATACAAACTTTAATTAAAAAATATTCCTGCAACGTTATTATAAGATCGCGATAAATACTTTTATCGTGAGAGTATAAAATGAAAAGTTTGACAGTTAACAATAAACCGTCTATGGAACACGTATAAAAAGTCCAGTTTCTTACTATTTGATCTTCCTATTTTCTAGAAGGTGATAAAAGATTAAAATTTATGTGTATAAAAATAAATTACGCTCCTAGAATTAATGTTAAAAAAATTAAAATCATAATTGACCGCCGTCAGTGATAAATTGATTTCAATAAATTTTATGGTAACTTAGAAGTGTTTATGGTATAATTATAGAAAATGGAGGTTCCATTTGTATATACAGTAAATTACTATGACGTCAATAGAACTGAGTTGTCACGAGTAAAATTGACTGGAGATTTTAATAAGGTTCATGATAGAGTTTCGGTCCACCAATATTAAAATACCTATATATATTATTCTGAATGAGAAGTTGTCTGTATAATTTTCAAATGTTTTGTTATGTGTTCAATTTTATAGCATGATCCAAATCGCAGTAAAAATAACGTTTGATAAGCAAATTTCCATATATTTTTCGTTATCTAAATTACAAAGACAGGACTAAAAGAAAACCTTTTTATATATCAACTTTTAAATTCAAACTTTAAATAATATTTTCAATAAATTTAAGTACTTTCTTTACATTGAATATTAGTACGTAAAAGGTATAATATTACATAAACAGCTTATCTATAAGATCTTCCAATCGATTTATGTAAAATAAGTTGAAAGAACTCTTTGAATAGACTTTGCGAGAGCAAAGAATCTCACAGACGATAACAAATCTCTGTGTCAGCCAAGTTTCATCGTTCATCATTTCATTGAGAAAAGTTTATTTAAAGCTTCACATTTGACAATTTCCTATGAATGAAAAATATTAGCCTTACAAGTGAACATCACAACTGTAAGAGTTTGAAGTTATTGTGATGGCAGTAACACCGCAAATTGACTCGAAAGGTCATATTGGTAAATGAGAATTTCAAATCATTGTAATCGTATGTAGCAGAATGAAATTTTCTATCTTTTTATATATGTTATATTTTACATTCAAACTCCCTGTTACGCGGCTTCACATGAGTGGAAAGAGGGCTTTGTGTGCACATCGCTAAATTAGCTTGGATTCCTTGTAAATAAATATTGAACTTTACTTGTGAGATGTTTTGAATAAAAATAAAAATTGGACACAGTTCCTCACAAATACGTGCGTTAAATAAAACACGTTTCAACGACAATATCGCCATCTTCAGTGATGCCGAAGATCACTGAAGATGAAGAGATTGTCGTTGAAACGAGTTTGATTTATTATGTTGAAGACTTATTTTAATTATTACAATTCTAATACTATTTAGCTTTTTAATATCATGACAGCTTATTAAATCAAATTGTACTTAACGCTTAGATGCATCCATTAAAATTAATTATATTTTCCAATACTTAAAGAAAAAAGTTAAACTTATTTCGCTCTTCTCTCGTTAAATGAAATTCATTTACAATTAATCATTTTACACGAAAATAAAATCCATGGATGACTGTTATATTATTCTTTGTCTTTGTTTATTTGATGATTTACATTTTGTAAGTCTGTCTGATTTTCAAACATTACATTTTTCCTCTTTTGAAATATTTTTCTAAATCAGAGCGGTTCCCTTGTTTAGACAACACACTATTCCTAAACCATGTATTTCTCCACCAATCAAATAGACTCAGAACATTTTCTTGTCTTGGCTCAAGGTACATCGCCTTATACAGCGGATTTCAAACTTCCTATAATTTTATTGATATTCTTTGATTCGCTGCAGTTAATACTTGAGGAACATTCTGTCAATTTAAAAATGTTTTACCATAACCTTTTAAATCAAATACGTACTCTGTTACTGACAAAACATATGTTGTCACTTAATAGTTTCAGAAAATGAGCAAAATATGTTGAAAAATCCAATATATATGCTGAAAATGAAATTTCAACTCAGAAACTAATGCTTCAATTCAAAAAAACTTTCGCTTCCAATGTAGAGTTTAAAATACGTACCAACTTTGTCACTGATTTCTTTAAAAAAACTTTTCTTAATTTCATAAAATACATAAAACTTCTTGTTTTCGCATTAGTTGTGATAAATATATTGTTATAACTTAGGAATCGCTAGAATTATTTGAATCAATTATTACTAAAATGTGACCATACTAGATAGGAAAAAACACAAAAACTGTAATCAGTAGTTCTCGAGACAAAAGATTTTTTCGTGTTGCTTAAAAGCAAAAAAAAACCTCTAGGTTATCGCCGCTTTAAAAAAAATAATAATAGAAGAAATTTAAATAAAATTCTCTAGCCTTCGATTTCTCTAATATAGTCATTGTCGAATGAGAAATCAAGTGTTATTCAAGAGAGACATGATAAGAAAGATGAGAGAGAGTTATCTAAAGTAAGACTACATTAGAAAATTAGTTCCTCAGAATTTCCAACCGTACTTACTACAAGTACGCATTTGAATAAGTATGGAAACTTTTATATAAGTACAGAAACATAATAACATTACCTATTACTAAATTATTTGATTCGGATAGGTGACACTTTATTAAATGTGAGTAGTAAAGTATTTCAAAGAATATTGCTAGAAAGAGTGAAGTTAAGAGTAAACCGAATGTAGATCTAACAATAATTTCACGGATCATAATATTCGAATATATAATAACAGTATTGAGAATTATATTGGGACAATGAGTAGAGTAGCAGAGTAGCTACGATGTGCATTTTATTAATTATAATAAGATTTTTGAGAGAAATAATAGGAACAGCCTGTGGAATCTACTACATATTCTCCCCCGATGGTTTGTTCAAATTATCAAAAATATATAAAAATTTGAAAACATTCTTCTTCCTTAAAAGCGAAAAACCTGTCGACCCTATACAAAAAGGAAAAGGAAAGGTTAGGAAATAACCTTAATCCTGGAATACTTCAGGTTCTGAAGAGAACACGAGTTTGTCAAGAGAGACCAGATATGAATGAGAGTGGTCTAATCCAAAACTACATTGAATATAGGGTACCTCGCAATTACCACGCTCGTACTTACTATATTGACACCCAGATTGGACTTGACTCTTAAAGTAATTCATAAAAACATTTAGGCCAACGGAAACAGCAACAAAAGTGAGATAAGAATGTTCTCTGTCACCAACATTATTTCTGATTGTTACTGATTATATCATGAGAGGAACAAGTGAAGCAAAGGAGGGAATACAACGACTCCACTTCATATAACTGGAAGATCTTGATTTTGCAGATGACATCTGTCTGTTAGGACATGAAGCTTACGTCAGATCGGATAGTGCAGGAGGCAAATAGGGTAAATATAGATAAAACAATAACAATAATCGATTCAGCAAATGAGATTTAATTTCAGGAGAAGTTTATGACAAGCATAAAGCAAGATTATGTTTTATTGGATAATTTCTTCTTCTTCTTTTTTTTAATAATATAAAACTAACACATTCACCATTTCTTATTATTCACTTTTGGATCTACACTTAAGGAACTGAAATTTAACGTTTTATTTTATTAGTATTTGGTTTCGAAAATGTGTTACTTAGAAAGTTTGTAAATTTTTTTAAACAATTTATTTGGTCTATAAACTCAGCTTCGTTTCTAGAGTGGACTAATCAGTGGTGCAAAAACTCATATTTACTTTAAAATGTAGTATTTATATTTCAACAATTAAAAAGTGTATCTATAAGTGATACATTAAAAAATTTCATGTCTTGGAACGTACTTAGTATGTCAATAATGACTTTTGTTTATCTCAAACATGTCTTCGGATCTCTAAAAGTTAAGACGCGACACTGCATTTATAAGCACATTAAAACTTTAACTCCAAAATCAACACCCCTCTCTCTCCCAACAACTTTAACTCTACAGATTAATTCACTCTCATGTAATTCAAGTTTGAATGGCGGGATTGAGTCGTGAAAAGACCTTTGTCAATTATTTCAAAATTTTAGTTTTAAATTAAAAACACTCACCCAAAAAAGTAGAAACACGTGTTTACACAAAATTGTCCAATATACGTTTATTGAAATTAAATTTAAATATTTACTTTTTTTTTGCTAATCGTAAAGATTACCCAATGCAGATAGTCATTTCATTTAAACAATACATTTAGTCATTATCTGGAAAGATGAACTTATATAATTTACACTGTTATTTTGAATCCATTGTTCGAATTTAACAAGTCTCATTAACCAATAGAAAGAGAAGGTTTTTACAACTACAGTTTTGATGATATTAAATCAGGTGGCCTTCAGTTATCATAGTGTTTGTAATTTCTAACCTAACGTAGATATTTAACTTTGAATTTTGTTGTGCTTAGTGTGTTTTAAAATTGTTTTAATCATGTAAAATAAACGACAGTAGCTGTGGTAATGAAAATATGCCCGTCACTCTAAGTGGCATAACAGTAAAATCTAAATTGGCCAGACAATCTTTAGCCTTCTAAATAGGGAAAAATGAAGTGGGGAGAAAAAAAATGTATTAATTATTTTTGGGCAAAAAGGTATTTTTGAAATGATGTGTTTGTTGAACAATTAGAAGCTAGATATCCTTCGAGGCAATATTTGAAAGAAAATTCATCATAATCGTTTGAGCCGTAATTTATTTTTGTGTTGGATACTCACAAGTTTTGATATATATATATATATATATATATATATATATATAAAGGAGAAAAACTCATGTGATTCGGTCAAAATATATTCGTACACCAAATTTAATCAAATTTAGTCCTCTTGTTTGTGCGGTAAAAACGACATAATTCCAAATCTATTTTTTGGAGCTCGTGGGACCTCAAAATATATAGGCCTAATCCTGAAACATTCAAAGTCAATTTTGACCCTTCACGTAACTTTTTTTTATACAACGTATACATGATAAAGTAAAAACAGTGGAATCAAACAAAGGATTTATGGTGCAGATGAAATTCTAACGAATCTATTGTCTGTATCAATTAAAGATAATATCCTACGTTTACTGAACTTTTAAAACACTACTTACTTTCTTGCTGTCAACTATACGCATATATTAAATAGTTATACTCGCTTCGCTCGTGTCAATGTCTCGTGTTTGTTTACCGTTATTAAAAATAACCTGTGAAGTTGGATTTAATTTACAATTGAGAATATTTACAAAAAATTGTATTTCAACTCAATCGTATACATACGATTCTAAAATCCTGAAAAATTACTCTGAAAACATATATTTGAGCGTAGCAAGTGAACGGGTAGACCTATTTCAGTTTTATTTTTACAAATACTCCAGATTTTTAATGATATTTAATTTGAGGTATCACAAGCTATAGTTTGCCATTATAAATTTTTAAGCTTGTATTAGTGGGAGTGGCGGGAGGTTATATTTTTTTCAAAATATTTAACAAAATGTTCCCTCTATCATTAGAAAAAATGTACATAACTAAAATCTTTCTAATATTTATTAACTTTTCTAGTAAATGTGGACAATTTCTAAATAAAGAACAATACACGAGATGTGAACATAATACTGTTTAAAAGTAGGGAGATTTTAACAATTTTAAATTTGATTTCATAAATTGTAATAGGGTTATGTATTAGAACACTGTAGTCCCATATACTAAATGTAATTTTTCTTTATATTTTTGTCCGCTATCGCGTTAAATAGATGTGACAACGACGACGGACAAACTGCAGTAGAAAATCTCTTTTTCGATTTCCCGAGGTCATGAAACGTGAAGTTCGGTAAAAAAACAGAGGTTCCAAATTTGTTAACAAATAAAATAAACATTAGAACAATCAACAATGGTTTTAATTGTTTAACGTTACCTAGCAACAAATTAGATTGAAGTATTTTTTTCTATTAGAAAAATGTCTGAATTTGGAACTCACCTACAATAGTAGGCTATATATTTTTATTAATAAATAGTAACTCTCTCCCCCTCATCCTTGTCTAAATTGGTTAAGACAAAAATACATTTTACGTCAATGTTAAATTTTGAATGGTTTAAAATTAAATATTATATGTTAGGTCTCAAGTCGTCATTATAAATTATATAAATTCAATATTCTGAATGTAAACTACAATAATAGATTTAAATTTTAGTAAGGTGAAAATTTTGTTTCCTTATTGGTATAACATACGTTAGAGAAACATTAAAAAGTTTTTATACAGTGTGTGCATTCCTATATAATACAGAGGCGTTGATTTGAAAATAAAATATTTGTGTTCATCAAAGCAAAACTAAGCATGCAATTGATGGAATAAAATCATTCTCAAATTACGAGTGGTCTACATCTCTAACGAGTGGATCAAATTAGATAAAAATTCTGTCAGACGACAATTATAATGAGTAAGTGCGTGGTGAACCCGTTGAAAACTAGTACGATTAACATATTTTTCATGTAATCGTAGATTAGATCACTATTTTTCATCTCTCCTTGTTGGTCTTACTTGCCCAACTCTTGTTCTCTTCCGTTCCTGTCACTATTAGGTGTATTGAAGGGCCTAATACACCTAATATTATATTAGACCTTATATTATAGGCTACACTTTTCTTCTTTATTTTTACAAGGAAATTATGGCTCTTCGCCTTTTAAAAATATGTAAAAATTTGTATATAGGCAATTTTTGCCATATTTATAATTAGTTTTATTGTCATATGTTTGATAACGCAAAAATTAGAAGTGCCTGATAAATTTTTCAAACTATTTTATTAAACCTTAGGAACTAAATAGCACATATTTGATACTATTTCTTCCAAAAATGTCAATTTAAGAGATACCGCTAAGAAAATTGTTCATTAGTGTCATGGGCCAAGTTGAATTTATTTCATTCCAATTTATACATGTTTGAATCATATAACTTCTCATATTAAAAATAATTAATCGAATTTGCTAAAGCCTTTTATTTAAAATAATCGTAGTGAGTAAGAAAAAAGTACCTAAATGTTAAACATTACAGCTTATGGTAAAATACGTTTAAAAATAAGAACTGCGCTTAAAATTTATCACCTTACCTAACTGTAATAGTTGCACAACCTCTCAAAGGAATTTACCACTCTTTGTGAAACAAACTGTTGGTTTTCTGTTTCATCCAATCTTCTTGTTTGTTATTATTTTGTTTCTAGTTACCATGAATAAAAAATTTAATATTTAATTATATTCCCTTTCTTGATAATAACAACTGAAGTCAACTATCGTTAATTTAAAATAGGCCTTAATGCAGATTTATCACAGATTTGAAAAGAACTAAATTGCACACACAAAAAGCACCATATTGGATTCGAATCCACAACATTAGTATCGTTCTTGATCAGAGAAATGACGAAAACTCTTTTATTGTAAATATAAAATGAATTGCCATTTTGAAATTAATTTAACCTCCTAATTCTCTAGTTATCGAACATGTCCAACACTTGGCTTACATACCCAGCTTGATAAAATACGGTCTGAAATGTCACAATTATTCAAATATACATTGGAATGGGAGGAGGAAATCAGTTTGGGAAATTTTTTCACTAATTTTTAGGAAACAGTTTCTTATTTTGTTCTACATTCCTAGCAACAAATTAAAATTTATACGATGTATATTAACACTTTCGTTTTATTATAAACTATATGTAACATTTTATACTGTAAAAATTAAAACAAAGGAGGATAAACAACGATTTATGGTGCAGATAAAACGCACTAACGTCTGTATTAATTTAGGAGAATATTCTATGAACACTGAAAGCGCTGCTTTACCCTGCGTTAACTAAAAACCCATTCAAAGAAATCGTATTGATTCTGCAAACGAAAACAAATTCGGATGCGTTTACATTAAGCAAATAGTTGGTGGGAGTGATTTGAAAACATTTGATAAAGCAAATATTGTGGAAAGAAACGTTTACGATTTCAGCAAACAGAATACATGGGTGTATGTAAGTTTCCGCAGATGTATAGCTCAGAACACATTGTATTTAACTGCCTGTATATCGAAGTACTTGGCTGTCTATTCTATTTGAGGTTAATTAGAAGAAAGTACTATATGGTCCTAACTTCATTTCCACAATAGAGTTTATTATTATTATTTTAAATAATGTCGGGAATTTAGGATTAATTAAGGGTTGAAACAGCGATTTTTTTTGTCTCCCACTCTGTTCAAGATGTATATACAAAAGAAACTAGAGAATTGGAAAAACAAGTGGAGTGGTAACTATTTTAATAATATGAACGAGCTACAATGATTTCGCCTTGCGGCATCATCGGCTGTATTTTGGTACGACAACTAGAATTCCGTTTTTTTAACGATATTCTACTTTATGAAAGTTTAATTAATAAAAACGGGTAACACTGGAAAAAAGGCGATATCTCTTCATTGTTTTCTCGTTTAAAGCCAAAAATCCTCTCATCAACGCCTTATAGACAAATGAACAAAATAAAATAAAGATAACTAGCCCTCGAATGCTCTAATAACTTAGGGTCGGAATAAAACAACATTTGGTCAAGATTTCACAAAGAAAAGAAAACAAACTGAACTATGTATCTTCCCACTTGTATTACAATGAAACATACCTAGTATCATAAATAAGTATCTAGTTTATTTAAAATTATTAAATATTATTTTTCTAACATAAATTACTTATTTAATGTTATTAATGAAATGTTTCGACCAGAATCTCTGAGATTACTATTTTTTAAATCTCTAAATAATATAAAACTTACACTACATATCATGGTTTTCTTTTTTAAATTGTTGAAGTTACCTGGGAAACGGTTATTTGCTTACATTGTTGTTCTATTTAAAATTATGTTTTATAATTTGTAACTACCAAAACATTTACATTTTAATGAAACGTATTATCTTATCCCGTGTTCTTTATAAAGTTGTTCTAGATAATGTAACAATAAGACAATAATACATTTTAATTGGAGTTTTTAAATATTGAAATAAAATAAAGTATAATTTAGTTATACCGAGAATTTATTAAGTCCCAAGTCGTCCTTATAACTATTTATTGAAAAGAAGTTACAGTTATTTAAATTTTTTGAGTCAAAACAAGATTAATGGAAATGAAATTTATTAGGGTGGACATTTTTGTGTTACCAATGATGGTGGCAGAAGTTGTAGAAGATATTTAAAAATGTTATGTATATGATGTAGGTTAATCTGTACAACCAATATTGATAAAATTTCAAATTTCAAATAATATTTTAAATACACAACAATATTTTAATTTACGCTAAGCGATTTAAATTACAACTTTTTGAATCATAACACAAAATTATTGCAAATAAAATTTAATAGGGTGAACTGTTTAGTGTTCAACCTACTATTGTTATTTTTTGTCTTACCAATATTCGGTGAGAGGTGAAGGGGAAACTTTTAAATGTTATAACGTAAACTATTCAAGCAAACTTGATATAATTTCAAAGTTTAAAAAATATATGTATCATTTTTCTTATTTTTTAAAAAAATATTCAACCATCTGTAAAATATAGGTTATGCAATGTCAATTACACTTTTTCAATCATAACACAAAATTAATGAAAATAAAGTCTAGTGGGCTGGACATTTTATGTCACCAGTGGTTGGGGGAGGTGAAGGGTGATAATTTTTGTGTTATAATAATGTCATATTCTATACAACCAATATTGAAATAATTCCAAATTAAAAAAATTATATTTATTTTTTTAAATACCGAACCATCTTTAAAATATAGGTTATCCAAATTATGTTGACAATACAAGAATTTTCTCCTTCAATCTCAAATTAAGCTTCCAATTTAAAAATTTTATAAAAATAAGTCACACTGAAATTATGATTTAATTATGCAAGCTAAATATTATTATTTTTTATGTTTAGATTTTGCGCACACCGTCCAATTTCATGAAAAATTTACAAATATTTTTAATTACACTAAAATTACACGTGGGTAGTCATTTCAGAAACATTTTATTTCTTACACATTTGTAGTAAAGGAGCGGTGAAGAAAATGTCAATTTTGAGTTTTCTCTTGGCATGAATGAGTCAAAAAATAGTTTTTGGAAAGGTCTCACAATCAGTGAAAATTGCTGGACCAAATTTGTTCAAAACTGGATTAATTTTGGCAATATTTAATGTTACATTTGTATTTTCTTTAAGATCGGTAGGTGAAAAGTTGATTTTTTCCAAAACTAGTTCAAACTATTTAAAAACATTTAATCCAAATACAGTAAAAACTTTAAATCTCATTAAAATTTGATAGATATTACTTTGACCGTTTACTAAGTAGTCTAAAATCTTTTTCTTTTTTTTCTAATTTAACAAACTATAATAAGTTTGAGAACCCCAGCTAATCAAGAGGTTTGGAGTCCAGCTTCATGAATGTTAAGTTCCCGGTTCAATCCCCGTGCGTGCTAGGATATTTCCGGAGTTGACCCAGCTTTGCGAGAGCTACAATTAGTAGTGAACTCTGGTTGAGAAGGCTAGAACAACGGCGACGGGAATGTAGACAAAATATTTTAAATAATCAACTGGAAAATTGTATGATTAAATTTTGTGTTGGACCAAGAAAGAAAAAATCAAACTGCGATTTAGAATAAAGATTCTGATGCAGATAAATCTCTAAGGGAATAATGTCTCGTATGAGAATGTTCTATGTACAATGAACGTGTTGATTTATCCTTCCCACATTAAGAACCCATTGAAAGCAATCGTATTGCCTCTGCTAACAAAATCAAATTCTATTCGGAGTCGTTTACTTTAAGTAAATAGTTGGTGGAAGTGATTTGAAAACACTTGAAAGAGCAAATATTGTGGAAAGAAACGTGTACTATTTCTGCAGACAAGAAACATTTGTAAATACTTAAGTAGTGTGTAAAGTTTCGTAGGGTCAAATAATATTGTTTTTATTCATTTTCCCTGTCTATTGAAGTATCTGCTTCTTTATTAGACATTGTTACAATAATTGTACCGTTCCAATTAAAATAATCAAGTGGCTTGAATTACTGTGTAGTACTACCGCATTCAAAACGACAAAGGTATTAGAATTATAAAGAAATATGTAGAGTATTCAAAGATTATACTGCACATATATAGATATTAGGCTTTGTTTTCTATTTTAAGTAATTTTTTGAATATTGTTTAAGAACGTACTTCAGTTTGCACATTTATTTTAATTTATCTAAGGCAACAATCTTGTACTTTATATAAATTAAATAAACTCTAAAGTAAAGTTTTGTAATTTTTTTAAACAAATGAGATAAATAAATAAACCGTTTATTTATCGATATAAAGGAATATTTTCTCTGAACGCAGTGTTAGGAAATACTATTTTATCACTTCCCACGACTATATAATTATAAAAAAACTTAACAAAATAGATTATAGAGGAGAAGGAGTTGGCACTCAAAACGGTGAATATTATGGAACGTAGTAAGTATAAAAGAACAGATATAAACTTCATTTTATTCCTAATCGAAATTGTTAAAATATGAAAAATGAGGAGGGAAGCGTATTCTTTAACCTTTCGATATATGCATTAAGAAAAAATATAACATAAATACAAGTAATGAATATAAATAATATTTTCGGTTGGTTAATATATTAACCAACCGAAATGATTATATATATATATATATATATATATATATATATATATATATATATATATATATATATATATATATAATCGTGATAAAGAGATAAGGATGAACATGTTAAAATTAAAAGGAGAAAATATTATAAACGAACAAATTAAAAATCAGATAAAATATATTTAAATTTTATTTTATGAAAGATATTATTATGGCTGATTAATTATAACGCATTTGACATTAAATATTAAAATGTTTTTCAGGGTTCATGGGGAAAGAGGGACCCTTCCATGGATTACACAGAAGATGAGGACTACAGCGGAGAAGACAAGAGAGCATGGGAAAATCTGAGAGGAACTTGGGGTAAAAGGGCAGGAGACTGGGATAACTTCAGAGGTAACATTTGTTTTTTTCTTTATTACATTACTTTATTACTGTTAACAAGTAGAAGAGCCATGACAATAAAACACAGTTTATTGATCAACAGTAATTAGCTACACTTGTGGACACTTCAATAACCATAATGATTTAAAATATAATTGTCTATAAAAAATCACTTTAATTGTGCAAAAAAATATATAAGACGACTAAGCCATCATTCTCAGCTGTTACATGCATACAAACTCTACTGACAGTGGACTGTTGTCTATGGGGTAATGAACACAAATATATACAGAGTGTCCAGTAATTACGGGATCAAACTTCACCAGGTGATTTTTCAAGTCAAAATATACAAGAAATGTCTAATAAAGCATAGTCCTAACTAAGCCATACTAAGTTTTCTAAGCCTAATAACTCAAAACCCTTCCGGCCGCCATTTTGAAACCGGAAGTGATAATTATTTAAAACCTTTTTTTTAAATATTGGTCTTTGTTATACTAACAGGTATGTAATGTTTTAAGTTTTAAGAAAAATGTTTTAGTAAAAAACACAAACAGAGAGACAGACGGAAAACTAAGCGAGATAGGACTATGCTTATATTTCTTGTATATTTTCACTTGAAAAATCACCTGGTGAAGTTTGATCCCGTAATTACTGGACACCCTGTATATATACTTTATATATATTAGAAAGGACACAGCATAATGTATAATATATATAGTAAAGTCTATAAGATAGATAGATAGATAGATAGATGTATCCGCAAAAAACTTGACCTCTTAATACATAAATGTGAAAAATAATAACATGTTTTTTCTGTGCGGATTCGTTGGGAAACAATTGTGAAATTACCACCAGTTAAAAACAGTAATTAAACAAGTAATAAAGTTACGTTATGTTATGGTAATTTTGAAAACAAGTCGATGGTCCCATCATGGTACTTACCCAATTTATATGTTTTATGTTATTTTTTGTCGCCATCGTGCATACGTACAAACGACAAATCGAAAATCGCTTATTCGATTTTCTGCTGTCATTAGAAGGTGATTATAAATCGAAATTTTGGGTAATTATCACCAAACTTACATTTTACTTCTTATACTGGGTAACTAAATTGTAGCGTAACGTAAAACTACATACTTTATGTTGAACGTAATACTACATACTTTATGTTGAACGTAATACTACATACTTTATGTTGAACTTAATACTACATACTTTATGTTGAACGTAATACTACATACTTTGTGTTGAACTTAATACTACATACTTTATGTTGAACGTAATACTACATACTTTATGTTGAACGTAATACTACATACTTTATATTGAACGTAATACTACATACTTTATGTTGAACTTAATACTACATACTTTATGTTGAACGTAATACTACATACTTTATGTTGAACGTAATACTACATACTTTATGTTGAACTTAATACTACATACTTTATGTTGAACTTAATACTACATACTTTATGTTGAACGTAATACTACATACTTTATGTTGAACGTAAAACTACACACTTTATGTTGAACGTAATACTAAACACTTTATGTTGACATTGAAACTTTACTGAAACTATTCTTCAAAGCGAAGGCTTTCAAAATAATACAAAGTAATATTCATAACAGGTTGTGCAACTGTTGTATTTAATGTTCCATAGCAGGTTGTGCAACTGCAACTTTCATTAAGCAAATGGAGAATCTTTACAACTCAAAGATATTTTCCTGTGATTACATTGGCAACTTCTAGCTATCTGTTTTAATAGGACTTTTAACAGCGTTTTATCATTAGGCCAAACGGGTGATGGAATACACCATTTCGCCATTCATTATACGTTATTATTTTTAAACATTTGTACGTTTATAGGTTAGGTTTGATTTAAAATTTTTAATCACAGTACATATTTCCTGTAATGAAAAACTACTTAATAAAATGAATTTATAAATCGGAGAAAAGTCTCACTTCCGTTTAGAATTGACAGGACGATTATCAAAACATATGTTTTGGGAAGCTTTATAGGACTAAAACAGACAAATGTTTCCGGATAAATCTATCAATTATATACAATTTAATACGGTTTAACTAGCAGAAAAGAACCCCGTTCATCGAGAGAGCTACATTTTAAATTGTAGTCTTTTAGTGGAAATGTATTTAGAGTATTTACACTAGTTTCAAAGATGGATTAAGAAGATTATGTTTGTTTTTTTGGAATAATGAATATAGTGAATCGGACTTTTTCATCATTTGTGTTTATAAAAACTAATACGCGAAGTTTCGATAGTACAAGTCAACTCCGTCATCAAGTGATAAATCTAGAACATAAAAGTAAAAACATGAATATAGTTAAAACTACCAATATTCACAGTTTGCTTCCGGAACCAATTTAAAGATTAGTCTTTTAGAGGAAATTTATTTTAGATTGTTTAGTATAGGTTTATCACTTGATAATGGGAGTTGATTTATACTCTCGAAACGTCTTGTATTAGTTTTCATTTACACAAATAATGGCAACTCTCTGATTAAACAATATTCATAACATGAAAAATTCATCATTATGAAATAATTTTAAAACTAGAAATGGTAACTACTTTGTAAATCATAAAACCAAAAACAATAAAAAAAAAATCTGTACTGGAACTCCTTTCACAGAGTGAAATCAGTATATTTTTAAAGAGCAGAGGTCGTTACACGTTTTTAAAAATAAAATAAAATGAAGACTAGAAATATGTTCAGAAGTTATACCTCTATATTTACCTATTAAAATTCAGAAATAATTATACATTCACTAGTTTATTTAGATCTTTTTTATTAATTTAACTTACAGAATACTACATATTATAAACATAGTTCTACAACCAAGGACACAGTTATTTCTAATTTCAGCCAAAAAGTGAAATTAACATATATATATATGTTATTTTATTTTTAAATATTTACCAATTCTTCTTAATACTTGTAATTTTTACATTTGTTTTGTATTATATGTGTTTAATTTGAAAATACTTGTTTACAGTTGCACGTGGAAAGAGGGACCCAAATTGGCAGAGTCTTAAAGGCCTGTGGGGTAAACGTAGTCTAGAATCAATGTCAGGTAAGAAAAATCATATTGCACTCTAGGTAATCCCAAATCAGGTAATATTTGTGTCAATAATAAGATCAGAACCGTTTCTGGCGATTTCATATCGAGTTAGAACTTACGCTGTTTTTAAATCAACAAAACTTAAATTATTTTAGGGATTTTGGTTCTAGTTTGTAAAACGAACGAGGACGGTTGGCGAAAGGGTAGCCTCACTAACACACACAGCTTTCACTCACACAAACACAGTGAATTTATACCTGGCCATTAGCGGTATGGGTGATTCACCAACTGGACTCCCTTCATTGTAAAATCTATATTTTAAAAGTGCAAATTAATTTTTTTATTATTATTCCGCGTAAAACGTTAAAAAAAATTATACCAAGCAATAATCTATTTCAAGGAATCACTGTCCCTTTACTTGTCTTCTAAGGAGATGATTACACTGCTGTCGTCAACCTCATTAGTTAAACTGTAGTAATGCTCCTCTGTAGTATCTGTAGTAAGTAAAAAGTCACAAATACAGCGTGAAAATACTGTATAAGTACTTTTTATTGATTCAAAAACGTTTTATTTCGCCAAAAAAATTAAAATCTTATAAATATTTCTTTTCTCAACAATACTTTCTCTAAAGTATTCTCTAACTCTGTAAAATCTAGACAAACATATTTCACTTTTGTCTTAAAAAGTGTATTTTTTATTATTGCCAAGTAAAATTTGCATTTTTTTTTAATCTGGCACCAAAATACAGATTTGTTTGATGCTATATAAGCTCTTCCAAATTAATATGTATTTTCCTAATATAAAACCGCATGGCGGAACAAAATTGAATTTAATTAGTGGTACATTTATATTTTAAATGTTTAGGTATATTAGTCAAGAGTATATAAGAATTTATAGCTTCAATTTTGTGCAGCTTAATTGATTACGTTCATTTAATCAATTTATATATCTGTTGTTTTTTTTAATCATACCAATATTTTATGTTATTTTATATGTAATAATCTTAATAGGTCATAATGTTGTTTATTGCTAATACTGTATCGACTGAATCCCATACGAGATTTCAGTTGATAGAAGGAAGAACGATGTAGTTTTAAGTACTTTGCTTTTTGCAGTATTTCTACATAATGATGTTTATAATGTATGTGTTTTAAGTTAGGTCATGTTCGACAACATTTTCGTCGTTTGTGAAATTACCCAATACAGGTTTTATCAATCACGTGACAAATATATTTCAACATTCTTTCTTTGTTATTCTACTTTTCTTTTATTCATATTATTTCTCCATTATCTTTCAAACAATGGGTTGTTTCAAGTCATTTTCAATTATATTTAATGTACATTCACTTTAAGTAGGTATTACTTAACAATTATGAAGCCTTAAGAAAGTTTTCTTTGTATCAAAACAGTATGCAGCGGGTGAGACTAATTAAGCATCCTGTTTGGGGCGAGACGTCTGTGAGTGTGGATGCATAAGGGAAGGGTTTTCTAGATAGGATCGGTCTTTGTTCGTTTTAGAAACTATAAGTAATATAGAAAAAAACGAAGTCATAATAAAACCAGGAACTAACCCAAAAACAGTTGACCACTTTTTGATAGTTTGTCAATAACCTCCACTCAAAACACTGCTGAGGGGGGGGGGAGAAATAAAATGTAAATATTATATGAGTAGCTTGCTTCTTGATTTGTAGGTGCGATGGACTGTAGGACTTACAAACACGACAGACGCCAGACAGACAAATATCACACCCAAAACATCTTTTCAGGACTCAGAGGAGCTCGAAACCGAAATATCTACAAAACTCGACAGATTTTCTACCCCTTCTAAATAACAACTTTATACTTTTTACTTATATTTACGGAAATAATTAATACTTTTATCGTAAAATCAGACATTTTAAATTGAATGGTCTTCCGATTGTTTGGTTTATATAACGCTGAAAATAAACAGTGTTATTAATTTTTTTTAATGACACGTAATAAATTTACCTTTTTTTTTCTGGAACTCCTTCAGGGGTATTTAAGTATGCAATCTGCGTGGTCAAGTTCATTTACATTTTTGCCAAGGACAGAGATAAAGTTGTCAATTATAACAAGGGTCGTTTTAAGTAGAAAGTATTAATAGTATAAAGACATCCAAGAATACTCTACAATTTCCTTCTGGTTAATCTTATATCTATCATTGCGCAAACTTTGTAAAATCTCAGAGAAACACATACTTCCCCAATGGCTCACAATAGTCAATGAATAAGGGTGCGGCAATCCGGAAAACCATAGCTGTATCTCGATCTTTTTCATCTTGAGTTAGATCCTTCTCTTTTTCTTTTATATGTTGATTAACTCTTGTTCTCTTCCTACCCTGACGCAATTAGAGTATTCGAGGACTAGAGGTCTTTATTTTGTGCTCTCTTCTTCCATTTAAGGCGATAATGCCTGAGAGGTTTTTGCCTTTAAACAACATGATGAAAACTGATGACGTTTTGTTTACCAGTGAGTTACTCAAGAATTTTCATTAGTTTTTACTGGATAATATAAAAAATCCGACTATCATGGAAGAAGGAGTTGGAGCAGAAGAAAACGTGAACTTAGTTGCAAGAAAAGAGAAAAAATGTGTAGGGGGGGGAGGGAAATCGGTCTATTATACGACTCTGGGTGAAATAAAAAATATATATATAACTGCAGTGTTAAATTCGTTTTACTGTATATAAAAATGTGTAGAAAAGAGGTTACAAGTGTCTAAGAAGAGTCTGGTGACTGTCAATAAAAATAAACAAGGGATTGGGGAAAGAGCAAATCAAGAATTGACATATAAAAGCACAAGGAGAAGGAAGTGGAATTATATAGTCTGAACAATACGAAAAATTGGATATAAAAAAGCTACATTAAGAGTCTAACCAAGTCGAAAAAAACAAAGAGAGGTAGAAGGAAACAAATATGGTACAGGAGTGTGATAAAAGATGCGAAGAGAACTAGGAAAACATGGCAGAAAATCAAAATGGACGGTAGGAATCGAATACGGGGAGACCTGTTGTGGATGTTTGATGTTTTTATGGGAACAAAGAGTAAGAACAACTAAAATAAAAACAATAATAAACCAGCTTTTGTAACGCACAACGTCATTAATTAACGGCGATAAATTGAAAATGTAATTTTAATATATTGGGGTTTGGATGTCGTGGTTGTACAAACCAAAATGAAAGTTTCTACGGTCACTTGGAGTGGCAGAATTATAATAACATTATTAAATAAACAAACTATGTTAAAAATAATTAATCAAAATTATGGAAACGAAGTAAGGACCATACAGTCCTCTCTTCCGCTTAACTTCAAACAAACTTGACAGACAAATAATAAAAAAACAATGCAATCAGACGTTTTTGAAACTTACACAAACTGTCTGCAATGTTTCCTGTCTGTAAACGTTTCTTTCCACAATATTTGTTCTATCAAGTGTTTTTCAAATCACTTCCGCCAACTATTTGCTTAAAGTAAACGCATCCGAATAAAATTTGTTTTTGTTTGCACAGTCAATACGATTGAATTTAATGGGTTCCTAATGTACGCAGGATAAAGGAGCACGTTCAGTATACATCGGATTCTATTTAATGGATTCCAGTATTAGATTCTGTATTATTTAATCTGCAACAGAAAATCTTATTTTTTTTCCTCATTTTATTTTTGTCTTTAGAGTACAAAATTATAAATTTTATTGGAAAACTAAGGTTTTTATATAGAACGTAGCCTGTAAAATTTTAATTATTTGCTAGGAATTAGGAAAACATGGAGAAAATGCCTTCCAAACAACGAAACATAAATAAATAACACACACAACCTTCTTAAACACAAACAAATGTAAGTATTTCAAGTGATACTTATATTACTGAAGAAGTAATTGTGGCATTTATATTATTTTAATGGTAAAGAGGTTATTATAGTAATTTATATATGTAAAATCAATACCACCCTAAAATCTGATTTGTGAATCCAATGACATTAAACTTGATAGCAAATGACTTACCAATATACATGTAAAAACTAACGATATGAATTCAAACTTATCGCCTTTAAAACATATATATTTTATCAAAATTTATAAACAATTTAAATTAAATTTTGGTTTTATTTGGGATTTGAGGGTTAATGTTGTTCAAGTTCGTACACACCGATGTCAAATTCAGTTTTCAGTTTCATTTAAATTACACTATAATTAAATATAGTCATACTCTTAAGTACCATTTATAATACACCCTTCCACTAAAAAGATTTTGATTAAAATCTAATATTTACACAGGGTACTAAATTCATATCATTAAAATTTTTAAGTCAATCTGCTTAACCATTCTAGAGAAATCTGTGACAGCACTTATACCGTATTTCCATTCCAACTTTTACGCGAAAAGTAAAGAAAAATTTAATAAAACATTCATTTCACAGAAGTTTTAAATCATTAAATAAGATAATACGTGAGAAAAAATCACAGACGCACAAACTAACAATTAGAGTGATATATATTATTTTGAAAAAAAGAGTTCAAAACGTTAGGAACTATAAAAATGTAATATCGAAATTTAACACTAACATAATATGAACAAGGAAAAATCCCAAACCACAAAATAACAAAACTAAACTGTATAAATGCGTGTACCTCTGAAGATGATAGCAGAGATATCGAAATGTATATAAGGTAATATAAACGCATTATACAGTTTTGTTTAGTTGTGTTATTTTGTAGTTTGGGGTTTTTCCTTGTTCATATATAATCAGCAGAGTGCTCTAGAGATTTATTTAACATAATAATTTACTTCCTACTCAATTACAAATAACATTGAGTTCACTCATTTTGAAACTAAATAGCTGAATAATTTAATTTTGATTTTCAAATTACCAAAATAAGGTGATTAATTTCGTGGTGCCTAGTTTTCTAGTATCTCCAAGTATTATTAAATCTTAATGACTGCCCACTTTTCGATTTGTCCACTGATTTATCTTTGCCTGTATTCTTAGCCGAATACAAAGCAATACTGTGGGAACGCAAAATATTTCAACTTCGCTGTTTCACCGATTTTCACATTTCTTGGCCTCGGGAAACCAAATAGTAGATTTTCGACACACAATTTGTCCGTCGTTGTTCATACAAGCACACTACAGTAATAAAAATTACGAAATTTGGTACAAGGGTCTATAGTATCCTCATATGAATGTTTGATTCTAAAAGTTTAATAAAAGTTTTAACAATGTTGTACATGCCTCAATACGTATGTGTTTTGTTTAGGCAACTGTTTTGAAATAGTGTTAATAAAAACAATTTGCAAGAGCACAAATGTATTACCCTTTAACCTCTGAAGGTCTTCTCATATTTTATTTTACCAAAAGGATAGCCTATTTCTTAATAACTGTGTTTATAATCTTTAGGAAATGTAATGAACAATTGAAGATCACCTCCGGTTAGAAACATCATCAAATTTATGTGTCACTTGTGTAATATTCGATAATAAAGAATTAGTTTTATCACCGATATCTTAGGCTGTCCTTTGTCCAACAACAAAAACAATAATACATGTTTTTTCGAGTTAAGAGAACAAACACATTTTGTGTTAAACAGATTTTTAAACGACCAAGTTTGAATAGTTCTCAATATAAAAATATCAACAAACTGAAATAAACGTCATTAATTATTGGTTTTTTTTTTACCATCAGAATTCAAACGTATTTTCAATATTTGATCTCGATATCTGAGACCGTTCCTTAGAAATACACAAAGACAACCAACTGGATTGAAGCCAAATAGTTTTATGGTTTAAATATTAGAATGATTTTTTTTTTTTTAATCAAAATGTTTTAGATAAGTTATCGGAATCTCTTCTTAGTTCGATTTGATAAAAATTCTTGTGTTTACTCCGTCAGTTATATTTTGTGTTCCCTACGCTTTTAGTATTGAGGTTCCTTTTAAATATTCATAAGTTTATGGGTAGAAAATTAATTGTCATTTTAAGATTGTTTTTAGCTAATTTTTACCAATTATTCTTTTATTTTACTTAGGTTCGGTTTGTTAATTTAAATTTTAATGAATACGGGCATGCCAATCTTGAGGGACCCTAGCTTCGGTTAGATCCATCTTTATCATATTTTCTCTTTCATTTGGTCTCTTTTAAACAGCTTTTGTTAATTCCTATTGTATTAGACTATTCAAGGGTTAGGAGTCTTTGTTTTATGTTATTTTCTTCCTTTTTTGAAAAAAAAAAAGAAGAAGAAGATATGAACGAAACTTTTTTAAACAACAATACTTTTAAACAACAAGTAAAAAATTAATGCAACATGACGTAGACTAGCGTTTTTCTTAAATAACGCGCAATATGTTTTAAACCAAACTATAATATACAGAAAATAGTAGTTATTAAATTATAGATATTGCGAAATTAATCCGAATGAGCCTTAATAAATCATGGTATCAGTCTTAAAAAAAACCAACATAATATACAATGAAAACAAACTTTACTTTTTATCTAAAGAATTTCAGCTAATGCATATGTCAAATTATGTATTAGTTGTACAGGATTTTTTGAACACCTGGTATAGTATAATGTTTAATTTACATTTACAGGTACAATAAATTAAATGTTATCCAATCACGTACTTCCTTAAACCCGAACATTTAATCAAATCTTAAGAACTGGAAGTTCAAAGTGTAATTGGATCCGAGGTCATTAGAGCGGAATGATTTATACAATTTATTTAAATTGGCACAATATTAAAGAGATACCCCTTGAGTTACGGCAGTCTCAGGTTTTGTAATACGTTTAAATTATCACTAATTTAATTACTGCTTAGTCTTTGTACTTAACTTAATTTTAAATTTGTTTCTAGTGCAGTAAATTCAAAATTAAATTAGTTCTGATTCAGGTGTGATATTATTTGATGATTATGGATCTTTAATAACAATAAAATAGTTTGTTAGAACATCATATTTTTTATATGGAAATTAATTCAAGACGTTTCGATATTATCGATCATGTAAAAACTTAACATAGCCTAATAGCGCAATTTGTGTTTTAAAATAAAAAGAAACTACTACCTTAGAGCTAAAACAAGTCTTTATGGTTCAAAATAATTAAGAATATACCAATACAAACAGGTAACCCCAAGACTATTAATAATGAGAGTTGATTCGGACTCTTAAAACGTTGTTTTGTAGATAAATTGTGGTAAATGTACGAACAAAATAAATTATATATGTTTGAAAAACTGAAGTTGATTTTTTTTAAATCACCAAATTTACCCCTCATATTGTAAACTGCTTAAATAATGAATAAAGCATCTCATACAACCAAATGTCAAAAACCGCTTCGTTACAAGTCATCACTCTGTTTGAATTTTTTACAAACAAATTTTTATATACACATATATATTTAGTATGTTTTTTTTTCAAAATGGCACTTTGTAAAGTTTTTATGCAAAATGTTATGAAAACAATTAATATTACAAAAAAATTTTTCGTCCTACACAATATCTGAATACAATCGAATTGTATTTTGTTGCTGATAATCAACTACAAACTAGTGTTATTCAAAATTATTTATTCTTACGTAAAACATTTCTCAGAAATTAATTAAATAATACTTTGTATCATAAACAAAAACTAGATACTATATTTGCATTGTTTTATCGGTTAACATTAATTTGTCCTAAAGATTATATTATATTATATTATATTATATTATATTATATTATATTATATTATATTATATTATATTATATTATATTATATTATATTATATTATATTATATTATATTATATTATATTATATTATATTATATTATATTATATTATATTATATTATATTATATTATAGAACCAGTGTCGTATTTTCTAAACTTTTTGATTTACGGCAATAAAATAAATTGTCTGTATGATATATTATTATTTATTATTATAAGATCACTTTAAAAACAAATTATCAGGAATAATTCATTCATTCGGATATTACCTAACTGTGTTAAGGAAATAGAAAGTTATCAACAAACCTAAGCTAAACAAAACAAGTTATGGAACCAATTTAGAGACAAGATTGGTGTTGCTGGTATCTTAAAGTGCTATCAAATTAGTTTTTTGTCAGCCCTTCGAAGTGTTTTGCGTATTTCGTATCAACCTTCATTATACTTAAATAAGTGGCGTAAATAACACCTAAGTATACCGTCCAAGAAGGTTTGTGGTTCTAATTTATCTTTCTAATTAAGTTTTTATTAAATTTTGAGTAGCCTCCTCAGAACATACTTCCTGGATTAGTTGGGATTGAAATATCTTTTTAATGCAGATCCTATTTATATTAGGGTATTACCAAATTTCATTTTCCTATTTCGATCAGTTGAAAAATTAAGGAAGGGATCCCACACTTTTGTAACACCCATATTGTTTGTAAAAACAATCGTTTTTGAGTATTTTGATTTGAAAGTTTTTAAGCCGCCATTATTTTGAACAGGTTAAGGTGAACATTTTCATTTTCTCAACACTTCTAATAATAAAATGTATTATTATTATTATTAATTATGTTGATATTGTAGACAACTACCAAGAATTTAAAGTGTAGTTTTTTGCCGATAATTCGGTTGTCCTTTTACGTACAGAAAAGTACAAAAACTAATTGAAAAAGAAATCTTTTTTGTTCTTTGGAAATTGTTCGTAGAGTTACCGATTTTAGATATATTTAACGTTAACAATTTTAACAGCCGCCATTTTGAAAATATACAAGAGAACGTTCTGGTTTTTGTACTTTATTAAAAGCCTACGTAACAAATTTGTACACAAAATTTGAACTCTATATTTTATCTACTTCCAAAGATATAAAGACTTTATGTAAAAAAAAAAAAAAAAAAAAAAAAATGACGGATAATCGAAACTTTTCGGACTTATGCTTATTGGAACTTTTATCATATTTCTACCTAAGGAACAATTCTAGAAACCAGTGCTAGGGAGTTCCGGGACAGTCTTTATATTTGGTAAATGTTTATAAAATAATTGTCGAGATATTTGAGATTTAAAACAAAAAAAAAACGAAATTTTGAGTGTTGGTTTAATTTTCAGTTAGAGACAATTTAAACCAAATCAACAAACTCCAGATATAGTCGAAATGCCGGAATGCATCCACATCTCAAATTTGATAATATTTATTTTGCGATGTACAACACTTCACAAACAACTGAAGGCATCATTCTAGAAACAACTTTTTTGCTCACAAAGCTGATGACAGATTTATCCATCAATTATTTGAATTACCACATAACTTTTTATGTAGTAGGTATTTCTCAAAAAGTAAATCACAGCAGCTGAAATTTCAAATTTTCTAAAACGAGCTTTCACATTGTTGGGTCATATATTTTAGTTTCCTGTTAACTAAAGTGAAACACATAATCACACTTAAGCTTTAATTGTTTTTCTTTAATAATCATTCTCTGTATTATTGTTGTAATAACTAATTGTTGTGTTCCAGGAATGAAAGAACTGCCCGAGGAACTGAGCAGGGATGAATAGACCACCTCAATACTTAACTAACCTTACCAATGACCTTATTGTTTTCCATTTCATGTTGTTCGTATAGTTAATGCACCAAACGAAACAACTGAAACTTATATGTTTTTCTTTGTTTAAGTACATTGTTTCAATGCATTGATTGATTTGTAACAATTGTAAAAACTCTTTGTTTTCTTTGTCACAAAACAAGGCCATTTTATCAATTTTCCTATAGACGTTTTATCAATTATTCATTGTTGAGTAATTTATTTACTGTGAGAATGATAAAAAATAATTAATTAATATTCATTGTTAGGGTGGAAAGGAAAATATTTTAGAAATAATAAAGTATAATTTTAAAATTGAATGATTGAATTTTGACTTAAAATTTATAATTGTCAATTTATAAAGAATGAATGTACAGTATTGGATTTTGTTATTACAACCTACGATATTTTTAAACATATTAGTGAAGATTTGAATGTATTTTCTGGGAAATAGTTGAAGAGTGTGTGGTTTATTTGTATATGTGAGTCTGTGTGAGGTACAGAATGAACCTGAGCGAATTTTGTAGTACTTATTTGTTTGAATATGAAGCAAAAATTTATTTTTGTTATAGTTAACTCGAACGTACATCAAATGATCAATGTTGAAGTGGTAAAATTCTCTATGATTTATTTATGAAATCAAGTTATTCGTTAGAAAAAAAAACTCTTTATAAAATTTGATTAAAATTACAAAAATAAACTAACATTTTTTTTTTTTTTTTTTTTTTTTTCATAATACGCAACCAAATAAATAAATTTATACATTGCACATGCAAAAACAATTGTACAAATATCAAAATGACTTTTTTGTAAAATCTATCAAACTTTTTAAAAAAAACAAAATATCATACATATCAAAAACATCGTGTTTCGTTTTATAGTATTATTTTTTATGTTTCAATAAAATAAAAATTGTTATATTCATTTTATAATGTATATACTAATGATAGATCTAATGATCAATAAAAAATAGAAAAATATTTAAATGTTTCACAGTAAATGGATAAAGTTTCACTAAGAGGAAATTTACAAATAAACACAATTTTCAACATTATTTGTTCAATACGACGTTTCGATCCAAGTCACCATCTTCAGGTATTACATATACACAAACCTTCTTGAATGTCTGTTATAGTTCAGTACCAAACGATTCGTAGAGAAAAAACTGAAGATGATTACTTAGTTATTGAAACGTCGTTTTAAAGAAATTTAGAAAATTGTGTTGTGTTTCCTTTGGTAATTGAATACAGTTCTATTTATAAAAATAATTTTACAATGTTATTTTAAAATCAGTTAGTGCATTAACTATATGAAATAATTACACTTTTAACCTGAGATTTCGTAAGACATCTGAATCAGAGTCATATATGAAATAAATCATCTGTATGAATAGTTGTCCGTTATTGTATCCTATTACCGTAAATTTATATAGGCAACTTATAATTAATAATTATTTTTCTAAGCGGAACAACTAATGAAATTATTTTTGTGTATAACTACCCCCTATTGTACATGTTAAGAGTAACAATAAATAAGAATTATGATTATTTTAAATGTGTGTTTTTTTCTGTGAATTGGGCAAAAATATTGCACAAACTATCTCACTCACTGATCAACAAAACCTCATAAAATTCTTTGTTACTAAAAATGTCCGTTTGTTAGTTGTCAGTCAAAAACTGAAAACAGAGCATAGACCATAAACCGTCTATAAAAGAATATGTATACAGAGTGTTCAAAAAATGTTGTTGCAGAATATAAGTGGTGGTTATATGGGTGAAAATTTAAAAAAGTTCCTGTAAACATTTATCCGGACACACTTCGTTTTCCATCTTTTGATCATTTTATGTTTTAAAAAAATAATTATAGATTTTTAAATTATTAATATTTCAAATCAAAATTTTGTATACACATTTTTTATTAGAGTTTACTTGTATACTACGAATTAAAACTATATATAAATTCTCGAAATGGTGACTGAAATTGTTAATATTGAAAATCTCTAAAACTATTAACTTTACAAAACATATAAACAGCATCCATTTTGATATTTTTTGAGATAAAATCAGTATTCTTTGGGTTCATCGTTGTATAAAAAATGTGTATATGAAATTTCAACTAGAAAATTTAATACATTCAAAATCTATAACTATTTCCCCAAAAACAACACAAAATGGTCGACGGATGGAAAAAGAAAATGTTTATGGACATATGTTTATACGATTTTTTTTTCTTTCCACTTTAAGTGTGTCCCGATACAACGTACATGATGTGTGATTAAAATTGCGCTTTTGATGACAGGCTGTTAAGTTGTTGTTTTTTTATACTAAATATTCCTAAACCGTAACATATTTTTAATTTTACATACGGGTTACGTCATTAATTTTCACATTTCAGTTTATAATCTATTCCAAAAATATATGAAATTAAAAATATGTGAACTAAATTTGCTACGAAAGTTAATTTAATTGAGAATAATGAATTTATTTTTAGCATCCAAATCATTACTTAATTTGAATATAATATGTTACCTTTTAATCTCTCAAGTGACCATTTTTGTTTTTTTAAATATGAAGCGTTTCGGAACTTTTATCACATCACCAGACGAATAAACTCAAATTATGTTGTCAATACATTAAAATAAACGACATGAAAGCAAACACGTTTATTTTTTTGGAATATAAGCTACATATTGTTTAAGTGCGCACAGAGTCTTTGTGTTTTTATATCATTTATTTTAATTCCTTGACAACTTCATTTGAGTGATTCAGTATTAATTTGGTGATATGATATAAGTCCTTAAACGCGTCATATTTAAAAGAACAAAAGATGTCCCGTTATGGTTTGTAAAATGTAAGATATTTATACCATTGAAATATTTATTTTGGAAAACATGTTGAATTTAGTTATTTATGTTGGTCAAATATTTTAAGCTTGGGGATAAATATACGGAAATTGATTAAGCAGTTTGATTATTATACAGAGTGTCGTCAACTTAAAACAGCATCTGGTAATAAAATGCATTAAAATTTTTTTTTTTAATTAACTAGATTTTTATTTTATGTTATTTATTATCAAAACTTATAATAAATGTTCAAAGTGATGTCCATTAACATCCGTACACTAGTCAACTCACTTCACTATGCTTCTGGAATCTTTACCTCACTGATATGTGCAATAAAGCTATTGACATTTATTTCCAACTACTCTAAATAAAGTGTCTGTCATACTAGTGAATACTTGATTTTTCAAATAATTCAACATAATAAGAAATCTAAACTAGACGGATTAGAAATCCCTGTTGAAAAAATTCATTAGATATAATTTTTGCAATAAAAATCCAAACAACATATTCATGGTATGACAAGTCGCATCGTCCTGCGCTCATCTTCCTCAAGGAGACCTTATGAATTGTTAAATAATTTCTTTTTACGACTCGTGGTATCAAAAAACAGTGGACCAATAACTACTTTTCTTGATATAGCTCTTTATAAGTGAACATTTTGTGGATGTAAAGGAGATTTAAAGCAGTTGAGAGGGAAACGATTACTCCAAGTATGGAAGTTTATGCTATTCACTCAAGTGATACCGTGCCTCATCAGTTAAATAAATTTCAGTAGTATCTCTTATTAGTCTTTTAAACCAAACCTGTGTGTATTTTTTTTTCATAATCAAGAAGAATTCATGAATAACCACCATTTGGCATGGGATCAATATTTAAGAAATTTCCTTACCGTAAGAAATGTAAAACGTTAGAAACATTGTTTTGACTACTTAATTTTCGTATACTTACCAAGAGATATACTGATAGAAACATCAGTGTCATTTAACTTATTTCTGTTAAAACAGATTTGTTCCCTTCAAGTTTTTGTCCGTTATTAAGCTAGTTTACAGAAACTTCATAATAAATTTCTGAATAACACTTTTCACTGGAGCTTATTTACCAAATTGTACAAGAAATACTTCTCCGCACTGTTTGTAGGAATCATATTTA
Source organism: Aphrophora alni (assembly GCA_963513935.1). Taxonomy (NCBI): domain Eukaryota; kingdom Metazoa; phylum Arthropoda; class Insecta; order Hemiptera; family Aphrophoridae; genus Aphrophora; species Aphrophora alni. Next base: position 19,005,323 of record OY740774.1, on the reverse strand, counting down.
ATAAAGTTTTCATTAATAAACACCCACTCTTGTTCGATAGTACGCACTTTTAAATGCAATATTCAAATAATTAGACCAAATCTGTGCAAAAATGATATTGTGAAATTGAATAAACAATTAATTACATTAACAAGCTGAAGTAATCAATTAAAATCAGCTGATCCAGGCTAGCCAACATAAAATAATGTACAACAATTACTGAAAAGATTTAAATCATTGTACTTCTAGGTATAACTAAATTTTAATACATTAATAGACATGGGATTCTTTTAAACTGATTACCGTGTACTTGTATTCATACCCTGACTAGTCTAAAAGTTTAGACAGCATTACCAAAATACCTAAAAGGAGACTTCTGGTGGGGAAAACAAAAAAGCATTTGATTTCTACTTGTACGTTGAATACACGTCTCTATATTGATTTTAATTAAAAAATTGTCTTTCACTTTCGTGGTAAGATTAAATTAAATTTGATAAATGCTGTTAGGGTGTAAATTAAAAAACTTCAAACAACATATTTTCAGATTGGATGTGTGGAAATCATTTGAATAATTCGTATGCGTGTGAAAATATTGGACGAATTAATTTCTTTATGTATTTATTTGTTGTGTTAGAACTGTGGGTAAAGTAAGTAATTGAAAACATATGATACAGATTGTACAATTAAGATAAATTGTTTAAAACGGTCGCCATTTGGAAATTTAAAGATAAATGTTTGACATACTCTCGTCTCTGATTTCTATTTTGTAGATCACTTCTCTATGTAAGTTTTCCATCACGCTATAAATACAGTATTGTTAATTCAATACCTGACATGTTTTTAATTCTACGATACTCTCAGTTGCTATGGTGACAAAAATAAACATGTATACACAATAGAGTCTACGTATTAGAATGAGTAAAATATTCCCAATGGTAAAACAAATAATTACTTAATGGGTCGAATGAAGACAATATTTTAACAGTTAAGGAGTAGGTGTTTTCTCATAATGAAATAATATCAATAACTTCAGTACTTTGTGTTCCTATGCGGCCAAAATTATTTAAATTGAATTGGGCTTAAAGAAAAATGTTATGCTGTTTACTTTTTTCAATATATAAAATTCTAATTACGCACCCTTGAGAATATAAAATTTTATAAAATGCAGTTAGTCTTAAATAACTTAAAAAAACTAGAGAAGACAAAGATAAAAATTGTATTTTAGATAATTATATAAATTCTAGCTGAAACAATAAATATTACAGTAATTTTAACTTGTATATCCCATTAAAAAATTTAAAAAGTTCCAAAAATTGTGGAAATCGTACAAATTTGACATTGGTAAAAGGGACACTTCCCAACACATAAACATATTTTATATAGTATATAGTGTAGTAATGAATTCCCAGATACCATTATATTTAGGCTAATAATTGGAATAAACAATTCAAACTTCAGCAATCTTAATTGGAGTATAAACGCTACTGGGAAGATTTGGAGAGAGTCAACTCAAATATACAATTTACACTTTTGACCAAAGGTAGTCTACTTGTAGAACTCCATTTTAATGAAAAACAAACAGTATTTAGTAAATTTTAAAATTTTATTGAGTCTTGCCGACCATGGTTTCGCCAGCAACGGCATTTACAAGGCAGCTTAACACAGACGTCACAAACTAAGGAAGATATTGAATACTGACATATACTATTACAAAAAGAAGAACAGTTACTTAGCTAAAGGGGAGGGAGTGGAAGGGCGCGGGAAACATGTGGTCATAAGGAAGACAATGGTTTTAACAAAGGTGAGTTTGACTAAAATTCTACCTGATCATTGAGTACCAGGTTGGAGTCTTTACAAACTATTCTACTAATCTCTAACATTTCTGATGACTTTACAAAAATTTTACAATTTTACAAAAATTTTTTTTTATAATTTCCTACTTTTTGTATTGACATGGAGAATCTAAAACTTAACATTATTGGAAAAATCAGACACTAAACGAGTTTTAAAGTGATTGGAAAAATTAGAGTCATTATGACCATCATTAAAGTACATTGTTATTATTAAGTGTTACATAGGTTGTAAACAAGATATTTCATATAATTATAATTGGTAGCTAATTCAAAATCTTTATGAAAATTTGAGTCCCTGTACGAAACCCCTAAAATGTTTTGGTGATTAGAGAGAAACAACAAAAAGGAAACGTAATTCTAAAAATTTAACTAGAAATGGCAGTAAGTGAAATTTTAAAACAGATGCATTTTTCATCAACACCGATCAGTGAGGTTACGTTTTATTGGAGTTGTTTAAATGTTAGAAAATTGGAAACGATAATAAAAAATATTAAGATAGAATAAATTTCTACAGTTAATAATTATGTCAATTACTATATTTTTTCCAAGGTAATTGCAACATGTTATAAATATTTACACTTTTATATAAATTACAAGAAAAATAAAGATTATACAGAATTTTTTAGCTAATTTTTTGTTTATTTAATTTTTATTCACAGCACAAATAAAAATATCAATGTAATACTTTTAATACGATGCATTTACGAAGTGTAGAGGGATTTGTGTGATGGATCAAAATATCAGTTTCACCCTCAGTGGCTCACTGTAGTGAGTAGGGACGGGGTAATCGCGAGGCACCCTAGATGGATCTACAGCTTACTACATTAAGGGTAGGAACAGAACAAGTGGGTCGCGGTGGATGCTACTAGTTAAGTCGCGGTCGATGTCGACAGCACATAGCAAGGAGGTTACTTGCGTTGATCAGTCGAGCTAGGACCACTGTCAAGTGGAGTAGTTTGATGAAATTTGAATGACAAAAAGATTGTGCTTTTGCGATGTTGTGCGAGTCAAGAGATGATAGTGATGAAATGTCAGCTGTCACCAAGTGGTGGCTGATAGGTAATATACCCACAATGCTGGAGTGAGCTGCACAATTGCTATCAGATCTTCGTTAATATTTAGCACTTGAAATTCAAAAATGAACTTAATACGCAAAAGAGATTATGGAAAGCAACTAGAGTACCCTAGCGCTCGGAATGACAGACGCCAGACGTGTTCTATGCGAGCTGCTGTGGAGGGGGATGGCAACTTGGACTTGAACGCACCAATCACAGGGAAGCATCCTTGTTGACCGCGCAGTAGGCATCCATGTAAAAACAAACTCATTTGATTTTCAAAAGCATCGATGTAAACCTCCTGGATGGCATCGTGCTAAACCTCCACCGCAACTTACCTGCTCTGTTCTCTTCCATTCACTACAATGTGTTTCTTTTACATGGATGTTGACATCGACCGCGACCGCGACCTTCAGCTCCACCGCGACCCACTTGTTCTGTTCGTACCCTTAGTCTTGGTTTGATTACATCTAGATATCTGGTCTCTCTTAACCAACTTTTGTTCCTTCCGACTCTAACGTTATTCGAGGCCATTGTGTGTTTTTTGTTAGTTCTTTTCTTCCTTTTTATATAAGGGGATGATGATCGATTAGTTTATCGCCGTTAAAACCAACAAAAAAGAAACAAATATATTCAGTATTTTGAGATATATCCGGGTTTAATTTCTTTTTAGACAAATAACTATTCTGTGTGGTAGAAATAATTACTATCAATTATATAAATGCTTGTCCTGTCAATATGTTCTTACCATGTAGAGGGTGTAAGATTTTTAACTCCCCCCTCTCCAAATCCCCGATTATTAGGACGGGAGACAAGTTTCCCAACTCAGGAAAAAAATACCGTTTTATTGCTTATAAAAATATCTGAGTTTGGTTTTACATTGTTTATCCGTTCAAAAGTTAAAGGAGTAGGCTAACCCCACACTTTTTAATAATCCAGATCTAAACCCATATTTTCATGCCAATAATAGGCCTAAGTATTATTGCACATAGGAAGAAAAACATTCTTTCATCTTTGTCTCCACATTCCGTTCTTTCTGTTAAATAGACTGAATTGATTTGCTTGATCTTGATGCGATTGAAACTGGAAACTATTTTCATGTAAACATATTACCGAAAACGTTAAGTGATAAATGAAACATATATGTTTGTATTTGAGGAACATATCAGAATTAAGGTACCCTGTGCACAAACTAATGTTAAACTTATGATTTCTGTCTCTTGTAACTGGCTGTAACTTGGATAAAACCAAAACACAAATTCTGATTTTCTTAAACTTTATTTGATTGAATTCCTTCAAATTAGAGTAAACTTACAAAAAATGATGATCCTAACCAGTGGGCAAAACCTTAATTGAAATTAAATTAAGTTTTTTAAATAAATTGTTAAATCTTGAAGGTTGTAATTAAAAATTTCGATTCGATTTGAATCGATTTATGCATAGCACGAGTTTAATAAAGAAGGATTTATTTAAATATATAAAATTCTTTCAACAAATTTTTGTAAAAACTTAAAGAAGGAAACTGTTCTACACCAACTTATCTCAATATTATGTAAATAAGCAACATCTCATTAACAAAAGAAACTTACATTTTTTTTCTCATATAAAAATATTAAAAACACATTAGGTAGGGGAGGGGAGGTGAATGTTATTTTTTTGTTACAATTTGGGTTGGTCTGTGAAAGAGATCATTTTGTTAAATTCTCACTTCAAAACCAGAATTAAACAAAATTTCCCAATTGATCAGCTGACCTCTCAACAATACCCTTTGATGTTAACCTGATTGTTTAACATGGCATTGATACAACTACTTTCCCCTACCCTTCCATTAACCGATTACAACCCTTTCAACTCTGATCATGCAGAACATGTTAATGGCTTGACTTATGAATATTTTATGAGGTTTATAGGTTTAAGATGGGAGTGTTGATCAATTGTTTCTCAAAGTTTATCAATCATAATTAGTAATATTTACGTTAGAAAAATAAAACCCCTAATTTAGTTGTTAATACAAGATTAATACTTTAAATGAATAATAGATGAAACACCTTCGACTATTAATGGCGTAAGTTTACTAATTATGAATGTTAATCATTTTCAAAGGAATAAATTCTAGTTATTACAAATTTCCTGATGTATGAAAATTTAAAAGTTTTACAAATAGAGTCACAGGAGTAATTTGACTCCTTCTACATTTAATACTCCACTCTTCTCTACTTTTTTTTCCACAATATTCTCCTTATTTATATATGACCAAAACTAATTTATACCCGTTTCTACATAAAAAGTTTTTTAGCACGCCATTTTGGATTTCGGTCTTTTTATTTTATTTTGTACGGCAATATGGTTAGGATAAAACAATTCCCTTAATACTGACGTCAACAAATGGTCTTCTTCCCATAGTAAAAGCTAATAAATCAACTGTAATATTGATCATTAATTTCTCTCATGGAGTAGTTGCACTTATTTCATAAAACATGAAAATAATTTTATTTCAAACAAGTTGTACAAACGAAATTTATTATTTTATCTCCTGGATTTCCTTCCGCATGGATACGATTTCAAAAGTTTTTAACTCCTTCTGTAAGAGTTTAATTGAATATAAAATACCCCTTAATGTATTATTTACCTTGTTTGTTTGACAAGGACGTAATTAACATTGTTATTGTATCCATGAACACCAAAGTAGATTTCGATCCGAATATGAAAACAATTTTAATACCTTCCGTGTTTTGTATCATATTGGGCCGCATTTATGAACTTTCTTTAGGATTACCTTTATTTAAAGTTTAATTTATGCTGCTTCCTTAGTCATTCTCAATAATCTTTCATTTTATAAACATACCTTTTGTATTTCCTTTATTAAGGAAGAGAAATTTCTAAAGAATTTTATAGAAATTTATCCTTCCTTAGCATTGAGGATGGTCAAGAGCTACATAAAACCTAAATTAACTATTGTTGAACGGTAACCTTGGTTTGTTACTAAAAAAAATGTGAAAATGATGGAAGATCAAGACGAAGTGTAGAATTTTTTTCTGTATCTAAATGAGGTGACGCGATTTAACGATAATATACCTAAGGGATGTCCAGAAGATATGTTATTTATATAGATCCAATGTGTAAACTTTTATGGGGTAATATTTTTTTGTTAAATTTTTCCTTATTGTATATTCCCGACGACTTCCATAAATAAGCGGATTGTTTAAAGTTGCATGATATAAACATAGCATAAAATAGATACGTACTAGACAATATTAAAAAATATTGCATGAGAAGAAACAAAGTTACTGAAAATAGAACACTATTATTGTATGGTACATAATTACAGCTAAATTTAAAATGAAAATTATAAAATGCTGGCAACTTTTTTATCCTTTAGTCTTTTGTTTTGTGATTTTGAATTCATAGTCAAACGATTAAAAAAAAGAATCAAATGTACTAGCACACGGTTATTATCGAACAATGAGCTGTAATAATTACTGAAATTTCATTGGATCTTATTGATGTCGTAATTGATATTTATGAAATAGTTCCTTTAATCTCTCCTTTGTAAAGGAAATAAAATATTAAGGAGTGTTCATAAAATGTGATTCCAGTTAAAGGGTGGCTTAGTGTAAAGGAACAGTTAAGTGTTTCCTTAGGAAAGTCCTAAGGAACGTTCATCAATACGGTCCTTTATCTCTTAATAGAATTATATTTCTCTTCCCTTGCATTAGCATACACGTAATATAGTAAACTTTATTAATTTTGTGAAATATTAATATATCCTAGATGTCTTTCAAATACGTTTTCAATCCTAATTTTCTGTCTATGAGTAATGTTTTGTACTCTTTTTGGTGTAAACAATTTTATTTATTTTTAGCTATTTCTATCGCGTTAATCAGGAGTCTTAGAAGAATTAAGAATGTAATTTTCAAAAATCTCAAACACATTTACTAATTTTACTTAATTTTTAATTGTGATTTATGTACGTGCTACATACTTCGTACTAAATTTGACTTGCGAGCATTTTTCACTTACAAAATAATATTATAATTATAAATATTATATTATATATATTATATAATCTGGATCAAAGCAGAAACAATCTTGTGCCTGAAACAATTAATTTTACAAATGTATCCATTTATTGTTTGCTAAATGATAAAGATAATAATCGTACAATTTAAATTATATATATTTGACGTTTCTTTTAGAAAATGTTTTTTTTTAATTATAAAAGTAACAGATATGGTTTTGTTACGGCTTTAGTAGGAGCGATTCTTAAACTTATACATCACTTCAGTGATTACATTCTTAACAAAACATTTTACAAAATTTTGTTTAGAGGAAGTTTAAGGTAAATCCAGCAGAGGAAAATAATAGGTATTGTAGGAGTATAGAAATTGAGAAAAGAGAAAAGGAGTGTGTTAGGATTAGATACATATTAGAATAAAAATATAATAATTAGGAAAATATTTAAGTAGAAGCTATACATGAAACCCAGAATAGTGACAAGTATTGTGAAAGAAATAAGAAAATGATGAAATGCTTGCCTTGCATGGGCAACCTACTTCGCAAGGCAGGTCAAAGAGATATAAGCGGCGAGTCAAGAGAAGGGGGGATCAATCGATCAACTGCGGGAGCGAGCACGTCAGAGGGAACGTTCGAGGCCGGAGCGAGGATCAGCCGTTGAAGCGGTCAGACAAGGGCGCGAAGGTTCTATTGGCGAGTTGGAGCTACCAATAAACTCATGAGTGTCAAGCTGTAGTAGCGGCTTTACAAATTACAGAAAGGGTGAGCAAATAGACAACTTATCAAAGCTTGTAGTCATCAATATATATATATATATATATATATATATATATATATATATATATATATATATATATATATATATAAACATACCCGCTCTTGTTCAGAGGACACCTCGTTCAGAGCACAGCAGAGTGTTCCCTGAACAAGAGTATATATAACGCGGGACCGACTCTTACCAACCAACTACAACCTGGAGTGAATTTACTGCAGGGAATTGGGAATTGGGATTTCCCGCATTTTCTTAACTTTAGTTTAATGTGCTAAGTACTTATATATACATGTTTAGCGACACTATTTTTTTCAAGTGTTTATAATATGTATTTAGAGTTCTTATAATTATATAAACTATGTAAAGTGTAACACTATCACGTTATTTTTTAAACAAAGTATCCAGTAATTAATTATAGTAGGTTATTTTGTTAAAATTATTATAAAATAATGCCGGAAAAACATACAATTTGTTTTTGGTATTATGTTCATAAATTAATAAATTTGAATTTACCGGTAATCTAGTCCGTTTACGTAAAATTACTTTTAAAAAACCGTTTGACGAAATATATTGAAATTTTCAGAAAATATACTTATAACTACTGTGAACATATGTGTCTAATATCAAGTAGATAGGATCATTTCTAGTTTGATAATTGAAAGAAAATAAAAAATTGGTGAAACTAACATATTTTTGTCTGCGTCTCCTCCTATATCCCAACAATGTATGAATATTTAAATCTGATAAACATAGAAATTATTGACGGGAATGTTCTGTACAGAAAACAATTTAATTTGAAATGATACCTACAACCGTTCCTGAGTTATAAACTGTTATATGAAAATAGGGAACTTTTCCCGAGCGAAGCGGGGTATATAAAAAAGTAATAACTCAAAAACCGCTTATAATACAGAGTTATGCATGGTCTCATTCTTATTTTCTCATCATTTTCTATAAATGCTGATATTATGTCATCTTTAGGTTAATAACTTCTAAATTCTATATTAAAAAAATCAAGATTGTATTCTATAAATTATCTATACACTACTCCCTTTACATAAAATAACATAAACAAGGACCGTTTTACGAAATATATTGAAAACTTCACATAATGTTTGTATAACTACTGCAAACATATGTGTCTCATACAGTATCAAGTATATACAATCCTTTCTCGTTCGAATAATGAAGAAAATTCTAAAATTTACAAACTAAAAATGTTTTTGTTTGCCGTCTCCTCCAATATCTTAATGATTTATGAATATTTCAATCTGATAATCACAGAGGTTATCGAATGGAATACTTTGTATACAAAACGATTTGATTTGAAATTATACATACAACCATTCCTGAGATATAAACTTTTATATGAAAGAAAAAAATGACATTCTCACAGCGTGGTAGGGGGGGGGATGGTTACTAAAATATATAATAACTCATGAACCGTTTATAATACAGAGTTATGCATGGTCCTTATTTTCTCCTCTTTTCCCATAAATAGTGGAACATCTTTAGGTTAATAGCTTCAAAATTCTATATTAAATCAATCAAGATTCCAAACAAATATTTATCTGTATTACACTCCGTTTAGTTAAATTACATAATAAAAGAACTGTTTTACGATATGATTTTTTAAGTCTTAGAGGTAAACTGCTACTGTGCTATATTAATCTGATCCCGTAGCTCTGTTTCTTATCTATTATTAACTTTACCAACTCGTACATTACTTATTCATATTTTTCATTAAGACGTGGATATTTCCAATGAAAAGACAGTTTTTTTTCAACAATCACTTATTACTTGCTAATAAATTATGGAATTAACAAATTATATTAGATTGATACAAATTATCTCTTAAATAATAAAACTGACTTAGTTTTAATATTTCAAAGACGGCTAACGTATTGCATACGATGTAAAAATTGAATCTTAATTGATAAAAAAAAACTAAAACTACATACATAAAAAAAAAGTGATTTTAACATGAAAATTTTAAAAGTGAACCTTCCTGGTCATTTAATGAGGCAAATTCGTTTATTATTGAGTTCAATCCTAAAGTAGATGCACACCACTTTCAATTACATATCTAAATTGTAATTATATATCTAAATTACAAATTCTCTCCTGTGTCATTGTGGATCTTAAATATATTTTGAATAGTTTTACTATACTGAATGATCTTTCATATAATGCCACAGACACTGGTATTGTTAGAAGAAGTTTGAGTACTATGACTAAACTGTTATTCGCTTTAAATCCAAATGAGAGAAGTGACTTAAGACGTCCTTAGATTATTCAAAGTCAAGGTCTTCATCATTTGATTTTGATCTTCTTAATAAGATTATAACATCTTTTATGTCTTTTAAGTCCATAACTTTTAAATTATTAAAATTATGATAGTCTTAATTGTTTTTATTTTTATATCTCTATGAGAGTTGTAAAATTCAATTTTTTTATATTTTTGTTAGGTTTGGTTAGGTTATGTACATTTCAGTGTGTATAGGAAATGACAAAAAAAAGTATAGAGTTAACCAGAACATCGTATCTTGAATCAATAGTTTTTGAGAAAATAAATATTTTATGAAAATCTAGCCTATTTCTAGCCTTCAAAAAAGTTCACTTTTTTGGGTTAAGAATTATTTTCTCAGGATCCCTGCAGTCGTGGACCGCTAGGATGTACTATAAATAACATGACGTAACTACGATAAAAACTAGTAGGATTAATAAGTTGCTACATTTTTAAGTGCGATTTTTGTAACATTGAGCAATGTTATGTAAGAAATGTTGATGTTATAAAATATGATGTATTGGGTAAGGATGCCGCTGACTTTATCGCGAGGGAACTGTTTAGGCGGACTGTCAATATACGTGTAGGGCCTACTAGTAATAATAAACAATAGATCTGGCCTGCTATGATGCGATGGTAGCTCTGCTGAACCATCGTTTCCCCACACCACTGCGACCTCCAAATTGACCAATAACCATAAGATTCTTATCGCTCAGGCAAATCCTGCATATACATTATGTTTGATTTATTATCATGTTATAATGATTAATCAATGTTACTATTAAATAAATCAATGTATAAGTACTTAGTTTGTATATTATGGAAGTACATTTTCTGATATTATCTTTTTGTAAAGACATTTCTCTTGTTAGGAAAAAATATGTATTATTTAAATAATTTAAAAAAAGGATTAAAGTACTGCTATTAACACATAACAATTATAATTGGAAAATTTTCTTTGATTAAAAGTTTTTAAACAACTTCGTCTTTTTACTATATATGAAAAATGTTAACAGTTCAGATATGGTTTGTTAGTTTTGGCAAAATATTAAACAAATTATATGGTTGTAATCATTACACATTCTCGACACTGTATACAGTTTCAGAAGCCTATAATTCAAATAAACTACGACTACAATATGAATCAGTCAATGGTATGATTTTACCAAACTATATGCTATAGTTCTATACGTTTAAACTATATGCTATTAGAATAAGACTACATTTTAAACATACCTACATGCAAAACCTTAATAGAATTTAAATAAAGCGAATTCAATACTGTACGTATACATTTAACACATTTGTACAATATAGATTGAGGTAGACGAAATGTGTCTATTTAAATGTTAACCCCACTAGTTTTGCAATATGACATCACATAATACGCTATATACACTATGAATAATATAAGATTAAAATCGCAACAAAATTACATTTATAAAGCGTAAATGTAATTTACACATTTAAATTTTATTTTAAAAATTACATTTATGTATAAGCGTTCAATATAAAATTTAAAATAATAAAATTATAATTAATTTCTTCAGCATGCGCGGCTATCATTACATAGCTCAATACAATTATACATACTTACTGATATCGATTCATCAAAATTACCTAAAATTCTCCTAATCAGTTTTTGGAAATGCATATTTGAAGTACTTAAAATGTATAATAAAATGTTGAAAATGGAAAATATGGCTAATCATAATCAGCATCTAAATAATATGGGCTAACAATGCAATTGAGCCCTGCCATGCAATTAAAGAAAAATTGCCATGAAATGGTGCTGATCTGTATAATTGAAAAATAGCTGTATTAAATAAAAATATTATTTCATTTTTTGTTTAAAAAAATTGTATGAGCACATTCAACTCTTTAGCATTTAATATCTCGTAAACTATTAACATTACAAAAAAGTTACATGAGACAAAAAAGTTTTATTTTTAACGACTAATAGGATACTACTTTTATTTTGTCTGTAGGTCAAAGGAAAACCGAGATATCAATCAACAAATAAACACATAATTCCTTGATAAATGTTTATAACGCCAAAGATTTTCTTAAATCAAAATATTATGGAATTATGATTACTTTTAATAATAATTATTAAATCTATTGCCAATAAAATTACCAAATATTACCTTGAACTAATTAAATATTAAAATGACTAATTTTGTGTCAGATTTTACGACACAACTAAATTAAATGTTAAGTTACAATAAATTTGTTTCATTGTTGTACTCTTATTGTACAGTTCAATTCTGTCTTGTGTAAGATATTAAGACATGTCTATAAATCGATTAAAACAGATAAATAAACAAAATAAAAATAGTAGGCTACTACTTCTTGGAAGAATTCTTCGTATTTCGATGAATAATCAGTACATATGAATTAGCCAAGTGTGGGAACGGAAAAATAGTTTCATTCACAGGACAGATAATATGCGTCCCCTTGAAAGATGGGGGGGGGGGGGTGTTGTGTTCTATCCGACAATACAAAAAATATGTTTGAATAAAAACGTAATTACGTAATATCGAAAGATGTTGTGCAACAATATAGGCTTATATATACTTTGTCGGTTAAAAAAAAATCGTTAAAACATTACATCATACATTTTTGAAATAACATATTTTTAAAATATCTATCTCTTTATAACCAACAGCCGTGTGGCAAATTTTTTTTATAGCATCTAAACGGTTGGGTTTAATTTAAATAAATATTAAAGATAAAAAACTCATATACGAGTTTTAGTTGAAAAAACAAAAAAAAAATCCTATTTCAATAAATGAAGTTCGACATTTTGAAAAATAACTGTTTATAAAAATATTGTTTTAAAACTCACAAAAAGTAATTAAGGTTTTTAATGTTTTATTCTAGTTCTACATTAGTGTTTACGCATCCTAGACTATGCCTATTTACAATTTTCGTGATTAAAAAAATGGAAAGTATGAAAAATCCCCTCTTGAAAATGTATTAGAAGTTTAATATTCAAAACATTAAGCACCTATTACTCTTAATCGAGTAGGTTTATCAAAAATTAACCTAGAATAAAGATTCTATATTTTTTTTTACAGAACTCGAAAACACTCCCCATAAGAAATTATAAAGTTGGTACCCATATTGAAAAAGGCGGGGATCTTTCAGAGCTAACAAAAAAATTTTCCACACACCCGCGTCCACTTCTGGCTTCGTGTTTATAATTAATATCCAAAAATATATTTAATACTGTACCAGGAAAGAGTAATGCAGTTTCCTCATTTACTGTTTTTCGTCAGATTGTTTACGAGATACCAATGGTGGCAAAGATAAAATGATAAAATGAATGGTACATTGTGGTTTTCTCGCAATAACTCTTCTTTTAGAAAAGTGAGGCGAATTTTATGGTTTTGGTAAAAAGAACCACTTTTTTGTTTTAGATTTTTGCATTGTTTGCATACTGATCTTTATACAGGACGTGATGTAGAGCAATTTTTTTTTTTTAATCAGCTTTCTAGAAGAAATGGTCGTTTTATTAACAAGCATTGAATTTATATTGTATTTCCCTACCAAAATAGTATTGTCAACATAGAAAACAGTTTTAGGTTTTTAAAATATTTTGGATATAATTTTAGGGGTTGGTAGACTAATATGGAGTAGTAGTAATGTTGTGTAGTAGAAGCCCCAGAGGGAGTTATGTCGTGGTTTATTTATGATAAAAAGGACCTCTTTTGTTGGGTAACATTTTCCTAGAGAGCTCTATGAGAAGTTAGAACAATGATAGTATTAGGTCAGTTGTCAGGATTGTTATAATGGCTAGGTACCTTGTTATTATTACGACAAACATATAGTCATTTATTGCTCTCAGATCTGACCTAGCATATGACGGACCTAAGTGTTTAACATGATATCACTTTGAAGCATGTTCCATAATATTTGGCATAATAAAAAAATAAATAAATAAACACAGCAAACTCCAATTTTACCTAATTAGTCAATATTTACCTAGAGGCTAGCACTTACCCTATGCCATATAGTATAACCTATATTTATGTTTGATGGTGGCTCAAGGTAATGTGAGAAATGTACTTTTTGTATGTTACGGTTAAATGTACGGTTAAACCATCCTTCTGTACAAAGAAGTAGGGGCCTATTTATTTCATAACCATAATAATTTTAAGCTTAAGCGGTCCTAATGTTCGATTAGTTTTAGTCGAAACTTAAGCGTTTTAGATATTGTGTTTAAAGTTCATATATGTGTCAATAATATGTGTTTAAAATACTAATGAAATTTAAATGTCCAAAATTTAAAAGAATAGCATTAAAATTGGATTTGATTTTTATTATTGATATATTTTCATTTTGATTGTATTAAATTCTGGCATAAATATAGTTGCTCTGCATTAAAGACAATAGACATTAGGCATTAGAGACCTACTAAAACCTACCATAAAAACCGATACCCAAAACTGTAGTTTTTTTTTATACATCAACACACTGTAGCATCTTTGTTTTATTAGGGGCAGAGAACGACTTACTAGACTGCTAATTTTGTAGCTTGGTCAATTTTTATGTCTGCAATCAATGAAACATGAAGAAATACAACAAATTTGATGTTAGATCAATTTGGACGAAGATCATAGATCATATCTGATTGACGTTTATGCAAACGGCCACTAATCTAATATCTGCGTCGAACTTCTGCATCTCATTAATGAACTGATACGTGGTAGCTGTAGCTGCTGGTTCTTATTCCAGGAAAATATCATTGTACGTCTTTAAATTTAGTAGATGAAAATGACATTTTAACAGATTATTACCGAACATACAAAGACAATTTTGTGAAATTTGCATTAAAAAATAATTTATAAAACGCTTTTCGTGGTCGGTTATATAAAATATGTTGGGCGAAACTAACAGTAGGAAGGAAATCAAAAATAACTTACATTTTTGGGTACACAAAATGATTTGAAGTAATTATATCATGATAAAATTTATACAGATGATTTATTTATGAATAGAATCCATTTTGTGAAAATTTCAATAATATATAATTAAAAGTATTCGAATTATAATCGAAAATCTACTCCGAAGAACAATTTACTATCATCTGTAAATGATTTTTGACCAAAAAACACACTTATAACTAGTAGATGGAATTGAAATTTTAACAGTTTATTATAGAACATACAAAGAACATTTTGTGAATGTTTTATGCAGAAACTTGACACTGCATTCTGAATTATCATAACAGAAACAGTTATGCTTTTGTCTTACGTTAATCGGCCGACCTAAAGCGTTGTAACTAACTGTTTTTATATTCAATAAAACTTAGTATAAAACAGTTAATATATTTATATTTTAATATAAATTTTTTCTTAGTCGTTTAATCAGAACTGATTTAATTCTTCATGATTTAACTCGTGTTCTAAATGGATTGCATGGAACTGAATACCAATATGATATTAATTAGGATTCAACTTGAAATGTTAGTATGGGGGGGGGAGAATTTAATACCTGGACAATTCAATAATGTCGATCCATTGTACACGTATCCGGGATGTAGGTCCAGAAAGCCGACAATATTTACTTACGTACATCCGGAACCGACTGCTTAAAAATTTTTTACCCACCTATCTCTACCAGACGCTACTGTGTGAAAATGGTTGGTTGGTGATAGATTCTAAGAAACTGTGAGAACAACCACAACCCTTTATAATTAGTTGTATACAGTACTTGTTTTCGTTGAACAGTTTTACATATATGCAGTTTGTTTATAATTTTCAGTCAAATATTCTGTGAATGAGTGAAATTAATATTGTGATTTGAACTGTTGTAACATAAAGGATATTTTCCGACTATTTCCAAAACCTCAGGAGATGGTTCCTTGGGTCAAAATAAGTAAAAGAAATTAAAAAATCCTGTGATTATACATCCGCAAACTTTTATTTTACTTACTAGTTGCAGTGTGCACTTTCTATATAAAAATGCATATTTCATGAATTGTTCAATGTATCAGTTTTAAATTTAGTGAATACTATAAACACCTTTTCTAAAACCAATAATCAACTTGAAGTGATTAACAGTTTCTAAATGAAGGGGATTTTTTTTTTTTTTTAATTTCAGGACTCAGCAATTTCACTGTAAAATTCAAACATCAATACAAAAATCGTGTAGGCCTATAAGAGTTGAATCCATCTATGTCTCATTTATTAGGATGGGAAAAAAATAAATGAGATGTAGTAATTTGACTGGGCTTTTAATCGATTTTACCATTGTTTTTTTATGATTTTACACATTCCACAATATTTATGATTTTTAACATATTAACGATCATAACTAAAATGATTAAATGTGCTATTCTAAAAAAATGAAGTTAATTGGATTCTGAAATTAAGGCATGTTTTTTATTATTCTTTGAATTTTTACCATAAAATTACAGGATGTCCCGAAATTTGACAACAAACGTATTAAGTAGCCACCATTATGATTCTTTTTTCAAGATAAGATGTTTACGATTTTAACTCTGTACTAGGTTTGATTCTGATAAAAATAACATTTTTGAAATAAACATTTAATGTAAAAAATACAAAACTGCTGGTAGTCTTTCCAAAAAATGTTTACTTCTTTTGATGCTACAAACCATATCCTTACCTTTTGCAACGTACTTTAAAAACATTATCTATATAAAGGAAGATAAAATTCACTGAAGTCTCATGACTTTAACTTTATCATGGAGGGGAAAGATACCATATTTAACTATAAAAAAAATGTTTTGTTTGTAATTAAGTATGATTATTTTCTGTTATAACATTCCTATTTTATTAACAATTTATTCATTAATAAATAAATTGACGGTTTCTGGTGCAAAATTACTATATTGGTGTTTGACTTTATAATGTCATGAAATAAGTTTAGATTCAGGAATATATTAAATCCACTGATGAGATAAATCCATGCCAACATAATAAGATGTACGACTAATTTGTATTCTTAAATTAAAATAAAGGGTGATATGCAAGTTCTTTGGGAGCTCATTCTATACATTAATTTTTTTTTTGTAATCTCTATCATGAAAAGTGTAAAAATTATTGGTTATCGGTCTATCCATCTTTGCCTATGTGTTACATACAGTAAGTAAAAACATAATATCTCAAAAACGATTATTATAAATTATCTTACAATTTTGCTAGTATTTTTTTATACTAGTGCGTCTACAATAGCTTTTATTAATTTAACTTCATTATGACCCTAAAGTCATAATAATAGTGTATGAGAGTGGTTACATTTTTAAAACGATCTACAAGATTGACAAAAGATGTTTTTTTTTAAGCATGTTCTAAATACATTGATATTGTGAAAATAAATCGCACTTGCCATAGGATTTTTTTATAATACACCCCTCATTTTACAGTTGTACCCACAAAAATAATGGTGAAAGGTAAATAAGCACATCATTATGTTCCTTTTTAAATTCTCTGTAAAGCTATATATAGTTTACATTTTAAAACATTTAATTAAATGGGAAAATAACGATGGAAGGTAAGATAAACGAACATGCAACCGTTTTGATTTATCGCAGATAAAAACTAATGATACTAAAAATTGTTTCCTATTAGAGGTTTATAAAAAATATTGTTCTGTACAACGTAGGCCTACTCAAGTTTCGTAAATGAAATAATCAATACAACCCTTATTATTAACGTTCTTGTGAATTATTACTGATATCTCTATATTGGATTGTTATAGATTTTCGCAATTTTCACAAACTTTTTAAAAATATGTAAATAAACTCTAACCAAAAAGTTGTTATTATAATTTCTATTAGAAAATTTTACAATTTTAAACAAATGATGTTGTTGGTCAGCCGACAGCATTTAAAAATACGATTCCGGTTGCTATTTCAATTCTACAATTTTAGTTTCGATTCTTGATTCTAAATTCGATTTCGTTTCCTAAATCATAGTAGGCTAGTTGTTCAAAGTCGTCACTCCACTCCGACTCATTTACATTATTTTACTATCATGGTAAATTCAACTAAATGTTCACTTTGTGCATATTGATTTTCTATTTTCTTAACATCTTCGACACAGTTTTTCCACAAATTTTCTGATAATTATTCCCTGACATGAATCAAATACTCGTTACTAAAAATTAACTGTTAGAGAGCTCACAGTTTAGTCAACTACGCTGAGATTTATTTATAAACAATACTGACATAAATCGATACCAATAAAAATTGGGAATGTTTTGTTTTGTTTGTGAAAGATGTGCAGAGGCAGAGACTGCAGCGATGGAGGAGTGTAAACTAAAGTAACGAGTATATGTATTAACACATGATGAGAATACATTACTATAAATTAAACCTACTTTATTTATGAAAATAAATTTAAAACTACAAAATGGAATTTGTGCAAACCAAATTTGTAGAGGAAAACAATTATTGGCAGAGAGTGCTGTATTTGTATTGTGACCAGAGTGTCATTTTCTGAGCAACTAGCAAACGGTAAATGCCTTTTACGACTCATAAAACGCATTAAAAATATAGTATTTGAATTTATACTTCTATAAGTTGAGTTTTTGAGTTCTACATAATTAATACGTCAGTTTCCTAAAAACGTTTTTCCTGTATTCTTACCTAAAATTAATATAACAGTATTGGACAAAATTGTATAAACGAGGGTTGTAGTGATTATTTTATTGGGTTCTAAACAAAAATACTTCTAAGCCGTAACACGATAAACATTTAGCACCCTTTGTTTTTATGCTGCGATGATACAAATACGCCTGTTTATGAAAAACGACTGCAAAACCATGTTTATTTTTTACAATCGGTCGTTATTTTCACATTTAACAAATTATTTAAAAAAATATAAACTATTTATGGTTACAGAGAATTTAATAATAATCACAAACATATAGGCCTATGTTAATTTATTTTTTAGTGTTACTTTTGTGAGTACAACAACACTGCAAAGTGAGGGGATCTATAAAAAAATATAATACAGTAGACGTCTGTGAAGTTGGCCCAACCTAGGTAGCCCAACCGCTTCAAAATAGTGCCAATCGTTAGTTTTGCGTTAGTTTCGGTTAGTTCTCCTAAATTAAACGTTAGTTTCGCCTTGGTAGTCGTCTAAAACGGATGTTAATTATGGTTGGGCCAACTTCACACGAGCCCAGCCAAAATTAAAAATTTAACTTATTATTACGTGAATCAGTTCCTTTACGTTAGTTTCGAATAGTTCTGACAGAGAAATCGTTAGTTTCGCATTCCTAACAGGTTTTATATGGGTTGGGCTAATTCACGCTTATTGAAAATAGCACGGAAACAAATTAATACCATGCCAATCGTAAGTTTTGGGTTACTTTCGGTTAGTTTTGTTAAAATAAACGTTAGTTTCGCTTTCCGAAAGTTAGTTTTTTTAAAGCTTAGGCTATGTAACTTTTTCTCAGGAAAGGAATAAGATATCTTAATGATTTTTTTAAATAGTTCAGGGGAAGAACTCTTTTGGTTGAAATAATAATATTTGTTATCAACCTAATAGGTATATATATATAAAAAAAATGTTTCTTGATAAAAAAATAATATTTTTAAAACTTTACCATAAATCTAAACATTATTAAATATATATATATAGTTTCCACCTATGTCCAAAGACCTACTTTGAATAATAAAAATATTTCCAAAAAGTTATCTTCAGCCATTTCTGAGAAAAAGGAACATAGGTTAACATTACGAAGGATAAGGCGCAGTGACCCACTTATGTAACAATTGTCCTCCAGATAATGATTTAGGTACAAAATAGATAGATGTATAGATAATTTATTTACAGTTATTGTAGTACAAGGTGTTTGTAAAATAATAATAATAAACAGATTGAATAGGCTAATGTAATTATCATTAGAAAACTGAAATAAACACGTGCAAACAAATTTAAATAGCGTGAAAATTACAACTTACTAAATTACAACCGTGACTAATAACAACAAGGTTTATAATTATTTAGACTAATTATAATAATTTAGATAATTATTATAAAATAACAAAAATGCAATAAATTCAAACAATGAAACATTATTGATATTTTACTCTCAACGAAGCATATGTATAGTAATCAAAGCTGTTTGTAAACACACAAATAAACACATTACGTAGGCCTACCTATTTACATTTTATTGGAAATTTTAACTCATAATAGGTACTGTTGCTGTTTACAAAAATGATACCATACATTATTGTTACGTAAATACATAGTATTTGGGATCAACCCAACAATGCAATTAGTACATTGTACATAGTACATAGTACAACACTAGATTTGTTTAGTACATTTAAAACTTATTTAAAAAACACAACGCCCCAAAATTATTACAAAAGAAAGAATATTATTATTGAGGATAAAAAATCATAGTGTTGTTACATTTGATTTGTAATGTATATAAAAAACCATAGATAAGAAACTAACTGAAAAATATAAATAGTAAATATCAGAAGTGGGTAAAACTTGACAACTTAATGAGATTTTTCAAGAATTACAACACGTAATACAAACTAAATGCAGTAACAGGAAATAAATGCAGTACTAGTCTTTAAGTGGGTAAAACTAACAACTACATTAACTACAGCAATAATTACAATAGTAAGTATTTAAATACAAACTTACTGAAATAACATACAATATTCAACACAGTAACAAAGTTAAACCTAACAACAAACCAAGGTTAACCAAGAATGACATACGTAGGTATGACAGATTTATTTATTATTTAACTCATGTTTACTAACAAAGCATTTCCCCCCGTAATGGATGCCAGTATTAAATACACTTCCAATAACAAATCATGATAAGAATGATGGATTTGTCAACACATTCTCTCTTCATTATCTCGGAAGACAAAAAAATAATAGTGCACAGTTGCTTACTGTTCTATTTCCTTTTACCAGTTTAGATTTACTTTAGGCAGTTTATTGTCTTCAACACATTAGAATCGGGTCCGAACACTGTGTCACACTTAGGCAATTCCTTTTGTAGTTATTTAATTTACTTTGATTTTAACTGGGATTTCCACCAATATTTTTGGACGGAATAATAGTTTTACTATGTATATGTGTGTGAGAAAGTTAGTAAAATATTTGTCCACTAAATATTAGTTTTACAATGTATAAGTGTGCAATATTAAAGTAATATTTTGGAATATATTAATAGTTTTACTATGTATGTATGTGAAAGTTAGTGCAATATTATTATTATATTGAACAATAGTTTTAAGATCTATAGTTGTGTGAGATAGTTATAACGTAAAACTAACGAATGGCATGGTTTTAATTTGTTTCCGTGCAATTCTCAAAAAACCTGAAGTTAGCCCAACCCTTTTAACTCATATAAAACTCGTTAGGAATGCGAAACTAACGATTTCTTTGTCAGAACTATTCGAAACTAACGTAAAGAAACTGATTCATGTAATAATATATTCAATTTTTAATTTTGGTTGGGCTCGTTTGAAGTTGGCCCAACCATAATTATTAACATACGTTTTAGACGACTACCAAGGCGAAACTAACGTTTAATTTAGGAGAACTAGCCGAAACTAACGCAAAACTAACGATTGGCATGGTTTTAATTTGTTTCCGTGCAATTCTCAAAAAGCGTGAAGTTAGCCCAACCCTTTTGTCTCATATAAAACTCATTAGGAATGCGAAACTAACGATTTATTTGTCAGAACTATTCTAAACTAACGTAAAGGAACTGATTCATGTAATAAAAAATTCAATTTTTAATTTTGGTTGGGCTCGTGTGAAGTTGGCCCAACCATAATAATTAACATCCGTTTTAGACGACTACCAAGGCGAAACTAACGTTTAATTTAGGAGAACTAACCGAAACTAACGCAAAACTAACGATTGGCACTATTTTTAAGCGGTTGGCCTACCATGGTTGGGCCAACTTCACAGATATATAGGCCTACAGTAGCAGCTGTGAGATTGGTTGTTGGCAACATGCCCATGTCGAATCGAAATTGACTGCTGCTTCGGCTTTCCTCCAAAGAGATACAGTTATCAGTGTTTATAATAATGATAAGCTGAAGATAGTAATTTACAGGTCTTATCAAGACGTGTAGCGGTTGTTCCAGTTGCATGTGATATATTTAAATAACAAATTTGTATATTTTTCTCTGCACAAAGGATAAGTCAAAACAATGAAACACTTCAAACCGTAAATTATATAAATTAGTTTATTTTGTTACCACTAAATCAAATACTAAAATCTAATCTGTCAATGTGCTTTTTAAGTGTTTTAGTCCTCAGATGTGAGGAAAAACCTGGGACCACTATTGTGTCAATATGACTTGTAAGTGCTTAAGTCCTCGGATGTGAGGGGAAAAAATGGGGCCTTTAATGTGACGTATGGGTTGTCCAAGAGCTTAGGACCTCGCTTTTATGTTAATGGTTGACTTTTTTAAAAGACTCGATACAAAAAAATAAAGGTCTGTATGTTTTTATTGGCCCTTTCTAAAAAGACGTATGTAATTTAAATTACACAAAAAGTATGTAAAATAAATTATTACACAACACATTATATACACATACACACGCACATTAACACTACTTTATTTTAAAAGAAGTCACATAGACGGACATTATTGTTCTTTTATTATATAAAATAGAGTGACTTGGATACAAACACAATGAGTTTTAAATCAGTATTTCGTATGACTGGGTAAGTATCATGATGGCGTTTATAATAAGTAGATAAAAACCTTTTCCATGAAATAATACATGTGTGAGCCAATTGTGATTTGAATCGGTCAAACGGTGTCTTAGTACTGTAATAATGTTAGACTGGGTAAGTAACATGATGGCGTTTATAATAATTAGACAAAAACCTTCTCCATGAAATAATACATGTGTGAGCCAATTGTCATTTTAATCGGTCAAACGGTGTCTTAGTAATAATGTTAGACTGGGTAAGTAACATGATGGCGTTTATAATAATTAGACAAAAACCTTCTCCATGAAATAATACATGTGTGATCCAATTGTCATTTTAATCGGTCAAACGGTGTCTTAGTAATTATGTTAGACTGGGTAAGTAACATGATGGCGTTTATAATAATTAGATAAAAACCTTCTCCATGAAATAATACATGTGTGATCCAATTGTCATTTTAATCGGTCAAACGGTGTCTTAGTAATAATGTTAGACTGGGTAAGTAACATGATGGCGTTTATAATAATTAGTTAAAAACCTTCTCCATGAAATAATACATGTGTGATCCAATTGTAATTTTAATCGGTTAAACGGTGTCTTAGTAATAATGTTAGACTGGGTAAGTAACATGATGGCGTTTATAATAATTAGATAAAAACCTTCTCCATGAAATAATACATGTGTGATCCAATTGTCATTTTAATCGGTCAAACGGTGTCTTAGTAATAATGTTAGACTGGGTAAGTAACATGATGGCGTTTATAATAATTAGATAAAAACCTTCTCCATGAAATAATACATGTGTGATCCAATTGTCATTTTAATCGGTCAAACGGTGTCTTAGTAATTATGTTAGACTGGGTAAGTAACATGATGGTGTTTATAATAATTAGATAAAAACCTTCTCCATGAAATAATACATGTGTGATCCAATTGTCATTTTAATCGGTCAAACGGCGTCTTAGTAATAATGTTAGACTGGGTAAGTAACATGATGGCGTTTATAATAATTAGATAAAAACCTTCTCCATGAAATAATACATGTGTGATCCAATTGTCATTTGAATCGGTCAAACGGCGTCTTAGTAATAATGTTAGACTGGGTAAGTAACATGATGGCGTTTATAATAATTAGATAAAAACCTTCTCCATGAAATAATACATGTGTGATCCAATTGTCATTTGAATCGGTCAAACGGTGTCTTAGTAATAATGTTAGACTGGGTAAGTAACATGATGACGTTTATAATAATTAGATAAAAACCTTCTCCATGAAATAATACATGTGTCAGCCAATTGTCATTTGAATCGGTCAAACGGTGTCTTAGTAATAATGTTAGACTGGGTAAGTAACATGATGGCGTTTATAATAATTAGACAAAAAACCTTCTCCATGAAATAATACATGTGTGAGCCAATTGTCATTTGAATCGGTCAAACGGTGTCTTAGTACTGTAATAATGTTAGACTGGGTAAGTAACATGATGGCGTTTATAATAATTATACAAAAACCTTCTCCATGAAATAATACATGTGTGATCCAATTGTCATTTTAATCGGTCAAACGGTGTCTTAGTAATAATGTTAGACTGGGTAAGTAACATGATGGCGTTTATAATAATTAGATAAAAACCTTCTCCATGAAATAATACATGTGTGATCCAATTGTCATTTTAATCGGTCAAACGGTGTCTTAGTAATTATGTTAGACTGGGTAAGTAACATGATGGTGTTTATAATAATTAGATAAAAACCTTCTCCATGAAATAATACATGTGTGATCCAATTGTCATTTTAATCGGTCAAACGGTGTCTTAGTAATAATGTTAGACTGGGTAAGTAACATGATGGCGTTTATAATAATTAGATAAAAACCTTCTCCATGAAATAATACATGTGTGAGCCAATTGTCATTTTAATCGGTCAAACGGTGTCTTAGTAATAATGTTAGACTGGGTAAGTAACATGATGGCGTTTATAATAATTAGATAAAAACCTTCTCCATGAAATAATACATGTGTGAGCCAATTGTCATTTGAATCGGTCAAACGGTGTCTTAGTACTGTAATAATGTTAGACTGGGTAAGTAACATGATGGCGTTTATATTAATTAGATAAAAACCTTCTCAATGAAATAATACATGTGTGATCCAATTGTCATTTTAATCGGTCAAACGGTGTTTTAGTATTAGCCTAATGTTAGACTGGGTAAGTAACATGATGGCGTTTATAATAATTAGATAAAAACCTTCTCCATGAAATAATACATGTGTGAGTCATATATCATTTTAATCGGTCAAAAGGTGTCTTAGTAATAATGTTAGACTGGGTAAGTAACATGATGGCGTTTATAATAATTAGATAAAAACCTTCTCAATGAAATAATACATGTGTAAACCTATTGTCATTTTAATCGGTCAAACGGTGTTTTAGTACTGTAATAATGTTAGACTGGGTAAGTAACATGATGGCGTTTATATTAATTAGATAAAAACCTTCTCAATGAAATAATACATGTGTGATCCAATTGTCATTTTAATCGGTCAAACGGTGTTTTAGTATTAATGTTAGACTGGGTAAGTAACATGATGGCGTTTATAATAATTAGATAAAAACCTTCTCCATGAAATAATACATGTGTGTGTCAAGTTTCATTGTAATCGTCCAAACGGTTTCTTAGTATTAATGTTAGACTGGGTAAGTAACATGATGGCGTTTATAATAATTAGTTATAAAACATTCTCCATTAATTAATAAATGAGTTTGAAAATTTTCATGGTAATCGGTCAAACGGTGTCTTAGTATTATTGTTGGGTTGGGATAAGTAACATGATGGCTTTTATAATAATTAGGTAAAATTCTTCTCTATGAAAAAATAATGAATTTGCCAATTTTCATGGTGATCGGTCAAACGGTGTCTTAATACTAATATTGCGTTGGGTAAGTTGCGTAATAGCGTTTATAATAATTAGATAAATTATCTAATTCAATAAATATGGTATTAAAAAAACTAGATTTTTTAATCTATAGAAAAAAAGTCTAGTTAAAATATTATCGTATGTTTCCACCCACAAGTCTATTGAAAAAATCGTCATACAAAATTTGATGTTAATTGTTTATTTTTTATCGATTTGAACTAAAATAAACCAAATGTTTTATGCCTATTGCAGAGAGAGATTTAGGGAGATATCAAAAATGAAAGTATAGAAGAAGGGAAATTGTTGGGGACAAGACAATGTTGGCAGCATTTGTTGCAAAAATCCGTGTTATGTTAACTCGTGTTAAGGGGACAGTAAGTTATATATACTCTTGATGAGAATACACTGTCCTCTCAATATTCAGAGGACAGTAACTGTGCTCTGAACAAGAGTATACGCGACAAATGTCCTCTGATCAAGAGCGAGAATGTCTATATATATATATATATATATATATATATATATATATATATATATTTATTAAATTCATTTTCTTTAAATAGCTGGAACTATTCTGGGTTCATCTTTTAAATATATGCAATATAGATTTTAATTGTTATCTAAATATTTGAATGGATCAGGGAAACATGTTATATAGTTTAAACTTACATTGTATGCTATAAATGTAAAAGAATATAAAGAAAAGCATTTATTAACCCATAAACTGAACCACTGATTGCAAAGAACCCAATCCTAATAAGTGAGAGAACGTTCCAGGAAATACATCCCGTTAGCCCGCCAAGCCTAACCTAAGCTATCTTACGTTAACAATCCGTAAAGCATAATTTTGTTGTAGGCGCTTATAATGCTATAACACAGCATAGGTATATCTAAATAACATACACAAGCAGAGCGCAGACTGAAATAAATAACAAAATTTACAATTTAATTGTTTCACCACTCTCATACACAGTGGCAGGAGAGTGGGGGGGGGGGATTTTAGTACACAATAAAACTTCATTAGAGCAACAATATTTTATTTTTCAACTGCAGATTGTTGTTTACATATGACGAGTTGCAACTAAGTTTCAAATGTAAAATTTTATACTCTCTTATGTGTTTTGAAAGCCCAGTGTCATATGTTGCCTTAATATGTAACTTATTAATTTAATAATTGACTATTTCAAAGAAAGAAATAACAGTTTGTCATTGACAAAGTAATGTTGAAAATAACAAAAGTAAAGACGACAACACACTGGTGAATCAAGTCAGTAATAAAAAAGTAATAATAACTGTAAAAAAAATACAATATCACTCTTACTTTTCATTGTAGAGAGTTTAGAGTGATACCATTATGTGCAAATAAAAATCTGCCAAAAAGTATTATTGTTGTGTTGTTGATTTTACGATTATTTAGATTTTTAAATTTCTTATAAACGTTGTTTTATGTAGTGACATTTTTAAACAACGGGAATGATCTTTTCAACACGTGGGTGAGAAATTAAATACTTCTTTAAAAGTCATCAGTAACAAAAACATTATTACTACATTTTATAATATTTGTATTTGTTTTAATTTAACTATGTTGTTGTTGTTTAAAAATTGTCAATATTTTTTTAAGCATGTAAAATACCCCAAACCAAATTTAAAAGTGCTATCTCATTTTATAGTTACTATAGTGTAGACAACCAAAGATCGACGACAAATCGTATAACTTTTCTATGAGAGACATAAGTGAGTATCAGTAAAAAAATATAATTTCAATTTTTTTTTTAAATTAATATGATCACTTTGAACTACGTATCGCTGATTTGTAATTTTCTATATGATTTGATTCACGACCCAAGATATCTGAAGAAAGTAATATTTGTCATGTCTTCCTTCTACAGACATCGTTTGTCGAAATCAGAGAATCTACAACGTTATATCTACCTGATATTAGCCACAACAATTGAAATAGGCCAATTGATTTTGATATTGAAAGTTATTTATTTCAATATAATCCTATGAAAATCAAACGTGCTTCAAATAATTCAAAACGACTAAATTTTAGACAATTTTAATATTGTTCTTTTAGTATTAAACTTTCAACAAAGGAATATCGACGAAAAATGTTCAAATTTTATTATCTGGAGGTAATAATGGAAACCGTCCCAACTCTTTACAAAATGTTTTTCAAAGCGTAAATTTGAACTCTGACCTCGTAGTGAAATTATTTATTATGTAAGCTACGAAAAGAGAGATTAGCAGAGAGAGAGAGAGAGAGAGAGAGAGAGAGAGAGAGAGAGAGAGAGAGAGAGAGAGAGAGAGAGAGAGAGAGAGAGAGAGAGAGAGAGAGAGAGAGAGAGAGAGAGAGAGAGAGAGAGAGAGAGAGAGAGAGAGAGAGAGAGAGAGAGAGAGAGAGAGAGAGAGAGAGAGAGAGAGAGAGCGCGAAAAAAGTACCATTATGAAACATTCAAAACAAAATGTAAAGTATTTAAAAGACGTGCAATAAAATCTAAACAAGGACATGAATTTCGTTAACTAGTTAACAGTTTAAGCTGCGATTCTAACATATAAATAAGAGTTTTTTCATAGAACTCTATCAAGAATAATTTTTTGTAGATTAAAATACGTAAATACATTATTATGTAGAAAACAACCTTACCTGCAAAGTCTCTAATAGGTTTTGACAGTCATTTTGAAACATAAAATTGCTTACCTTCTAATGGAGTACTCATGAAAGCTTCATCCCCTTAAAGTGGTGGTTACACAACACGTAACACTTTAAATTGAAATACTAGTTTCATTTAACCAATATATTTATGTACGATTTAGGAAATTCCTATATTTTGCTTCACTCTCTACAACCCTTAATATTTGAATTTTATTTCATAAAACATGGAACTAATATTAAGTACAGGAATTTGGATTAATAATTTTCATTTTTACATCAGTTGATTTTGTATACACCTGCGTACGAATTTAATGAGGTAATTGAATCTACCCTTTGTGTAATTGAATTGGGTTATAATTGAATATAAAATATCTCTTAATGTATTCTTTTCCTTTGTTTGTTGGACAAGGAGGGGATTAACGTGTTAGTGTGTCAATGAACACCAGCATGGTACAATAAGCTATATATATATCTAATAGTACGTGGTATTGTAACTAAATATAACTACTTTATTGTTGAGGTAAAGTGAAATGAAACATCTCTCTCTCTCTCTCTCTCTCTCTCTCTCTCTCTCTCTCTCTCTCCATTTTAATCTCCCCTCGATATTATATACTCTTGGAAACGCCAGACATAAGAGCAAGTATCGATAAAGAGCCCCTACTAATTTATAATATTTATTTATATCGACATAATTTGTTCGAACAAAGTGATTAAAATATTACATCCTTGCAGAATAACAACTAAAGTGTTTTTATCATGGAAATCAGAACATTAAAAAGATTTGATATAGGGTCGTGACTGATATTGAAAGGGGTTACATGAATATTTAAACTACTATTAAGAGATACTGCACTTGAATACATGTAGAAATTTAATTTATGTAACTACATTTTTTTTTGTTGGAGATGACGTTAACATAAATCTCTGACAGGATTATTTAAGGTATTAGGCAGACATTTTGCTTACGACGAAAGATGCTTACCTGTTAATGGAGTGCTTATGAAAGCCTGCATCAAGTGCAAGTGGTGGTGACATTACGTACAACGCACACTTTCAAGTTAAAGTGGAGGAAACCTTGTTTGCGATTTTAGGTCTTTTTTGAAATATTTTAAATCGCAAATTAAAATTAAGTGAATTTCCCTTCAAATATCAAATACAGTTTCAAATATAAAGAAATATGGTTTAAATAATATAACACTAACGTAAAAAAATAACCAGACTTAATTCATTTTTAATGTGATTCATATACAATATATTTTCATAATAAAAGATATAAATAAATATTGAGCTTGACTTGTAAGATAAATATTTTTTAATTATTTTTAATTTTCGACATACAAGATCTCACATAGACGTTTACTTAATCAAACGCGTTTCAAAGACAAAGTCGCCATCCTCAGTGATACATGAGCTACAATAACAAATTTATAACTCCTGAGGATGGCGATTTTTTAGTTGAAACGCGTTTGATTAAATAAACGTAATTTTGTGAGATTTGGTGCTCGAGTTTTTTTATATATATAATGAGAGGGATGGTAAGGTTTTCTATGAATAATTGTTTTTAATTTTTCAGTAATAAAAAACAATTAAAAAGATCTTACAAATGAACTACTACAATACAAGGATAAAATATTGCAAAAGCTTAAAGTTTCAAATATTTTAATATTATAAATGAGCTACAATTGTTTCGCCTTGCGGCATCACCGGGCAACATGAGTCGTAAGGCGAAACAATTGTAGCTCATTTATAATATTAAAATATTTAAAACTTTAAGCTTTTGCTTTATTTTATCCTTGAAGATGGAGTTTCAACAAGAAATATCTGCTATTACATTAAAGCTTACTACAATACATTTATGTAAATCATGTTTTCAACTTGTTTAAAAAATAAATCGATCACGGGTTTCCTTCAGTCTTTCAAAATAAATTGACGTTTCGATTTTATTTTATAAAACATTGAAGTAATATTAACTTAAACTAGTTGAACTAACAGGGTTAATTTTATTTCTTCTACATTTTCTGCCACCTGCATATTTTATGTATTTAATAAGCTTCCAACCATTTGTGTATGGGTTATAATTGAAAATAAAATACCTCTTAATATATTCTTTCCCCATGTTTGTTGGACAAGTACTGAATTAACATTTTAATTGTGTTCATGAACACCAGTAAAATACACGTGTCTTTTTATACGTTTATATAAACAACTTTAATACTTTCAATGTTTCACATCATTTTATTTTAGAGTAGACTTAGGTTTTTATTTTATCATGTGATCGTGGTATAGAGAGTATCTTGGAAGGGGGAGGGGGGAGAGTTATTACATCCTTATTAGTTTTCTAAGCAAACATTTTTGGGGAATTTTTTCCATTTATAGTTCTTTGCTAAGTTTTACACTTAAATATAAAGTAATCCGTCTGACAGATTTAGCTACAGCATTCGAATATTTCTTACACATTTAAGGATGTGACAGGATGTATGTAATATAATGTTAACTTTTTACGTATAAAACGTCTTTTGTTACAATTTATGAACTTTTTAGTCCGAAAGTATTAATACAAAATCCAAAAACAACTTTTAGATATTTAAATCCCTTAAATAGTTTTTGTTAGATTTTGGTTTATACATTGTAGGGAACAGAATTATTAAAAATTTTAATTCATAAACTTTTTAAAAATGACCGCCATCAGTCGAAGTAATTCTGAAACATAATGTATTTTATATTAGTTATCCTGGATATATTTACGTTTGATTTTTGAAGTGAAAAGATTGTGCAATGTTCATGAAACTTTTAAATTTCTTCTACAGTAAAGTCGACGAGTATGAGACGGAGCTGAGAACAACCCTTACTCCAGTCTCGGAGTGTATATAAGGAGTTACAGTTTTGGTTATCCGGAATATTACAAAATAA
The DNA here is from genome assembly GCA_963513935.1 of Aphrophora alni. NCBI lineage: Eukaryota > Metazoa > Arthropoda > Insecta > Hemiptera > Aphrophoridae > Aphrophora > Aphrophora alni. The sequence continues at coordinate 18,974,187 of OY740774.1, read as the reverse complement.
CATCCATGTTAAATATACTCAACATAATAAATAGTTTTATAAGTCTTATAGTTATAGTTCTGTATAAGAGTGTTATACGTGGTCAGAATCTGAATCTCCCCGTTCCAAATTTTGCAGTGTCTTATGTTTTTAGAAAGGGTGCTATTTAAAAAAAAAAAAATAATAAAAAAAAAGGAAAAAAAGTTCGTGTCAGTCACACAGCTAAATCACTAAATCAAGGCATTTAAAATAAATGTGTTCACAAATATGTTGCTATTTTTAATCGGTTATTCAGAACGTAAATAAAACTCTGCAAATTTGAAACTTTGTAGTCATGTTCCTATAGACAGTTTTATGTTTTTTAAGTCTGGCATTTTTTAAAAAAAGAATCACCTAGTGAGACAGCCTATATATATATATATATATATATATATATATATATATATATAAATGAAACAGAATAATAACAACCTGGTATCGATCACACTATAGTACAATGACTCCTAATGAACGAACATACAATCACTACACCAAGGTGGTTTTATTAAATTTTAGGTAATACAACACCATGAAGTTGTAAAATAAGATTAATATTTATTGTAATGTAAGTGTACACCGATATCTTAATTTTTACGTTCTATTTTTTTTTTTTTTTTTAAGGAATTTGAGAAATAACTAAGTTGCATCTGAAAATATCAATGTAAATTTATCAACATACAAATTACGGGGAAAATTGATTATGGTGAAATTAATGAGTACACCCAGAGTATAATGTTTCTTTCAAAATAATTTAAATCCACATAGTTCATATATTTCTGTAAGTATTAAAAAAACAACCGATGTGTTTATTCATTGAGAATAACAGAATGGGACACATTACTTAAAATAAAATACTTATTGTTTAAACTATTTCATTAAATAAATTAAACTAAAATTCAAATTATAAATAATATATTAAACATCAAATTAATGTAGCGGACATTACAGAAAATCACTTTATTATTCGCCACATGTAGTTATGAGCTCTTCTCCCCTCTCCCCAATATTGTTATGTCAATTATACCTATTATATATTCGAAAAATAAGTAAAAGTATAATAACACTGTGGTGAGTATTGGCTTGACAGTCCGGAAGGTATCTAGCTAAATCTACAACTTTCTTGACGTTATTTCAAGTGATATTCCTCTTTTCATTTTTCAGGTCTCTCTTGACCAAGTCTTGCTCACTTCAGACCCTTTATTCGAGAGATAGAGGTCTTTATTTTGTCTACTTTTTCACAAGACGACGGTTCCAGAGAGGTTTTTCAACTTTAAACAAAAAAATTCAAAAAACATAAAGATTTAGTTGACTTCAAATTAAAAAACACAGATAGAGGCGAAGTAAGGACGTACTGGGAATGAGAGAGAAGGAAAAAAGTGGCATGAAAATACAGATCGTCTAAATTCTAGGTAAAGGTAAATATGTCATTCAGCATTCTTTGTGCAGGGAGAGTGAGAAAATGATATAGGGGAAAGAAAAAAGTATGATTCAGTGAAAGAAAGAAAAATAGAGTGTGTGTGAGAAAGGGAGGGGGAAATTCATATAGAAAGGTATAAATAAAATATAAGAAAATAAGTAAGCTAGGAAAAGGAAATAACAAATGAGAGAGAGAGAAAAAGGAATGACTGTGAGAAGAAATAAATCTCATTGTCTGAAACGTAAGCCAAGATTAAAGAGGTTTTGAATAAATGTATAATACAACATAACATATTTCTACAAATAATTTTATGTGTATTTTTGGTATAATAATTTTTGTTGTCTGACCGTTTTCTACTTTCACGCCTTCTCCTACAAAATTTACGTGTTATTTCTTAAAAAGAAGCAAATTATGTCATTAGATAAATAATGGGAAAGGGAGCACGTAAAAATGTATATGTGGTTTGTACGTGTATGTATGTGTCTTTGTGCGTGCAATTTTATGTTGCTGCTTTGTGTAAAAATAAACAGGGTCATTAAATATATATTATATATTTCATTATCTCAAAACGTAGGTGACAATATAAAGTTGTTACTTCCGGAATTGGAGAGTTCATTACACAGAGTAACGACACGCGAGCAAACTATCTTTTGCTTTACTTCTGCCTTCAACATCTACAAATATTATTATTTTGTTTTTTGACTTATTGTACTTATACACCTCTCTTCCAAAGTAATGCAATTATATTTAATAAGATAATGACAAGGTCGTGAAATAATTAACCCATAGGACTGAGAAAGCAGAAAAGTTTATATATAAAAGTTCATTCTTTCATTAATATCTAACAAACAAAACGGCCACGAAGCAAGAATACTTCTTGAACACCTTATACAACGCCGCCTAAAATCTCAATCGACATAGAATAAAATTTAAAAACTTAAAAACCTTATATTTTCATTTCAATATAAGCATAAATAAAATAAAATATATTACAATACCGTTACTCTAATTTGATTTCACGTAAATAAGTTTATATTTTCACAGTTGGTAATAGTTTTTCTGTAATGTTGGTACTTGAATGATATAAACTACAGTGTATAAAAACAGATGCAGATTACTAATGTATATTGACAAAGTTATTGAGAACATTATACTTACTCCACTGACTCTCTCTATCTCCGCTCTCTTTTGTTGGTGGTGATTTTTGATGATTTAGGAACTCTTTTGTTGAAACTCAGAATTTTGTTTATCTTGTGTCTGAATATAGGCCTACAAGGTTGTGAAAGAGTATAGCATTAATTTTATTATTTCAGCATCTAGCTGATTTAGGAAATCGCATAGCAAAGAATATTACTAAAAGTAATAACATTACGTCATTTAATATTGTTACAATTTAAATGCATTTATTGTAGTTACTCTTATTCAGGTAATTTACATGATTAAAAATGAAAAATAATTATTATTTAGTGAGCATCCTCTACCTGAACATGCAGTTTCGTTACACTCTGCAGATAGCTCAGATAATCACCTTTTCACAGCCTAGGGTGTGATTTCTATCTTGACTAGAAGCAAAGTGATATAATAGTGATGTTATGAAATGTAACTCGTAACTCATTCCTTCAGTAACAATTTCCTGAGATGATAATGTACTCTTATATGCGATACTTTTTCCCTGTGAAAGTTGGTAAAAATTCTAGGGAAGAAGAAAAGAGTGGTTGCTTAAATTTGAATTTATAAAAGGAAGGAACACGTATAAGCACTTGAACTGCATGTTACCGCAGAATTTTTACCATATCTGTTTCGAAAGCCAATTTCGACCAATAATCAAACATCATTTTAAATAACCTCACTATTAAGATATTAGGATATCTTGTAAAAAATATATTTATCTTTAACACAATCTAAATATATTTTCCTATTACAACAACAGTGTCAGAGAGATGTATTATTTTTTATCTGTATTTCATTTCAAGACAGGAAATAAAATGGTTTTCGATATACTTGAAATCTTTGACATTTTATTGACATGGGTATAGGACTTAAGGATGCCATGCATGTTGTAATATAAAACAAATACGTCTTCCATAGATGATTATTCTATCTTTATTTTAACGTAATATTTTAGTTTGGTTTTGTTTCTTCTAGAATATGATAATATGTAATCATTTAAAACTTAGCAAAGTTAAGATCTTAAATGTCAAATGCAAAGATGTATTTAGTCCAAAAGATATGTCACATAGATATTATACGATCGTCAACATGTAGTTGATCTACTTATTTCAAAAGGAACTTTCTTGTAACAAGGTTTACATCGTAAATTTCTAATCTAAAGTTTTTATTATTAACACTCAATCCGTAACCTAACAACGAGACATCTGTTTACAAATCTAAACATATTGGTTCAGATTTTTGATAACACAATTTTGGTACTATTTTACGAAGAATCTGATCATTCTTATTTTCGTTTTTTATATTACTTACCAAATGTTAATCAACGTTGAAATTAAATAAACTTTATACAAGCTAAAAATAGAACGAAAATATACTTTTCGTTTATCTATGAAGATATGCAATAAGGTCAAGAGTAGTTTTTTGAAATAAATTACCAATAATCTGCACAAGGTTTAAGAACACGGTCCCATATGGTTCTGTAATTTCATCAAAAATACTTCTCCGCCATATTGCTTTCAGACATGTAGACGAGATTCAGTTTGTAACTGCATGCCCATATGTTCCGCGTTGAAATAAGTTTTTAATTATATTTGTACAGTTTTGGCCTTTTAAGTGAAATACACAATGAATGTTTAGAAGAATAAAGTATTGACATCATTTGCAAATTGAATTTTTTTAAATCCTTTTGTAAAGAAGCCTCGTTGTGATAAAAATACATTTCATAATCAATAAATTAATAGAGTTTATTTTTCTGTAATTTTATTACATTATTTTTTACGAGTATATGCTACGTATTATGTGTTGCCTTGCTATTATTTTAGTGTCAACAAATTAATTTTTTTTTAGTTCTTCCGATTTTTATTACTAATAATAATTAGATATTTGTTTATGTTATTATAGTTAGTATTATTACTGTTTTCATTTCTTACTAATACATTTGTTTGTTTTTATGTACATTTTTTATATAATTACACTTTATATATTATGCATTCTATTGTATGTGTATTTATTACAGTATCAGAAAATATGATATTTAAAAATTATAATATGGTAGCATGTGTAATGAATATAAAGTATTTAAACTTAACAATAGACAAACATCAATGATAAAATGTTAACGCTTGCGTGATAAGGCTCAATAGTTATTCTCGTGTCTATTACATAACCTATTTTATGTTGGTACTACTGTTTAACAACTGTTTTTATTTTTAACTTTCCAATTACAAAGCATTAAAATGGTTTTATATGTCGTTTGGAATAGAATTATTGTCAACATTTTGATCATCTAGAATTCATTTAGTCAATTACCTGAGTGATATCTGTCTGCTTCATGTAGCTTGAACTTTATTGATTAAATATGATCCTAAATTTTTATCATGATAAAGTATTCGACAGGATTTTAAGTAAAAACTTTATTAGAATGGTAGGTAAGAATATTGGCACATTTAAAACAAATAAACATTTGTTATAGCTTTTCGTTTAATCTAGCTAAAATTTATTTATTTATGTAAACTTCTGTTTCTACAGCTTAAATGGAAATGTACTGACAATGTTTAAATAACACGTAATATTAATTAAATATTTAACATAGACAAATTTTCATGACATTTATTATATGATTAACCTTTGTCCTTGAAAGTCATGTATCGGCGCCATCAACTATTCGTGAATTGCTAGTACACAAATTCTTATTATTGTAATATCATTCATGGAAATATCGACACCAGAGACCATGAAATGTCCACCGATCCTACCAATTAGCGTAATTAGCACTACTTTAGGTTCACTACATATATACAGTGTGTAAAATAAGTCCTGATATACATTTAAATGAGTTAAGTTATCAAATGGAGACTTTTTATTTAATTATAAATCTTCACCCGCTTTTTTAAAACGTTTTAAGGGGTTAAATGTTCTTATTTTTAATAGCAACCCCTATCGTGACATCTTATTAAAAAGGTTTATTTAGAAGAAACTCATTTACACCTAATAACATTTATTAAGACACCCATAACCACAATTATCACTACAGTGACAAAACTTGGGCAGTTTTTCAGTATATCCTGAGAATTTGTTTAGGGATTCGTTCGCTATCAGAGATGCAGGTGACAATTTTGGTAGTAATTTCCGTTATTAAGGTTAGTGTGTATTGTACCTCTGTAGATGATAGTAGTGCTATTGAAATGTAGGCTACATAAAGTAGAATAAACATAACTATACTGTATTTGTATTGTTACTGTTTTATTGTGGTTTTCTGGAATTTTCGTGTTCATTGTATATTCACCACAGTGCTCTATTGATTAATATGAGTTCATTATTACATTTCATAACACATTAGTACAGAACTATATTTGTGTTCTATTCCACTACTTAGATTGATTCTAAATATATTGCTCATAAAATAAATAAAAAACTATATTTTTTACAAAGAAAATATGGACATGAGTTGAATCAAACCACGTTCTTTGAAATTCCATTCCTTGTTGACTTATAAAACAAATCGTTCCAGTAACAACCAAGATCAAATCTTATGGTTCAGTAAGGAATAGCTTTAATTTTCCAGACTGTAAGATGCTGACTGCGGGCATTATAATCTGTTTCAGTATTAGTTTTTTTTAATTTAAGAAAATATTCCTTTGTTATTTTGTTCTTTTGAAATTACAAAGGATAGTTTATGATCAGCAAGAGATTGTTAAAAATAACATTATGAAATTGTATTTTATTTGTAATAACAAACTGGGATAACATTTCTGTGTGGCGCCCAGAGTAGCGTCCGTATTGCATGTAGCAACCAAGACGTAGATTTCTGCTAGAAAATATTTTATAGTTGTTTACCAAAATGTTTAATTATCTATAACGAAATTTTACTATCACATAACGAAAAAACAACGCTCGTAGTCCAAAAACCATCGTTATTTTCTCTACCTACTGTAAACTGTTAGGAGAAAATTTCTTTTACAACATATATAAAATTATATCTCAACTGGTGTACATAGAGAAAGCTTTAAAATTATTACCAAACATTAACAATAAACTCCTACACATTACAAAGCATAATATTAAAGCGTGTGTACAAAGCGTGAATTAAACGAAAACATCACTTATTTATTACACTGAAACTATTTTTTTCTCCGTCAGCTAAAATATTGTAACGAAGTTCTATTCAGTACGGTAAGTTTGTTTAAAACAGTTGTTACACAGGTTTTCTGAACCTCCTAATTGTTTATATCACTACTTCCTGACGTCGGCTAGGCAATAATCTCCAAATATCATGACCCTATCGTAATTTTTGTGGCCACTATCGTGATTACATACAGAGGACAGAAGAATGGGCCCCGTGAAGGTCAAGTCAAAAACGGAACTCTAAAATTTTACTATTATCAAACACACCCTTATTCGTACAATGGGTTAGTAAAATAAATGAAATTCTGTAAACTCAATGTTTGAAGTAATTATATATATATATATATATATATATATATATATATATATATATATATATAATTATAATTCTTTTAATAAAAACTAAGATCAAACTATGAACAAGTTTAGTGAAAACCGTATGTTTAAGTCTTCGTATAACTTTAGAAAAACATCACTTTGTCATTCCTTTTCTTTGAAGGAACAGAAACAAAAATAATATATCAACAGAAAGACAATTTTACAAATAATGGTTTGAAATGTATTTTTAATTGTCCACTAAAAATATAGAAAAAGTCCAAACAATAACAAATATATTTATAACATTTTTGTTCCATATTTCCAAAATGGAGAGGATATTGTGTGCAATGAAATGTCATTAACATTATAAATTAATAAACACAACCAATTACTCGTTACCTTTTTGTTTAAAAGAAAAATCATCTGTATCACAATCGCCTTATAAAAAATAAATATAAAACAAAGACACTAAGCCCTAGACTTCTCTAATAGCCTTATGTTCCGAAAAGATCAAGAGTCCGTTAAAAGAAATATGATAACAATGATGAAAAAGAGGGATCTAATTTAAGACTATACTGAAATATGTGTATAAACAAATTATATGTGTTTCATCCTCGAATTGAGGAAAGCTTATAACTTCAACATGTCAACAGTGTCTGCAAGAAAAGTGAGCAAGACCGAACGAAACATTGATTTAGACTTGTTTAACTACCATAATCCGTGATGGACTTCACTTTGAACAAAATTATAACATTGTGACGATGGAAAGTGGCCTTATCATTAAACATAACTCATTCCAGAAAATTTTCTTCTACCTCAAATTCATCAAAAATGTCTACAGAACAGTCATACCTTAAGGATATCTTCTCGCCCCAAAGCATGAAATAACTGAAATTTATAGACTGTAAACCTGAATCATTATTTTCAAAACTTTTGTTGTTTTTTAACTGCCTATTTCTCAAGCACATATTCGATTTTTTTCAATCCACCTATTGCATGTATGAAGTGTTACTGGCCTGATTTGTTATCTTAAATAATGCTTTAGGTAAATGAAATTACCATTTGGTATCTGCTGACAGTTCAGTGATGAAAATATCCTTTTAGTAAAAACATTCCATAGAGATCACGAATTGTTTTACTTTTTCAAACGATACATTAAGGTTATTAAGGAAAGTTTAATAATAAGGTTAAGCAGTCGTTTTTAGTTCGTAACAACTTCAAAAACAATGAGAGGAATTCCTATAGTATAGATTACATTATTAAAACATTTTCTAAAATGAAAATATGACGAGATATATTTTTCTAGTATATTCTTGCAATTCTTTCTGTAAAAGAATAATATTTTCAAAAACCGAATTGAAAAAGGTTATTTTTATTTTTTCAAAAAAAAAAAATATAGTATATTTAGCTGTTATCTATATTGACCTGTTTTTTTTTTTTCACATTGAAATTAATGCATTCTAATAAATACTTATAAACGAAACCTATTCAATGAAGGTCAATAAATAAAAATTTCTTACTACTAAAGACCGATGATATCCTATTGAAACATAGGTCGTGTTTAATTCACTTTAAAAAAATAATTAAACGCGAATCACAGAGAACTAATCATTTACATTAGTAGGTTATGATATTTTTTATCAAGCAGATCTTTTTTTTATAAATTTAGTGGAAAGAATTCTGTAAAAAAGTATAAACCCTAAAATAATTTTACTTTTTCTTGACATTTTCCACTATTAGTTTAAATTATCAATAAAATTAAATATACAATGATTTCACGAAATCTCCACGCAATATTTTATTACAGTTTCTACAATTGATTTTTTTTTTTTTTTTTTTTTTTTTTTTTTTTTTTATTGATTTTTTATTACAACTGAGTAAGATGTACTCATCTAGTAATTTATTCCTCATAAATGAATAACGTTTGTAAGGGATATAACCCAATGGTTACTCCCTATCACTAATTGTCCATCAAATCAAATCCGAAGGCTTGGTTCTCTTCAGTCTTCTTCCAGTTACATCCAACATCCCTCGTAGCTCATGACGTTCGTGGTGCCTGATGCGCTGTCTGTGCTTCTCTGCCTGCTTTTTTATTTCATCTCTGACAGTATCTATTTTGAGGTCCCTATGTAAATCTTCATTTCTGATGAACCAGGGTGCGTTAACTATACATCTTAACACCTTATTTTGGAACACTTGGATTATATTTATATTTTTCTTATTAGTGCAGCCCCATAGCTGAATCCCATATGTCCACACTGGTCTCAGGACCTGCTTATATATCAACAGCTTATTATGGATTGACAGTTGTGATTGTCTTCCAAGCAGCCAATACATTTTCCTGAACTTTAGATTTAATTCTTGTTTTTTCTTTTTGACATGTTCCTTCCATTTCAGCTTTACGTCAAGTGTCATTCCAAGGTACTTAGCCGAGTTGGCATGAGGAACCTGTTTAGAATTTATTATAATTGGAATACGATGTTCGTTCTTATTATTTGTAAAGTTAACATTGACTGATTTCTCTTCATTAAGACTAATGCGCCATTTTTTAGTCCATGTGCACACCTCATCAGCGACCCTCTGGAGTTTAATTACAGCTTCTTCGGTTTTCTTATCAGTCACTAAAATCGCCGTGTCATCAGCAAATGTACCTATGGTTGTATCATCTGGTGTAGGAATGTCCCTTGTGTACAATAAGTACAGGATAGGTCCCAACACACTACCCTGTGGCACCCCAGCAGATATTTTCTTCAGTCCTGAGTATTCGGCTTCATATTTCACTCGAAAGTGTCTATCAGATAGATATGACTTCAAAATAGTGTAGTACTGCTTTGGTAAATCTCTTTGCAATTTCCACACCAGTCCGTCATGCCATACCCTATCAAATGCCTTTGCTACATCCAAGAAGACACTTGCACATGTTTCTCCTTTCTCAAACGCATTTTCTACTACATTTGTGATCCTATGGACTTGATCTATTGTAGCATGGCTACGCCTAAATCCAAATTGATGGTCAGGAATAAGATTTCTGTCCTCAATGATGGGCATGAGTCTCTTTAACAATAGCTTCTCAAACAACTTTGAGATTATTGGTAGTAACGAAATTGGTCTATATGAATTCTTGTCATTAGATTGTTTGTCAGGTTTTAGTATCATAATGACTTCAGCTACCTTCCACTGAAGAGGAACATACTTAATCCTTAAGCACGCATTGATCAAATAGAGCAACTTCCTAAGTCCTTTCTCTGGTAGGGCTTTTACTATTTGGCCAGTAATCAAGTCATAACCTGGGGCCTTTTTTGAGTTTAAATTAGTTTTGATTTCCTTTTTTAGTTCCTGAAGTGTCACCGGAGTTATCTCTACATCATCCTGCTTTTCAATTGGAGGTATGCTTTCTTCCTCTGTTTGTCTGGGTAGGGGTTGAAACGTTTCCTCTAAGTATTCCGCGAAGAGGTTTGCTTTTTGCAGGCTACTTCTGGCCCATGTACCATCTGCAGTTTTAATCGGAGGAACCTGTATTATAGGTCTTTTAATTCCTTTTGTTGCCTTCCAGAGGAAGTGCTCTCCATTTTTATGAGTGGATAGACTATCTAAGAATCTATTAATTGATTCATTCTTCAGTTCACTAATATAAGATTTTATTTCGTTACACAATTTATTTAACTTTGTTTTTGTCTCTGGATGTCGATTCCTTTGCCAGTCTTTCCTTGTCTTCCTTTTTTCCCTAATTAGTTCCCTTAATGTAACTGGATAGTTAATTTCTCTATTCCATTGTTTATGGCTTACAGGCGTACTCTTCCACGCAGCATGTTGAATGACTTCGTTAAACGCATCAAGCTCCTCTTCTAATTGAAATACATTTTTAATGGGTACATTCACGTTTAAGTTTTCTTCCAACAGGTCTCCAAACATGGTCCAATCAGTTTTAGCATTTGTTAGTTTGGGGGTAGTTGTCTTGTTTAAAATTATGAGTTCACTAATTGTCAATATAACTGGGGAGTGGTCCGAAGAAAGGCTCTCATTATTTTCAACTTGGATATATTTTTCCGAAATTCCTCTGGATATGAAAAAATCTATAATGTCTGGAATCTTATTTATGTCTGCCGGCCAGTAGGTAGGTCTACCCCCTGAATGAAAGCTACATGCTAGAGCTGTTCCTGCCTCAAACAGTTCTTTCCCTTTTGGGTTATTTAATCTTGATCCCCAATATAAATTCTTAGCGTTGTAGTCTCCTCCAATAATAAAGCTTCTTCCAATATTTTCGAACAACTGCTTGAACTCTTCACATTTTATGTTGTATTTTGGGGGACAGTAGATAGCACCAACATTATATTCTTTGTAATTATTAGTTTGAATCCTGACAACGATAACCTGAAAGAATTCTTCTTCAACCCTTAGAACTTCGTAGTGTTGTAGATTATCTTTAATAATTAATACAGCCCCTCCTCTAGCTCTATCTGCTGGGTGAATGGCAGAGTACCAGTTATAGCCACGTATATGGACATAAGATGACTTTGTAAAATGGCTTTCGGATATTAAACATATATCTATTTTTTCCATATAGAGAAATATTTCTAGTTCTTGAATGTGCTGCATTAGTCCATTTGCGTTCCAGGTTGCTATTCTGAGAGTTTTATTCATGTCTAAAATAGCTGTTAATATCTGCGAGGTTTGTGACTACCTCCTCAACTTTCCTATCATTAGAGTCTAGCCGCTTTTCTATCATCTCCAATCTTCTACAATTGATGATGGGATATATTATATGTTTGTATAAATAACCAAAATGATGAAAACAATATATAAAGGAATCTGTTATTCTTTCTATGCATTCAAAGCAGACAGGATTTTGCTTTAGACAGTTCAGGATGTTCCGTAAACATCCTATTTGAATCACAATGTTTATTTCAACCACATATTCTATCGTAAATTGGTATTTACAATTTTATTTGAACTTAGTTTTGAAAAAAAAATTATAAATTGTTAATATAAGTCTTTATTCAAGAGATAGATTTACAAATTTTTATATACATTATAAATAAAATATTCGTTATAGAGATATTTCTAATAATATGAACACATAAATTTACTAATTGTGATTTAAAACTCGAATTAGCAGAATGATTACAAAACACAAAATGTAACAGCAATTTCAAAAACCTTTACATCCAAATGCAAGTCTCGTTAACCAAAGGTTTTGACTATCTTTTAATATAGCTTTCAAAATCAGGAGCTATTTGTTTTTAATACGCTAAAGCTATTTAATCACAAATTTGGAAATCAAAACTATTACTAAGTAAAATTAAAACTTGTGACATGTGTAAAATTTTATTATTATGCATTTTTCGGACATTTGCCATCATTTGTGTGTTAAAAATCAAAACACGACGTTTCGGGAATAAGAATCAATTCCCGTTATCAAGTGACTAAAAACTAAAGACACATGAAACTAGAAACTAAGCCTATGTAAGAAGTAAACAGAGAATGTGAAAGTAAACAGAGCCTAATTTCAAACAGAGAATGTGTAAAATACTAAAATAAATCTGGACTTGTAGATATTTGTATACACAAATTAAAATACAGTCTGGGATAATTTTTGTATACTCAAATACTTAGATTTTTTTTACAAGCGGTTTGCTAGTATAATTGTATTCATTTACGATCAATTTTGTGAAAATTATTTTTTCCTAATTTTTAAATATATGAAATTTAAATTTCCGTTCTCTTCGATTTTCTTTTTATTCTTAGACTAATAACTTTAGATTTAAAACCTTCACCATATAATCTGACCTATTGTATCGATGCACTAAAAATAGTAAATGGTTGAAACAGTACATCAATACAAAAAAAAGTTTTAAAACTCTAAAGTCTTTAAAACATACGTTTTACAAAAATAATTTACATTTTTCTATAACAAACATGAATTAAATGTGAGTTTCGATTTACAATCAATTAAATATATTCTTGATATTGTTTTTTATCTACTACTAAAAGTTTGTGAGTTTTAACGAACAATTCTCGCTTTGTTTTAAGTTTTTACAAATTGCAATCACGCTATTATTCTAGAAATAACAAAAACAAAACTAAAATGTTTCCGTCAAATAAACACAGAAATAGAACCACCTCTAGACGACATATTTTTTAGTTCTTATACATTGAAGCATGCATGGATTCCTTAAATCCTTTACCTCTGTCAATAAAATAGTAGCAGCGAAGGATTTGAAGGATAAGATATCGACAACCATTTTCCTTCCTGTTTTGAAATGTAGTCGAGATATAAATTGAAATATAACTTCCTGAATATATTCTGGATATCTGTATGAATCTGCTGGATATTTTTTAATGGAAAAATATACATTTAGAATACCAATTTTTTAACAAAATATCTTTTATTAGTAGGGAAATGTTATTGTGATAGAAAAAAATTGTTTTGCTTTTTTAGTCGATACATTAATTTTATTGACTTCTGAGTCGAAGAAAGCAAGTTTTTTTTTTAAATACCGGTATTCCTGTAAATACGTCGAAAGATATCTTTCAGAAACCTAAACCAATTTCTTTTAAAATGTTCATGTAGTGGTTTTTTGGGGTTTTTTTTACGGCCATAAAACGTTATTTTCTTAACATCAAAGTGGGAAACTATCAAATAAAAATAATTCAAAATTATATATCCTCTTAATCAGATTAAACGAATCCCTCATAATGAAATGTAATCCCTAAGTTACCAAACTAAATAAACTCTTTGGTTGTCATCATCACAATAATGCGTGATATAAGGTTTAAAACTCTATTAAATAAACAACAAAAAAATCTCTAAGCCAAGTGCAAATCTCAAATCTCAAAATTGGCTGTACCAAATTCGATAACATTTTAGTACATTACGGAGATTAATTATGCAAATCAGTAAAAATATTTGTAATTATTAAATGTTGAGTCGTCTGTATAGCGGAAATATGAATATATTTAACAATAATCAATTACTGAATTGATTATTGTTAAATATACTAATAATATACAGTAAATTATTAATATACAGTAAATTGTTAATATACAGTAAATTCTAGTAAGTTAGATAATTATTGATGTTTAAGGTTAAATTTAGCAATAAGTCTTGTAATATTAATAATTAAAAACTAAATCATTATTTATTCAAACAAAATAATAATATAAATAAATATTGAGCTTGATTTGTGACATAATATTAGATAGAAGAAAAAAACTTGAACACAATATCTCACAAAAATTACGTTAATTACTGATTAAATAAACGTGATTTTTGTGAGATATTGTGTTCGGTTTTTTTTCTATAAAATAATACACAAGTTAATCTTGTCTCTGTACTTATTAAAACACTATAATTTAGTCAGATAAATCCAATCACAGCCAAGCTATAGTAGTTTGGGAAATCGAATCTAGTGGGCCCCCAACATCCATCACTCTTAAAAGGTAAAATGCTTGCACTGTCCAATAATTACAAATAAATTTAAACTAATAAACTAAATCAATAAATGAGTAAAATTAATGATATTTTACAACACTGTACTAAAATTTAGAATATTTTCGTAAAATTAATTTTTTTAAATTTTTTGGAACATATAATAAAAAACGAATAATATTATACCACACTGAAATATAACTTATAAATTACTCATAAAATAAAAATGTATCTCTTTGTTTCATAATTTTACTTTTCATATTATATTATTTGTAAAGTTAATTACTTTGGTTTCAATTTACGCTTAAGTATATATTGTAAGTTTCATGTTTATTTCAGTTGGTTTTTATTAATAGTTATAATTTATAAGGTTTATTTGTTACTTGGAAATTACACTTAAAATATAAATGAATAATTGTATTAGAGTTGTTTCCAAGGCATACTTCAGTGTGATATAATGTTATTTGTGTTTATATTTATATATTTTACATATAAAATATATTGTATATGCAATATGTATATACAATATTGTTACTTTTTGAATCTTTTCTGAAATGTTCAGTGTTGTAAAATTTCATACAGTTTAATTATTTGTTGGTTTGGTTTTAATGATTCTACAGAAAATTCATGAGGTTGACTCTTCTATATTCGGGTTAGTTACATAAGGCAAGACGTGCGTCTTTGTGATTGGCCCGTTAAGAAAAGGAGGGGGACACTACTTGGCACTTAGCTTTAGGTTCATTTTCAATCTGTATCCCTCAGAGGATGATGACTGTGTCATAGAAATGATCATGAGTGTAATATTATATACATAACTATATTTATTACACGTTTCGTTTTATTTCCTGTTTTTGAGGTCCGATAAATCATTGTTCTCTTATTGTGAATATCGCAATGTTCCTAGGAGATTTTGGTTTATCTACAATACATATAGAGTCAATTGGCTTCCCGTAACTTTCACATTATGCCTATTTTGTCTTGTTCATTTCTATTTTTGGAGTAACAAAATGCACTCATCTCAATCTAAGCCTGGCGATTTTTCTTCTAGAAAAAATCGACTCATAAAATCATTCTTTCTTTATGACAAGCCCATTGTACACAGTATATATTTATAAATTTGACGACTTTTTTTTTTTTGGTCATCTTACATACAGCTCAAAACAACGTTCAAATCTGAGCAGCTCACATTCCTGCTCTTTCATTAATGTCCAGCATTATTCACATGCAAAATTAGACTTACTAAGGTTTATTAATTGTAGAAAATTTTTAGTACGATATTTTACAAGACATCTCATATGCATTTACCATCCAAAATAACACCGGTTTTCTGTCATTATTCTGTGATATATATCAGAATTTATTTCATATTTACCTGTGTTCCGAAATACACAAATTGAACATCCTTTCAAAAGTATGTCGATTAATTCTCAAACCATTATTGACAATCGGCCCATAGGAACCAAATGTGCGCCTGCAAAGTGTACCCGAATTTTTGCTTTATTATTATTATTCGGTATAAGTAAAGTTTGTATAACATTTGTTCTAATAAAAATAATATTTTTTTAACATGCTTCAGAAATAAAACCGTAGCCGGAAACAGTTTCAATCACGCACTCTCACAATTACTCACGTGGGACAACCTTTTAAAATTTATCTAAAAGCCATCCATTCAGAATTTACATCCGCCCGAATATGAAGTGCGTATAAAAGCTAGAACGGTATGTTTTCACGATGAGTTTGACAAATGAACAAATTTACGAATACGTATTATTATTCAGGTTACCAATTTAAATGTAAGGAACAAATCTAACTTGATTTGGGAGTTATATCTAGAAGAGTTTCTCGATGTCCGTGATCTGATGGGCGACTCAATGTAAATATTGACACATCCATTGTTCGACTCACTTCATCCTTTGCATCACATCTGTGTTCTCGCTTGTTGGACGTTGGTTGAAGAAACGCAAATATATTTACTTTTGCCCAGAGTGGTTGAAGATTTCTTAGAAATATTTTTCATGATCTGAACTTTATGGTGTATTAATGAATGCCCTTTAAAAAAGTTGGCGGGACTATGTTTCCTCATTTGAAATATATACCATGTGTCCAAAAAGTCCCACCCCCTCTTATTTTTTTTATTAATGGAAATAGACAGATTTGCTTTGTGGAAAGTTTAGATAACTAAAGGAGGAGTTTTTGAAGTATCAAAATTTTCAACCCTTACCCCCAAAATGGGGTAGTTTAGGGGTAAGTCAAGAATTTTAAATAGCAACCCCTATTGAATGATACCTCATTTTAAAGGTATTTTCAAAATAAGAATAATGGCGCAAACCAGAGGTCAGTTAGATAAGTTCATCAGGTCACAGGTAAGTTCATCTTACCCAACATAGCAACCAATCGAATTGTGAATGTTAAACTACAAACTCCGGTTGTTTTTATTACATTACAAACTGCTCTATGTTGGTAAAATGATGGTAAGAGCCTTACATTGTTTTTTTTTTAGCT
The DNA here is from genome assembly GCA_963513935.1 of Aphrophora alni. Classification (NCBI taxonomy): domain Eukaryota; kingdom Metazoa; phylum Arthropoda; class Insecta; order Hemiptera; family Aphrophoridae; genus Aphrophora; species Aphrophora alni. The sequence goes on along the minus strand of OY740774.1, from coordinate 18,957,208 downwards.
CATATTAAGTTCTAGAAATGGCTATCATTTACTTTTTGGCAGAAATAGATTCTGGACTCAAAAGCTTGTACATTTCGTAACATGTCTGGTCTAATTATTAACGTAAAATTCACAATTCAATTGGTATCACTCAATAGGGGTTGGTATTTAAAATTCTTGACTTACCCCCAAACTACCCCATTTTGGGGGTAAGGGTTGAAAATTTTGACACTTCAAAAAACTCCTCCTTTGGTTATCTAAACTTTCCCCAAAGCAAATCTGTCTATTTCCATTAATTAAAAAAAATAAGAGGGGGGTGGGACTCTATTGACACATAGTATATTATATATATATATATATATATATATATATATATATATATATATTATAATTACAAGTTTATTTTTATTTTGATATAATGATAATTTCTAAAGTTGGTTAAGTCTATCGTTCATATTAATTCTTTTCTGTTATTGTTTTCGTAAATTAGACATCGATAGATACGACGTTTATCTAAATTGTTAACATGTTCTTGACCCAAAAGATTAAAAACAAAAGAAAATACAGGGTTATTCCAAACGAATATTGCAAAATTAAACATCTGTTGTAAGAGTATAAATAATGTTAAGTAACCATCTAGTTCCAGCAATGTTCCTGGTCTCAAGCTTTGATTGTATACATTTGGTTGGTTTTAATTTATAGCTGAATAAATTGAAGCAAAAAAATTGTTATTAACACAAGACAAGGTGTTTCGTGTTTCGAAATTTTCACTAACAGGATCTGTTGTGACTGTTGCATCGAAACTTTCTCACTTAGTATGCAAATAATCAACCTCACGGAAACTGTCTTTCTCAGGGGGTGCGATTACGCCGAACGAATGGCTGTTTATGATCTGGTAAAAATTCTGACCAGAGTTCAAGAAAGTCTTGAAAAGTTGACAGCACACGTTATCTACAGTTTTCACAGTCGACTGTGTGTTGTATGTTCATTTTAATCTTTCTTTTTATCTTCATTGTAAAAACTGTTTCAGTTTTGAGGCATACAAATTAGAACTGGTGCTAGAAAGAGTGTCTAAACGTCGGTAATTTTGCACTGAATTGCAGAGATAATTATAAGAGAACTGATTCTCTACCCGTTGATATTCAGTGACAAAATGGCATTCCTCTTAGTAGAGTCTCAGTACTGAGAACCCACATTTTATGTGAGATACTCTTTCATAGTAAACGCGTTTTGTGATATGAGCACAAAGTGGACTTTCTTTTTTGCCAAGAAAGCAAGCACTGGTCTTGATGACCTGGATGTGGTAAATAAAAAGCCTAACGCCTCAGGTGGAGGAATATATGGCAACTATAGTATTTCAAACAAGATGGCCCACCACCACATTTTCATCTCAATGTTCGAGCGTACCGTAATGATGTCACGATTTAGTGCCTTTTTAATTCTGCATCCTTTGATATACGTATGATTAGTATTGCTAAATGTTGAAATTAAAAAAATAAAAAAGTTAAAAATATTTAAAAAATTAAGAATATTGAAAATTCAATAGCACGCCTCGACTTCAAATTCAATTCTCCTTCTATTAAGTTATAGAAACATTCAAAAATAAAAAACTCACTTTTTCGCCTAAAACAGTTGCAAGGCGGATGGGTACCTTATGATTTTGGAAAGTTGGAAAATTGGCTGTTTTCTCGGTTTAATTACTCAGAAACTATAAAAGATATTTTCGAATTGAAAAAATCACAGCAAAATTTGAACTGTCTTCTTTCCTCATGAAAAAGGTCATATCATTACGATGTATTTTTATGGAGCTACAGGCGTTTTAAAAAGGTATTGCAAGTGGCGAAACGTGAAATGTTAAAATCTGGTATTTTTATTGACATATGAATTGCAATAACTTTAAAACCATTTGAGATTTGAAATTGATTTGTTCAGAGTTTACTTCTTTTCAATTCTGCATCTTTTGATACGTATATCATCGGTTTAAAATAATTTTGATCTTTTTTGAAAAATTTGTAAACTGCAATTTCTCTTAAACCCATGAGATTTCAGAGCGATGTTTTCAGGGTTTAGGCCTACTCTCCTTTCAATTCTGCATCTTTTGATGTGCATACTATTGGTATTGTTAAATGCTGATTTTTTTTATAAAAAAAGTAGATAATAATATTTTAAAAATTAAAAAATTTGAAATTTCAATAGCACACCTCGACTTCAAATTCAATTCTGCTTCTATTAAGTTATAGAAACATTCAAAAATCAAAAACTCACTTTTTCGCCTAAAACAGTTTCAAGGGGGGTGGGTACCTTATGATTTTGGAAAGTTGGAAAATTGGCTGTTTCTCGGTTAATTACTCAGAAACTATAAGAGATATTTTCGAATTGAAAAAAAACCACAGCAAAATTTGAACTTTCTTCTTTCCTCGTGTTAAAGTTCATAAGATTATGATGTATTTTTAGGGAGCTACAGGCGGTTTAAAAAGGTATTGCAAGTGGCGAAACGTGAAATGTTAAAATCTGGTATTTTTATTGACATATAAATTGATAACTTTTAACTTTAAAAATTTTTAAACTGCAATTTCTCTTAAGTCCTTAGAGATTTCAAAGCGATGTTTTCAGGGTTTACTCTCTTTTCAATTCTGCATCTTTTGATGTGCATATAATTGGTATTGTTAAATGTTGAAATTTTTATAAAAGAGTAGATAAAAATATTAAAAAAATAATAACCTTTGATATTTCAATAGCACACCTCGTCTCCAAATTCGATTCTGCTTCTATTAAGTTATATAAACAATCAAAAATCAAAAACTCTTTTGTTCGCCTAAAACATTTGAAACGGGGGTACCTTATGATTTTGGAAAGTTGGAAAATTGGGTGTTTTCTCGGTTTAATTACTCAGAAACTTTAAGAGATATTTTCAAATTGAAAAAACCACAGCACATTTACAACTTTCTTCTTTCCTCTTGTAAAATTTCATATAATTACAATGTATTTCTAGGGAGCTACAGGCGATTTAAAAAGGTATTGCAAGTAGCGAAACGTGAAATTTTAAAATCTGATATTTTTATTGATAAAAATTGCAATAACTTTTAAACCATTTGAGATTGAAAAGTGATTTTTTCAGAGTTAACTCTCTTTTCAATTCTGCATCTTTTAATACCCATATCATTGGTTTAAAAAAAAATTTGATCTTTTTTGAAAAATCTTTAAACTGCAATTCCTCTAAACCCTTAGAGATTTCAGAGCGATGTTTTCAGGGTTTACTCTCTTTTCAATTCTGCATCTTTTTTGTGCATATTATTGGTATTGTTAAATGTTGAAGGTTTTGTAAAAAAGTAGATAAAAATGTTTAAAAAATAAAAAAAAAATTAATTTCAATAGCACACATCGACTTCAAATTTAATTCTGCTTCTATTAAGTTAAAGAAACATTCAAAAATCAAAAACTCACTTTTTCGCCTAAAAAAGTTGCAAGGGATGTATCGTTAGGGATCTACAGGAGTTTTAAAAAGGTATTGCAAGAGGCGAAACGTGAAATGTTAAAATCTGGTATTTTTATTGACATATAAATTTTATAAATTGCAATAACTTTTAAACCATTTGAGATTGAAAAGTGATTTTTTCAGAGTTAACTCTCTTTTCAATTCTGCATCTTTTAATACCCATATCATTGGTTTAAAAAAAAATTTGATCTTTTTTGAAAAATCTTTAAACTGCAATTCCTCTAAACCCTTAGAGATTTCAGAGCGATGTTTTCAGGGTTTACTCTCTTTTCAATTCTGCATCTTTTTTGTGCATATTATTGGTATTGTTAAATGTTGAAGGTTTTGTAAAAAAGTAGATAAAAATGTTTAAAAAATAAAAAAAAAATTAATTTCAATAGCACACATCGACTTCAAATTTAATTCTGCTTCTATTAAGTTAAAGAAACATTCAAAAATCAAAAACTCACTTTTTCGCCTAAAAAAGTTGCAAGGGATGTATCGTTAGGGATCTACAGGAGTTTTAAAAAGGTATTGCAAGAGGCGAAACGTGAAATGTTAAAATCTGGTATTTTTATTGACATATAAATTTTATAAATTGCAATAACTTTTAAACCATTTGAGATTGAAAAGTGATTTTTTCAGAGTTAACTCTCTTTTCAATTCTGCATCTTTTAATACCCATATCATTGGTTTAAAAAAAAATTTGATCTTTTTTGAAAAATCTTTAAACTGCAATTCCTCTAAACCCTTAGAGATTTCAGAGCGATGTTTTCAGGGTTTACTCTCTTTTCAATTCTGCATCTTTTTTGTGCATATTATTGGTATTGTTAAATGTTGAAGGTTTTGTAAAAAAGTAGATAAAAATGTTTAAAAAATAAAAAAAAAATTAATTTCAATAGCACACATCGACTTCAAATTTAATTCTGCTTCTATTAAGTTAAAGAAACATTCAAAAATCAAAAACTCACTTTTTCGCCTAAAAAAGTTGCAAGGGATGTATCGTTAGGGATCTACAGGAGTTTTAAAAAGGTATTGCAAGAGGCGAAACGTGAAATGTTAAAATCTGGTATTTTTATTGACATATAAATTTTATAAATTGCAATAACTTTTAAACCATTTGAGATTGAAAAGTGATTTTTTCAGAGTTAACTCTCTTTTCAATTCTGCATCTTTTAATACCCATATCATTGGTTTAAAAAAAAATTTGATCTTTTTTGAAAAATCTTTAAACTGCAATTCCTCTAAACCCTTAGAGATTTCAGAGCGATGTTTTCAGGGTTTACTCTCTTTTCAATTCTGCATCTTTTTTGTGCATATTATTGGTATTGTTAAATGTTGAAGGTTTTGTAAAAAAGTAGATAAAAATGTTTAAAAAATAAAAAAAAAATTAATTTCAATAGCACACATCGACTTCAAATTTAATTCTGCTTCTATTAAGTTAAAGAAACATTCAAAAATCAAAAACTCACTTTTTCGCCTAAAAAAGTTGCAAGGGATGTATCGTTAGGGATCTACAGGAGTTTTAAAAAGGTATTGCAAGAGGCGAAACGTGAAATGTTAAAATCTGGTATTTTTATTGACATATAAATTTTATAAATTGCAATAACTTTTAAACCATTTGAGATTGTAAAGTGATTTTTTCAGAGTTTACTCTCTTTTAATTCTGCATCTTTTGATACCCATATCATTGGTGTAAACAATTTTGATATTTTTTGAAAAAATTTAAACTGCAATTTCTCTTAAACCCTTGGAGATTTCAAAGCGATGTTTTCATGTTTTACTCTTATTTCAATTATGCATCTTTTGATATGCATAATATGTGTATTGTTAAGTGTTGAAATTTTTATAAAAAAGTAGGTGGATAAAAATATTTTTTAAATAAATTTTTTTGAAATTTCAATAGCACACTTCAACTCTAAATTTAATTCTGTTCTATTAAGTTACAGAAACATTCAAAAATCAAAAACTCACATTTTCGCCTAAAAAAGTTTTAAGGAGGCATCTAAAAACGTTTTGTAGATTTAAAATAAAGAAATTGAATCACACTTTATTTTATAAATCTATAACAAAATTTTTGGTATAAACATCTTATCGATGTATACTTTCAATCCAAAATAGCAGTCACAATCACAAAAGGAATTCACTCTTACAACAATACTGGGAACAACTTAAGAATGTACGTAAATCAATATGCACGTCAAAAATATCTATAATAGTGATTAGAATATAACTGCCAGGAAACCATCTTTGATGAAAGCAGTTTGCGTCGATAGCTTAATATCACTAAATTTAAAATGATTTATTATTGTTTTTACTGTTTTTCACGAATAAAAATGTGAAATTGTTTGAATCTTGAAAGATTTTCGTACATATTATTATGGCATTTGTAATTCATAATAATTGAATATACATACCATAAAACTAATTTTAAACTTCAATGTAAATATTATGAAGTAACATAAACAATATCTGAATATCTACCAAACAATTTCCTAAATCAACATAAAGTCTTGGATAAACAGCAATTTCCTTCAAGAGAAAGAAAACAAAGAGACAAAACACACTTTTGTAGAAAGAGTGAGTGAATGGAGTAAGTGTAATGTGCTTGATAACTTTATCAATATGCATTAGTAATCTCCATCTATTTTTATACACCGTAGTCTATAACAACCAAGTACCAACATTACTGGAAAAATATTACCAACTGTGAAAAATAAATTTTCTTTAGATAAAAGTAAATTGTGTTACGAGTATTTAAATGTATTTCATTTTATTTAATACATCGTAAAGTTTATTAAGAGTTAGTCGTGACTTAACTTTCTTGTGACGTTAATTTGTATGAAATCTGTATTTTTATATTCAAGTTGCGATGAGGTTAATTTTAAACATTTTTGAGGTAAAATCAATACATTTCTTTCGAAAACATTGAGATTTTTTTGGTTATGTTGGTTATGTTGAAATTAGTGTTGCTTATGAGGATATTAAAGCAGTTTGATTCACTTTCCCCTTATCGTAGTTCACTTCTCTCAGTATAAATAAAACTCCTTTCAGGTTTTAAGCTCCGGCCTATTTGCAGGATAATTGAACAAGTTTTTTCTAAGCAGGTCCTTCGTCATTATACTTGTACTGTGTTGATATTACGCCATCACAATCCTGGTTTGCCTCGGATACTCTACTCTCTGGGCTGAAGTCAATTGCACATTGCCTATCGCACTGATTGCAGGCGGCAAAGTTTAATAGTAGATTTCCCCAATCCAAGCTCAGCTGGAACCATGCAACTACAGTGTCTGACGGCCAACTAAATTGGCAACAAGTGAAACAAGTTTCCATTTTGATTTACCTTTTATAAAAGTTAATACTCCCAAATGATCCGCAAAGTGCGTTTTGTGATCGATCAGAAGGCCCAGGTAGTCATCGCTCGCACTCCGGGATTTTGGTTTCGTTTATTTAAAATTATGTGTATTGTGCCGGTCACGTTGCAAGTCCTAACATTATCCTGTTTCCACTTTAGTGTTAAATTACTAATATTAATATTATAAATTAGTTTAAATGTGGTAGAAGTTAATTAGATTCGTTATAAAATGGCTGCCAGGTGTGCTTTGTCCGTAGTGTAGGATTGGTTTATTGACGGCGTGAGAGTGCCCAAAATGGAGGTTTAAATAAAAGATCCACGGACCCAACAATTAACCAAATATTTGACAGGTAAAGTTAGGAATATATAGGGTTCCCATGAAGCAGCATAAGTGGTCAAACCATAACATTAATTCAGCTCAATCCCCCTCACATATTTCATTGCAGTACTATGAAGTCAAGTAACCAGTGAAAAAAGTTTGGGCTTTTATTTTTATTCAAATATATATGAGATTTCTTTTGCTATTATTATTATTTATTTATTTTTTATATTTTAGTAGAATTTAAAACAGAGTGTTTAAACAAATATTTTTAATATTTTAGGATTTTAATTTTGATAATAGTGAGTACCCAAAAAATATTCATGTCATAGACATTTAAAACAAATACATTAAAACAATGAAGATCAAAGAATAACTTTTTTTTTTAATTTAACAAGAAAATTAAAGATACAAAATCTAATGATGAGAAAAGTGCAGAATATAATTGGCGAAATCAACTCAAATTTGAACTTTACTCATAAATACCTTTCTATATATACCCATAGTGACAAGGTTGTCTAAAAATATGAAAATTCAAAAGGAAAAAGGAATCTAACCTCTATAATACATGCATCTAAAAGAGATTTTTTTAAAGAAATATTGTTGAGTATTTTGTCCTCGATTGAGAAAGATAATCGATTGTAGCCAAATGTTTTGATTGATTTTCAAGATAACTTTCACACTCTTTTATTAAATCTCAGTATTCCTTAAGTTGTCTGACAGTCAGGAGGATAAAGGATGTACTAAAAATTTGATAAAATATTGTACTTCAATCAGGAAGACATAAATTATATATAAAGTTTCAAATACATTTAAAATCTGAAAGTGAGTTTGAAAATTGATCACAATATTTGAATGTAACAGAGTTAGAAAGAGAAACATTTAATAATGGAAGTGTTTACAATACAAACTCAGAAGCAACAAGGAACTGTATGAAAAATTCGAAAATAGAATCGCACCTATACAATAATGTGACTTTTTGTAACAGTATGAAAATAATGGAAAACAAAGGATTGGAAAAAAGAATTTTGGTGTATTTAGAAGAAATTAACATGCAAATCTAGTGTGTCAATTTCAGTTCAGCTGATTTCTTCATTAAAAACCAAGACAAGTCTATGAAAACGGTGTATGAGAGTGATTATAAATTCTTATAATTATTTAACAGTTAGGGCCAGAGTCTAACAACTGGGAGAAGACATGAAATGTATGACTATTATTTCACAACAAGCATTTCGCTAATAATAATAGCAGAAATTATACAGCTTACATGCAAAGACAGGTAGATTATACATAGCTAGCAAAACTTATTCCTTAAACATGATGTCCCGTAAGTAAGCTACCAAACTTTAGGCAATGATTCTGTGGGTCAGAATTTTTTTAGTTATAAATTTAGAAATATAAAAGATATTGAGCTCAGATTTTATATACAGATTTTGTGTGCTTAACATAAAGACTTTATTTTGTATATTTTCAATATGGAAGCCGTTTAAAATATTCAATATTAATATCTTGAAAATCATTAACTTTATAGAAAATTCACGAGAGACAAAAAGTTTTCATTTTAAATGACAAACAAAAAGGTTTTTGATTTTTCCATAGATCAAAGTGTAACCAAGGTATTGACAAAAAAATGGAAACATAATTTCTTGATAGTTGTCTACAACATGCAAAATTGACCTTGAACCGAAATATTTTTAAATTCTAATGCTTTCCTTAATAAAATATGATAGAATCAATTACAAACTTCACCCATACTGCTTTGTTTGACATTAAAAGGGGGAAATGTTTTTGTTTCTTGTTATTTTTTGTAAAGTTAATGGTTTTAAGATATTCAATATTCAATATTTTAAACTGCCGCCTTTTCAATGTATACAAAATGAAGTTCTTATTTTCAGTACACATATACATGTAAAACGTAACATGCCAAACGCCTATATTAAATCTAAAAAGAATATTTTTTCGATGTACAAAGTTATATATTTTTTTTGAAAATACAAAATGGTTGATATCTAAATTTTCTCTTTACCCTGACAGACAGAATCATTTCCTGAAATTTGGTAGCTTACTTACGAAATACCCTGTATAATTGTTTTGATTTGTCTGTACTGGTCTGTGAAAGTAACAGTTTAAGATCATTGAATCTTGTTCTAGACTTATAAATAATTATACAATTGTTCAGGTTGAATCTCTACGCGATTTAAATCCTTCGTACAATTTGTAAAACTGTACAGCAGGCACTGTAAAGCAAACTTAAAATTAATACAACAAATTGGGCTGAAATGTTAATAAAAACAATAAATCACTAAGAATAAACTCTTGTGACAAAGAAGGCGTGATACGAATTCCCTTTAGCTGATGGAAAAAGACTTAAATTCTCCACTCAAGAGTCACTCTCCTACAAAGTTGGTGGCCCCTGTTAAACTGAGCAATTTACGTAACCAATCACTGCTGAGGATCAGGTCGGTGAGTTGAAGAAAGACTCTTTATGAGGTAGGCTGGAGTAACCAAGATTCTACTCCTTGCAGGAAGAGATAAATTGACATTAGGATATATGTTTCTTATGGCGATGGAAAACCCCAGTTTGTTAACGACAACACACACGCATAGTCTGACAAAGGAAGACTAATGGAATCGCGGAGAGAAAGGACTTTGTTAATCATAGTGAAGGCAGATCTGTAGGAGAAGTAAACCCTAACTCAAAGTGCCTAGCTCTTCATTTTAAGCATGGTACTGTAGGGTACACTGACTTATAATGAGTAGGTATGTGGAAATTCAAAATTCATAGCTTAATCATACCTTTATTCGTATTCCTCTTTTCATCGTTACAATTTGGTCTCTCTTGACCAACTCTTGTTCTCCTCCTACCCTAACGCTATCATTGTATAAAAGTGCTAGAGGTCTATATTTGATGCGCCATTTCTTTGTCTCTTTTGGGCGATAATTATCGAGATGTGAAACAAAAATCTAATAACTTAAAACATCAAAATAAAAGGAAGTGATATTTGCAACTATTAAAATTGCGAAAAGGTATTTTTTTGTTTTTACAGTTTTCCTAAATTCTATTCATTCCATAATAATATTAAAAACTGTGAATAAAAATATGTTTAATTACTGTTTCCACTAATGACTTTTTACAACATGTTTTCTTCTTAAATACAGTGTAATTGAATGTTAAAATTTTAATTTTAAAACCACTCAAGCTCTTGTGTATTTTGAAATAAACATTTAGATTTTAATCGTGATACAGTTCAAATGTTTGTAAAAGGAACGTTTTTTTACCTGACAGAGGACAAAATTATATCATGGTTATCGTTTGCTTTCATTCACGTAGACCTATATTGCTTTTCAATTTAAAGGCGAGCGATTTAACCCAAAAAAAGTCATTTGAAAATGTTACATTTTTAATAGCTTTTTATTCATAAATTTATACAATTTTGAGGATTTCAGATAGGATGAAACATCCTTGATATAAAATATTTTTGTTGTTAATTATTAAAACAAATATGCAAACTTTTTTTTTCATTTCGTTAAAAAATATTGATTGAATAAGAAAACATCTAGAGAACAGTGTTTTCTAGAGCATGACATTTTACACAAAAACGTCAGCTTTGTTTGTGCGAATTGTTTTCACCTCGTCAGTATAATTCACAAATTAAAAGTATAACCAAAGCTTTTGATTCGGCCAATTTAATTTGAATCCTATTTACTTTTATAAAATGTTAATGCCACTATGCTCGATTTAGCAGAATATATGCATTAAATTTAATAAAATCTATTTTTGTATTTAAAAAAGAATTTACAGGGAAAACACACTGTTTGAGTTTGTAAATTGAAACTATAATAAATAAAATATATTTAAATATAAATCAGTCACCAGTATTTAAACAACTGAATTGTTAAAACGCAAAAACTGCAATATCTAATAATTGCAAAACTATAAACAATAAAGTAATAACTATAAATAAAACAAATCTAAATAAAATTGCTAAAGTAATATGTAATAACTTTAAAATATAAACACTGATTTAAAATACTCTAATATTTTAATAACCAGGTGAATCTGAATTGAACAATTATAATTCTTTTAAATTTATCGGTTTTGGTAATATTCAATGTTAAAAGTTTTAATAGGGCACCATTTTCAGAATTATAAAATATAGGCTTTTTTGTACACTTGTAAATCGTAACATACAAAATGCTTATACCAAATCTGATCATAAAATCATAAGAACAAAATGGCGGATAGAGAATGAAGTGGAATTCCACTGTTATTTGAGTTTTTTCGTTTTGATGTATATTTTCCAAAAATGAATAGCCAGTTCACCTTTTTTGAGACACTCTGTATATTAACTTACCCATCAAATATAGATAAAAAAAACAGTCATTATTTATTTACTTATAACTTTTAATTACCTTATTTGGTCTGCCACGTGGTATTAGTCGTGATTTAACATGTTTCAGAGCGGTAGCTTAATCATCAGAAATAGCAACTGTTCCAAAACATGTTGAATCTCGACTAATAGGTCACGTGGGAGACCGAATAAGGTAATTAAAAGTTATAAATAATTTTAAACAGTGATTTAGATAACACAAAATGCAAATTAAATTATCTATTTATTTCACGATACCGCAGTACACTTGCTAATCCAGTTTACTATAAATGTATATTTCTAAATTTATTCAGAATGACCTTGGAATATATTTATAAAGGTATAATATCCTTCCATCATTAGTTTCAACGCAGGAAAGGAAAGTGTCCGACAATTTGTTCCCTCCAAAATATCGTATCCGACAATTTATATCCAGGTAAAACGATTCCAATATTTCATCTCTTTAACGATAAAGATTCTATGATGTTAATCTATGATGTATCTGCTTTACACTTTCTCATGATTTTCTAGATTTGCTGGATTGAAAATGTTATGTTTCTCTAGCATTTCTGTCCTTAGGTTAGGTTAGGTTAGTTTAGGTTAGGTTAGGTTAGGTTAGGTTAGGTTAGGTTAGGTTAGGTCAAGTTAGGTTAGGTTAGGTGGTTAGGTTAGCCACGATTGGTTCTTGACACGTGAAATTTGTAAGGTGTCTTTGATTATTGAAATTCCAACCAAATCTTCAGTTATAAATTTTACATTACAAAAATTTTAGTTGCTCACAACAAGAAACTTAACAAAATATTTCCCTTCTGTGAGGAATTAACTTCCTATTTATCAACAAATAAACGTAACCTTGATCGTATCAGACTATGGCGGTGATTTGACAATGGCGTGCCTCCTACCTCTTAATGTTCTGAATTAACTTAAGTAAAACAACTTAAAAAATAGCTTACAAGCATTGCATAACATTTTCAATGAAATACCCACTCCCGCGTCCAAATTTGTACAAAAGTATAATCTTTTTTCTCTATAGGGCCTATAATAATTACTATAGTTTCACTCTTATTGTGCCCATCATCAGGTCTATAAACAAAATCAACATATACAACACAGTTTAATAAAGTTTGCAACATATGGAGGTAAAATGTTTTTAAAGTTTAAAATCACGTACAGAACACAACTAATACGAAAGACAAATTGGCATGTGTACCTGTTGAAGACTGTTGGCTAGACGAACGAGCTTTTTTTTATTTCCACTATTCTGATTATTATCTATTGGATGTTAAAATAACTAATCTTTACGTTTCATGGACTGAAGAAACCGAAAAAGTGGTTTCGACATACTCTGGTGGTGTTGTCGTGCACTACGATAACGCTTATAATAGTTAAGTTATAAACGTGTTTATTTAGAACTCTGATGAAATTAGGAAATGTCAAAAAGGCGGTCATTTTAAAAGACAAGGAACTCATTTAGAGATACGTTAAAGTAAGGAGAGGCCAACAGACAAAATTTAAATTAACCAATAGGGAAGGAAGCGTCACTTTCTATATTCCAGAAAACTTCGAATGCCACCAATGAAAAATAAAGCCGTGATGTAACTGTTGAAAAGTAGAAAATTATAAAATGGGTCCGAGAGAAAGAAACAGGGGAGTTCCTCAGGATAATTTGTACAAGGTTGTTCTGCGAAGTTTTTGGTATAAAGTTGTTCTAGTAGATAATTGCTCTTAATAAAATTTTGTTAAAACTTTTATAATAAATTGTAAAATCTTCTAGGAAATTGCTAAACATTTTAATGTAATCGCGAAGAATATTAAATTATAAGGAATTACGTTGAGATATGAGTTAGTTAAAGTAAAAGAAATACGTCGAGAAGTGAGTTAATAAAAGTTAAAAGAAATACGTCGAGAAGTGAGTTAATAAAAGTTAAAAGAAATACGTCGAGAAGTGAGTTAATAAAAATTAAAAGAAATACGTCGAACAGTTTAATTAAATTAAAAGAAATACGTCGAACAGTTTAATTAAATTAAAAGAAATACGTCGAACAGTTTAATTAAATTAAAAGAAATACGTCGAACAGTTTAATTAAATTAAAATAAATACGTCGAACAGTTTAATTAAATTAAAAGAAATACGTCGAACAGTTTAATTAAATTAAAAGAAATACGTCGAACAGTTTAATTAAATTAAAAGAAATACGTCGAACAGTTTAATTAAATTAAAAGAAATACGTCGAACAGTGAATTAGTTAAAGTTAAAGAACACGTCGTAAAGTGAATATAGTCAGCGAAAAGTTAATAGATGAAATATCAGCCTCGAGAATATGAAGAGGGATTCTGCGAGAAATCAGCCAGACCAGATTACAGCACAACTTAAAGTTGAAGACATTTTTACAGTTATTCATCTAGAGGTTCAAATATAAAATTTTTTACTATACAAATTCCAATAATAATAAAACGGTCAAAAAATGTTTAGAATGTAAACTGAGATCTTAATGTGAATGGCACATTCTCTTTTGCTAATATTTGTAAGAGTTACTGGATGATGACAATAATAAATACAACAAAGCTCAGCCGATTTTGTTTAAATCTTTTCACAAAACTGAGTTCAAATAAAAATGTAAATACAAGTTTACGTATAATGTACAATAGATTTTGTGGGTTGAATTAAACATTGTCATTCAAATAGGAAGATTTATTGAATATCTGAACTGTCTAAAGCAAAATCCTGTCTTGCTTGAATGTATGTAAGGAAGATATAGTCGTTTGTATTTTATTGTATTCAAATATGTTTCATTTATAGATACATAAAATGTATTTATCATGACATATGAAGGCTGTAATAAAATCATGCAAAGTAAAAAAGCTAAGGATTTGCATGATAAATAAAAATACAATTGGTTTTAATCTAAATCCAAATGGGGAAAAATATTTCTTAGTTCAAACATAAATTTTTCTTTGCAGAAAAACATTAGTACCCTGCAGTTTTAATTGATATTGGTCAAAGCTGTAAAATTTAAATAGTTGATGTCACCATCACATGACGTTTCATTTATTTACGTAACGTAACTGATGTTAAATTTAAACTTATGTTTAAAAACTTTTAATTTCATAAAATTCGGCCAGTAAAGTGTTTTAAAAATTGTTTGCTTTATCAGATATTTGGAGCAATTAGTGTACATGCTACGAACAAACTAGGAAGGAGTTAATGGGGAAAACAGCTAACAGAATAGATTATGAAAGATATACCAGCACGGAATTGGGAAAGTCCAGGTCATAGGAAGACATCAGAATAATATGTAGAGTAGGTTTCTAAGAAGGCTGTTTGCAGTGGATGACCACTGGGTTCACCAACCACAGAGTCAAACGAAAAGTGTATCTTTAGTAGTCAATCGAGTCATCTCTTTATGTATATATAACCAAACTTGGTAATACATTCTAATCACAAACCTTTCTTTTCTCGACCTTTAAAATGATTGATTAACTAAAGAATCTACTAAAGAAAATACATAAAACCATTAATGAAAATTGCAGTATTTTTGTTTATTCCAAAAACGTTGGCTCTTCTCACAGGACACTCACTATTAAACACTATATATTATGTTTGTAAACATTTTTTATTAATTTAATTGAGTTTTGAATGTTTATTATTTTTTCTAAAGTATCCTATTATTTGATTTTGCAAACTTGTTTCATCGTTTTAAAATTTTTATTGTTTCTACACGAAGACATCAGTTAATGTAGTTGTTCTACAACAATAATTTAATCTGGAAGATGTTCTTTTTGTTATTACAATTAAAATACAAACTGTATTAGCGAATAGAATCAACTGTTTTTACTGTGTCCCTTTTTTTGTTATGTACATTGTTTTTGTAATGGCATCTCTACTACAGGGTATGCCTACATGGGCACATTTTGTATATATACATGTGTGTTCGTAGGTCTTCAGCATCTCTCTTTCAGAATTAATTTGTTTATATATTGTTTTTTTTTTTTATTTTAGATCAGATTATTAATATTTGGATGTTGTATTATAAAGAGTTTAGTTATTATTTAGTTTTAGTACATTTTAATTTTAATTTTTAACTTTTAGTGTAATGACAGTTGTTTCTTTATTTTTTATTTTGTACAGTTAAGTTGATTATGGAATTGAGATGGGGAAATGATATTGTAGATTGTATAGGAGAACATATGAAGATGGAATTATGTTCCGATAAATAAATATAATGAGCGAAAAAACCCCATAGACTGAAGCCCAGATAGACAAACAGATGTAATTTTTATGTAGTCTAATGTATTCCTAGTGGCTAAAATTAAATGGAAACATTTAAAATTCTATATCAAAATTATAGAATTATTACAATACTTTCATTATTACAGAATTGGGTGTAAAAAATGGAAACACATACCTCTGGTTAAATTTATACAATTTTTTTTTTCAAAAAGTGAAACCATTCACACTTCTCTGATTCTCTAAAGATGACCTTTTTTTTATTATGAATTCATTTTAATCACTCTAACTGAGTTGACCTTAAACTATACTGTCAGCATTCTTAAAGAAATGTTTAAAAAAATGTAGATTACTTAAAAATTCATTGCTGGAATATTTGCAAAGATATATCCTAACTTTAAGAAATCATAGTGGAAGATAAAGAACACCATCTATCAGTCAATGACAGAAGCTTGATATAGATGAAATTTAAGCTGAACTATTTTACGGAAAGATGGCTGATTGGATTTTATCATGGAGTTTTTTTTTTATCAGAAGGTCCTGATTTAGAAATCCTGTCAGACCAGGTAACGTTCTGTATATTCGATAATTGATCGGAAGTAAAACAAATATTAATTAGTTTGGCTCCTAACAGAGGAAGCATGAGTAAACCTACTCTATGGTTTGGATATTTTGTTACATTTTTTACAATATTTAAATACAAATTTGTAAGAAAATGACATATAAATTAAAACGCTAAGACAATATATAAGCTACTACTTTAGAGTACACATTGGAGTGAAATTCGAACACATTTACAATCAGGGATATATTTACTTTGACTAAATTAGGTTTGACAATTTACCATTTGGAGTGTTATTACTGTACATAAGTATGGACTTGGGTGTTTATTGCACTGGAAAATATAGGAGTTTTTAACATAAAATCATCTTCAACAAAAAAGTTAAAATCGCATTCTGATTGTTTCCAATGAGTTCAAACAATAAATAAAATCAAGGCCCAAGTTATTATTTTTAACAATATCTTTCTACTCATATCCTAATATTATCTTTGTCTCTTCAAAGACATGGAATGACAAAGCATTGTTTTCTTTAAGTTATACAAAGAATAAAACAGACTTTAATGCCGTTAGTTTACTTGTTATTGGAAAGATAAAACTATGTTTTCTCTCAAACCTTTTTTAAGATTTGATTTTTGTTGTTGTTAACTGTTAACACATGCTGCTGTTATAGCTAACTTGCTCATTTTTATAAAATTTCCATTATAGCTAATTTCCATTTTTATAAAAAACATAATTATATATGAAATTTACTTTTAGATTGTCAAAATGCTTAAATTGTTAAAAATATTTTTATTTATGTAATAAAAATTTTCAGTTGTAAAAAAGATTTTTGTAATCTACTTAGTGAATTGTTATAAAATTACAAACGAATAATTATAATAGGAAATTTAAATTAACAAACGTTAACTTCAAACTCACATTTTAATTTTAATAATTAAAACATGTCAACTCTCTTACGCTTCTCAGTGATAGGTCTAATTACTGTGTCTGTGAATATACCACTTGGAGGATATCACAGACAACATATTACCAAGGAAACACAATTTTGACCAATCACGTTAAAACTAAATTGACTAAATCTCCGCTTAATATAACACTTCTCCTACTGTGTTGTGCTACCCCTACCAGCCAATTTACAAACTAGATTTATAACTATTTTTTTAAGTATGTGCAAGCGGAATATTCTGCATTTCAAATTTTGGATAATTAGGGGTGGCAAAATATTGATATGTTAAAACATATTGCCTGACCTTCACATATGTAAACTATTTCTTCTGATATATTGTAAAAAAAATTATATGTTATTAATTTTTTTTTTTGAAAAACTAAAGCATTAACTGAATGTACTTTGAAATAAATAAATTCAAATCGAAATGGTTTAATCATTGTTCCACAGCGTGTGCAATGATATATTTAAAGTGAGCATTAGTAAAAACTGTTTGTGATGATATCTCCCACATCTTAACTACATGGTATACTTCCATGTGAACATGCTCCCACGTTGCAGTTAATTTTCAAAATAATTTATACAATCTTATTGAAATTAATACATTTTGAATTGTAATTAAATTTCATATATGTATCTTTAATATAAAGCTACACATTTCCTGTGTAATCTGTAGTAAATGTATACAGGTTTTTACATTTTGTATACATTCAAAAGGAACTTGGATAATGAATATATCCCCAGTAAAACAAACATCATCATCTTAACGAACAAGTCAACTCAAGTGAACATCACAATTGTTCATATTTGCCAGAGTCTCTATTTGCTCCTGTTATAATTAAGAGAACAAGCATTCCTAAACATTGTCATCTAATCTATGATGGCTGTAAAATTTGAATGTTTTGCCAATTACTTTTGAACCAAAACTTTCTTTTACTTGCAATTTGGTACACTGTTGTGGGTCACAAAATCTTCATATTTAACAAAGTTTTAGGTTGTTAGAGCTGATTTATAGAAATTATATCTTTTAATGAAATTTTTATAGAAAAGTTTCTTTTACTAATACTTTCTAAACTAAAATTGTGATGGTGATGGTAAATAGGTTTTGTTTGGGAAATTAGTGGAGGGGTTTTTAATTTGAGTCAAATTGAATTTACCCTTATTTAGAGCAAATTAACTTTTTTGATTATTTTCTATAAAATTATGTATGAATGAACCGTATAATTTTGAATAGCAGCTACAATGTGTATATATACAAGTAGGTACCAAATTACTGTAGTTTCCCAGATATCCGGACCCACAGGCAGACATTTTATACAAAAACTTTTATTAGTTTAACAAGACCCACATAGGAAATATCCATGAAAGTCTCCATGTGCATTTTCTCCTTATTACAATACATATGGTAAATCAAACTGATATTTTAAAACAGTTAATGGAATTTTAATATAAATAGGCATTTTTCAGATAGATAGAATCTCTGTTACTATAATTATTGAACGAAAATTCTCCCTTATAAATTTAAATGAACATTTTATATATCCATATTTTTGTCGCCAACAAGTTTGCCATAAATTAAGTGTAATATTTGATCCATTAGCTCACTTCTATCAGTAAAACATTCACAAAATTATGTTCATATTTCTTTCCCAGCTCCATTTCAACAGGAAAGAAAATGGTTGTCAATATCTTATCCTCAAAATCCTTTGCTGTTACCATTTTATTGACAGTGTTAAAGGATTAAAATTTTCTATTTATGTTACAATCTATAAAATGTCTTTCTTTTTTATAGACATTCTAATACAGCTATTATTGCTCTATTATTATTTATTTTTTACTGAAACATCATCTGATTTTGTTTGCTTGTATTTACTAACATGTTCTAAAATTATATTAATTTATAATTTAATCATTTTAAACAACATCAGATATTTCTATATACATAGTGCAGAATAAGGGAGATTTTGTTTGCTTTACAAGTGTTAAAGCACTTCTCAGAAGTGTTTTGAATTCGTGTATTTACATTTCGGTGCATTCTATGGATAAGGTGGGGATCATAATCTTCATTGACACTTTTCATTATAGATACATTCATGTGATGTAATACAAACATCTGTTCCTATAATTAAGCATCTTATAATATTACAAATAACGTATTTATTTAGATTTTGTACTACCACATTATAAGAGTTAAAATTTACCTATAGCGCAAGAAATATCTATAACATGGAATTTTATTTTATGTTTTAAAAATCAAAATAGGACTTGTACTTACAGAATCTATTGTTTATTTTCAAAACAGTATATTTAGGATCAAGTATGCTGCATTAGTGTGATAGAACAGAGCCCAAACAGGAAGCATGAAAAAAATGTAAATACTTGCATTTCTATGTGTAAAAAGAGGCTGACATCCACATATGATGAAGCAATGAAAGTGCCTTTTGACCTACCGCTAGGTTATGGCTGATTGCATGAGATTAATAAATTTTGGGGGTTGTAAATTATTATCTCAGAAGTCGGTTTATTAATATTGCATCTGTGAACCAGATGCATATGATGAATGGATAAGTGGATCTGTGTGTGCTTGCAAACAAGTTTGACCAGTTATTTGAAGCGGTAATACCTTATCAAAAATACTGAGTTGGTATAGTATAGTTGATTTTGTCTGTGTTTTATATCCACCCCCCCCCCCCTTATATTTATTAGTCTAACAGTTATAAAGTAAATAAGAAAAACAAAATTAAAGTTAAGAAGAAAACAAAAATATCATGGTTAGGTTATTCTTGGAGGGAGATTGGCAGGTTTTTTAGGTACCAATTAAGAAGCTGAAGAGGTCCTTCCATTTTGGGGAATGCACTATAATCGTCCAATCAAAAGTCGAAGAAATTTTACAGTGTCAATGACTAAATGAACCTGTAATAGTTGGAGTGTGTGATTTAAAATGTAACTCAGGTGGCTTTGAAAGCTCTAAATATATTTAATGGAACTATATTTAAGAAGGTTTCTCCATTATATTTTGAAGTAGAAATATGAAAACATGCAAATGCGTGGGAGATATAATACATGTGGCTCCTTTGAAAAAAATACATTGTATACAACAGTCAATAGTAATTTAGAACATAATTACA
This sequence comes from Aphrophora alni, assembly GCA_963513935.1. Taxonomy (NCBI): domain Eukaryota; kingdom Metazoa; phylum Arthropoda; class Insecta; order Hemiptera; family Aphrophoridae; genus Aphrophora; species Aphrophora alni. Next base: position 18,936,846 of record OY740774.1, on the reverse strand, counting down.
AGTTTGGATAATATTTGATTTTGTAAAAGCCAGAGCAATAACAATGATGTGGTCAAAGTGAAGTTTTTATTTTGATTTCAACAAACCTAGTTGGTAGTAAAACCAAGTTATTACACAAATAATTGTTCGTTCAGTTCAGGCAACCACTATATATCAGTAACAGTTTTTTAGATGGATTAAATTTATCTACAAGTTTTTCAAAGAATGAAATTTTTAAAATTTGTAATAAAAAAAATTGGCAGAGTAATTGTAAGTAAAAAACATAATTATTACTATAACCAAACTTTCTATAAAAAAGATAATGAATGATTAGCAGATTTGTTAAGGTTGACATATACTATTAGAGTTAAGATTCTTGTTTTAGATATAGTTTGTTTAACACTAAATAGTACAAATTTAATTTCATGTTTAGTACTTTAAAATTTATCATGTCTAACTAAAAATTATTGAGAGCACCTCTTTAACCAACATGGGTTAGATCAGTAGAGATGAAAGGTAAGAACTCACAGTAATAAAATATATTAGTTATAAACATTATGTTTTGATTAAAATAACTTTTATATTTGTAACGCAACTCGTTGCAAAAGTTAAGAAATCACTGAGCTTCCAACCATCAAACTTGTCACGAATCACAAGGAGATATACAAGCCAAGGCTTGAATGACATCCAGATCAATAGAGCATCAGGCGGATTGGACATAGGCAGTGAAGCCAGAATAAAATGAGGAGGTCGAACATTGGCAGGGTGCCATCAACATTGTTGAGTCCAGAGAACCATGGATCACAAAGGACGGCATTCTGGGCACGGTTAAGCTCCAGTAACAGATGTGAGAAAGCTTCATGTGCAATTTGTATAATTATTAAACTCATATAGGCTGAACTATACAAACACACTATATATAGAGAGAGATTAGTTCGATTAAATTTTTTGTAACAATAATTGTTATCACTTTGGGTTAGAAATATTGAAACCTTCATGTTTATAGTTCAAGTTATTGCATCACAAAGTGTAATAGTTAAATTCTTGTATCGAAATATATCAGGTTGTATTGCCAAACTGTAGAAGATTGTAACAATCTGATATATTCAACTGAGTCACAAAATCCATTGACTTATTTATTGAACCCGAAAAATTGGCATATAATAAATGGTAAATTGACCTATCCTAACAAAACCTTATATGACATAAAAGAAACAATAAAATATTTTTTTTGTAAAAGATCAATGTACTTAATTATGAGAGTTTGACAAGAAACAGAATCTCACTATTTAGATATTTTGTCTTACATACTATATACAAAGAAAGAAATTTTTTGGATAGCCTATACTTTTTTACCCCATGGTTTCCATATCGCTGTTGATGTGTTTAGTTATTGTATGTAGCTCATGTATGAATTGAGGATGGCGACTTTGTCATTGAAATGCTTTTGATTATGTAAACAAAATTTTTGCGAGATCTTATGTTCGAGTTTTATTCTATCTTATGAGAGAGAGCTCGTAATAAATTGCAATATATGAATTTTGACTTTACAGTTTGTTATACATTTTAAACAATTTGTTTAATAAACATACAAAATATACATATACCTGGATTTCCGTCATGCAACTTGTGTTGTAGTTTACACTACGCATTTCAAGAACAGGTTCTCATCTTCAGGTGTAATGTTTACTCACATGTGAGCACGTCAAACAAAAATAAAAAGTACACGCACGCACACACACACAAATCACAACATAAAATATCATACTGCACATTATGATAAAATTGTTTAAGTATGGTACACTTAAAAACCAAAAATACGGAATTATGTATAAAAATGTTACATTGTAGGTAGACCTACAAGTTGTCGATTGACCAAGGCAATGACAACTTGTAGGTCTACCTACAACGTAACATTTTTATACATAATTCCGTATTTTTGGTTTTTAAGTGTACCATACTTAAACAATTTTATCATAATGTGCAGTATGATATTTTATGTTGTGATTTGTGTGTATGTGTGTGTGCTTGTACTTTTTATTTTTGTTTGACGTGCTCACATGTGAGTAAACATTACACCTGAAGATGAGAACCTATGTTTATATAGGTAAACTATATTTAGTTTCATAATATATTGCAATTGGAGATATAAACAATGAATAAACATATGTTTTTTTATAAGACAACAAAATTTATTTCTGTCCTATTAAGCATCAATTTTTAATGTCAACACATAAAACTTGTACTATCTTTTAATGCAGTTTTGCAAATGCTTATGACCATATGAGTCAGCTGCTCCTCAAGATAAGAAAGAAGTCCTCAAACCTGAAAACGTCCCACCAAAATATGTTAACGAACTTAAACAGGGAAGAAAATTTATAATTCCTATTTAAACCCATGTTAACTTGTGCAATAACTGCATACTGTGCAAAGTGATTATTTTTAGCAAAAAAAAATTAACATTAAAAATATTGTAGTGAAAAAAAAAAAACTATTAAAGGTCAATATTAGTGAATTTAGCGCAAAACACAATTCAATCTTTCAGCCTGTAGAAGTTCATTCCGATTTTTAACCAAAGATTAAACATCCCACTAAATTTCTGTACAAATAATAATTTTTGTTCTTTAAAAATATGAAATATACACCAGAACCCAGAAAAAGCAGGAATATATATTCAAGTATAATTTCACTGAGCTAAAAAATAAATTATGCCATTTTATATAGTGAAGTTTCCAAATCTTTCTCCCTTTTTAGTGAAAACCCTCTTTCTCCCCTTTTTGAGATTAATATTCATGCAGAATTAAATGTACATTTTTAAAAATAAATGAGCCATATAGTAAGTAAGGGTGTTGCAATCCCAAGGAATCCTAGCTAGATCTACACCTTTCTCCTTTTAGTTCTGGGTTAGATCCTTCTCTTTCATCTTTTAAGGTCTTTCGCGACTAAATCTTGTTGTCTCCCAACCATAACAATAATCAAGAATTCAAGAGGGCTATGAGTCTTTATTTTGTACTCCATTCCTCTCTTCTTTTTTTAACAAGACAATGATCACTGAGAGGTTTTTCACCTTTAATAACAAGCAAAAAAATACAACACCTGGTCCCCTGCATGAAAAACCCCTCAACAATGTTAGAAACTATGCCAAATAACAATAGAAATAGTTCGGATATATATTCTCATTTTTCCTAATATCTCATCAGAATTTACTTTCAGGACATTTCTTATATATTCCATCACAATATATACATCTTGCAATCAATATTACACGTTAGCTAACAACAGGAAATAAAATAAACACAATGTTTGCAATCATTCTACATCATTTACTACCGTACATTCACTTTATATATATATCACAACAAAAGTTCATGCATATTTTACATTCTAATTTATTTACATCCTTCACACACACATTCACATTTTTAAAATTTTTGACAGTTTTGTTTTAAACTCCATCTAAAAACAAACAACAGAAGGGAGAAAAACAGATCTATTATACTACTTAAGTGGTAATATTACTTACTAACATAGTACAATGAATGCACGTTTAATAATTAACAGATTTAAAAAATTTGCAAAAATATTTGTCTAATAAAAATAATACCTTGGTAGAAAATAATTCTTGTAGAAAACTGGATCAAATAAAATTTAATTAAATAAAATATACAAAAATTTGTATGTTTTTTTTAATAAAAGGTTATTTAAAAACAGTTATTCTTTACTTTTGTTTGTGTATTGAAAGTTTTGAAAACTAATCAGCTGATTCGTGTGGCAGTTAGTAAGGCAGTGATTCTTAAAAAGACAAATTTCAGAAGTAAACTTTAAACATATGTTTAATCTGGTTGACTTCAAAATATGGATTTAATTTTTCTAACAAGTAACCAAAATTAAAAAATTCAACAAAACATGGTGATTCAAAAGACAATACTAATTTATAATTTTAAATTTGAATAACTTGCGTTGTTGTTTTACTATAAAATAAGTTATCGTGTAATAGAATATTTTTTATGTATCACATATTACATTATATCATTACATATTAAACAAATTTGTATTTAAATATTAATGGTGTTTTGATTTTTTACGAGTTGTTAAAAATCTATTTATTAAAAGATAGGATATATTTTACCCTTTATTTCAAAATATCTGTACACACAATTTAGTAAAGGCACAATGTAATAATCCAAAAATCCAAGTAAGTAAAATTTGAGATGTGAAAACATTTGTCATTAAGGTATAAATTATTAATTTGATTGAATAGCAAATATTTCATAAAACCCTTAACATCATCTTAACAAATACAGAATGTAATGTCAAAAAATACTCCATAAATTATAAGTATACCTCAGGAAAATGTCCTAAAAAAACAGCTACGTCTCAATGAAATACATTGATTTATAGTTGAATATCCACTCAAAGTAATTTTAAGGAACAATTGCTGGTTAATGTCACTGTTGCTGGTTAAATAATCAAAAGTGATTTATAGAAATGCACAAAATGACAAAAAATGTAGTGTCATAAATATGAATGTGTCATAAATTTTTAATGGAGAGTTTACTCATGAACATTGGTGTCAGACCCATCTTACTTATATCAAAAACACAAATCTAGTTTGTAACTTGAAATGGGTCATCGTTATTTTTATCTGCAAGTCCTGTAATCACCTTGGCAGTTTTGAGGCAGATTACCAGAACTATGTTTAGGAATTGGTCCAAGAAGAAGCCTTTAGGTTAGGTTAGGTGGTTAGATAGAGACGAATTTAAACAATCAAAGATCTTTCTGAAGTGATATGATGAAGGAAGAAGTAGATTTAAAAAGTCCAGGAAGGAAGAGAGTGGTATTATAAACAGGGTATAATGAGTTAAATTGTTATTGTGAATAATAGGCGGCGGAGGCATCTACCTCATGTGATCTGTGTATGAAATGGCTGAGTATATTGCTGTCTACTTTATTGGGTACAACAAATGAAGTTATAAAAAACTCAGTTTGGAAATTTTGAATCTTAAGCAGTATCATGATAATTATCATCCTGATCTGATGAAGAGATAGGGGTATTGAAAGAACAGGTGTTTTAGTAAAAGGTATTACCCTACTATACTCCTGATTAGTTGGTGGACAATAAGAGCTCATGATACCTTGCTACAGGGACATAATGCATTTCAAATTAGTGTTTTGAAAATTGTTTAAAATGTTACCAACATAACACACGAAAATTGTTTTAATAATAGTATTATTCTTGTGTTTGTAATACCTGTATTCATTATAAGCACAATAACAAATGTGACGAAATTTCAGATTGCAACAAATGATACACATCCCTACTTAGATTCACCACTTTGCACGAACCCTTAAATTATTAAGATGCACATTTCATAGTCCCGGAATGTCCCACTATGACGACTTAAAACAGTTTTCCAAAATCGAAATTAGTTATCTCAAAATTTTGAAAATTGAATACTTGTTTGGTATGACAATGAGTGACGTAAAAAAGCATTGTAGATATTTTATGTAAAATGTACTATATATAACTGCACTGCACTAAGACTATAAATTGGGGAACACAATTTTTTAAACAAATTATGATGTTTTCTTCTATAATACTGTGTTATAATTTTATTTGCTATAAATTACAAATAAATGAACATTGTTATTTTAGGAACCTGCTAGATTTATTTTAATATTTATAATTCATCTCTTCTTTAAGCTTATCATTATATTATCTTTGTATGTGATGTGTTTTGTTTCTATATTCTTTTATTTCTGTGCTCTTTTCTTCTACAAAATGAATAAATCTATAATTATCTAAGTAGCCCAAGAAGTTAAAGGACGGAATATTGTACAATAGTTTTATCTTATCAACTAACGTAATACAGTTTTTCTGAGCTGCCTCCGGGATATTTAAATTCAAACTATTACATACACAACTGAAATAAATATTTTTCTATCTATGGCTATCGTAGCCATTCATATGTGAAAGACTTTGTAGGCAAAGTTAGGTATCTGTTTTTAAAACTTGTAAAAAAAATAATAATATCAGAACAACATTGTTGTTACGAGTTGGTGGGGCTACCTTCGCCGTCCAAATCGTTTGTCACATATATATTTTTGTGCAGCACAACAGTTTTGTACAAAGAACGGTAAGCCGCAGTATTGGTAACCGTAGCGAGTAAGTAACTCGTAGCATGACATTCCTCCGCTGAGTTTGGTCGCTTTATCTACACACTCAGTGTCTACCGCTGAAAATAACAAACACAAAGAATATTAATCAATTTTTATGTGTAAAATACTCATTGTTTTTCTAATCATTACAAACCTCAAGATAAACATTTCTCTTACTTTATAATTAAACCGTTCCTTACAACTTGATTTAATATTAATAACCCTCTTATGTATCAGCTCATAAATATATTTGATACTTTTTTAGAGTGGTAAATGTATGGTCAGCACAACAGATTCCCTCAATGAAATTCTAGCCTTCACAACCAGGCTTTGCTATCAACCATTGCAACCCACTTTTTGTTAAAATTTTATGTCAATGCTAGGGTATGAACTGAGTAATACTGTATAGTGGACACATATTGTGATTGGGTGAATGGATTCAAAATTTAACTAACCAATATATTAAGAAAAATCTTAATTTTTAAAATGAATTTTTTTCAAACTGTGTGTACATTTTAAATTTAATAAATACTCCTATTCCTATAAGAATCAAACCACCCATGGAATTTTGTCTTCATCAAAATTTATGTGACTCAAAATTAAATATTTATATCTCCATTGGGATTCCCCACCTTACAGGGTTATCATACTGATAGTATAATATTTGTATCAGTACCAAATTTTTCAAAGCTAATAAATGAATAAACAGTTATTACATTACACAATAAATTTGGCAGTCTATTATTTCTGCCCAGGTATTGTATAACATTTTTGTGCAGATCAATACCAGTGGAGAAATCCGATTTGACCCCCAGTGATACCTCCAGTCCTGGAGTAAAAAGATATACTACAGTGTTGAGCATGCTAGGATTTCGCCAGACTCCTAAATGTTTTGTTAATGGAACAAAATTGCATGCCCACTCCCATTCTGTTTTGCTGTGAGAACTTTATTTTTTTTCCTCTCACCTTCCCATTCATCTATTCTCAAGGTTTGAGTTTAAAAAAACTCATTGTAGCTGAAGATCGACCAGGTAACGGAACACATTCATCACTTTCTAACAAACAAACAATCCCAACTTAAAAAATATTTAGTTTTCAAACATTATATATTGTGTGATGTCACAATTTAGTTTTTGACCATAAAATTTGTAATGAAAAGCTACATTACAAATGGTACTTTGGTACTCATATCTATTCTCTTGGTAGGTATTTATGTAAAGGTCAACCCTCAGGGGTCAGTTATAATGAGTACTGGCTTGGCAAATCCTGAGAGACCCCAGGTAGATCTACAACTTTTTCATGTAGTTTTGGCTTAGATCCATCTATTTCAACCTTCCTAATAGGTTTCTCTTGATGAATTCTTGGTTTTTTCCCAACCCTGACATTATTAGAGTATTCAAGAATTGGAGGTCTTAATTTTATGTTCTTTTTTTTTAAATGATGACTAAGGTTTTTGCCTTTGAACAACAGCAGTAAAAATTTATACAGTAGTTAAAGGTCTCATATGTGTTGGATAGTTTATTTTGTTAACAAGGCTGAGAACAACGCATTTATGTCTTTTGTGTTTTTTACAACCTCATCTATAGTTTGAGCTCTAGAAAACCAATTTAATATTTTCAATAAAAATATTCATTTGTTATACAAAAGAAATTAAATGAAGCTCTTTTCAGTTGACATATACATATATAATATTCAAACAATTTATGATATATTACAATATTGTAAACTATTACTATTTCATTAGTTATTTTAATGATATGCTTAGACAAAATTCTTCAGATCTACCTACCTTCTACACAGACTCTGTTGTTAGTACCAAGAACATTAATATACGATAATAACATTTACACCAAAAAGCAAGCACCAAATTAAATCCACAATTATAATTTCTACTACTAGACTGTTAAGTTAAAGGGTTCACTTTATCATCTTTCTGTTTGTTAAAAGAAACAAATCGTAAACAGTATATTATTTATACAAACAGCCAATAAACATAATATGAGTTGTAATAGGCAGTGTCAAAAAATATAATTATAGAATTTGCCACTTTTTTCTGTTTTAAACTAAGGACAGCATAACAAGATTTTGATAAATTCTTTACAAATAATGAGGTGAGCATATACATTAAGGCATGAGGATAGATTAAAAAAATGTAATAATAAGAAATAATATTCACAGATTAGGGGACACATAAAGACCATAAGGCCATATCAACATATGTAGGCTATTATTAACATTTCTGATGGTAATTTCATGCTAGCATAAGTAATTACATGATTAAGTATGTTTGTGATTTAACTCAATCTTCATATTTAACGTTTAATCTTAGATAAAAGAGTAGACGGCTCAAAATTATTAGATGTTTCAGAGAAAATTACTTGTAATAATTTATCTTTATATTAGGGACTATTATATTTTAAATGATTTGACCAAAATTAAAAATTTGTATAGACTATATGAAAAATGTGAAGAATTGACAAATAAAAATGTATCCTAAACATTTATGTTAATTGTGAATATTAGCTACCAATATTGTCTAACTTAACTTTAATTTCTTTTTTAAATCTGTCTACAATATTCTTTATTTTTTCTCCTTCTTTAAGATAACTAGTTTTAACAGAAAACTGCTATCAACAGATCTTCATACTTCTAATAAGACTTACATAATATTTCGCAATGTAAATACTATTGATGTGAATTAACTCAATTCGATTTGTTCTATTAAAATTAATCTTTCTTTTGTTTGTGTATGATTTTATTTTTATAAGAAGAGTGTGAAGATCTGATGATGACAATGTTCTATCAAAACTAGTTATCTTAAAGAAGATGAAAAAATAAAGAAGATTGTAGAGAGATTTGGTAATTTTCGTTAACTATGTATTGATATTTTACAATACAGAGTCATTAAAAACTTTAACATAGTTTTATACTGTCATATTTTCCAAAGTAACTAAGTAAATTAAAATAATATTTTTGAAGAAACACAAATACGGTATATTAAGTTTTAATTTGTTTGTAGCTGTATGGCAATGGTAAAATTAGGATGTACATTAATGACATCAGTGATAGTGCTGTTGTGTCACTCATCACAAAGATGACAACCATTCAACAGAATTCACAGTTATTGTTATAAGAAACAGATTTTTAATTCATAATAACTATACAACAGCAAACACCAGTTATACACAGTTATATACAGTTATACACATTTGAAGTATAAACGGAATGAATGTGCTTTTTTACGAAGGGTATACATATTGGTATAAACAGTTTTTTTTTAAACTGACAGTGTACATTTTCATATGTCTTGAAAAATGACAAACATATATGTCAACAGCTGTCTTTTACATACAATACCCCAAAAGCCTATTCCCCAGCAAAGTTTTTAACTTGGATTCTCAAAGACTTCCGTTTCAAAATGATTATTACTTTAAAATAAAATACACCTTAAGCAGCAATTCATTCTAAACTAGTCAAACTCACAAATAAAGTTCTCAATACAATTTTTAAAACAACAATTTTAGTTTATATTTACTTAGACATGTTATTTTCATCAAATTTTAAAGGCATTGAACATGTAAATGACAGAAGTACTTTTTTTTTTTTTTCCAACAGGACAGCATGCCCTCGTATTTCATACTTAATGTTAGTTATAATCTCGATGACTAGATTACAAAACTGATAGATTCTTAGGATCAATCCTGTTATTTAGCCTTCAAGAACGTGTGACCTGAAATGAGTGGATTATCACCAATACAGCAATATATCACTTTGATATAGTGACCAATGGCGTTCTGATTGAAATTTTATAAAATTGGATGTATTCCATATTTTGCAACAAAAAAAATCTTTATTTTGCTCATTTAATTTGAAAAAATATGATAGTACAAAATCAACCTATATCATTGACTCTGTATAACAAAAATGAACTAACAATATAAATCCGTTTACAAAGAGGGTAAAAGTAATACTCGAACTGAGTTTGGTAGTGTGAAACACCAATTTCACTTTATTTGTAGGTTACAAAGATAGAAATAACGTTATTTACTAATTCAAAATGGCAAATACTCAATACATTCCTACTTTAAATTTAAACATAATTTTGCACTTTAAATAGATCAATATTGTAACACATAGTTTGACGCTACCTGGAACGGAAAATAATTCCACCAAAACCAAGTTATTTACTATAGTAACTATAAGCAAATAAAGCCATCTACTAGCATTGATAGAAGATATTAAGTTTGTTATTTAATTTTATCAATAACATAAACTAAGCTTATTAAAATAGTTTATTATTCAAAAAATTATTTATAAAAGATTTAAGCCCATAAGCCCATGCAAAGCATACCGGTATTTACAAAATTATCTGCTAAGAGTACCGATATAGGTCACGCAAAGAATAAAATCAATTCTTTTTCTTAGAAAGTGTAATTTTAAATAAACAATGTCATTTTCTGAAGAAAATCTACACATTCCTGAAATTTTGCCAACTTATTATGGAAGAATTATGGCCAATGTTGTATATTATTTGAGGAGGTACTTGAAATTTTTTTTGAAAACTGATATTTATAGAACCATTAGCCTACGATTTCCCACACAGAAATTACCTCGATTATTCAGTGGTGAATATTTCTAAAAAAAAAAGGTACATTTCAATACAATTAATTCTGTAGAGACAAAGTTTGCTTTTAGAGGGGCAAATAGGTCATTGTTCAAATTCTAATTATTTCCTCAATTTTTCTCTGATTTAACTATTGTTGGTAATGTTCAATAGAAAAAAATCAAACTGTCATATGATGTACACCATGTTTTATGGTTTGGTATATAAAACAGTAATTCTTTTTGAATAGCTAATATCTATTAATGTCTTTATTATTTATTATTATTTTTTTTTAGTTTACAAACGTGTTCAATTTTCTAAATAAGTTATAATAACTATGTATATTTCATTATAATTATAAAAATGTGGCTCTTTTGTATATAATGCAACTGAACATAACCTCTTCTATTCCAAATAGTAGTCCTCAACCAAATTTACTAGCTTACCAAAAAGTAGGTACTGCTACCTAAATTATTGAGTTTCCAATACCAAACATAGTATTTGTAAATCACTTTATTTATACATATATTTTTTTTAATAACATGCCATGCACATTTTAAACCCAAACAGCTGATATCATCAGCACAACAGATGCTGTAAATAGAAACATAATAAAGAATATGAAGAAATCGAAGATCAACAGTTATGATAAAATATTGATAGCTGAAGAATAATTATGATCATGTTTATGTTAGAGCTGATATTCCTCTGCCTCCTTGACTTGTAGTGTTTAGTCCAGAGAGAGAAAAATGTTCTCAGTTTAGAGAAATAGTATTTGTTTTGAAATATGTATGATTATTAGTTTTGGTAATTTTAAGAAGAATGTAAATGGAAATGACAAAGAATGAAATACACAATAAATGAATTTTAACTAAAATAAAAAAAATAAATTATTTATAAGCTTAAAAATATGAATCCAGTTTAACAACGCTAGTTCCCAACCTCTTGAGATCAGGTCATCCATGAGTTAAGAGTACCTGCTTACTCATAAAACTTATGTTGCTGTTTGTCAGGATGGTGGTGATGAAATGATAAGGATGAAGGATGCAAGTATGACAAGAGTAAAAGCCCCTAAACTTGTGAAGACCTGTCTTGAAGTGATAAAGATTGATGTCAGATATGAAGTAATGTTACTAGAATGTTACAAAATTTCTGTTACTAACATCATGTCACAAATACATATAGCACGTATTTGTATAAAGTTATTAAGAATTGTATGATGTGAAATGTGTTACTGAAATATGAATTTGATTGCTATGATGAAAGATAGTCATTGAAGGAAAGAGAACTGAGTCCTTGAAAAAATCAGAAACTTTTTGTTAATTGATTTTTTTTCTTCCAGTAAAGCTGGACTTACCAGTTTTTTGCGTTGTATATGACTTAGCAGTCGTGTATGGTTGATATGGATTTTTAGTTGTTGCATATTTATTATTATTGTTTTGATAGGGGTTTTTTGTTGTACTTGTAACCCTACTGTTATATTCTGCGTAAACATTTTTTGTTGTTTTGGGTGTCGTATATTTGTAATTGTAAGGACTTTTTGTTGTTGTTTTATACTTAAAATCGTATGGATTTTTTGTGGTAGTTGTATACTGATTCTTGTTATAATAATTAAAATTATATGGATTTTTTGTTGTGTATGATTTTTGTGTTGTAGTTGTTTTATAATAATCATTATGATTATATGCTGATGTAGTTGTGGTGTAATATTGATAATAAGGTCTTGCCGTAGTGGTACTAGCATAATAAGTAGATTCTGTTGCGTTGGCTGTTCTCCAGAACTCATCCCACTCCGACCTGGTTGGTTGAAATTATGAATTAATTTTATTTCTATGTTTATTTTACTATGTGCACAATATACACTACACAGTTTATTTAAGCCACATTTTATAGAAGCTGTACCAATTAACTTCATTATTAATTTTTATTTTATAAATAACATCCAAATAATTAAGTATGTTTTCATTTTATTTCACCTTAATATCTTTTATTAATTGAAAATGTTGATAAAAATACTCAAACAAATGTAAGAATTGATTTGTATATGTCTTTAGAGATTATATAATCTTATTTTCCAATACAAAGTTCTATAAACCATTTGGTCAATACAAGATTTTAAAACATATAGAGCCTTAAAATAATAATAAATTTGAATAAAATAGATACACGAAAACGAAATGTTAAACGCAAAAGAATTGATTTTTTAAAATTCTTATAATTTCCATTTGTAGCCTTCTGGAAATAGGTATTTGTTTTATAGATGTCTTAGGCCTGCTATAGACACCTAAAAAGGTAATTAAATAATACAAACCCTCACATAATCTAATATTATGATTCCAAAAAACAAAACAAATCCTAACATCTCTTAAAAAAATATTTTAATATTTACCCAAATAAACTATTATATTTTGACAAATATTCTACTAAATATGCACAAATATCTACAGTGGGAAAAGCTCTCAAATTTCTACATAAGTGCTACCTGCCACCAACAACACAAACTACTCCTTTAAGTGAAAATGAGAACACTTACCTTAGAACAAATGTTAGACCATTTGCCACCAATTTGATTTAATAAATAGATGATTTAAAAAAATATACATGTTAAAACATGTAAATACAATTTATATAATATATTTAATACAGTATACAGTATCCAGCCTGCACTGTAATGTAAATAATATTAATTTGGATCCACAAATTTACACTTGTCGATCATAAAGCCATATGCAATATACGACTATAAATTACAGTTATTTTCTCCATACTTTTTATATCCAAAATAATTTTATATACTTTGTTTTGGAATCGTATTATTAACAAAGAGATCACTGTAGCTTCATGAGCTAAAAGCACAATCTTTTTCATCTGTACAACAACAACAAAATTACAGCTCTATTATTTTAGAGTACTTAGTTAGTAGAACGTGATCGGTTGTTTATCCACCATTCACTTTTTATTGGTGTGTTCTTATTTTGATTTATAATCAGTTGGGTAACTTTATAATTGTTTATTGGAGTGATAAATGCAAGAAATACATTGTCCGATATATGTAATCGTAATTATATTATTTAAATAATAGTTAAAACATTTTTGTCATTTTATTTAAGTTTCCTTTCATAATTAGATCAAATAAAAACTAATTCTATTATCAAATTCTATAAACACAAGTTTAAATATGATATTAGTGCTAAGAATGTTTAATTATCACAAATTTAAATGTTGATTTATTCTCAATACAGTATATATGTCTTAATAACTTAAATGAATGGTAACCAAAACATTTCGTTTCACCCCATTAATAGACCTAAAATTTAGTAAATTTTAAATGATTAAGTGGATTGTGATAAAGTAGATTTTTTATTGTTTTTATCTCATGTAAAATATTACAAAATTATTAGTCATAAAAAACATGTCTTACATGTCCACCAATATTATTAACTCATGTTATGAATTTATATTCCTAGCTAACATTCCGGAAGTATCCTTTATTTCAAACTGTTCCATCTCTTATTTCAATACAAAAGTAATAGACAATATGTTTCACGTCTGTCAATTTATATTTAGGCGATGTTAAAGTCTGCAGTGTAAGTTTGCCAAACTTAGATTCCACCATTGAGCACTGTGGTGAATGTGAACAATATAACACCCCACAAGTTTAGTAGGGTAGGGGTTTCAGTGTTTTAAACAATTACTGAAATACAATTCTTAAGTTTAGTAATAAAAATCCAAATGATTTGTAATTTAATATAATAAATGGTACCTGAACAGTATACAATTTCAAAAGCATTAAAGAACATTGAACCTATTACAATTAACTCTCAAATTATATCAGACATTAGACATATTAATACTGCTTTCAGAAAACAATATACCTTTGAGTAGTAGAATTCAAAGGTTGCGAGTACACGGGACGTGTCTGAGTTGCAGCTGTGTCTCCGTCACTTCGTCTTAGATATGCCGGAGTGTTTTGAGAGTAATCTGGGATTATATTCTCATGTTCTGCTACACAACGGCCATTGTTGCAAACCTGAAATATGGATAATATGAATGAAAAGATATAATATATTATCAGCTTATATATAGTATAATAAATGTTTACTTCTTATAGACGCTATGGATTCACAGTATAGTTGGAATCTGTGCAACATATTAGTAATGTTAGATATTTAGCATTCGTCTGAGCTAATTATATAACAGTAGCAGTAGTTCCTGCTCTATTTCAATTTGGTTTGTTTCAAAGCAATATTTTACATAAAAATGATAGAAACCAACTTTAATAAGTTGTACTATTTTTAGTTTTTTGTTGATAATACTCATAATTTAAATTCTTATTCTTCAATTAACACAACTCTATCTATTCTATAACTTAGATTTTTTTTACATCTATATAAACATTTTTATTAAAGTCTCGTGCGGACTCTGGAAATGAGGCAACTATCATTATTATTTTATCTTTATCTATGTAAGTGCAGCTCTATTAAGGGTGATCTATTGGTTCCAAAGATACTCGTAGGATAAGTAAACTAATCCAAACCAAACAAAAATAACTTAATAAAGAAGATAAAAGGATCATACTTAATATGAAAGTGAAGGAAGATAGTACCTATTCTAATCCATTCCTTAAACTCAGCAAAATTTGGGATATTCATATGAATCTGATCAACCTGTGATTTACCATGGTTTGAACATATTAAAATAATAAAAATAGATTCTCATTTGGCAAGCTTCTTAGGATGGAATTCACTTTTGAGGAAGCAGATAGAGACAAGTACTATGGGGGATATTTATATAGTACATTGATAATTCCCATACAGTAGAGGATTCGGGGGTGTATGGACTGAGACATAGGTTGAAGCATTCAATTTCCTGTGGTTGTAATATTACTGTGATGAGGGTAACAGGCTTGAGTTGAGACAGCAGTAGTATTGTTAATATACCAGGGTTGAACATCCATCAAAACACCACCATAGATAAAATGGTCTTGCAGGGTAGACTTAGGTGTATAGTAAATTAATAATTAACATGAATCAAAGGCGTAAAAATATAAAAAATCGAAAAATAAATATTTTGTTACTAATATTTATTTAATAAACAACGACTATGATAGGAAGTATTTTGTAATTTATTTCTTTTTAACTTTATTTTCTATATTAGTAGCTTACAATATTGGTAGAATACCAGTAGAGAGAGGTAGGTGTAGGCTAGAAATAAGTGTATTAGAGGGTGCACAGAAAGTAATTTCTATCTAGAGCAGTAAAAATCTAAATTCATCCTTATATTTATCTTTATTCTAAAGTTTATTATAAATGACTAATGTGGCGTAATGGCTTAATTCTTTGAGCACAATAGCCTACCACAAAGCTCAAGTTTTACAAACATTAGAGTGGCCCTGATATGTTATCTAATAATAATGGAAGTGGTGGATTGGTGTATCAAATAGAGAAATGGTTTGTTTTTAACTTATATTTATGTCATTTTGCATTGGCTGTGCTTATACTACAAATATTCTTCATTTCTAAATATATGTGTTAATTATTGTAAATCATGTACGATTAGTTGTTATTATCCTTAAGTTTAATTCATGTGTTTGTTATTTAATAAACTAAAACAATTACTCTTCTTTAGTAAAAAGTTTGGATTGGAGATGGATGGCGTGGAAAAAATATAATGTTTCCACCAATACAAAATTATTTTGTCATCCTAGTTCTCAATTATTCTCAATTTGACCCTCTCACTATTAAATATTACATGGTGTGTCATTCACTGGTAATAAAACAGTTCAATAGAAATAGAATACATGATCATTTCATAAATCCAAATAACCTCTTTTTGTAAAATGTACTAAATCTTTAAATTCTTTAAAAAATACATCATATTTTTGTAGCTATTTAACACTTTATCTATTTCAAATTATGTTTCTTTTAAAAGTCACAAAACCAAGTAGTTTGAAAAAGACTAAGTTTATCTCGTTTCTTTTAAAGGCAAAAACTTGGTTTTAAGTAATTATGGACAGAAAGTAGTTTTGACTAAAAAATGAAGATGATAATAATATTCTCTTTATGTTTTAAATAACGCATTATTCATCACACATCAACCTAAAATATAACAATAATGTAAAATGAATCCACTTAAGGAAGAAACAGTTTTTAATTTTTACAAAACTATATAGTATTTTGTGGTTATTTAGTTTATAATGAAGGCATATTGAGATTGATTAAAGATTACATACCTGTCCATCTCCACATATTGAACCTTCAGCTGCAGGTCTGTAAGCTACACAGTAGCCTGAAGAAGCATCAAAACAGAACAGTTGTGCACAAACTCTGTCATCTTTCTATAAATTAAAGAGAGGGAGATAAAACACTATTTTTGAAATGAATCAAAGAGGAAAAAACATAAATTTAATTTTGTATTTCATTCAGATTAATGTCACAAATTTGGAATACAAATACAGCAGCAAATATGCTGAAACGCTACAAATCAAGGTTACAAAATATGACATGTTTACAATTTGATAATTCTCTAATTTATTTTGCTATTTTCTGTACAAACACAAGATGATAATATGTATAGTAGTTTAATATATACTACTAAGAAGCCCAAATTAGTTACTTATGCCCTTGCACGAGTTAGATAAAGAGATATTTACAATAACATTATTTCAAAGAGCTGCTATTTGAAATTTGCTGGCCATATTTTTTAATAACAATTCAAATAAACCTAGTTTACATACTAAATTTAAATAATTTCCATCTACTAATTATAATTTTTTTTAAAGAATATATTTGAATATTATGTAGTAACAAATTTTGTTTTTAGTAAATTACTCAATATCATTTATCACACAAAAACAATTTTTGTATTCATCGATTTTAAAGTTGCACAAAATGAGCTATTGCCATTAGTTGTAGAATATATATATACAAAAAGTTAGCCTTAAAAAATCATTTTAAAAAGTTGAAACAAACAGTTTTTCAAATACATTATGTTATAACTTATAACATTAATTATTTAAAAAATATACTTACGAAACATGCACTGGTGCCTCTATCTTTTCGACACTGAGCATCCAATGTTAATAATTTCCCTGGAAGTACTCTAGGAAGAGATTCATCTTCATGTGGAGAGTTATAGAGGCAGGTTGCAGTATCACCACTGAAATATATAAAACAACTTTTTTAGTTGTACATATTCACGGAAATGTAATCTTATCCTTTTAAATATTCTTCCACTTAGATATTTGTTTATTTTTTAATGTTGAGAAATTTGTGTAAGTGTAGTGGTACAACCAAGGAAAATGTATGTGAATATAAAAACCTAAGAGTTAAATATTGTTTCACTATCTAAGCTTTAAGCTGCGCGCCCACTGGGTCGTCACGGACGGTCAGTACGGTCGGTACGGGATTTTTCAAAAGTTCTAAACATTGAATTAAATATGCATGCGCCCACTGCGTCGGCAAAACCGTCAACGGCGTTCCGCACCTTCGGCATGTCGGATAGAAAGTCTGGAGCTACGAACTGTAGGACATTTACGTGACGGCGGATCCGTCCGACTGAACCAGTGCGCGCGCACTTCGGGCGTTCGGGACGGTCGGTACGGCATTTTCAGCATACTACGCTGTCTGCTCTCTGTTGTGCTCGTGGTCAGTTGAAATCCTAAACGCAACAAGGATGGATGTTAGTACACTGTCGTGAGTCATCCTGAAGTACTCAAAAAACTTAAGATCATCTTCCACAAGGTCCGGAAACAAAGTGTGAAATTCACCACAAATCAATATTTTTATATTAATGTTATGAATAAAAAACCTCCTTTTTCTTATTTTAACATTCTCCTCTTCTTCTATCAAAAACAAACTCACTACCACAATTTCCTCCTCCACATCCATCTTTCAACAGATCCACTCCCAAACTGACTTGTGTTTTGGCGGAAGGCGAATGGAGGACAGTGCGGAACGCCCGATCCAGTGTGCACACCCCCTCTAAAAAATGCCGTGACGACCCTACCGACCCAGTGGGAGCTTAGCTTTATACACCATTCTGGAGATCATTTACTAAGATTGCAACAAAACTGTTTAACTCCTTACTAAGCAAGCAATGTAAGGAGTTCAGAGTCTATGGGGGATTTTTGGATATCACAAGATTGATTGGTGGACAGAAACTAGTTTGATAAAATTGTTCTAGCTTTAAAATTTAGGATATTGATTTTTGTTTTTTAACATTAATTTTTTAATAGTATAATGTTTTTATATATAATCATTTTTAATGTTCATGAATGTTGGAAGAAATGCTATAAAAAGTTTTGAAGTGTGAAAATATAATTTTAAGGGTGTATTTAATTAAGTATTTTTTTAGTTACTCAGTTTTTTTTTTTTTTTATGTTTAAGCAAATAAGAGACATTTATTTTGCAAATTGTAGAACTTATTCACTAAAATAAGTTAAATTATTTTCACTCACCTTTAAAAATAAGAGAAAATTATTAGTTATATTTACAGTCATATATTAAATGTATAATATGATAGTACAAAGAGTCCCCGTTATACATGGCCCCATTTACTCGATTTCGTGTTTACGCAGTTTAAAAAAGGTCCTTGAAAGGTTTTGTATTTGAGCTGAGTTCCACCAAAGTTAAACAATGTAACACTGTATCAGAATATCTTTTGAGCTACCTAATTCTACATCATGGTACTAAATGAGTACTTCTTAAAACATACTTTTGTAATTCAAGTGTTTAAAATATATGTATTACTGGAAACATGTATTTTAATTTCACTATTTTGTAAAATTATTATGTGTAATGAACAATAAATATATATAAAGTTGTTGAAAAATAACTCTTTTTGTATGATATTAAAATTTGTAATGACGGCAGTCAAAAGTCATTTGTGATTTTATATATTTTAGGTATGAGAAGGATGGGGATACTTCTTAACTTTGATATCCTTACAACTAATAATGCATAAAGTATGGTATATTCTGAATCAAAGTATTATAGAGCTTTGATATTCCAATAAAATAATTCTTCCTTAAATGAATATAGGGAGAATCGAACAAACTGGGTCCGTCAATAAAATTGGGTAACACTCTTTCTAGCTTGTTTGGTGCTACTATCTGTCTATAATATGTAGAACTACTTGCCATGTTAGTTGGAGTTGAGCAATAGACTGATTTAAGCAACTGTGTTTCTTTATTTTGTTTAAAATTGAACAAGAAAATTAGAGGTAAAGAATACAAAGTTATTTACTTGTATCTTTATTTAGAATGTAGATTTCATATAGGTAAATACAGTTTCCATTCAACCTATCTTTTTGTTATTATTTCAACATTAACATCAATGTTTACTTTGTATTTAAGAGTAGTTACGCCATTTTTTTAAAAAACATTGGCATGGTCTTCTAAAACTGATTACTTAAAAGTTGGACAATACTGATGGGTACCTGGTTTTGCGCACCAATTTTATTACATGTGTAGGAAGAAGTTTTTAATGTCAACATGTGCTACAAGAGGGCATCAGCTGCATACAACGCTCCTCAGTCCACCCAGGAGGGTAGAATGAAGAAGGCCCTTTGGGGCGATTTTTTTTTCATTCAGCAAACACAGAAAAAAAAGTTAGCTTTGTTTTAAGCCAATATTTAGAGAAGCTCAAGAAAATCAAGTAGTAGAACACATACTCCTACTAGAAGAAAGATTATTTGGGATAATTCTAACCGATCGTTGTGAGTTGGCATATGAGTTAGCTTAAAATAATGATATTCACCATGTATTTAGTAAAGCGAAAGGTGGCTGACAAAAAATGGCTGTATAGCTTTCTTCAAAGAAATAATGAACCGTCGTTAGGTGACCTTGAGAAGACATCTTTAACACATGCGAAAAGTTTTTACCCCATTGCTGTACACAAGTGTTTCAGTATTTTACATGCTATTTATAAACAATATAAGATTTCACCTTTTGATGTTTATAATGTTAATAATGGATATTGTAACTATATCCAGTGAACCGTGTACAGTATTGGCTCTAAGAGAAAAATGCTAGTAAGCTGTTTGAGCCCTATGGAGCATGGAGTTATTGTGACAACAGAAATGTGTATGAACGCAGCGGGCAACTTCATGCCACTGATGTCTTCTCAAGAGTAAGAGCAAAACCTGCTGATGGGTGATACTCCTCCCGGATCATTTGAGATACAATAGTAATGGATGGATAACTGGAGAAACATTCCTTGTTTGGTTTAATAAGTTTGTTAAATACTCCCATCTCTTTCTAGAAAAACCAATTCTCCTTGATGCCCATTCATTCCACACCAAAAGTATCAAGCTCAACAATATTACTAGAGATAATAATGTGATTATCTTATGTTTCCCCCTAGACATGACTTACTGTTTTCAACCCCTGGATGTTTCCTTTATGGGACTATTTTCATACTACCAGCAGGAAGTGAGGAAGTGGCTGAACACTCATAATAGGCATTGTTATAACAATTTACTAAATTGATAAATAGTTCACAGCTGCATATTTAAGGTCAGCAATAGCTCAGATAACTATAAAAGGGTTAGGAAAAAGAGAAATCAACCCTTTCAACAACAATATATTTCCAGAGCATCTATTTGCACCATCTGATACAACTGAAAGTCTAGTTGAAATGAGCAACAACCCTTTGACTGAACAACCACAAGGTTATGTAATTTCAGTAACTTTGACTATCGAAAAACTCAACAACGTTCATCTTCTAAGGTGGTGTGATTCACCAGTCACCATCAAAATTGGATACAGCAACATTATTGGTGAAAAAAGCCACTGCTATTAAATCTATCTCTGCATTTCAACCATCTACATCTGTAGGAGCATTTGGAAGATGCTAATACCTCCTCCAAAGAGAGAAGATAGTAGACAGAGGGGGAGGGAAAACTGTGATCTTTACTTCTTCACCTTATAAACAAGAATTGGATAGAGAACAGCAAGAAAAGACTAAAAATCAAGAAAAAAAAATTATAAGCAAAAACATATTAAGATTCCTGACACAACTGTAACGCAAGTTGTTAAAAGTTTGAGGATTCGTAATGAGTGGAAGAAGAAGAGGTCTATATTTTCTGTAATGTCCTTTATTGGTCATCTACATCTGATAAAGGATGGGTTCATGATACATGCAGCAATACGGATGAACACAATTAAACATTCATTTTTTCTCTTCTTTATAAATAGCAAAAATTTATATTTGTATTCAAATAATTTAATAATCTAATCTAATAGATAATAAGAAATATTATCTTCCTTTGTAAAATGTATTTCTATATTTATCTTTTATTATAATAAACATTAGTTTTTAAACTATTATATATTCTACGAGGATTTCAATAGGTACCCAGTTTATCCACACCTCTGGTTGGACACAACCGGGTGTTTACATTATATGTTTACAATTTCTTCTTTTTTTTCTTTTTTTTTTTCTACAACAACCAATGAACCTTTTAATCAACCTATTTCATTACAGCCCAGGGACCAATAAACATTTAATATGATGGCTTAAAACTTTTTTATTCACATGGCAGGTTTTAAAGGAAACCTGGGAAAAGGTTTTTGGTAAGGTTCACAGTTTGTCCGACTTTTCATTTTGCAGAATGTCTGAAGACATTTTTTATCAGAATTCTCACTATATTTCCTGTATGCATCCAAATGTCAAATGATGTATGAAGTGGCTATAATTTCAACCACACAGTTAAATATCATGACATAAAACTTAAAACAATTATATCAGTATCAATTTGATAAATATTCTAAATCAAATTTACGATATTTGTATACTCACTTCAAAAAGTGATGAAAAGAAGATATACTACAAGGTGACCATTTGAATCCTTTTTCTGTGTGTCTTAAATCACTCATTATATATCCATCTTCCCAACGGCATTTTTCTGCACCAGGTCCACCAAGATATGTAGGAGGCGGTGACCCATCATGTACTGCTCCCAATCTAGACAGAATTGTTTTATAATGTAAGTATACAGACAAAATCAAGATATATACCGGGTGGCTGAAAAAATTACTACCCTCTCTTATTGCAAAAAATATTTAAGATATTGAATTCTATTTGCGGCAATCTTTTTAGGTGAGAGGGGCAATCTAAAAAGAAAAGATTTAGTTATTGCTGGGGTGGGTGGTAGCTCAAAAACTTCAAATAGCATAATTGGCTTGTGACACCTCATTTTAAACATCTCGGTGAGACAAGAATAATGACAAAAAGGAAATTAAATTCTGGCCAGTCAAAACAAAATAGCAGGCATAAAAGTTATTTTATTTACAAAGCTAGATTGGTATGGTATATCCCTTAGTATGACAATAATGTATTCTTAATACATTGAATACCAAGTCTTATGCCACTACTTTTATACAGTGTTAATTTAATGAACAATTTTAATTGTATGTGGTTTTTGGTTATATGCGGAACAGGTTTTGCAAAAACTTTGTTATAAAATATTTTTTTATGATAGGCCGGGAATTCAGTTTGGAATATCAAAATTTGTGTGTAATTTAACGTGTCGGCCAATTGGCCAACTCCATATTATATTTTTTTATTTATTTTAAAGCATAATGTTGGTGAGTGATGTTGGTAAAACCTCTGTTATTTGCCATCTGCATTGTAAATGCTTGGGTTGCTTACAAAAGTAATGCAGGACCGCAATCACAACACCAATACTTGTCAATAACAGATTTTAAATAAAAACTATGTACAGGTATAATGATAGTATGTAATGAGGAACCAGTTACTGCATTAAAACAGAGAGGTCACCAATATCTATGAATTGGTTGTCTTTGTGGGACAAAGAAAAACAAATAATTATTGACAAAAAGAATGGGAAGTTTACTACAAGGAACTCACTTCAGAATAGGAAATAAAATGCTAAAAATATGACAAGAGTGACTAAATTTTATGCTAGTTATATAGGGCAGCTATACCTCTGTTGAAACTGCTACAAGTCTACACGTAAGTAAATTTTATAAATAATTTTGTATTTTTTAAACATAATAATTGTAACTAATAAAGTTTTTAAATATAGTTTATAAAAATTTCTGTTTTAATTTTGTAATAATTGAAATTTTTCTACAAACATTTCCCAAATTAATTGTTTGTTTACCATAACAAGTTAACTGATATTAGTTTTTTAATAAAACAAATAATAACTGTTGAATGTTCGATCTTGTTTTAATTAAATAATCCATAATTCCACCTGAAAATATTGCTGCCGTGCCGATCAGTACAGCGAAATTGACATAATATTGAGGTATTTTATTTGGTTGCCACGCAACACTATTTAAAGATAAAGAAATAAAATTCATATGGTTATTAGCCACAATATTCTACAGATCATGTAATGCATGTGTTTTCCACTAGGTTGCATCACTTACCGGTAAACAACTTTAAAATAAAAGCTTGCAACAATGCAAGAGTCCTTGCGATTGGCCTATACAAAAATTTAACTATGCCTCTTCTATTGTACCAATCGCCCCTTCCCCATGGCTCTTAACGTGTTAGTCCATATTAAATATTTCAATTGTTCACCCTGTACCTCCAGAGAAGTAGTCTTTGTTCAAAAATGTTTCGCAAATTAATAAAAGTTTACTTTGTTCATTGTCTGCATTCTGTTACTATCCGGTCACTTAAATGGTGATCTAAGAGATTCCCCACAAAACAAGCAAGTCTTGTATTTGAGTAGTGAGCCAATATTTAGAAATACCAATTGTCTTCCCTCTTGAGTTGACTGTTCCATAGAAATCTAGCTTCACAAATAAAACTATTTGGCCACCATTTTATTTTGTTCAATGGACAAATTTATCTTTGTCATGCACATAATAAAAAAACATTGTGTAATTTAATGAATACTACCATAAAATAAATACAGCATATACTTACAAATGACCAACTTCATGAGCAGCGACAATAATGCCAGAGAATCCACCAGTATCTTCAATGATTGCAACACTGTTTACTTTCTCTAATCTTTTATTGACAACACAAGCACCACCAACATAAGCAAAACCTGTTATCAGATACATTGTATTTATATTTACATTTAGGATTTTGTGAGAATACCTAAGATTATTGTTTAATTTATGTATTCTAATTTGAACTAAAATAACACACCAAAGTAAATTGTATTTATACATTTAATATTAAATAAAATGATTGAAATATAAATCAATAATTAATTGATAGATGTATAGAAAAGATATTTTGTAAACAAATATTTTTTATTTTACACATGTTATAATGATGACATGTTTTATTTTATTGCAATTAAATTTTGATGTATATGTACAATGAATTTTGTAAGATTTATTTTTGCAATTGTTTAAACAAATGTCTTAATTTACGAGAATATAATGCTTTCTTGATGTGAATATTAGTTCAGTTAATAAGCTAACATAGACAGTTGCTACAAAGTGTTCCTATTCCTTACTTCTTCTTCAAAAATATTTACTTTGCAATTAAAAGTTAAATTTCTTTATTATAAGAACAGAAATACTACTTTTTAAATAATAACCTATACTGTTTATAATTTTTAATATAAGATATATTATACGTAGTATTTAAACAAACATGTAACCATTTCGAAAGAAATGAGTCTAAAAGTACATGATTTTTAATCTTACGGCCAAAACTAACCTGAAAAATAGAAATAGTAAAACTATCCTAAAATGATTATACAAATTAATTTAATGAAGTAAAATCAGCATTATATAGGTCTTTTAGTTTTTTGGAAGACATTAAATTTCACAGAGTGCTGTGCTAGCATCAGAATCTTTAATGGAAAAATGTTTGAAAAATTGTAGAAAGTTCCCCCACTACCAAGATGTAATGCTTGTACATAATACATAAAATCCCCTCAATTCATTAAATGTTTTGTTTTCACTAAACCTACCCTATGAAGTGGCTTTATAAACAATTTTCAGTAAATAATACTACAAAAAATATTATGAATATGTATGTATATAACATAATAAATCTAAAATAAATTATATTGTACAATTTAAAAAATAAAATAATTTATATACAGTATAATAACCATGAACTTAGCATGTGTATTGATACCACACCACCAAAAGCAAGAAACTACCACCATGGTTGTATGTACAATACTAACTTAAAGAATTGTACGCCCAACTTTAGTGCTTGCTGTGATTGTAATGATCAGGCCAAGAATAAATTAATCTTCCAAATTAGAAAAAAAATTAGTAGCTCGTCAATGGGGTGTAATATTGCTTTTTTTTAATTTAATTTTTGTCTAGGATTAGCTAGCTGATTTGATGAACACATATTTTGTTGAGTGACTGTTTGAACTGTGTCTTACAGTCCAATGAAGGAGAATGAACAGCTATTCTTTACTTTGTTTATCCATGTAATCATTGACAGTTTAAAATTTTTAAAGTTAGGCTCTATTTAAACTTCCTGTGTTAATTTCAACTTTAACTTGAATTTTTCATGTTGAGCACATATTAGTCCAATTAATTATTTTAAGAGAATTCTATCAATAATTTTAAAAATTAATATTTTTCAATTTAAAAAAATGGTTAACTTGTATTTTTACTTCCATTCCCAGTTGTCATTTTTAAAGAGATTGTTTTTAAAAAGCTCAATGTTTTCATTAGAAATGAATTACCTGAATTTTATATGGAGACAATAGGACATTTCAAATCTCTGTTATAGTGTTCATAAACGTTTACAATGAAATCATTAAAAATGTTTTTAGAATCATTGCTAAAAATAACCAATAAATTCATAATTTTAAAATATCTTGACCTGGTTAGTCATTTTACGTAATCCACTGTACAACACTTAGTTTATTCTAAATAAAATATTTGATTGCATAGTTTAATTGTTTTTAATGGAACCAATTGAAATTTGTGATTAATTACTAATTAATATTAGATTTAAAATACCATTAATTCTGTTGTTATTTATAATAAATAACATAACAACTGCTTTTAGAGGTTTTTACAATATAACCTCATTAAACTACAAATTACTGTTATAAAACAATTAACAAAGGAGTAGAAGATAAATTTAATCTAAAGTTAATTTGTTTATTGTCATCAACAGATCAACTCATTATGTATATTATTTCTTCAAATTTACAATTACGCATTTAAATTGTTTACAGACAAAATTAAAATTTTTAAATATTGTCAAAGTTTTTTAAATACTGTTGTAAAAACTAAAGGGCTCACATATTACAGACATTATAAAATAATTATTATTAAGAAAAAAATAACAAATATTAACTATATCACAGCATGCAAATACAGCTTTTCAAGGTAACATATTGAATCCTACGTGTAAGTTGTTTTATTGAATTAATAACGTATAAAAATCAGCATAAATACAAACTTGCAACATGATTCAAGCCCACTGTAAATTTATGGAAGAAAAACAGAATAATATGGTCGTTTTTTCTATCTATATGAAAGTTGATTGAAGCAAATACAATATATTAAAGCATAAACTCCTTCCACCAAGATTGTTAAAACATATAAATATTTACAGCATTCTTTAGTAAAGCAATCAAATATAAACATGCAATTTTTGATTCTCTGTACTCGATAAGTTTGTAAAGTTTATGTGCAGTTATTAAAATTGTTATGTTAAAAAATATAATGTGTTAAATATAATATATGACAATAAGAGAACAATAATTGTTATGAAAAATCTACTACATAAAAATCTTATATAACAAAAGTGTATGTTATGGTTCAAATCATACCACGCAATAAACAACTAAATAGACTTTAAAATGATTTTACCCCCAATAAACTGATGGTGACAAAAGTTGTGACCAACACATCACTTTATAATTATGAACATATAAACCAAAATCAAATTCGAATACATTCACTTATCAACCATACATATTTCATTAATTATGTGAAGTCCTGAAAATCTCATATTTGTTTACCATCTCAATTCTTTTGTTGTATTTACGGAGTATAATCTAAGAAACAGGTATTGATTGGTTGTAAATCAAATCCCGAATTGCTAGTATTGATACAATTCATGGAAGAATTTTAGTGAAAGAAATCTATATTTTTCTACATAAGATACTGAATATATACTGAATTTAACAGCAGCCATTAGCAAAGAAACCTAGTGAAACAACGCTTGTCATTGTGTGACCGAGAACAGCTAGCCTCTTGATATCACAGTTCAATGATGGTGATGGGGTATCCATGTATCTCATACTGTGTTGAATCACAAGACTATTAAGAACTGCTATGTAAAGCTAAAAGTGGCGCATTTGTGAAATACAGCAGCAGTTGGTGAAATATGCCAGGCTGTTGGTGAAGTCTATAACCACCAAATTTATTATGGTGAGATCATGCTTACAAGGACAGGGTCCAGCTCTTTGACAACTTCATTTGGAATTAGGAAGAGTTTATAAAGTGGTAGAGGGGTTTATAAACCACTAAAGTTGTCATTATGTGGTACAACGTAATCTTGGAGGCACTGTTGAAATTAAGCTAGATTGCTTTACAGTCTTGATTAAGTGTAGTAGGGCATCTATTCAGGTTGTAGGCCGATACCTAATTCAAGGCATAATGAATACACAGAGGTAAACAAACCACAAAATAATATTTGGTCTATTTTGTTAACTTGGGATAAGTTTATTAATAACCCTATCTTCATGTCCCACCATGTTTTTCACTTTTTGTTCATATTGAACTCAAGAATGAATTTTAAGAATGGGTTGATGTAGTTTATATAATAGCATTCATGAAATCCTATTCTTACCATTTCATTTTTTCTTTTGGGTGTAATGAAGGACAAACTTTATCTCACTAATTCTCAAACTCAGAAGGAATTTTGTAGGGTTTGGGCAACAAACCATCTTAGTTTCAGTTGAAATCAGTGTCAGATATTGTTCAGTATATCTACAGTTTTTAAATTTCCGCTCCAATATTATTTTTATGAAACTGTTTCAACCGGAATTTTGAGAACTCCAGCTGTTTTGGGGTATCCTTTGTCTCTTATCAATCAGTCCAAGTTTCAACCTCAAACAGGTAACTGTGTTTCTTCCTAAATCCGCAGATAAAATCCTTTTTTTTCTTTATATTATATATGCATTTCGGCCAACAACTTAATTAATTGTGACTCATAAACAATTGTCATGTTTAGTATTAAGAAGTCAAGTGTTTTTGTTATGTGTTTTACGATTTACAATAATTGTATTTAGTTTGTGCGTTTAGAGCAGCTGTTCTGGCGTGTGCACACGGGCATTCTTGATGACAGAACATTACCAAGAAAAGAACGCCGCCTCTACAAGGTACTGTGACATTAATTCTTAGCTAAACATGACAGCAAAATTAATCAAAACCATTTTATTAGTTGGTAATAATTTCAAAAATGTCAATTAACCATTTCATTTCTTTTTCATTTCTATCTACTTCCCAATCTAAATTAAATTACTAAACCATCCACTTTTACCACAGTCGTTAAACCAACCGCAATATCAAACAGATATTTTCAAACATCTGCAGAGACTTGTACAAAATATTGGTGAATACGTTGAATATTACGATAAAAAATTTCTCACACTGTAAGCTCCAAAACAAATTTGTTTCAATAAAATTGAGCACTAAATAAAAGTTGTTAGCAATTTAAATTAGAGATTTAATTTACCTTGTACATAACAAATATGAGTTTTGTCAAAAATATGATTAAGTAACCCTAGTGACGAGTTGCAAAATTAGAGTTTTTTACAGTGGTCTGTCTGGTTCAGTTGCCGTCATCGACTCATTTTGAGCCTCGTGCCACTAAATGAGTTAATAAAACATACATTTGGGGGCCTACTCCTATAGTTATTTAACAATTAGGGGATCACCACTCCTAATGTGATTTTAACAGAACTTAATCATTCCACGAGTTACCTACCCCTTATCAAACACCACAAGTTATAACGATTTAGATGATCCACACATAAGAAAGTAAATGACAAACAAGTAACTCCTATTTCTACCCTTAACATGTGTTCAATGTTTTCTAAAATTAACTCAAAACATAGAACTCTATTAAGTATTTAGTAAATCAAAATATTTCTTTTTAGGGCTACTCTAAACAGTTCTAGACAGGTAATCAAACACCACGAACCATCAAAACCATGATATTATCTTTCTACCAGTACAATATTTTACTTACAACATAATTGGAAAGTAAAATATGAACATTTAATAGTGTTTTTAAAATGAAATTAAAGCATGAAAAAGCTGTAAAATGGCTCACAATACCTACCTCTTTTCTAGTCCTTCATGATAGACATGAAAATTTAAGATGATTTTATTATAAAAATAACATAAGGATAATAAAATAAGAACAACAAACATTATGATAAGCTTATTGCAGAGTTAATGTTCAATATTTTATTGATATAATTTATAAATCGTTCTTATAACCATAACAATTAGACAACGTCTTAGAATGGTTTTCATATATAAAATAAAAATTTGTAACACAATGCTCTTAGAAGATTTATTTTCATCATTCATCAATATTAAGTTACTTTTCGCTTTTATGATTCTTGGACTTTAGAAAAAAAAAAGTTATTATTACTGAAACATATTTCTTAGATTTATAAAAGTATTCTCTTTGAATAATAGAGATAAAATACCGCCCTAATAGGTATTAAAAAAGTTGTGTAGTCATAAGTCATGATGGCAAACAACATATATATGTATATAAAGAAACGATTAAGATTCCATATTAAGCGGTGTCGTATAAACACCAAAGTTTAAATAAAATCAACAAAATATTTTGGTAATCATAAAAATGTAACAAAACGAAAATCCATATTTGAAATTCCTTTACTTAAATACATTAACAGACAGATATTACGAACATTTACCAATCCTCTCATCTCAATGTGCGAACATTTAACAATCGCCTTGTCTTAATGTGCAAACATTTAATTCCCTACTATTGATTTCTTCTATAGACAAGAAAAGAAATGATTGTGTTTTGGCGGTGGTGGAAATTTATAACAATTATAATCAACAGAAAATAGTTTGTAACTCTTTGTTGAAGTATTACCAATACTTAAATAAATGAATATAAAGAGTTATTACCTCTATATTCATATATAACTCAAAATAAATCATGTATAACTTAGGTATGTGTTGTTTTATAAATACTTTCTCTGTTTTTTCACATGTACACTTCTCCTTTGCTTCAAAGATTTGTTATTAATTTTATTCATAAAGCTTTCGAAAATGTCAACATTAAAAATTACATAAGACAATAAATTTCAAAGCTGCAATATCTGCATTTCATAGCATAATAATAATAATTCAATCGTATATTATATAAATTTCAATTATGGTATTTTTGTTAATTTTGTACATTATATTTATGAATTTTAATTTTATCTTATGGGAAAACGTTTCTAGTTAGTGTTATTTATCCTTAAATTATTAATTATGAAAAATTGACTTGGCTCGAGTTGTTGTGGCACTAAGCCAAGTATTAGTTGAAGGTCTTTAACATCTCAGGGGGAATGAATATAAATTTTAAGAGCAAAAAGGTCAAAAAAAGTTTTCTTAAAGGTTTATCTGACAGTATAAAGTGTTATGTACTCTAATTTAAGAATATGGTATAGACAAAGTAATTCGAGTATTTGTTATAAGTTTATTTTTTTGTGTGACATTGTTTTAGATAAGTGATGGCCAAACATAGAGAAATAATGGTATCTTTGTGAATAGGGTTAATTTAAACATAAATAACTACAGTGTAACCTTCAAACCATGACTAATAACAACTAATAATTTCGAAAATGAATAAACTACTGCAGAAACTATCTCTAGCCAAACTAACTAAATAACTCGACTCATATAGATACCAACCTGACAACACTAATCAATTTTCTACTGCAACATTACATACTGGATAGGTACAGTAATGCACTAAATCACAAATGTGTGTATATAAACTATATTTTACTGCAAACAGCATATTAATTTCTGGTGACTGTTTTTCTGGCATGTGTGGACACTGGGCCTGATTTATTAAAACTAGGCCCTATGTGTATTTTCATATACATTGCAGCAATCAAAAAATTGAAAAATAAAAAATCTGATGATACCTGTTTTTGTAGAATGGATTAAACATTCTTATCAGAATGATATAGATGGATATAACAAAACCTACTTATTTGACAAGTTTTTAATCACGTTGAAATAGTGTTCACAAATATAAAAGCATTCTGAGTGACTATAAACTAGAGTAAATGTATTTCGTTTGGATTATAAGCCACAAATAAATTAATGGATTACCCTTTTCTTCTATACCTTTATAAATATATATATTTGTTATTTTCTCATACAATAATTTCTTCCTGAAAGATCTTAAACAAATCCTAGTTTATGTTAGGTCCTATAGTCTGCATCTTTCCTCACATCAGAAATTGAATATTATCTAAGAAAGCAGGTACCAGAAACCAGAAACCAGAATGCTGTCTGGGGTGAATTAGAGTTACAAAATCAGAACATATCTGATGATCTACCAATATTAACATTTTATCCAATATGTATCTAAACAGATATAAAATGATCAAGCTTTATGAATGATGATAAATGAAGTGCAGTGCTAGTTTGATATAAAGAACAGATAATTCAAGATTATTTCCACTCCATTAAAAAATAATAATGTAAATTAAAAAATACCAAGACAAAGACAATTGCAGGTGCAATATGAAGAGGTTTGCCGAACAGAGGCGTGCTTAAGTCAGTATTTTAGTCCTTGTCAAGGTCAGGAAAGTTTCCAGTTAAATATAACATTAAGTGAAAGGTTAATTTGTAGATTATTTTGTCATTTAGTTTGTATTTGTTTGACAGAGAAAGAAAGAGAGATAGTATCATAACTAGAAAGAAATATACAAAATTTCTCCAATAGCATATTTTTTTAATTTACTGTTTGTAACTATCACAGTTTAGTTGTGAATGGAATATTAAAATCAGGTGTTATAAATTATTCTTCTTGCATTTTTTTAAAATGTATGATCTACAAAATAAATATTTATTTATCCTGACCTAAGCTTCACCAATTAAGGTATTCTTTTGAGCAAATCAATATAGACCAATAAACTCCTTAAAAGAATGATAAAACTTCCATACATAGACACAATAAACTTATATTTTTGAAGTGTGTTAACGATTTAAAAATTTATAATGAAATTTTCATATATATATATATATATATATATATATATATATATATATATATATATATATATATATAAAGTTTCTGTTTTTTAAATTATTATTTCAGCATTTAATATTTCAAAAATTAAAACATTTATTTATTGTTTATTTGGAACTTGGTGATGTATAAACTATAAAGATAAGAAGTCATATTGAGAGCTGTATAGATTGGTCATTTTTTAAAAAACAATTCTCAACATACTGTTATTAAATATTTGATTGTATTTGCGTTCTTGAAACTATCTGCAATGTATGGTATTTTCTTAATATGATAATACCATACTCTACTCATAGTTAAAAAAAGTATATTTTTGGCATTTGCATTTTCTTTTTGGATAAATTTCTTTATTATGTTTTTGTTTTAATTCACAGTATTTCTACTCGACACAATTTATAGTTCAGATAATAAGTGCTTACTAAAGTAATTTGTCTGCCAAACCTTGATAAGTTATGAAATATTATGGAAATTGTCTCGAACTATGTTATTCAGCATAGCATATAAACCTGATAAAAAATATTTAGGATAGAAAATAAAATTTTAAAACTATGCTATTGGAAAAATTTACTTTATATATTTCATTTTAGTGTCAAGAAGAAGTAAACATAAACCATGTTTAAGATTTGTATGAAAATGGTATTTTTTAATTGGGGTAAAATTAATAGTTTGTTTAATAATGTGAAAATGTTCAAAGATAAGTTCTTTTATTGGGTTAAAAATTTAAATGTATGCCTATATTTTAATTGTATAATTTCTTTTAGTAAAAATGACATTCACTATCTAGTAAATTCCAAAGAGATATGAAAGTTGATTAAAAAGAAAAGCATTGTGTGAAAAGCGTCAACAGTCAGGTGCGAAGTGCTTTTTGGTTCGTCAGTTTCGACCTCGACCTACCTGCAGTCCCCCTGTTGCAAACCTCGTTGGGGTATTGTCGTCGGCACATGTCTAATCTGAAAAAATTAATAAATAATACTTATTTAAATAGATGATAAAACTGTTTCATATGAACAGTGAAAAATGTCGTTCAAATAAGATTGTAAGCTGCTTCTGTTATCGATGAATCTGAAAATGAAATCTATAATACCCAAGATGATTGTGACTACGTTTGGTGCATTGTACTAGCTACAGTGTTTAACAATTAAAAAACAAAGTAACAAAAATAATTCATTTGTAGACACTGTGTTGTATGTTTACTAAAACATTAGAATTGTCAGTCATGTCACTTATATTATTTATAAAATGTTTTTGAAGTGAAATTAAAAATATTTCTTAAGAAATATGTACTGATGATCGTCCTGTACCTCAGTAAATTCAGAAATAATAAAAGATATAAAGTGTACAGATACTAAAACATCTAAAATTTTGTTTAACTAAGCACAGTGAAATAGTTATATACTCAATCATATGTTCGTTATTGAAATACATTTCTGTTCAAAATTGAATTTCAAGAAGTAGGCTATAGATTTTTATAGATTAATTGTTTCAGCAATAAGTTAATTTTAGCTTCCGTTAGAGAGAGGCTAACCATGGTCTGAGGCACTCAAGGGGGAAAATCAGATTCCCTCATTATTTTTTTTAGATTACTGGAAATAAATAATAATCATAATATCAAAACTTTTTAATTTAAACTTTAAAATAAATTATTTAATATGATCAATGTAATGACTTTCCTAATTAAGTAAAAACTAATACCAAATTAAAAATCATTCAAAAACAACATTCAAATTAAGAGTTTTATAAAAATCTGTAAATATTCAAAATTTTGGGGTTGTTTTCTATATTGGTGGCAGTATAAGTCCAGATATGTAGACACCAATGTTCATTCCGAATTTGAATTCAATATATGTGTATTTATAAATCTTATTAATAAAACAAAAAAAGAGCGTTAGTTAAATATTCATAAATTTTGAGCTTATTTCTATTTTAGCACCAAACCTACCTAAGATATTGAAAACCTCAAACAGTTACAGAAACCTAATAAACTAAAATGAAGATGGTGGTAATAGTGTTGAAAATATTTCAGCTGTAGTTTTTTTATAGAAAAAGATCAGGTTTTATTTGTATGAAAACAATTTAAATAAAATTATTGTCATCAATTACAACATGCATTTTGCCTTTGATAAAAGCATTCGGACACTTTCTGCACTAAATAAATATTTACATATTAAATCACATATATACACACCAAACATAAAATATATATACACGGAGAATTTAACAACTAATATCCCTAACAGTTATCCGAATGCTATTAAAACAAATTAGACAATATTTTTGTATTTTAACAATTTCCTAGATTAATAATTTTAATAGAAATTACGATGTTTTATGGTATGTTATGTCATTGAGTACGCTATGAAGATTGAGTATATACAAGTTAGACAACAAACAACAATGAAATGTTAGGAAACTACCCCACAACCTACAAATGGTTCACACAATAGCACAACATTGAATTTGGTTATTTCATTAATATAATATTAGATTTGACTAAAAAACAAAGAAATATTTAGCTAATGAATTATTTTTTAGGCTACAGGTCACCAATTGAATAGTATGTTATCTTTTATACCTTACACGACCTATTTTCTTCTGTATTTTTTTTTTTTTTTTTTTTTTTTTTTAATGAAACATGTTGCCATTTCTATTTCATCATCAGATAAACTCAAAAACTTGTCTGAGGTCGTCAATACATTAAAATAAATAACAAAATACAGTAAGTTTGTAGGTGCACAATTATTTAGAAAAAGATAAGAAGTGATGTGATGAAATAAAGTAAGGAACTTTATTTTAAATATTTAACTATTCAGATATATTGAGAGTTTCAATTTTTGAACATAAAACATTTTTAATGCTCGAAAAAAAAACCTTGTTTTTGTGATATTTTCTGGGGTGATGCCAGATTTTTGAAGTCTCAAGGAAGAATACATTTGCTTCAAGTGATTGTTTGAGATGTGAATTATGATTAATCAGTTTGTCAGTGCCTCAATATTAGGGAGACATTGGAGAAATTCAAGTTTCTCACTGCATGTCCATATTTATTATTCAACAATATACATATTTTTGTCATGGCAATAATTTGTCATCAGGTTTCTCTGTCACTCAGTAAAATTATATTTTAAATGGAAGTAGAAGTAGTAGCGGTTCCAGTATTCTGGAATTTGTTTGCCAAGATGTAAAACAAACCAAGTTCAAAAGAATTAAAACCAATAACTTTTGTTCGATTAAGATTGCAAATCAACGATCTCATATTTATAATTTGCCTCTTAAGGTTATTTGTAATAATGTTAGAACACACAATATATAAACAAAAGTACAACAGAACCAGCTATTTATAAGAACCAAATTCTATGTTTTATATTTTAACAACATTTCAGCATTTCCCCACAAAATAGGATTGTATGATTGATAAAATAATAGGCTATAATATATAATATAAACAAAAAATGGGAGTTTTAAAACAAAATTTCTACTAAACAGGAAATTTTTTTAAATATTGCTCAAGGGGATATATTATTACAAATAGAATGATTAAGGAAATAAACTTTTTTAAAGCATCAGTTTGAGGAACATCAATTTGATAAACACCGTTTGAGGAATATCAACTTTAAAAAAATTAAGACCAATCTAGTTGCTTACTAAATTATAAAAAACTACCAATTAAACTTGATATTTCGTCAATTTAAACACCTTTGATCAAGGAACTTATTTAAAACTGAAAACAAATCATCTTAAAAAAAAAAAAAATCTAATTAGATAGATTGTGTTTATATTATATCTAAAACTTGATTAATGTTTTACAATTAATTATTAAAACTTGATATGCATCTACAATTTTTATTATTAGCAATTCAACACATTTTGTAAGAGTAAAATATTTTTAAAAGAGCCCAAATATTTCACCTGAATGGATAATATTTTAAACTGTATTAATTAAACAGTATATAAAAAAAGAAGAAAAAGAGTAATATGTTTTTTTTTTAACTGTTGTATGAAAGTGCAAGATCTACAGTTTAATTGGCAATACTTGAAAGAAATGGGTAAATATATAGCACAAAGACTTACAAATAAAATAATTAAGATATTATAAATAATGTATTAAAGCCACTTAGAAAAATGAAACAAAATTGTATTTTATTATTTTAATTTTTGATGGGTTTAGTTCTTTTTAAAAAAGTTTGTCTATAAATAGACAAAAAACTTTGTGTTACTAATTATGAAACGAAAGGAAATAATTATTTTATTTTATCAATCAAACATCCTGTCTACTACCATGCCCTGTTATTTTACACGGCTCCAGAGACCTGTTAAACACTGTATATACACAAGAAACACTTAACACGATGCGTTGATTGACGTACCCGCAGTGCCTTTGGTACATCGTCCACCTTTCCGTCTTCGACACATGTCGTACCTATTTGACAAAAACTTAACACAGTTAATGGTAATAGTCTACGAACTATATCTTAGTTATAAAAGAAGGTGATTGTAAATATAAATTTTAAATTGGATCTTGGCTAGAAAGTAGGACATATTGAGTGAAGTACAATTTTAAAATTAATTATTTTGTCATTTAGTAACTATATAAAACTTCATAATTTCCTTGGCCATACACTAAACTACATACATTTATTGATAGTTTATTAGAGTTTAATAGGGCACATATACTATTAGTTTAGATTTTGTATGGATAGGAGACACAGGCTTACCTTGGAAAGTGGTCCTTGATAATTCTATATAATAAATTCTTGATAATAAAT
The DNA here is from genome assembly GCA_963513935.1 of Aphrophora alni. Classification (NCBI taxonomy): domain Eukaryota; kingdom Metazoa; phylum Arthropoda; class Insecta; order Hemiptera; family Aphrophoridae; genus Aphrophora; species Aphrophora alni. The sequence goes on along the minus strand of OY740774.1, from coordinate 18,899,113 downwards.
CTAAATTGATAATTTATTATCATTCAAGGAGAGTTATTTTGTATCATAAGTAAAGAAGAAATTATAATAACCATTGGTTAGGAAAAAATAAACATGTAATATCTGTGGCGATCTCTCTAGTGATGCTCTCTCTCTCATATAACCAAGCATTTGTAACTTATATACTAATTGTTGCTGAAGACAAAGAAAAAAGACAATGGCATATCCTGAGATTTCACCAGTTACTAAATCACAGGAGAGTTACTGTTATTAAAAAACCTTAGGTGTCTGAGAGGGTTTTCTTTGAGACATACAATAAAAAGACACATGCAATAAAATCTTTCCCTAGGGTTTTTACCTGTGACTGATCAAAGCATTTTATGTAAATAATTGTATAATTAGCAAAATTGCAGAAACTGGAGGTATCAGCCCTTGGTTGATGTATTGGTTAGCACTCTGACTTCACAAATGAGAGTTTCTGTGTTTAATACCTGAGGAAGTTCAAACTTTACGAAATTGACGCAGCTTTATTGAGGAAAATTTGGAAACTAAAATTAGTAACAACCTCTGTTTGAGAAGGATAGAAAAACGGCAATGGGATTTCTCATGTACTCTGACTGAAAAGTTGTCTAGCAGGGCTTGGCTCTTCTCGCACAGTTGTACTATAGAATTTAGGAGGTATCAGTAACCAAATAAAAATTTTGAGTATGTACAAGATTCACCAAAATTAAACATGTGGTGTGGATTAACATATAATCATTTGATAGGACCTCTCATGTTTGTATAATAACATTTATTCAAACATGTTAGATTGTTACACTGTTTGGTTTTCTTCAAAATTAAAATAATGAAAACAAAATTGATGTACATTTATACAAAGTCAACTCATATCCTTTATATAATAAAGTACTATACCTTAATTTTCCGTCAGTGCACTTCTTTTTCTTTAATCTTGACGCGTTTTGAGATTTTTATCCCATCATCAGAAATTCCCTCTATGGAAGGAGGTCGTCAAAACGTTAAATACACAAACACATACACATAACACACGACACATTTAAAAAACACAGTCTGTAGATGCGCATCCTACGGCTCCCGGATATGCACTCTTTATGCAAAAAGAAGTTCACTGACGGAAAATTAAGGTATAGTACTTTATTATATATATTAGTGACTTGGATACTGGAAAAATGAATTCATCATATCCTTTAGTTCGTTAAGTGCTGTGTCAATGTACACACAAGGTATAAACAGAATTTTGTATTTACTGAAATAGTGTATGGTCATCAATGCATCATTGGGAATGAAATGTTAAATTATCGGAAACAGAGGTTTAAGTGTGGCGAAGACTGTGGGTGTATAGAGAGACAAAGTATGATCACATTAAGTTCAGGTGGAGTATCTTTGGTCAAAACCTTTTAAAATACTCACTAAAACAAGCAATGGGAAAACAAAGGTAATCTGCTGAGAGTAACCGATTAGTGTCTTTCCTAAGATGATGGAATCATCTTGTCTTATAGATACTGAACTAATGATAAAGCTTGAGTTAGCTCTTGTCTGGTGTGATGATATCTTAACTGTATGAACATGTGTAACTCAAATTGTTGAGAAAATAATTGAAAAATTTATTGTTGAGGAGTTTTTAAGATTTAACGATATGGGGCATTAACAATTAAACTACTGTATTCGTATATTAAGTCTACACTAATATTTTACCATTTACAAGTACACTGAGAAGAACACTATACTATTTATAAAAAATAACATTATGTATGTTGGTGTACGTAAGTTCATATTTATATTTGAATTTGAATATATTTGTGTGTTTTTAATGGTGGTTGATAAAGTTGAAAAAGTTTACCATCAATATAAGCAGATATTTTCTTTTAGTTATAAATTTCAAACTGATACAGATAAATATAATTAATATAAATGATAATTTTATCCTTTTAATTTCCATTAAGGGAATGAGTTTCAAAAATACGAGGTTTTATGACCAATCATGTGTCAGTATGGATTATTGGTAAAATGTCAAATTTTTCTTTTAATCTGTCATTTATTATTATTGTTATATTTTTGAGTCTATAATATTGACATGTGATTTTATTATTGATACTACCTGTACATATTCAATGTAAAGATGTGACACACTCATTCACCAAAAAAACATATACGAGTATTAAAAAATATTGTACTTTCAATTTTCTATATATTTTTACCTGGATGTTAGATCAACTACTAAATGAACCCTTTCCTTATTCCCTTTGGTATTACCACATTTTCAAGTGCATTGGTCCAGCACCAGATCAACAATTGTAAATGTAATAATGTACATAACTGAATCTCCTGAATTAAATGTAGTAGCTTCGTAAGACTAATATTAAGTTTTGCATTTGTTTATTAACATTTCTGACAATGTCTATTGTATGTTGTACATATTTAATGACAATAAATATGTAATTAACAATAACAAAACATGAACACAACACAAAGTAACATACATTCAAAACATCACAACATACACTGATTGATTGATTGCCAATTTTAGAGTAGTGGAGTAAATTGTTATTTTGAAATCTCGAATTCCCAGTCTTCAGTGTGAGTAATTGTTGTGTTATGTTAAAGTTTTTTTTATCTATATGTGTTAAAAAAATAGTAAACCTTTCATGACCTCCCATTGAAGTGAATAATTAAACAAATGTGTGTGACATATTTATTTTATGTTCATAATTGTGGATCAGACGTTAGGATGATGTGCCTGATAAAGTTGTAATCGTAAAAGGGTTAGAAAAGTGATTATTTGATATACTATTCAGGTAACAATATATAGAAAATATATATTTATTAAACCATAAGATGTAAGTAATTAGGTAGAAAGACTTATGGTAGAAGGATGGCAAATAATTTCTATTCTAGTGATTGTATTACTTTTTATAGATTTTAAAACAAATTTTTAAAACACATTTTGCTTATATGAAAATAGTTAGGAAAGAGTGATAAGACTTATTGAATTGATCAGACTTTAAACTGTATATGTAGAAGTAAAAACACACAAGTTTTGTTTCAACTGCAAAAATATCAATGTAAAACAAAATTTATAACCTAACTGAAGCATAACCTAACATTTCCTTTAATTAAAAGTCATATTTAAACAAAATTCAAAGCTTACTTTGTAACAGCCACTGCGATGTCATACACAGGCAACCTGCGTTCACGGAATAAATACTTTCCCATATCTGTTAAAGCTGCGGCAGAGTCTATTGCATCCCTGCCAACACGATTCCTCTCCAAATATGGTGTGGCATCTCTACCCTGAAAATAAAATTAAAGTTAGTTTTAATTTATAACACACTGGTTTGCCAATACATTCCAATCTGAATTGTATCAACATCATGTGGATGGAATATTTCATTACCAAATTCATAAACTTAAAATAATGGATGTTGTATGTAACTACTCTGGTATACAGTTGTATAACTATGGGATATTTTAATAGAATTTATCTTTTACTCAATTTAAGCATATCTGCAAAGTAACATGGATCAACAGGAATTTTATTTTATTTGGTGGAAGAGTACTTTAAGTTGTTGATCATATTAGATATATTTTTATGTGTATGTGTAAATCTATGTGGATTACCTCTAACCCTGTCAAATAAGGTCAAATAAACCTTTCAAATAAGGAGACAAAATTTATAGTTAAGAAACCTAAAACCGATTAATGCATCTGTGCAGAATGTTAAAAGAAATTGGAAACAAATCCAAGTCGTTAATGTATTCTCCATTACAGTTTTATAAAAAACGTGTTGTGAAACTTAGGAAGAGATTATAAAAAATACAAAAGAAATTAATTCTAAATTAGTCTTGAAATTTTATTATAGACAAAAACCACTTTGGCCAAACTCAATGTTACAAAACAATTTTATAAAATAACGATATAGGTTTTTAGTGTGCATCATTTCTCGACATTTATTGAATCTCAAGCCAAGAAAGACAGCAACTCAGTTGTGTACATTGTTTTTGATTGTCTTTCCAAAGTAATAGATTCGTACTCAAATGTGAAGAAATAGTATTAATATGTGATGCGACCGGTGGTCGTAAAAACATGACCACATTACAATTTTGTTCTTGATTGGCCAAGACATACAGTGTCCTATTAACAGAAATGTTACCTGTGAGAGGTTATTACTTTGGGCAGTATGATTGAAATTTCAATCTAATGAGGTCAAACATTAAAAAGGAGGCAGACATTGAAACAATTGAGACTTACTCAGAAAATATTTTGACATACTGGCAATACCCATTCATTTTACTTGAGGGCCCAAAGACAATATACAATTGGAAAAGAGTTTCAGACCATATTTTGAAAGAAAACCTTCTGCTAAGGACAATAAGTTTGGAATCCATAAGTATGTAATCATAAAATTTCCATTAAGTGGTATTCTTATTTGCTTGAGCTCAAGGTTTACAGCCTTTTTCATTTATGAAAAAGTATACTGATTGCTTGACTGTTGATACTGCACCTAAAGAGACATAAGTCTTGCAAAGTGGCAGATGTGATATCGTTGATGGCAGTTGACTAGTAGGTCTTGAGAATCAAATGTTTTATTCTGATTTGTTTTATTCCTGATATCATATCCAGAGAACGTGTTACATTACAAGATCCACATGAAGAGCTTAATTCATTACAAGAGCAGCTCAATCAAATAAACAATGATGTTACCAATAAAAAAAATGATTAAGGATCTGACTATAAAACATTCATACATAATATTAATTATTATTGATGCAATATTCACAGTATTATGTATATTTTTCACAATTAATTAGACTTTAACTTTTTATAATCTGATAATGTTTTATAATTTTGTAACCTATCTCACTTAAAGACGTTACTTTTATTCCAATAAATTAATATAAAAATATTAAATATTCATCTATAAGTGTGTTTCTATTATTCAGACCCAGATTCTCTTATCCAGATCAACTATTAGCATAAGAATTAAGGAGTATAAATGGTATTTGAGGCACATATTTTAAATGTTGAAACAAGTTAATTATTTATGTATTTAAAGTATGATAGCTATACCATTCTTCAAAATTATAATATAAAATATGATTCTATTAAAAAAAAAAAAAAAAGCACATAAAACATAGTTCTATGCTAAAAGTGCTCATAACTATTTTGATCTATAAAAAATAGACAGATACATCATCTCACTAAAACAAGGATTAGATATTAAAATAAAATTTTAGTGCAAAAAATGGTATTACCAAATTTATAAGCACAAACTATAAATTGATCTTGACTACTAGGACTTCAGAAAATACAATGTTTGTACAAATTGAATACATTCTTCACACATTTTTTTCTCAAAACATGGTTTTAGCGTACAGGCCCTTATTGCAGCTACCACCTCATTGTAAAAATGTAGTGAAGCATTCAGTAATCATGTGCCAACCAAAGCATTGAAGGTTATTTGTTTAAAATTTAGTATTTCAGGTAATTTTAACTACAGTATTACCTTTCTACAAATAATTAACATGGAAGAATTCTATATATTCTACATGAAAGAATCATTATGGCTGATCCAACATTTGAATCATCTTTCCACAAATAGTATGGATAGATACCAACTGACCATTTGCTGGCAAATGGTCACTTCATTAGATATCCACTCTACTACCCAATTAACTGAGAGAATACAATATAGATATCCTGATATATTGACTAAGCATAACTAATACCTGACACATACAACCAATTAATTTTAAAGATGTAAGGTTGGTATTACCATGTGACTCATCTTTTGATAAAAACCTTAATAAACCTCTTTATTCATAAAATTTTCTGACAACTTTAATACCTTAATACAGCTAATGTTTATTTATGCATGTTAGCGTGAGTCATATAATTGTGTAGTAAATCACCAGAGTGTATAATGAGGTGTAGAATTTATAGAGGCCGTTAAAGTGTAAACAAAGAATCTTTTTACTTATTCATTTTGAAATCTCGTAACTTTGTGTCAATAAAGCAAATAAGGATGTAAAATGTTTTTGATGGAATAGGGAAATAACCAAAGATAGATTCCAAGATCAGTAAAATTTTCCAACATCTTGTATAACTCCACTAAGTAGAATACACTATTACATTAAAACAATTATTCTTACTCTTGAAATGATGATCCCTGCTATACTAATGCGTATCTTTGGGCCTTTGAGTAATTTGTAACGTAAATCAACTCCATTCCAAAATGATACAAAATACCTTTTAATTTGAACATTATCACCTCCATGTAATCTGTAAAAAAATAGTACAATTATCTGCAATGATTATCTTCAAAATAGGAAAATAAAAAAATAAAATTATTCTAAAACAAGTAAAGCGAATATACTATTAAAAAATGATAAAAACACAAATGGGAACTAACTGAAGACTACATGGAAAAAAAGATCCAGATAGGGTCTTTTGGAATTGCCAAGCCTGTACTCATTATAGTACAACCCAGAAGGCTGTTTTTATTAAATATACTCATATTTATGAAGTATTGTTTTATAAAGCTGTGAAGTACCTTATTTGGTTTTAGAATTAACTTATTGAAATTATTGAACTGAGAATCATAAATTTACTAAATTTACATGAAAATATTCATACGTAGAGCATTTCTACAAGCCTCTACTAATATATTCTAGTAAATTTACAAAGATTATATATTATCTTAACATTTTTTATAAGGGCTGTTTAATTAGCCAGTGACTTTTATAACAGATGGGGCTCAAAACACATTATATTTTATCTTTATTTAACATTTGTCATATTGTTTAGATATACACATAAAGTTCCAAGAAGATTTGTCTAATAGAAAATTGTTGACAGCATTTTTAAAGGCTTGTTTTCTCTTCTGCCATGGAAAAAATGAATGTGTAGTTAAAAGAAACTGACAAAATATTAAAAAAGTATTATGGTGACTATTGTATGGAATTGTTCACAATTTATTCGTTGAATTTGATTGTCATGTAATACATATGGTGTTGAGCTCCGGAATGTACAATTGAGAGCGCAAGTAAAGAGATGACCAAACAAATCTATGATAATATATTGGATGACTAACGAGTATAGATACATGAAATAGTTAAAATGTAAATATCATAATTAAAGATTTAAAAAAAAATTTTAATAATCTGCATTACTATTCGGGAATTCGAATGCTATCCGCAAGTTGGGTGTCAAGTTTGTTCACAGTTGAATAAACGGAATCGTGCAAACCTTTCAGAGCATTGTTTGCACATGTTCAAGTAGGCCTACAATACAAATAACATTTTAGGCATTATGTAATCATTATGAAATACAGATAAATTACTACACTCCAAAAAAATAAAGAGCAGTAAAAACAGTGTATTTATTCTGATGAACATTGTTCAAGGAAAAAAAAAAAAACAGTTCCATTAGTCGGAAAGCTCATTAGCCGCAATTTTCTGGAATTCGCATGAAATAATCTTCATCGGCTACTTGTAAAAGGGAATTACAATCCCAGAATAATAATATGCCTCATTCTATGATTGATTTAATGATGAATTGATGAAAAACTACTTGAATTGTGAAGAAAAAAATTCTCTTCCACCATGTAAAGTATTACTGCATTTGCCGTAGCCATAATTGTTGTTTTACAGTATAAATTTTGCACTCTGAATCCCTTATCCACTCAATTCTTCAGATTTATCCCTTTACAACTTCACTATCTTACAAATATAAAGAAATAGTTTGGTGGGAAAAGATCTACATTGAAGGAGTAAGTCTTCTCGGAAACAAATCACTATTCTGTAGAATTTGAACAGCTTAAATTAGTTGGAAATCAATTGGTAAAGTGTTTCAAGGTAAAATGAGACTATATTATTAAAAATAAATAGAATTTTGTTCAGAAAAAAATTCTTTAATTTAAAATTTAATGATTTATCAAACAGCCCTCATATTTCTACTCCAAAGCAGAACTGTTGAAACTTTTAAAGACCAACTCAATTCATCTGAGTTAAACATTATCATGTGTTCTACATCTCCACATGAACAACCATTTATTGCAGATCATCTGTATACAATTAGTTTTAAACACAATTACAACATTATTTCATGCATTAGAGAAAAAATTCATTAAAAGCTAATTGAAATTGGTAAATTATTGTTTAAATGTATCAACACATACCTGTATCCGTCATAATCAACAATAACCAATATTTCAGGATATATTACATAGGGGGCTTCTCTTGAATTTCTTGATAGTGATCTTTTACTGCGAATCTTTTGAGGTAGACTGTCAGGTTCCATAAATGCTGAAATTTAAAAAAATGATTGTCTATATTTTTGATTTACAGAATATATATAAAGAGACCAAGAAATGGTTAATTTGAAGTGTAGTAAATATTTCCTGTTAAAGTATTTTCAGGAATGTTCAACCAATAATATGGTGGGGACTCTTAGAGACTGAGGAAATTGTATAAATTTGAGATAAAAGGTTGATTTGTAGAAGCTGTTTTATGGCTAATAATGGTGATGTAAGTTGTGGCATCAAGAGATGCTACAGATACTACTAATTTAACCTTCTCTTTTACAGGAATGTTATTAGATAATTATTGTTCCTCTGAGAGGTGAGTGCACCTTTGGTAATCAACATTTATTCTCTCACACAGACACCTTAAAAACTGACTAGACTCTTATATCTTAACAATATAACCGATTGTAATTTCCTCCATTTTTCATATAAAAAGTTTTCTCTATTTCCAGAGAATTTATATGCCTTAGCTATTACCCTAAATTTCTGAATTTAAATTTAGTAACTTATACATCATAATTATGGCGAATTTTGTTAAAATAAAAATTTGTAATAAACAAAATTGGATGTAATGTCTAAAAAATGGCATAGCTAAAAAATAGCGAAGTGATAATTAATAATCATGCTATATATATGGCATTTATTATAAAATCAATTTGAAGGTTTAGTTATTTATATCTCTTTTCAGTTCAAAATACATAACTGTATACATTTTCACAAGGTTTTAAAGTTATTTAATTTGAATTTTGTTATAATTCTAAAAATACTTGTAAACAATTTAATTTCTTAAAAATATAAATGTTTTCTGGGCATGTTACTGCATCAATATACAAGTTTAGTGTAAGGAGAGTTAATAAATAAGTGATTATAACTCTAAAGTAAAAACATCCGTCCACCTCATTGACACAAACAGTCGTACAAACATCTAGAATACTTTGATTTGAATAAAATTCAACTTTCGACGAGATGATAAGTCTATGACAGGTAATAAAGGTTTGCATTAAAGACATTAGTAAACTATAATGGTTTGTTCGGTACTAGATGATAGTTCAGTATTTTTTAAAAGATGTTTATTTACTGATTTACTCAGTTCTACAGGCCAAAGAGGTCTTAGGTTTTCTTTATTCACCTCTACTCACAACTTCAGTGGTGATAACAATCTGGTCATAGAATTTTCAAACTATAAAATAAATTTGAGCACATAATGTTCTTTATATCTTTTTTAATAACAAAGAATTCTACTCTAACCTTGATTTTCAGTGTGTGTAAACATATTTGACTGTAATGTATTCCATCTGAAAAAGTTAATTGTTTTGGATATAATGACACTATAGTGGGTTTAACCGATAGAATAAAGTTATTTTTACTAATGTTTTATAGCTCACGAGTAAATACATGAATAAAACAACCCACCATAGTCACTAAGTTGATCAGTTTCTTGTACACTGCGCCTGTACACTATGTGTTTATGTTGTGGAGCCAAAGGGAACCCTCCAGGTACTGCTTCATCCTCCATCGCTTCATCATCCAGGAACATTTCATCATCCTCTTCACCTTTATCACGGGAATTGTCTAAGTGTTGTCGTACATGAGCTGGTACTGGTTTCAACACAAGATCATGACCGATGGTGCCTTCCTATGAACAAACAAGAGTGAAGTATTTCTTTAAGGATTGTTTAAAGATTCAAAGTGTACACTTTATGAAAATAAAAATTACATAAAAGAAAAAAATTTAAAACAACTCCTTTTGGCATACTCAAATTATACATAAAGATTATTTATAAGAGAGATACATACAACATTAATGGAATATTCTGGTTTTAAAGTTGTTCATATTTTTAATTTGTAATCGAATATTTGCCAACATATTCTAATAAATAATTTCGAACCCTAATTGTTATTAAACTTGTTTTATTTAAGCGTGTTGCTTTTCACATTATTTAAGAATTTATTACATTCGATAGTAGAAATGATCTTTACTCCGATTCTAAGATATCGGTCTAACGTCGTTAAACTATTTAAAAATGAGTTGTCCACCAACCTATGTGATTACTTATTACCAATAAACTTTATTACTATATGTATGACATCATTAAAATTAAAATAAGTACATCAATTTTGTACAAAGTTTTGTTCCGAAGGATGGAAGACCAGCTACAACAGATACAAAACAACACACTATAATCACAATACTTTAAAATTGAAATAAAAGGAAAAACTAATGTAATTAGTATGAATTTGTTCATAAAACTCATTTGTATAATAAATTAATTTTCAATTTTCAATATTAGATAATTGTATTATTTTTTTTAACAAGAGGGAAAACACTATACTTAAAAGAAATAGTTGAAAACAATTTGTGTAATGATTTTGATGTCCATGAAATTATAAATTATTTCACAAAAAATTGTCATTGAAATTAAAAGTGACGTTGCCAGATAAAGTGCTTAAGTGCTTGAAAGGAAATTATGTAGAGCGACCACACAATTCTGATGTTTTATCTCTGTGAAAGTGCACATCCAAAAAGGCTTGAACAAGTTCTTTGTTGAACAATACACAAATTATATTTTAAACAATATTATGCATCTCTTTCATTCTAATTTTAAACATTTTTGTTCAATTTAAAAAAAATTACAAACTTATATTTCACATCCTTTAGATAAAATATGTTTAGTTTAAAATATGAAATTATTAAAAAATTCAGTTTGTTTTTATTAAAAACATATTTCTACAGTTGTTTAGCTTTAGTGGGCGTATACATTTTGAAGGACTTTCAGCCTTGAAATAATTGTTTTTAGAATAATATCTGCCTGACATCTGTGTAGGGATGTACAGTTAAGACTAGTGGACTGATTTGTCAAATTTTGTAAGGAGCATACTTAAGACATATCCAGAAGGTTTGTTTTATTTTTCTATAGCTTGAAATGTATCTAATGACTGTTAGAAAAGCAAAACTCAAAATACCAATTTTCTCAAAATGGCTATGTATTTTTTTTTGTTATGAGTTTGCTAAAACAAAATCTCTATGAACCAATAAAAACATAAGATGGTCATTTACATTTATGAAGCGTGGAACATCGTTAAAATTTGAACATCTCCAATTTTTTTTTTTTTTTTTACAAAGTTTTCGTGAACTGTTAGTTTTTTCTTCTTATTCGGTCTAATGTAGGCTACAGTATTGTGTTTTCCCCATTTCACTAAAATTTTATCGAAATAGTTTTTGCTAATTTGTAGTCTATATATACAAACTTTTATTCAAGTGGTAAAGGTTCAATCTTCTTTTTAAACTCATACAAGCAGTTTTAGATAATAAGCAATCATTACGAATTGTGAAAAAATCAGAATTACAGTATGTGTTTGGTCATAGGACAATGCCCTAATCTAACTTAACTCAACCCAACGCAACCTATCCTATCCTAACCTAACCTAAACTAACTTTAAATTTCTTACGGAATGGTATTCAGTTTTGTGTACGTCAAAGTTTGTTTTTTCATTTACTATAACGAAGATGATCACCCTATTTTTAAGCCTCGTATATTTTTTAAATCCAGGGATATTAAATAAAATGTATTACAATAAAATTATTTAATTAAAACCATGTGACATCAGTTTCACATGTGCTGTGAGTTTTAAATTGTTTGTTATATCTGGTTACAACTTGTTTTATTAAATTCTTTCCGATGCTTGTAACATTCTTATTCAGACATGTTTCACAATCATTCACCACCTCTGGGAAACTCCCATGTTCTAATTAAACAGCCAATAATAGTAAACGTGAATGTCTATTAATTACACTTACAACAGTATACGGATTTGAATATTTTATGTTAATAGTTTTAATTAGTAATAAAGTAATTAGACATTATTATTACTATATTTAAAGTAATAGAAATTCAATTAGTTTTATCTCTATGTATTTAGTCCGCACGTGAGTTTAGTTTTTAAGTTAAAACAGCTGTGAACAACTGGACGCCATTTTGTTTAGTTGATGTATTTCATGTGAAAGAAATTTGTCGTTTTCAAATAGTATTCTCTTAAAACTCTAGTGTTTAAAACATGATAGAAATCAAATACCGTAATAATGAAAATCAAAGTTAAAACCAAAACACACAATTAACGTGATTTTTTTTTTAAAACGATTTTGATAAAATTTTGCTTAAATAAAAAAACTAAACTAACACTCCAAACAAGGTGTTTTGGTCGCCATCACCAAAAATGATATCGCGGGAGTTGTCGGAGATAAACCATTGACACAGTCATAAACGTAATAATATCTCAAAATCAGCACATGCGATTTCAATGAAATTTTAAATAAATATAAAGCTTTACAACACAAACGAATGCGACAAACAACGTGTGTGAAAGACAATTATGATTTGTTAGTAATTTAAAATTTCCGAAATGAAAAATTGCCATGTCGGTTACTTTTTCTCTACAAATTCATTACCCCTTTTGAAACAATAATTTAACTCCTGAAGCGACGTATTTAGGTATATTATGAAAAATTTTATCATTTTGTTTTGTTTCTGTCCTTAAAGGCAATATTTAAATAAAATTATTTCAAGACTGATAATGCTCGTTTGTCAAAATATACATATTTAGTTTTGTTTTTACATAAGTTACTAAAAATTTTAATTTAATGAAAAAATGTAATAAATGCATCTAAATTTGGTCAAAATATGAAAATACTTAATTTCATTAAAATCGGATTGAGCTGTATTAAAAAAATGATAAAATTACTTATTTTATTTGTAGCCCTACATTAGTATTTACATATCCTAGACTACGCCTACTTACATTTTTATCCTGATTTAACAATGGTAAGTATGGAAAATCGCCTCCTGAAAACGCTACGAGCGTCAAATTTTCGAAAATTTATTTGTCTATTACCCCTCAACGAGTAGGTTTATCAAACAATAAACAAGAATAAAGTCTTAAATTTTGTAGAGAAGCTGAAAACATCGTTCAAAATAGCGGTCCTCATATAAAATTAAAAAGTAGGTAGCTATATTGGAAAATGGCGAACATTTTTCAGAGTTTACAACCAATTTTTAAGATATATGAGAAGTAACAACGGTCCTCCATTTAAAATTTTCATCAGACTACGAGTTTAATCTTCTGCTTAATTTTTAAACAACTATTTAAAAAAAAAATCTGAAATAACTTCGACATAATAGCTCTCTGTTTGCCGCTCGACATTCAACATCCAATGATGTCACGATTTTCTTTACAGTATAGCAAACAAGTTTATGGTACTTACCCAACCAGATCATACAATGTAACAAGCCATCTCTAAATGTAATGTCCTAAAGTTGGTTTCTTGGGCCTTGTAGGAAATGTTAAATTATTTGGTAGATCCAGATTGTTCAAAATAGTTGTCACACAGGTTTGTTTAACCTTGTAATTTAACATAGACCCGCTGCAAGATCTCTTAACTATACAATTTTCTAGGTGATGGTTCGTAATTTCATTTTCAATATAACTTCGTTTTTTGTCATTGTTGAGATATTAGGTTGGTACCATTACTTGCGGAATTGAAATCTGCAACTTTTTATCTAATTTAGTGCGGTACAATTTCAATAAGACACGAGATATGAACAAAAAACTGTTTAAAATGACGGTAATTTTGAAATAAATTTGTCTGAATTTCAATAGGGGTGTCTACTATAGTCCCCTACACCATATTTCATGTTCCTATCTTAATTATTGTGGGCGCTATAGCGCTTACCTTACGACGACAACGACGGACGGAATGTGTAAATTCACTTTCGGTTTCCTGGCATCATGAAACGTGAAGATCGATTACCAAACTTACCCCATATAGCTCGTAAAAATAGAATTAACTTAAAAACACATTTTTTTAGCAGAAATTTGGTTTCGAATTTGAGGAAAATACAACATTTTTATTTATTATTTAAACAAATTTCCATTATTTAGTACAGGTAAAGTTACAATTTTGAAATTGAAATTGAAATTTATTGAAAAGAAATATATATATATATACAAACTACAAACTACAAATAAAACTGCCCCGAGGTTATAAACCTGTTAGGGGCTTTATTATGTGTAAAACTTATAAATGAATGTATACTAGATCTAAATTAAACATGAAATACACATTAAATTTATTTAATAAATTAATTTATGTTTTAATTTACAAATATTGAGTTATGGGTTTTATACTATAGGTGGATAGTTATAAATAAAAGGAACCACAACAAAAATAAATCTTAGAGGTTTTGTAGATAACCGCTTTTTTAGACTCGGCATGTTTCAAAATATCAAGATAGATTTTTTTTGCTTCACAAAATATTCACTATATACTAAACAATTAACAATAATACAAAGTTCTCTCGAGAAATTCTTTTAATATGCAAATCTATGGACAGTATCGAATCTAATAGTCCACCATCAGAAGTAATGTCGCAAGAAGAAGGTCTCCGACATTATAGAAAGGAAAGCACCTTATTGCATAAGTATTATAAAGAAAGGCGCGGATTTGTGAAGCATTCAAAGAAGGAAAAAACATCGTGTTTTGTAACCAAATCGATTATTTGTGGAGAATATACCAAAGACACTTTTAATTCAAGATTTGTCATGTAGATAACTTGGATTGACATCTTGCATGTATTGAATCTTATCGAGTTGTATAACGAAATGTACACATAAATTAGTACACAATAATTGTATAAACATTCAAATGTTAATAAATGAAACAATTTCAAATTTGAATTGATGTAATTTTTAATATAGGCTGTTAAAATTTTTTGTTTGTTTTTGCCAATTATTCGTAAACCGTAACTTAGCAAGTCGTTTTCGTAATTAGACTTCATATTTCATTCAGACTTTAATTATAAACACAATGGCTCATTTGTTATTTAAGATTTGTTTTTAACTAATGATATATATTTAATGGTTACATGTTAATCAAGAGATTTGGTTTGGAGATTACATTTTGCCATTAATTTCATATGTTAATTAAAGACGATGAGAGGGGGAGGGGACTATTTTTTTAGTGTGAGGTCCATAAACACTGTCTCAATAGGGACATACGCTCTTAGCTGGATTGTGCACCCTTTTTCACGTAGTCTTTGATTAGATCACTCTCTTTCTTCTTTCCTATCTGGTCTGTCTTTAGTTCTTCTTTGACCCTGAATTTATTATAGTATTCGAAAACATGGATTTTCTATTTTATACTTTTTTTAAGGATTTTTTCCCCCTTTTTTTAAGAAAAGTGAAAAACTTATATTCTTGTTTTTTGGAATTTGTTTTTGAATCCTTAAAATTTACAACGAAACTTGGTTTCGGTCCAGACCTTTATAAAAATAAAAACGAACATTTAATGCTGATAATAAAAGTTTGTTATAATTTTGGAATCGTCCCTACATTCTAGAATGTTTTAATGCAGTTTTCAGAATTCCTTACGAGGTAAATTAGTACATTTAAAAGGCTATTTTTGTTTTAAAATACCCACACAAAGACAATTTTATTGGAAAATCCGTTATCTTGTTATGTTAAACATTAGTTTACAGCTATCAATGTTGAAGATATTTTCAATAATCTCTAAGATAATAAATGATAATTCTCTAAACATAATTACACGAATTGTAACTAAAAACCCAATAATTTTAATAATTATTATATAACTTTATTGTATTTTTATATTTTATGTACACAGATGTACATTTTGATAATATGGTTGTCATCTTCAGGTGGTAACAAGGAAGAAACATCTGAGGAGTGGGAGGGGTGGTAGGCTATAAGTTATTTTAGTTCAGTTATTTAGAAGTAAATACCTCTGAAGATAATAGCCACATTATCCCACTGTAAATCAGATAATTTAAGAATAAAAACTTAATATGTTTTTAGTTATAGTTAACTCTTAGAGGAGTTATAAATTTTGAAATTCCCATCAGAGGTTGTGAATCATAGATTTCTTAATACACAGAGTGATTTTTTTTTGGAAAACTTACCGCTTCAATTATTTAAAAGACGGAAAGAAATTTGCAAAATCTCTTTTCGCGAGGGTTATAACAATTACATGGAATCTTAACATACCTATTTTCGAAATACACAAACCCCTTCCCACCATACCATCTAAAATATGTGTATGGTCATACATGGTTTGTGATATATCAATTAAAGCCCTTTAAAAACTATGAATTGCTGTTGTAAGAAAATAAAATTTGACCAACCCATTCGTTCACTATACTCACAATTGTTATTTTGTATAATTTTATAAAATTAACCCTCTAAGAAAAACTGATTTCGTATCGTTAAGTAATTGGAATGAAACATTTTCGCAAAATAAAATTGCTATACAAGTTTCGACAATCTTAATAAATTATTGTTGGAGTAGTACAAGATATAATATGTAGGTAAATTGTTAGAAATGGAAGTTCGAACTAAATGAAAAGACATTCTCAAAAATTAAGAAAAGGTGACACGAAAAAATATTTTTAATTTACCTAAATTATCTTTGTTCAAGATTTGCTGTGATAAAAACGACAAAACTTGTCCATTGCATGCTGTTGATTTAAATACTGAATTTTGTAATCAATACTGTTTTCATAGTTCGATAACCTATTTTTTTTTTAAATCGTAAAAATAATTTACAAAATAACATTTTTGAGCGTAGCGAACGAATCCGTAAGGTCGATCTTTATTTCATTATAACAGAAATTCATCTTTTTTAAAGGGTTTTAATTTGAAGTATCACAAGCCATAAGTATTCATTACATATTTTTGAGATGTTTGGTGGGAAGGAGGAGAGTTTGTGTATTTTGTAAATAGGTTTTCTAAGGTACCATCTAAGGGTTATAACTGTCCCGAAAAGAGATAATACAAATTTCTTTCCGTCTTTTAAATAATAAACGTTGCAAGTTTAAAAAAAAAAAATGGACACCAAGAAACCCAGTTTTCCATTTATACTTCACTGTATTAAAAACTAATTAGAAGTTAAAATAGCATGCCATTTTTATGTATATTGGAGTTGTAAACGTAACCTAACCTAACATAACCTAACCTAACGATGCATAATAAATAATAAACTAACAATGAAAAAAATGATGAAATAGTAAATTTTTAATTTTTACTCTATTTTAAATTCATAATGAGATCGTAAGTTTCAAATTTATTCATTAAGTACACATTTTGATTTTAATGAAACGTACGTTTTCTTTTCACACTGAATAAAAAATTGAACAAAACGTAGGTAACATTACAAAATTTAAAAAATAGAGATGGTTATTTAAATGTAAATAAATTTGTTTGCATTAAAGTCTTTGCCTTCAATGGCTCAGTAGTAGTGTTCGGGCTTTGTAAAACTGAGGGAGCTTAGCTGTATCTACATATTTTTGAGTAATATTGTATTAGATTCTACTCTTTCGTCTTTCCTATCAGGGTTTTCTTGAGCAATATTTATTCTTTTCCTAATGTTATTAGAGTATTAAATGGTAGCTTCTTTCTTTCATTTTTCATAAGGCGATGATGACCCGGAGGTTTTTTCTCCTTTAAACAACAAAAGGAAAACCGTATTAAATTCTAAATTTCACTAGTAGCTTTTTCAACTACAATCACGGAAACAAATTTTGAGACGGAGAACTCAAGGCGAGTAAAGTCCACAACCATCACTAAATCTGTCACAGAGTGCAGTGTTATCTTGAATAATTAAGCATCCACAGTCGGTTGTTGAGGAAGACCACTTGCTGACATCCTCTCAATAACACAGCATGTGTCGGTGGACAAACAGAGCCAATCTGTGTATATTATCTCAGAGTGGTGAATCTTCTATTAATCAATTTACACTTCTGTGACTTATGAAGTGAACCTAACAACATCTGTTGACTTCCTTATTGCAAATGTATGATGCTCGTAATTTATCGTGGGAGGTTGACATTTCTCTTCGATATTATGATTACTAAATTAAATCAATTCTACTGGAGAAAAAACGGGGAAAGACTTTCACACGAGTTATGCTGTTCTTACAGTGTGCAGCATAACTGTCCTGCATACGTTGTACAGGAAAGTAAACGCAATGAAAGACTTTCGTTTTTTCATGTTTTTCTTTCTCGTATATACGAAGTATAGAGATAGTTATGTGATACGTCAAAAAATGAGTATCGAATTTGAACGTTTCGAGGGGCCCTGAGTCCAGAAAAGTTTTTTTTTGTAATGTCTGTAGCATGTATAGTGCTCTACTGGATAAACCAAATGCTCAGATTCTAATCAAATTTGGATGTTTGCATATTTTGGCTACATTTTGGAACATTTTTCAATTATTTTCTATACATCAAACATTAATGGTAGCTGTCATAAAAAAGCATAATTACTTTTTTTTCAAAATTGATTAAAATGATTCTGATCAAATTTTTCATGCGTAGCCTTAATGGACAAAATCAAAATCTATTGGTCGACATCTTTCGGAAAATTCCGTTTGCTAAAAAACCCAAAAACCTAACGTGGAGTTCTGACAAAACATGTAATTTCACAAAATCGACTCTACTGATTTTAGTGAAATGTGTCAAACCCGTGTGTAAATCTATTTGAAAAAAATGGGAGGCGGAATTACAATCAAATTAACCTTTACACTGTTTATTTATTTTTTAAACACAGTGTTACTTGTTATGCCTCGTTCACACTGTTATACAGGGTGTCTATAAATAAAGGAAAAAATTTCAGGAAGTGTTCTAATGGTGAACTAATGAAAAACTATTTCATATGAAGATATGTCCTAAAATGTTGGTTATTACCTAGTCGTTATTTTGTGTTTTGATTAAAAAAACCTAGCGTTTGAGCAGCAAATAATACAAAATTGAAATTGTACATTATAGTTAGTGCAATAAAGAACTAATCTGAGAAAAATCATCAATAGATACTCATTTCAAAATCGGGCCCTTTAAAACGATTAATATAGAATATATCAAAAACCGTTAATTTTACACACACAAAATTTATAAGTGACAAAATGTTCCTTTTTAACAAACACTTTTTTTAATGGTTTTTTTCCTGTACATAATTTTTGGGGAATATTCTCTATGAGTTGTGATGAAGGTTGATGGTACTTTTACCAAAAACAAGGTCCTTCATTTCTAGAGATGTTAATTAGGGAGTGAAATAAATCCACTTTGTATCATTGGAATTAGTTTCCAATATAGATTTCACTTTAATGTTTGGTGTGGCGTTATGTATAACAAAATCCTGGTACCATTTGTTTTTAATGAAAACCTTATAGGAGATGCATACGTAAATATAATAATAATTTTCCGGCTCTTTTAAAGGATGTACCTTTACAAAATAGATTTCAAGCACGATGGTTCAACCCCGTATTTTTTTTTTAGAAGCTAAATATCACTTGAATGGTAATTTTTTGAACTGGATTGGATGTGATGGACCAATAAATTGGCAACCACTATCGCCTGATTTAACGCCACTAGATTGGGACCATATGATAACGAAAGTATATCAACAGGAAGTTAATACAAAAGAAGAGTTACTGATTAAAAATCACAACGCTATATAATATGGAAAGCCATCAAAATAGTTTACGTCAAGCAGAGTGCTGTGTGAAGGATGGAATTTCGAACAATTATTGTGACTGAGATTGTAATTTTGTTAACATTTATCATTTTTGTTTTTCCATCTTACAAAGAATGTCTTAAGTATAAATTAAAACAATTTTCTGTCCATTTTGTGGTCTGTTTTACTTTAATAAAAGTCCGATGTTTTAGAGATTGTGTTAAATTTTTATTTATCAATTTATTCAGAATTAAATAAGAATTGAAGAAAACTCGCAGACAATTTTCGTTTTGCTAATCTTGTGTATTGTAGACAACTACCAAGAATTTATGTTTTTAGTTTGTTTTTTTTAATCGATAACTCTATTACCATTTGACGTAGAGAAAATATCATAAAATCTTTTTATTTGTCGTTAAAAAAGGAAATTTTTGTCTGTCACATTATTGTAAAATTAACAGTTTCTGATATAGTTAATGTAAAAGATTTAAAATAGCAGCATTTTAAAATGAGTACAGGAAATCGGTTGATAATTTTTCACAAATTGGGTTTTTATAGCATTAGGTAGGATGCAGAATTTGGACTCTGTATAATTCCCCGTATAAAAAATGTTTTGTTTTTTGTTTAAAACACACAATGGCGGATAGAAACAACCAAACATTCTATTGGATATATTCACATGGACTTTTTTTTTATATTTACCAGTAGAAAACGTCATGAAAGTTTTTCCTTTTCTTGTGGGACAACCTTTATTTAATACTTTTTTGAGTTGATAGCATCTAAATCGGAAATAAAATCCTTGTACATAAATCATTCAGTCTAGTTGCAAGGAATCTTATCCTTAAATTTCATAACTTTTTCACACGTGTCTAACCAAACTGCAAAACAACAGTCAGCCTTCGTATATGATTTACCGCAACCTGTGACAGCTGAAATTAAGTAATCTAAAACAATCAACGTATTTTCCTTCTTCTGTAAACCATTCTATTGTTGCAATGACACTGGGGGGGGGGGGGCACTCCTTAGTGAAAGGGTGACATTGGCGCCGTCGTGCTGTAAACGCTAGTTCTAACATGTTGCTACAATGGGGGCGTGGGGTCTAGGAAGTAGTTTTGTCACTAAGCACTGTCTAGTAATAACGACGAATTACCTAACAGATAGTTTTAATATATTACAGGGTAAGACTAGCAACATTTGATCCATGGTCTGTAAAATGAGAATAGATTTTTCACAAGAAGCATTTTTACGTTCGCTACTTTTAGACATTTTTTTTTATCCTACTGATACGACTGAATATTCAGATTGTTATTTGTAGTTTTTTAGGAAATTTAGTAAAACTACACGATCAGTATGGGGAATTTCAACATCGACTAATCTAACCTAACCTTATCCTAACCAAAACCTAACCTAACCTATTCTACTGATACGACTGAATATTCAGATTGTTATTTGTAGTTTTGTAGGCAAGTTAGTAAATATACACGACCAGTATGGGGAATTTCAACACCGACTAACCTAACCTAACCATAACCTAACCTAAACTTAACATAACCTAACCTAACCTATTCTACTGATACAACTGAATATTCAGATTGGTATTTATAGTTTTTGGATAAGTTAGTAAAACAACACGATCAGTATGGGGAATTTCAACATCGACTAACCTAACCTAACCAAAATCTAACATAACCTAACCTAAACCTAACATAACCTACCCTAACCTATTCTATTGATACTACTGAATATTCAGATTGTTATTTGAAAGTATTTTGGACAAGTTAGTAAAACAACACGATCAGTATGGGGAATTTCAACATCGACTAACCTAACCTAACCTATTCTACTGATACGACTGAATATTCAGATTGTTATTTGTAGTTTTTTTGGACAAGTTAGTAAAACAGCACGGTCAGTATGGGCAATTTCAATATCGACTAACCTAACCTAACCTATTCTACTGATACGACTGAATATTCAGATTGTTATTTGTAGTTTTTTTGGACAAGTTAGTAAAACAGCACGGTCAGTATGGGCAATTTCAATATCGACTAACCTAACCTAACCTATTCTACTGACACCACTGAATATTCAGATTGTTATTTGTAGTTTTTTGGAAAAGTTATTAAAACAACACGATCAGTATGGAGAATTTCAACATCGACTAACCTAACCTAACCAAAACCTAAGGGTTATAATACTCACTAAGGGTCAAATTTCGAATATACTAATTCTAGCCGTTGTGGAAATAATGATAAGGGCATCCCTCGTAACGTTCATTTGTTTACTATTTATTAATGTAAATAGTTTATGAGAATATGTGTGCAATGTTTTACCGCGATTTAATTTTACAACCAGGATCAAATGTGTAAAAAAATGAGTTCTTTACTAAAACTAGTATAAATTAAATTTAAATTGTCAAATAATTAACCCAATATAAGTATTTTAACATACTTTAACTACTTCATAATTGCAGTTTATAAATAATAAACGAGCCATAAAACAATCATCTCTAAGAATAATGCACTTCATAAACGCATTCATCCGTGAATAATAACATTTGTTTATCATTTATATTTTATTATTTAAATATGATGAAAGGTTTATTCACTTGACCCTTGAACGATGCAAACCAATGAGATCGTGAGATTTTCCGTGGCACTTGTCCAGTTTGCACAGAAAGAAAATTAGGCCTACCTAAATGAAGTTCTTACAGGTTTACTTTATTTTCAAGGTTAAATGGAAATTCTACTTTTTCTACTCGAGATAAGTTCAAGGACTACCCGTGCTTGGGATAGTCTGTTTCAAAAAGTATAATCTAAAATGACTTTCTTGATGCAGTTTTATCGTTTAAAATTATTATCGTTTGTAATAAAGCATCTGGACTGTTATAAACAATTTTATTACTTCTCAATTACTTTTTAATAAAGTTGTCACCTTAGACATTATTTAAATTTATATTGTTCGCGTTCAAGTATTGAGTTCATGTGAATTTACATGCTAACATTTGCAAGCCTGATTTTATTAATAGTTTTTAAGGGGAAAACAATT
This sequence comes from Aphrophora alni, assembly GCA_963513935.1. Classification (NCBI taxonomy): domain Eukaryota; kingdom Metazoa; phylum Arthropoda; class Insecta; order Hemiptera; family Aphrophoridae; genus Aphrophora; species Aphrophora alni. Next base: position 18,876,249 of record OY740774.1, on the reverse strand, counting down.
GCAGTCATCATTGTATCCACAAAATTGGGCATTATATGCACCACAAACTACAAAAAATAAAACTACAACAATAATATAAAAAGTAAACTGCAATAAGAATCTAAAATTAGTTACAATTTATGAACAAACAACAATATAACATGTTACAAGGCTGTAAATAGGGTCTGTAACAAGTTAACAAAAACAAATAATACAGGGTTGTAAAAAACCCTGCAACGAGTTATCAAAGATTCAACTTAAAAGGACAACTATTGCAGAGCTGTAAAATGACTATAATAGTTGACTAGAAAATATTCAGGGGAAGCAAAAAGGAACCCGATCAAGGATCTGAGCACTGTCCTCCAACGTCGCCTGAGTAGAATTTTGTAGGGCAAATGTCCTACGCACACTTCTAAAAGCAACACAATCATTAAGCATGTGCTTAATGGAAAGTACACCTAAACATGAGCATTACCACGGATTCCTGTGTTCCATCAGAAATCCGTGAGTTATCATGGAATGACCGATACCACCACTTACTCTCGACGACTTCCGCGGACGGACAGTGTCTTTTACTTCCCTCAACTTATTGGTTCAATAATTGTCCATTCTTCTTCCTATTGTCTATACTGAATTGCAAATCTGATGTTGTCTCTATGAAGACGAAAAGGCCGTAGAAAACATCAAGGAGTTATAGACCGTTTTAGACGGAAATATAAGTTATTTGCACTTTTAATTTTTAAATTATTGTTTTATTCTTACATTTAAGTAGAAGCCTATAAATAAAGTTTATGCGATGGGCCAAAAAAAAATCTCTTTGATTTTTGTGTGGATACATCCATTTTGAAGTCCACTGAGTCCAAAAATGTACACCAATTTGAAAAAAAAAAGTGTATTTGGGTAAATTTTGAAACTATGAGTGACATATGACAACGATACGATTTCGTTCTATATTGGTTGATTGTAAATGTAAACATTCATTATTTTCATATTGTTTATTGGTAAGAGACCTTTTGGTTATTGTTTGATATTCATATGGCCCCTGCAATAAGCCCAATTAGGCTACACACTAAACGAGGCGGCGTGCGCATTTTTGATTCATCCGATAGAGGAGCAGGTTTTTTGTCAGATGCTGTTATGCAATTGACGAGTGAGCGCGTTTTTCAAAAACCCACTTATATTTTTTACGCTTAACCTCAGTTAAATTACGTACCATACTGCGAGTTTTAAACACGGATTCATAACCCGACTAACACATTTTCACCACGATATTCTAAAAGACACTGGAGTATTTGTGTGTTTGTGATCTTTTGCTTCCAGCTCTACAAACAAGCCTGTCCTGGCCAGGAATCATCGCATAACATCACACCACAAGGTAAGATCCACATTCACATAATTATTTCAGTGTCAAATATATAATTAATACTTTGATAAAGGTCCTCCGAAACTAACAATAAATATTTATACCCCTTTTGTTCAGCGCTGCCAGAGGCCTTAAGTTAAGTTACAGTTATCATTGGCTTATAAAAAAGAGAGATAAGAACGTATGAAAGACCCTCCCTAGCCCTGGAATACTCTAATAGCTTGCAGGTGGGAGGAAAATTAGAGTTAATCAAGAGAGACCTGATAGGAAAGATGAAAGAGAGGAATCTAACACAAGAAGAAATGGAAAAAAAATTGTACATCCAGCTAGGATCCTTTGGACTTGCTATGCCTGTTCTCACTATAAATAAACCCCTGTGGTCTACAATCTTTCTTGGTTTCTACTGTGCGCACTCTTCGGGATGTACACAGTAAGATTACCGATATTATTGTTCATGCTGATAACCGACGGTACTTGATAGAATTCCATGTTATACAAATAAAACACACAAATTCTATTGGTCTAGCCGACCATGGTTTCGCCAGTGACGGTCGGCCAGAGCAATAGAATTCAACAAATGAATTGGTCTGTTTTTTATTTATGTTACCAGTATTAATGAATAGTAACCTAACTTCATTAATTATAGTTTGATGATGACCTTCGTTTGTTAACGAAACTCGCTTCGCCTGTTTGCTGACTTCAGATCAATATATTACGTACATCACAATGCTATCCAAAATAAAAGCTCAGGTGTTTAACGTAAGACTTTCGGGAAACTAGTTTCAAACTGTCATTTTCAAATTTCCTGACAATTACTTTCAAGGGATATTGCTACAGGATAATAAAACCTAGAATTAATCATCATTTGTTTTTTTGTTTTTCAGCACGCTGCATCCATAATTTTCTGACACTCTTAATTAAATAGCAGGATTGAGAAGATGGAGTTATTATAAAATACATCAACGAAAGAAATTAGGAAAGTTAAATCGAGAGTGCAACAAATTGCATTCAAAAGTAACAATTAAATCAAGTTGAATTGCCAAATTTAACTGAAATACCAACTGCTAGAGCTATTACTACTGATTATTATCAAATTCTGATGGTCCCGCCTGCGGCATACGTTATTTAATGGCAGACGTGTCTAATGAATATTGCAAAACCCCTGCGTAAGCTGTTGTAAGACTTACAGGTACAAAATCCGTTCATAAAACTAAAATAACATTGGTTTGGAAATTCACTGAAGTTATGTTGACGTAATACATTATTCCAGATGAACTATAAAATGGCTCAGTAAGTTGTTATAGTTAAATCCAATTTACTAAAACTGACGAAATTTCAACTAAAATTATTATTAGTTAGAGCTAAATATTTGTCCTGAACGTTAATCAAAACTCAAAAGAAAAAAGGAATTTATCAATATATACAAATAATTTCACTTATAAATTTTTGTATAAATGTTTTAGATTATAAACGTTTTAGGAGGTTTCAAAATAAAACTTCAAATATTCTCCATAGTGTACAACTAGACCAACTAAGGAAGAGGTTAGTAAAAACGGCATTACAATCTCTTCAGTTGATCGGGTTATAGAGACGGTACATTCTACTTTTGGAATCGTTCAATTTAAAGTTTTAAATGAATTGACAAACATTTTAAACGACTAAACACACTATGCTAGGATTTTGTATAAGTGAAGCACTACGCAGTCTCGGAAGTCAGAGAAATCACTATTCCTAGTTGTTCGTACTAAAATTTGCTAAAAAAAAATCTAACTAGAAAGCTGTTAGATTTTTCAGTTACTTTCATCTTCGGGTTGCTTTCAGTGCGTGAGGGCTAAAACGTTACAGTATTGACTCATCATTGTGAAGAAACAGTGGAGAATGAATTTTGCTTTCAAAAGATAAAATCACGGCGACAGTAACACTTGGCACCGCATAAAAGCCGTATAGGTAACCTTTTAACACCTAGCTGTATAAGTGAGAAATGATTCTAAAAATTTATTTTGTTTCTCACTAAACGTCTTTACTTCATACCAGTTAGTTCAAAGGAGATGGGAGAGTAGGTAACAAACTGAAAATTCTAACGCCTGCAACGGAGATGTAGTCTCCGTAAACTTTGATTGATTCACGTCCCCTCAGAGGTTAATGAATGAGATTGTAGCAATCTCGAAGGTACCTAGCTGGATCTACAGCTTTTTTCATCTAGTCTTGGGTTTAATTTTATTCATCTCTTTCATTTTTATAATCAGTTATCTCTTGAACAATTCATGTTGTATTCTAACTATGGCGTAATTAGAGTATTCGAGGGTCTCTATTTTTGAGAGAAAAATATTAAGGAAACTTTATGGTCCTGTAAAAGAGTGAGATAAAGGACTTGATCGAGGAGGACATAATGCGTTTTGTGAAGTCACTGAGCTTGAGATGGTTGGACTATAACTCTCGAATCAAGAATGACAGAATACCAAAAGAAATAATACTGGGAACCGGAATTATTGGAGACGGAGGGGAACACCAAGAAGGAGATGGCTACAGGATGTTGGGTGAGACCTGACAGTGATGAGTAAGGGGAACTGGAAACGGGCTGCGTTAGATATAAGAGAATGGAAACGAATAATAACGGAGGTGAAAGTTCACAATAGGCTCTAGTTCCGGAGGGTCTGGCAAGACAAGAGCGTCTCTATTTTTATACAGACTTCTATGAGGTAGATTCTAGATAGTTAAACAAAAAATGACTGTTCACTAATCTGAATTGCATCAAGAAAATCGTACCCCGCTTTTGTATCACTACCACTACTTAATAACTGTCAGAATTTACTTACTGATCCTAGTCTTTACAATTCTGAAACTTTTACAGAGAAAGGAAAAAATACCAGAAGCGTATAATTTGGTAATTCCTATTCCGCCAAAGATGTTTTGTCCGATAAATATACCTAAGATGTTAATCGACTCTCAGTAAATAATTAAAATCAAGGACCAACGATGATGTCACAGATACAACTTCAAAGTTCATACCGCTTCTTTGCTAATCTAGACACACGCCGAGATTTGCCAGTCACTTAATTGGCCGTGACATTTTATTGCAACATTTTTTCAATATGTGTAGTCTAGTAGTAATTGTTTAAATTAAATTTGGGATAACTTCAGATTTAGATTTTTGATTGATGTGATATGCTCGTTGTTTAAACGGATTAGCGCTTCGCTCATGTGTATACATAAGTAAGCGAGAGAGTTAAGAATTAGATGTAGAATATGTGTTCACTCTTTTTTTTATATAATGTTATATGATGTTCAAAAATTTATCCGAGTTTCTTGAGGTCCCCTTAATCTAAATTGGTTTGGGTAACGACGTCTGTGTGCTGCTCAACAGTCTAAAGGCGTGGAAATGTTTTAATTACATTTGTAATTTTAGCGACATCTTTGAATATTTTTCCATTTTTTAGAAAACTAAAAATTTGAGGTTAGCTACCATAAGAAAAATATTACGATTTCCTCAAAATCATATCTAGCGATTCATCAAATTATGCTCGATTATAGATTCTACTGTTACACACAAAATGTCGCCAAATGCCCGAAAATGCGGTGTATATGTCTGTTACAAAAGATGTAATTTCTCGAAATCGGATCTACCGTTTTTGATAAAATTAATTGTTGATTTGAAAATAAAATACAGGGTGTTTGGAAAATAAAATAACGTGAAGAAGTTGCTATAAACATATGTCCGGAAATGCTTCATTTTCCGTCCGTCAGACATTTAAAAAAAATAATAATAGCTTTTAAAAATATCAAGTTTTTAAGTCGAAATTCGGTAAACACATTTTTTATTCAACGGTTCGCCAGTAATATCATAAATTTTTAAATGGCTACCGTTTACACTGTTTTGTAAAGGTTTTAGATATATCAATATTAACAATTAAAACAGTCATCGTTTCGACAATATATAAGATAAAGTTTTGAACTTGAAATACTGATAAAAATGTAGCATGAAAAATATGTTTACCGAATTTCGACTCAAAAACTTAATAATTTCAAAATTTATAACCATTTTTGAATAAAAACACATTATAGCCGGCAGATAGAAAACTATGCGTTTTCGAAAATATGTTAATAGGAACTTTTTTGAGCCTTATAACCACCACTTAAATATTGGCACGATATTTTCTGAACATTAACGAAAAAAATTCCTACGCTTCAGTCCGTCATTTAACGACTATCTAGTTTGTATATGATATGATAAATCATGAGGTATTAAACGAAATAATGATTTATAAAACAGCGTAACGTGATTTGTAGCATTTCAAATTAAACATGAACTATAAACAATAATTTTGTGTACGTTACAATTTGCTAACCATTCCAACAATCATGTAACTGATTTCAGTGTCAGTGTGCAAAGTACGGCACTTAATGATTCGACATGGAGGTTTTAAAGGTTGAAAATCGTTTGATTTCTTTAATAAAAAGTGAACGTTCTGCAAAAAAAATTCTAAGCAATACGAGTTCATCAAAAGTCATAAATTCCTTTCATTCCCAATATCGTTTAGTTCAGGAAAAGTTTTCAAATTTATTGAATTAATTAGCAGAAAATAATAAGAAGAAAAAATATTTTTGACGTTATTATTCAATTTATCAACTGTATTTACAAGTTCGCTGAATTCAAAATATATTTAAATTTCGACATCATTAGCACCAGTAATGTATTTAATAATTTTGAGTCCAAGGCACTACTCCTACTTTTAAAAATGGGTTTAATTTAGCATTAGTCATTACATTGGGAAAGTATATACATAAGTAACTTGGAGCATATTAATTTTGTAAATTACTTTTGAAAATAAATTTTAATAAATCTAATATCTCCGTTAATTTATATATCATAATAGTTTTAAAAAATCAAACAAAAATTGGCAAACTTAATTGAAGTGTATAATTTTATTGTATACAAATCTTAGTAAGGATTATTTATCATGCAAATTGTATTTTTTTATTAATTACTTATTTTAATTTTAAATTGTTCTCTCAAAATTATACCCAATTCAAATGTTTGTAGTCTAAACCAGAGCCTAGTGGACCTTATGGGAAACGTACCAATGATTAGCATTCAATTGAAGTAGGCAACATAAATGCCGTCAATATTTTGACAAAAAGTAAAGGTTCCAAAACCGATCCCTGCGGAATTCCATGAGACAACCAACGGAGAGGTGTAGGCTATCTAAGTTTATGTTAAGAGAGAGTAAGAGAGTTAAAAATAAGAAAGAGAGACAGAAAGATTTACACATGTAAACATTTACTTTTAACACTCTCATCACCTTTTGTACAATTACCACTCCAACCTTGAATCCAGAATAGAATAAACCTCATGGGCGAATTCTTTGTATATTCTCGTTGTATTAAAATTACACTCGTATTGTTGTAAATGCTTTTTCTGATGTAAAAACTTTACTGCCGCTTTAAAAGCATTTTACAAGGTGAAACATGCGCATTTTGCTGACGTATTCCTGCAAATGTTTGGATTTTATTTGACATTACAACGAGTCTTGAATACTAAATATATTTGTCAGTGCTTTTACATTTATTGGCCACTGTAATATATCCGATTACATTAAACAGGATGTTCTTTTAAGGTAAACGACCGTTGCGATCGTTTAAGATAAAAAACAACTTAAATATAAAGCATGACCTACTGTTACTGTTAGAAATAAAATTATGGTATTTGTACAAAGAGGCAATTTTTATTTCAAATTGTCGGATCGAAGTATAGATCTTCTAGAAGTCTAAATAAATAATTACTTTCACAGAACAAACCCAGAAATGCTTAGTTAGCCCCCCCGTCCTTCTTCCTTGGAGGTAGTTAACTTTAAAACTTTAAACTCCGCTTGGGTATTTTATATACAAATATATACAAAATGTTCCCAAACTAGGTTCCAAAACTTCAGGGTATGGTTCATTGGGTAAAAATAAGTAAACAAGTGAATATATATCCAAAAATGCTTAGTTTTTCGTTTATCCGATATTTTGTGTTTTTATATAAATAAATTAGATACCAGGAGTCCAAATTTTGTATACATATTTTTGTGTGATTTTTAACTATTTATTATAAACCATTATTTAGTGTTGCATTTTTCAAAATGGCGCTCGTTTAATATTTTTTTTCTAAAGTTGATTTTTGATGTAGTTCGACATTAAACATTTTAATCAGCCGCCATTTTAAAAATATGAAACACAAAGTCCTGATTTTTAGTAAATTGATAAATGATCAAATAAAAATTATGCATTCCAAATTTGGACTTCATATCTAATTTATTTTAAAGAAAATATGTTCACAAAATAGCGGGCAGACGGAAAACTAAGAATTTTATGATATGTTCATAGAAACGTTTTTACTTATTTAACAAAAAAAAAAACAACTATATTCTAAAGTTTGAGAACCTAGTTTGTAAACAATGGAAAGATTTCAGATACCGTGTTCAAATTTTGTACATGCTTATCATAATTTTATTTGCAACAATAAAGTAAGGTGTGTTCATAATTTAGTGTTTCTATCTTTAACTGTTATAAATATTACCAACTATATAACAACAAAGATAACCAACAATAGAGACCAACTTAAAAAAAAAAAAAAAAAAAAAACACTATTTATAAACAAACTACTACATTCCCCTTTATATCCCACATTTACTGACTTGTGTATCATAGTTCAAAGAACAAGGTCTTTCCAAGAGTTTTCCTTTTAAAATTGTAAGTTGACGCCAAAAAATGTTAAATGGCGAATGATCCAAATTGTTCTTAAAAAATGAGACCTTTATAATTTGTGTAGTGTAACATGTTCTCATATTATTTAACTTTCTTGAGCGAAGCGAGCAAAGTGTTTTCTTTATAAAATATAAAAGAGTTACAAGCAATTAATACTCATCAAAATTTAGTTGACACTTTCAGATAAGGTGTAAACTTGAAATTAGTCATACGAATAGAACTTACAGAGCGCAATGTATAAACAATTAGCAACGCTGTCAAATTTCAAATATATAAAGGCGCTGCGAGAAGAAATGTGACACAAGTCTATTGTTGAAACGAGAAGCCGTAAAAAAATAACGAGACCAGAGAAATTTCCTTTGCTGAGACTATATTGCAAACAACTGATAAACAAATTTTAACCGCAATTTTCTACAATCGCAATTATAAAAAGTGTTAATTTTTCGATTTTTTAATTTCGGACGTAATTTATTCAATTTAATTTTAATTTTAACTTCACTGCTTGATCTGGTACAGCAGGATTCACGATTATTAGAATACAAAATTATTCTATAACTCTAATACTTTAGATTACTTTCACTGTTTCCCCCGCTTTCTGAAAGATAAACCTAAGTAATGTATGACCTCACCCCCCCCCCACCCTAGTAGTATTACATACAATACATTGTTTTGATTTTTAAAATATACGAAATTATTTTGACTTACCAATAAAAGACTCCCATCTCCAATATCCTTATGAAGCAAGATGGCCGCCTGTCTCTCTACATCCTGGTACGGATGTCCAATATCGTCCTGAAATCAAGAAAATTTATAATCGACTTCCTAAGTTATTGTAAACTACAGGGTAAGATTCAAGACAAAATAAAAAGAAAACAAATTTTCAGTGCAATAAATAAATCAGTTTTGGTGGGTATATATTCCCTCACAAACATTCTGAAACGTTTTGCACATTCCATCTTCATCCTCCTAAATTCAATACTTGATTAAAATTCTGTTTAATCAAAGTAATAACAAATCAAAGAGATAATGATTACCATGGTAACGTATACATAAACTCCTCTTGTAAAATAGAAGTGTACAGAATTGAAGTAGACGTCATCCAACTTTGAAAGATTGGAAAATAATTGTATATACACTTTTATTTTCAATTTGTAAGGTTGTAATTATTACTAGTCACTCATATTTTGTTAGTTTCCATTTAAATAAATATGGTTTAGGTTAGGTTAGATTAGGTTAGGTTATGTAGGTTACGTTAGGTTACGTTAGGGGGTTTTCATTTAAATAAAAATGGTTTAGGTTAGGTTAGATTAGATTAGGTTATGTAGTTTAGGTTAGGTTAGGTTATGTAGTTTAGGTTAGGTTAGATTAGGTTAGGTTATGTAGGTTAGGGTTAAGGGTTAAGGGTTTTCAATTAAATAAATATGGTTTAAGTTAGGTTAGATTAGGCTAGGCTATGTAGGTTAGGTTAGGTTAAAGGTTTTCAATTAAATAATATAGTTTACATAAATTCCATATTTTAGTTTAGTTTTCTTTAATCAAATCTTTTAAAAATATTAATATAAAGTTCAAGGCACAAGAAAAATAAAACCTATGATTTATAATGTAAAAAAAGGTAAGTTTAAAGTACATTTAAGTACATTATATATTTTTCTTTAATACATGTAGTTTATAAATGAGTTTCAAAATTAAATATGAAGCTCTATTAGGCTTACTAATGCTTAAAATGTCTAAAGGAGCGTATCAAATGGAAGCTATATTTATTTTAAGATAAACATATTATGTAATTATTTAGCAACACATAATTAATTATAATGTAACATTCTCTGCAACAGTTTACTAGTCTCATTAGAACTAGAAACACATAAATAACCATATAAACTGCTATTCGTGAAACTCCCGCCCAGTTTTACTCTTCACTTTCAAAATTTATGATTACTGGAGAATTTTTAATATGTATATGTAAAACCAGTTTTCATAATCCCTACTGTATGAGCAATAAGTACAGTAAATAAAGTATGTACTAAGGAACAAATATGCGTTTTTCGCACGCCAACCTTCTTGATCATGGTAAAGTGATAGTATAGACTTTTCAAAAAGTATTCGCGCGTCCGCTAATTAAAATCTTGATTCGAAAAACTAGACGCCTTTATGACGACGTATTACCCTATTTTAATTCTCGGAAATGGCTCTTTCTTATTCTCCTCTCTCTCTCTCTCTCTCTCTCTCTCTCTCTCTCTCTCTCTCTCTCTCTCTCTCTCTCTCTCTCTCTCTCTCTCTCTCTCTCTCTCTCTCTCTCTCTCTCTCTCTCTCTCTCTCTCTCTCTCTCTCTCTCTCTCTCTCTCTCTCTCTCTCTCTCTCTCTCTCTCTCTCTCTCTCTCTCTCTCTCTCTCTCTCTCTCTCTCTCTCTCTCTCTCTCTCTCTCTCTCTCTCTCTCGACATTTCGAGAGTATTTATCAACTCTCGTTTTCAAGTGGAAGTACCTTTTGTGGTCTTCGTTTAAATCTTTCTCTTTGATCTTTCCTATCAGGTCTTTCTCGACCAATTCTTATTATCCTACAACCCTAACCGCTATTAGAGTGTGTCTAAGATGTATATTCTTTTTAGATCCTTATAGGTTATAGGATTATCTTTTAATTTTTTTCTCTTATGGCAGGTACACCCAAATTATTAATTATCATTTGAATTGTCAAAATCCTCTTAAGATATGACTAAAATATGTTCATGCACCAAATTTGACAAGTAGGTGCACTTTTGCCCAGTAAACCACTGCACTAGACAGAGTCATATAACAAAATGTACTCGAAAATTATTGTACTAAACGTACAATTTAATCTCAAACAAGAAAATTTCAATTACAAAACATTTTCTAACGTTTGTTTAGATTTATTTATAGACTGCAAACAATCTAGAAATGTAGTTAGTCATAGACAAGGTTTAAACCACACCCAAGTGATAATGATCATTGTTTGATACCTCTATTCATTGTGCCAGCTGGGAAACCCAGGATCAAGAAAATCGATGGTCCTTTTTGTCCAATAATATTACGTTTATAATATTTTCTTCGTTAGTGGTTTTTTACTAGTTCTTTAAAGGCGAAAACCTCTCAGTCATCATCGCCTTATAAAAAAAGAAAGAAAGTTATATAAAATAAAAACATTAATCCTCGAATGTTCTAATAGGAAAGATGTCAGAAAATGATCTAACCTGAGAGATAAAAGGGTAAAGTGAGTGCTACAACCACACGACTTAGATTCTGTAGGCATATAGGGTCAAAGTATTTTAAGTATCCTACTGCTAACATATTAATTTCTTCCTCATATAAACATACATATTCGTAATAAGAATAACTTATAATTTTATTTGATACCCTACACATAATATTTCCTAAAATATATTTTTTTAACTCCATAGTTTTTGTCCCTTAACTACCCCGAGGTCATGTTTTGTTACCTCTACATTTTTCCTACATGATAAGGATTTATCGTTTCATGTGTAGGCCTACTGGGCGGCGACTTACAGTCGAGCAGACAGACATGCGCCTGAAAATATACCTAGTTTTACCTTCTTACCCTAATTATAAGAAAAAGATGTAGATTCAGCGTGGCTCCTCGGGATCGCCAAGCCTATACACACGATAAGTAAAGCCCTTAGGGTCTCTATGAACAGCGGTTTGTTCACATGTACACAATATGTGATACTGTTTCTTCTTGGTTATGAATATTGCCGTAAAATGTCGGGTATCATTCAGTAGCTATATAGAGTTTACAAAAACGTTTACTGAATGTATTAACACTTAAAAGGAGGTATACATATATAGGTTTTATCTGAGCTGTGACCAGCGCGTGGAGGGGAGGTAAAGTTTGTAGTTCGAGGCCGCGTGGGGACTGAGGCATTGTAGGGGAAACAGTCAGCGCCGGCTACTGTCCCCGATCCAGCGGTCTTGCAGACATCGTTGTTAGTACCAACACCCTACACAGACTGAGGCGGCCGCTTCCCCCACCACCTTACTGACGCCTAGACCCACTGCGCACCCAAAATTCACAGCTCAGATGAAACCTGTCCATTTATACGTTTATTATTCACATAACCATTAACTTTATCTCACGTAACGTAACCTAACCTAATCTAACCTAAGCTACCTAACCTAACATAACCTAACCATTAACGTTATCTAACGTAACGTAACCTAACCTAATCTAACCTAACCTTTTTCTTATGTCTAAAATATATAGACATACAAAACCCTTATTACGCTTTATAAAAACAGTAGCTTACAGACACCCTGTACAGGCGATGATTCACAATGAACTTGCTCAAACCATGCACTGACTAATTAGTTTTCACAACAACCGCGAAGCAATTTTCTACCGCTAACTACGAACATATGCAATTATTCCGACAACACAGGATGAGCGAAGACCTTTTGGTTGCGTAACTCTTGCACGGATATACTACCAAGGCTAACTAACGGCGTTTGGCACATCTTCCTTCGTAGCCTTACAACTTTCATAATGTGAATCTCCTTTCTAGGCAAAACTTATTGCCGTAAAAAAAAAACTAACTAATGCTGTGTTTACATCATAATGATGCTGAATTGATATACAACCGACTTTCTAATAATCGGGCTCCAGTGATGTGCTATAATTGCTGTTACAAGATCTTGTAAAAAGATCTTTTTTTAGGTTGAAATTTCTGAATAATTATTTGAGATACAACTTTTTATCGTTAAATAGAAAATGAGGAATGTGTAAATTAATGTAATGTCCATTCGTTGTAGAATATAAATTCTCTTCTTTGCTCCTTCTAGATCTCTTCTGTTGTTTTGCTCGTAAGGGTTAGGAAAAGAGAATTTAACGAGAGAAAATCTGTAATGTCCTTGCTATGTAACAAATTAATTCGTACAAAATTAAGGACACACAAATATTACATTAAATGTATTTCAATCGCATCCCCAAAGGTATCTTTAATAATGCTTATAGGCCCTACGTGAAAAAATTAATAATAATAATAAAATATAATGAATATTTTTTATATGAATAGTATAATTTACTTTATTCTGCATTTCGTCTAATGTATTTCTTATGGGAGATTGGTTGGTATAGAAATTATGATAAACTCATAATGGCGGTGTCACGGTTTATTAATTTCTTTTCTAATTATTCCGAAACCATAATTGTCATTAACTTATGATTTTACTCAATGATTTGAATTATTAATCTGTATATTTGAATAAATTTAAGTTAAACTGATTGTCAGCAATTATTTATTTTATGACACAGTAATCGCCAATGTTAGATTTTTCCAGATAACTCTAGAAGAGCCCGGTTTTTTAACTTCATGCATTTCATTTGGGTCCTTTGAGGTTAAATTTACTAACTATTAGTAGCATTTAAAAAATAATAAACAGTTGCTTTGGGTTTTTGTTTTATGGCAGCTAAATCCTAATTAATTGAAACAACCTTTAAAGATATGAAGAAAAAAATGTTCCCACACCGAATTTACGTAGTAGCTTACTCTTTTGCGCAATAAATCACTAAACAAATGATAGATAATACAGACAGATATCATACAAAAAAGTTGAGCGGTCACTTATCACGCAGCCGATTGGACTAGTGAACCGACACAGATTAAGTTCGAACCCGGTTGATGGTGTAGTCCCTGTTAGTCCCCCGTCTTCACTGTTTTTATTCGACCTGCTGTCGGTTTAGATGGAAAAGAAACGTAGGCCTACATGAATTAAAAAAATATAGGAGATATCAACGCAGGGTACAAGAAAGAACGTCTGTAAGATTTTGTTTCTTCATGGGTCACTTTTATCTATAAATACTTTTTAAATTTGTTTCTACGTGTAGATTTTACACCAAAGTTTGTCTAAATATTTTAAAAATACCTTCTATTTGATTTGATATTGTTAAATTTTTCGTGACTAAATAAATTAGCACTTAAATATATGAATAGAAATTTCCTTAAGAGAAATCAAAACGGCTAAAGAATATGTAAAATTTAAAAAAAGTAAAGCATATTTTTTCATGGAATGCAGATAGTTGGAGACTTCAACGTATGACAAGAAAGAACGTCTGAAAGTTTTTTATTTCTTTACAAGAAACTTATATTTATAAACTTTTAAACATTTTTTTTATGTCTAGAACTAACATCAATTTTTTTTCACAATATAAATGAATCTATATGAATGCTGAATATTTCAAGGATAAAACAATTTGCGCTTAAATACATGTGCAATTATAAACAACTATACATTTCCTGATTAAAGGAAACACTTTTAAAATAGACGTCAACGCATGGACAAGTAAGGACGTAAATAGGACTTTTATTCATTTATGTATTTATTTTTACAGGAAAGGTTTTTTTCTTGCCTGCGCAATCTTGACTGTAAACAGCTCTTTTACCTATCTATCAGACATCATAAGAGCAAACATTATTTAATTTAAACATTAAAAAGATTAAGAAAACACTTAAATACACTTTTTTAAAAACACAGATCATAGTAAGTTTAAAATTATTGTTTATGCGCCTAAATATGTTCAAGATAAATAGAAACGGCTAAGAAGAAACACAAAAACATTTAAAATATGTGAATTTTCATTGAATAAAAACGTAGATGCTTGCAGAAGATTTAAAAGTTCAAAGCAAGGACAAAAGAGTTTTTAAAGTAATGTATGTTCATATATTTGTTTACAATTTGTTTTATTATTAATTATTATTGTTAAGTCTTTGAAGTACATCTATTTACATTACATGCATTTATAAAACAGTCAAGACTATTTCTGTCTCATCAAATTATTTTGACTACATATTTCGATGTCATGAGGAACATTAAAACATATTTAAAATGTATGTGCCATTATGTAACACTTTACGTCAAATATGTCAGGGTTCTCGATTAAATATTCGCAAAAAAATAAAATAAACATCAGTAGACGATCTTCAAATTTGTGAAGAGGGGGTTTCCACAAGGTGTAACTTACACAAATTATAATACTGTGTCAAAGCAAGGTTCCAACTATAAACAAATTCACGCCATATTCCCATGACCTTGGGAGAAATAGTTTGTTCTACAATGTCAACCAGATCATTCAAGCCGAATGTCTAGGACCTCTTCGCCGAAACTACTTCCATAAAAGTAGATTCGTAACGCTCACGTAACCTGTGTTTATGTCATATTAGAATATATTATTTGATAAATTATACCTGGGAGATTTATGGTCGGTTATTCAGAGTATACATTATTTAAAATGATGTGAAGATTCAGGTTTTCTTACGGTTTGAATTGCAAAATGGCTAGGAACATAAAACTGCAGGGTTGGATAATTTAAAAAAATTCAGAATTTATTGTGGTTTAGTGTAATGATAATAAATTATTTAAGGTAAAATAGGAAAATATATAAATTCAAACGAAACAAATACTGAATGCTGTTTTGTGTTATTATAAAAGTCTTAGTAATGAATAGTCGGTATTATTTATGTTATTTATTTGAGCAGTTATATAATTTTATATATGAACAAGCTTGAAAAGTATGGATCATGTAAGCAAATATTTTCAAGATAGGCCTAATCGTTAAATAATCAAATCTTAACTCGGTATCTTATTTATTTCCAAATTTATGGTGTTATTTATTGTAAAAAAACAAAATGGCCGATAAACGAGTAACAGCGTTTTAGAGCTTTAGTTTATATAAACTTTTTCTCTACTTTTTACTAGAAGAACACGTCTTCGTGAATCACTCTGTATATAAAAATTTAATCTAATGGCCATGATCTTGGCACATTTTATGACCTTGGCTCTACATGTCATAGTAACAGGTTATTATTATATTTATGACAAAGGAAATTATGTTATAAATTACCCTTACTGTATTTAAATTAGAATTTCACATTTACCAGTGTAAAAAATCGAACGACTTGTCTACAATAGGAGTTTCAGCACTACTAACGATCATGAAAAAGTTTGGCCGTCGCACAAATTTTATATCTTTTTAAAGGAGGCGATTTTCGGTTTTATTATATTTTTATTCTTTACTGTTTTTCCTTTCAGAATTTACAGTTTTATAGCCTGTGTATTTTAAATACCGTTTTTTTATTATTTTAGACGATGTTTTTTAAATGCATAAAAACGCAGCTTCACTGCATTAAACTGCCAATTTAACGATAAACGGAGTGTAGTTGGTGTCGTATACATTTTACCAGTTAATCTTTTCAAATTATTAGAACAGTTTAAAATACACGCAATCAAAATTACATATATGATAAAAAAACCAATCGGCACGAATTGTGTTATCAAAAGGTTTTTAATATGATGTGACGTAACGTTTTGTCTGATTCGATAATTCTGTGAGCCGACATCGAAGATGAAAGTTGTCTTGAGAGTGAAGTGTTTGTTTGTATGTCAAAGTTCATCTATAATAAGACATCTTTGTGTTCCTCATGCAGGCAAATGTTAATTCAATCCTAGTTTCATTTCTCCCACGGTTCCTAAAGACTGTCTTGTGGGAGATGAACTTTGTAAAAAATATATATGATGCATCAACGTAAATCTGACTCGATATGTGGAAAAGAAAAGGTTGAGTTTTATCGAAATATTAGCTACATGAATATGCTTTTCTTTCTATTCGGAAATAAAAAGAAACTGATTTGTAATTCAGAAAGAGAGAATATTGAAAGTTAGTTGAACTACGTAACATTTGTAATTTTTATATATTTTACAAAAGAGATTAATTTACATTAGAATTTACTCACAGTACCCAATGTGGTTTCACATTTTACTCTTTCTTTTTTTTATATATAAAAGTCCTCATAATTTGTCGTTTAATTGAATATAACAACTTGGATCTTGTTTAGAAACTCTTGAGCCAAACAAACTTTCAAATAATGTTCGTCTGTCGTCTATGCAGTGTTATAAAACTCAAATAAATTATCCGATTTCAATGAAATATTATATTTTTGCCCAATTTTGAGAAATAAGTTCGATAAGTTAAATTAGAGGGTCGCTATCAATAGATCAAAACACAAAACTCCATTTTTCTCAAATCAACTGTTACGATTTTAATCAATCTTTAGTAAAATGTAACTTCAAAGGACCTAATCAAAACTTATTAGTCACCATCGGTTTGGGTAATAAACATTACAAAGCAGTTGTAAAATTCAAACTCTTGACTTCGTTCAAATTTAAAATTTTTTTTAGATGGATTGTAAATGAAACTAATCAAAGCGTCAGAATGTATCTAGACCTAAAACAATTATAGAACAGGAATAATTAATTGGGAAAATCGAAAACGAACCTTTATATAATTAAAACCTCTATTTTAATCGAATACTATTTTATACATTCTGCGTGTAAACATTAAAAAAAAAAACGGAACCGTAGGTAACACACGCAAAAATACATCGAAATAAAACCTTCTCGAACGTAGGTATTCCTTGAAGATTCATTAGTTCGAACTGCAGTATAATAATTCCACACTAAACCAAATGAGCTGCACTTCTTCCCTGGTTTTTCAAATGTCTGTGTGAGAAAGTTTTTATATTTTTTTGTTCTTTCAGATGATGTTAAATTATTTTGGAAACGTGCATGGTAACTTGATTTTCAGTTTTGATTATTTGTCAGAAGCTGTTATAACCGTGATTTTCATGTGCAGATTTTTCCTAAAGTTTACTGAAATGGGAGTCAAAAATTTACTCAAGGAATTATAAAGAAGGTTCACAATCTATACATTTAATATATATATATATATATATATATATATATATATAAACGTATGAGGGAACGGTATTTCCGAAGTATTAAAGGCATAAGAATAAAAATTGTATATGCGTTGTCTTTAATTTCTACAATTTAAAAGACCAAATGGCTTATTTTCTTCTACAAAAATAAATAATTATCAGTTTCGTGGAATTATATAATAGGAAAAATGTCTCATTTAATTAATTGCAGAGCTGATAGAAAAAGCTAAGACGATAAATGCACGTCTTCAAGGTTCTTCCTGAGGATAAACATGTTTAAACTAAGTGTTAGTAAATCACAGAAATTACTTAATAGGTATAAATTATTCATACAAGCAAATATGTAGAAATTGATGTAAGATAGTAAAATAAATAAGATTATGTTAGTAGATGCTTTGTCATTTACAATATGAATGTAATTGCACATATTACAAATCTAAATGTAATTTTCATCTCATTGTCTGCAGAATATGACACTAAATTACTAGCATAAGCATGTTGGGTTAATTTTATTATTCTCCTTCATATAACTGAGTGCTTCATTTAATCAGAGACTTTAGTGGTGGGGAGAGGAGGTGTCTTCATTTTGAGGAACATTGCACAATTTTCTTTATATCTGAGGAAGGTATTTTACTCTCTCTAATGCGACTAGAAATCAATGCACACGATTTTCAAACGATAAATAAAAGGAAGAACTTTTAGTGGTTGAAAAACTTTATTCTTAAGTTTCAAAATGATGGGTGCATGTGTTTAGGCGTGACTTCCTAACAAACACACAGATATATAGACGAAATGTCTAATGGTCGAGTTCAAACCAGGTACGGTTTGGCGATCTTGAGGGATCCTAGCTTGATCTACACCTTAGTCTTATGTTTGATTTTAGTTCATCTTTACTATCAGGTTTCTCTTGATCAACTGTGTTGACTCTGACGCTACTAGAGTATTCAAGGGTTAAGTATCTTTATATTTTTTAAAGGTAATGAAAAGGAAGAAGTTTCCTTTAAACAACAATAAAAATATTTGATCGGTTTTATTTTTTGTTACATCAATAATAAATCTACATTTATTATTTTTTGTAAGCGATTTGTTTTAAAATTATAACTAAATTTTTAACAGATAGAAATAAAAACCCGACCACATGTCTCACAAAAATTACGCTTACTTAATTAAACACGTTTCAACGACAAAGTTGCCATCCTCGGTGATATCTGAGCTACAATAATTAAACTATAACTATACATCATTAAGGATGGCGACTTTGTCGTTGAAACGCGTTTGATTAAGTAAACGAAATTTACGTGAGAACTTGTGTTCGGGTTTTTCTGTCTAATATTATCTCACAAGTCATGCTCAATATTTATTTATAAATTTTTAACAGATTAAAATATTAAAAAATAACACGGCTTTGTAGAAAGACTCGTAGGTAAAGGTGACAAGAAAAATGTAAGGACATTATCTTCGAAAGAGAAAACAAAACTGCGAGGAATGTCAACTGATCACGACTGATGATTCAACCAATGTTCTGAACTACTAGTATTGAAAGTTAATTCAATAAACTTCGATAGTGCAATTAGAGCTGGACGTTAAAGGAAAGCCAATGACCTGTCGTTAATTTCACAACACCAACTGAGTAGAACTAGTAGGCTAGAAAACTAAAGTAAAAAAAAAAACACAGCTGGAGTTTTTACTATGACAACACATTAGTAAAACTGCCACCTTTGTAGCATCAGAAATCTAAAGGACAACTTGGCTTCTCAAGCGAAAGCAGATAATTATAACTTTCCACTCATGTTTTAACCAATCTAATGATTATTATTTATTGATGAGAAATTACTTTTTTATTTTAATCTCATGCCATCTTAGGCAGTAAAGAATATGATTTGTGAAATACAAAAGTCAATTGGTGTAGTTAACTTGATAATTTGAGATTGAGTTGCAGCTACAATAGAAGAAAGAATATCCCAAGTTTGGGAGGAAGGGATAGATCTGTAAGAAAGTATTTCAATATTTTGTGTCACTGATTGTAGGCATGTTTTTTCAAGATATTAGCGAGCTCTTTTATAGTAAATGAAGAGTGTCAGTTAAACTGGCAAAAAGCACCTTTTATCAATTATAATTTAGTTTGTAAACAATTTTACTAAAAGTTAGATCATAAATACATATTATATATGTTTGGTTTTAGAACAAATTATATTTTTATATGCTACCTGTGTGCAGAGAAACATGTAGAAGTTCAATAAAACAAACTACAATTTACTACAAAAAATTGCAATATGAATTTTGTATTGATATGGTATAATCGGACTCGTGCCATCATAAAACCTACTGCACTATATTTCGAGAGAATAACTCAACTTCAGTTATCATGTGATAATCCTAGAACATGAAAAAACTAAAAAGTACTACATAATCTGGTAGCCATATTAGAAACTAAAACTAAACTCGTACTATTGAAAATTCGCGTATTACTTTTTTGTATACATATGATTCCAACTGTCTAAAAAAACATATTAATTATATAAACAATTCAACATTATCAAATAAATTTAAATCCAGAATCTTTTTTTATGTTATGAGAAACACTAATCATTTAATTCCTTATCGATAGTTAACATGAAATAATCGAATTGGATAAACTTACAAATAAAACTGTAAACCATTTAATACAAAAAAGAACAACTGTTCGCCTTGCAGTTTTAACTTGAACAATGAAAGACTTGAAAGTTTTAGAGCTAAAAAAAACAAATCTATAACACACTTTTTTGTTGTTAAGGATGAAGTCAAACAAAATTTGGCATGTAGGTTTGTTAATCTTATAAGCGCAGGAGTTCAGCTGTCCACTAGGTTATGCTACTGACCTGTGTAAGTACTTCAGTGATAAAATAAGTTAAAACATATTTACATTGAAAACTTTTAAGTTATACTGTAACACTTGAATTCTTTTAACAGTTCCTTACAAGTATCTGAATTAAGTATCACTTCAAATATGCAGTGTTTATAATAAAAAAGAAAGCTACTATGATGCTTATTAATTTTAAAACATTCAAACTTATAAAATTACTTTCAAGGTGCTTCCTTGTATGTATATTCTTGAAGTGATATTCTGTTTCAAATTTAAGTGATAATTTCCAGAGTAAAACATACACAATTATGACACCTGTTAAATTCACAGAGTAAACCGCCTTCACAAGGAGTACAGAACTGAATAATATCCTTTCTCAAAGTAACATTACACGACTTTTAAACACAACATTAAACAGCTTCTGTTGTCTGAATCTTCCTATCCTGTGGAAGAATTGGTGTACCATAATGTTATCCTTCAGTGATTTCTTACTACCTAATTACATTGTTTAGTTAGAACATTAATTGTTTATTTATATAATTTTATTATTAGGTCTTGTTTTTAAAAGTGATGTTTTGATGTTTGTAATGTTGTTAGCTTTGTTTTTATTTATTCCATATTTGTTGTTTGTGAACTCCCTTACGTTAAAAAATATATTTATTTTAATTTTTTTAATTATATGTTTGACTAATTAATAAATTTAGGTCTTTAAAAAATAAAAATATTAGTATCGATTGTCTTACATAGCTTGTGAAGAGTAAATAGTTGTTAAACGTACCATAAAATGCACAGTCTATTATTTCTTCTCTCAAGCAATATTTATTACCTTTGTACAGACTGTGATCGGGTTTGGTAGTTGAGCGTGGTATGTTTCGCCTTATAGTAGAAAACAGTTGACTGGTGCGTAGCTATGTTGAGGAGAGTACGTCAGAAAACCCTTAAAGTAGAAAAAAGCTGACGGGTGCGTAGCTATGTTGAGGAGAGCACGTCAGAAAACCCTTATAGTAGAAAACAGTTGACTGGTGCGTAGCTATAGTACGTCAGAAAACCCTTAAAGTAGAAAACAACTGACTGGTGCATAGCTATGTTGAGGAGAATACGTCAGAAAACCCTTAAAGTAGAACAGCTGACGGGTGCGTAGCTATGTTGAGGAGAGCACTTCAGAAAACCCTTATAGTAGAAAACAGCTGACGGGTGCGTAGCTATGTTGAGGAGAGCACGTCAGAGAACGCTTATAGTAGAAAACAGCTGACGGGTGCGTAGCTATGTTGAGGAGAGTACGTCAGAGAATCCTTATAGTAGAAAACAGCTAACTGGTGCGTAGCTATGTTGAGGAGAGTACGTCAGAGAATCCTTATAGTAGAAAACAGCTGACTGGTGCGTAGCTATGTTGAGGAGAGTACGCCAGAAAACCCTTATAGTAGAAAACAGCTGACTGGTGTGTAGCTATGTTGAGGAGAGTACGTCAGAAACCCTTATAGTAGAAAACAGCTGACTGGTGTGTAGCTATGTTGAGGAGAGTACGTCAGAGAACCCTTATAGTAGAAAACAGCTGACGGGTGCGTAGCTATGTTGAGGAGAGTACGTCAGAGAATCCTTATAGTAGAAAACAGCTGACTGGTGCGTAGATATGTTGAGGAGAGTACGTCAGAGAACCGTTGTAGTAGAAAACAGCTGACTGGTGCGTAGCTATGTTGAGGAGAGTACGTTAGAGAATCGACAGAAGAGATCCGTCCGCACACGTAACCAGTCTGTATTATTTTGGCTATATTACGTTTCCCTGAATTTCATCATGGCTGGTGAATTTAATTGGGGCCATGACGTTTGAGATTTTACCGGGGGCCCTATCCTTAAATCGTACGTTATTTATTGGTTAATTTAAACGATGCGAGTTGAGAATAATAGTCAACGCCCAACTTCACTCATGTTTAACTTAACAGCGTAATTGTAATATTTAGTAGGATTTTAATTCGGTTATCTGTTATTAATTAGATTATTCTTTTCACAGCTGGGCATCCTATGGTGCATGGATAGACATGAGGTAACTGTTATAGACTTCGATATAGGAATGAGCCTGAAACAGTATCGTTATTCAAAATGTAGAGACTATATCAGGTTTAAACATATCGTGACTGCTAAAAATTGGTAGCAGACGGTTACAAGACCGTCAACAACGGCAGCAATGCCTCTCTGACGCCCTAGAGTATTGCCAGGTAACCACATTGCTGCAAGGTACAACGGAAGACGCCTTAGAGTGAGGATGACCAATTAGCCGATTAGAAAGACGAATATCTTTATTCTGGTATTGCTATTCCGTGATAACACTAACTTCCCTTCCTATACATTCTCATCTGGAGGTTTGGTAACCTGACTAGCGGACCTCTTTTTCGCTTTTAAAAATCACAGTTTGACGCAGTGTTAGAGTGACACGTCGTCTAAAAAAAAAGAGAATTTTAGTAATTTTATAAGCAATAAATGAAATCATCCCAACTGTTTGATCCATCCTTTATCCACTGATGACATAAACTCAGCTACACTGGTAACGATTAAGCCTAACTTAATCCTATGTAAATTAGTGCTATATATGATAAAACAAAACAGAACATCCTTCAGGAAAATTTTCAAATCTATCTAAAAATTAGCCGTTTCTGAATAAATTAATTTAGGTTCGATTTGAATCTGATATCTGTCAATTACACACGAATTTAGAGGTTAATTTAGAGGATTTATGGTTCGGATCAAATATTGGCAACATTTCAATGTCGAAGAAATATTCCCATTTGTTGAAACCAGATGTGCGATTAGAAACTGATACAGGTCGAGGTGTAGTTCCATTTGTGTGGGTAAGCAATAGACATGTTTCTTTTACAAAATAGAATGATTAACTTTTAAGTGAGTAATAATCACGAGTTTTCATGAGTCGATGCCAACAAAACCGAAAATGTTTTTTTTTTCGTTGATAAACAGAAGTGATTGGCTTTAAAAATGAACTATAGCAAAAGCTAAATTCAATCATTTGTTACCACAGTGTAAAATATTTCAATGAATAGTCCGAATCCAATGTACAGCGAGATAAGTACTTCTTAAGAAACGAATGACAATGGTTGAGTATTTTGGCTGTGAAATCGATTACAAAACGATTTCTACTACAATAAGTTCTAATAGAAATGGTCCTATTGTTATTGGAATATGTATGTAAATAAGTTTAGAACAACATTACAGTCAAGATTGAACAGGGGATTTCGTCCTCAACTTTTGTTGACGGATTTTGATCTGTAAAATGTGTTTATGAAAAACGATTCAATATTTGTACACCAGTCATATTTGAAATTTCCGAAACTATAACGAGAATTCATTTCTTAAACATTTTTGTTCTTTCGTAAAAACTGTGTTAATCAGAATTGTTTGACGAAATGTTAACAAAAATTGTTCTGTAAATTTAAAAAATACCACCCTCTACTTTCAATTGAAATACATTGTGTACTTAAACAATGATGACTTTAAAAAATGAGGTTCTTTTAAAACTACAGACATTAAGAATTTTGTTGAGGAGAGGAGGGGAGGATAATTTATGACGACATTTTCTTGGATAATACGATTTACATCGAGGATATGTTTATGCTACAAGGAAATCAAGTACGTATTTAAATAAATATAATTTTCTTCGAATTCGGCGACTTTATTTTTACTTTTGATTAATATTTTATTGAACTGACATTTTTTGTGATGATTCGTATTTGGTTAGTTTTTTTTTTTGTTTTGGGGGTGGGTGAGCCAAAAAGATGTGAAATATTTTTCACCGTATATTCCTCTTATTTATATTTTATCGTAGAAAATTTGTTTATGCGTTGACAGGTAAAAAGTTATTAATGAAAAAGAAGTTTTTTTTTAAATTTGTAAAACTGTCAACCATTTGTAATTGACCAGATTTTTTCAGTTAAATAAAGTTTAAAATGGTTGTATAAATGAGTCTAAATACCATGTTTTATACATTGCTACCTGTAGAGGGTCTACAACGCAAACATACTAAAACATACCAAAATTGAAAACAGGTAAGATCGATGAACATTTCATGGGTTTGAGTATCATCGTTTTCACTGTGATGATCGTAATAGCTAAAGTTTCTAAATTGGAAATTTCAGAATACAGTAACACTCTGAACAAATAAAATTTACTTGTAAATGCTCTAAAGCTAAGATGCAATCAAACATCTGTGTGTCTAATAGCGTAAGCCATATCCTTCTTCTCAAAATTTAAACTACCGTTGTGTTAAAGAGGTATTATATCCACGAGTCCTTTTGTCAAACAGCAACAAAAATATTTCAAAGACGATTTATCAAAATTCATTTAAAAAATCTTATTTTGTCAATTTATAATACAAAGTTCATCTGATCGAAAATTGTATGGATACGTTATTGATATTTACCCTAAATATTAAACCATCATATTATTTTATTTAACAGCTTCCTCATTTTGAGGTTATGTTTATATTAATTAGTTAACATACCTTAAGTCAAAAGTAGTTTATATTTCCTATTAGTAGCTACAGCTGTTTCGCCTCAACATAAGGCATCCTCATGCTTAGCACAAACACGTAAACAAACTAAAAACACGTTCACAACACAAAACTTGTTTGTGTATAAAAACACACACACACAAAATAGTAAACCGGGTTGGTTCTTGTTCTATTGTAAAAAAAGAGTTATTTTTCCCTGATGTGGCCACATCCTACAACTTCTAATAGAGGTTCTTCTAATTTTTACAATAGAACAAGAACCAACAATTTTGTTTACAATTTTGTGTGTGTGTGTTTTTATACACAAACAAGTTTTATGTTGTGAACGTGTTTTTAGTTTGTTTACGCTAATCCTGAGGATGCCTTATTTTGAGGCGAAACAGCTGTAGCTACTAATAGGAAATATGAACTACTTTTGACTTAAAGTGTGTTATCTAATTAATTATATCAGTAGTTCGGAAGGCAATATGGAAATAATTATGTTTATAATTTTACTCAAAAGAATACGTAGGAATACGCAAGACCAACTAGTATACAGAGTAATTGAACAGGCGAGAGCGCTGTTTTATTTGATAGGTACAAACATTAGGTACGAAAGGTGAGGGTCACATTTTGACATTTCTTTGTAACTCTTGTAATTATCGAATAAAACAGCTGTCACATCTGTTTCAGTCATCCTGTATACTGTATTTATTTTCAAAAAAAATATTTCCAAATCTGATACCTATAAAATAAATTTAGATATCTTTCAAATAAGTGAGAAATTTCAATCAGTTAATTTCATTAATAAAAGATTAAAGAATTTATAGTTCTTCCTACAAGTCGACGTCGCTAAAACTAATATTTTCTTCGTTTAGTAAAATTACAAAAATTCTACGTAGGACTAGCTAGTGTGTATTGATTTAACAAACTAAGTCAAATAAAATTCAGAAATATTTTACAATAATAGAATTTTTTATTAGATAATTTCACTGAGAAATTAAAAAACATATCTTTAAAAAATGGAGAATTTATATTTGTTTATAAAAGTAGACTTGGTTACATCCAATATTTTCTTCACTTATTAACATTACAGAATCGTACGTCCTCTAGTATAACAGCTGTTCAAATTGAAATTCTACAGTACTAGCACACCACAATCCGAACATAATCTATTGAATATGACTTGAAAATAAAAAGCTGTAAGTTGCGAAATAATGACAAGAGGTGGGGACCCAAGTAAAGGAAACAGTATGACGCAACATTATCGCCGGTGACATAAAGCTGTCGACCACACAAACCAGTGTCCAAGCGACCGCAAAACCATAACCATAGCGCTTCCTCCAAAAGAAAGGTGTTACCTCATTGTCTACACCCACGTCGTTCGATAACCAGTCAAATCACTTCCGCTAAAGTCAAATCACTTATCTGTCTGTTGTCATTCACTAGTCAACTGCTCTACGATAGGCGTTTTAGAAATTTCTGTGGGTAATCCGAACTAGTTTGTAAAATGTGACAGCGTCCACATACGTCAAAGGCGAATGTTACTTTCTACGCTGCCTAGACACTTACGTCAATTACTTTTCTTTTAATAATTTTTGTCAAGCACTTTAGCCATTCGTATTCTTGTTTTCTTTTATATACATCCACATTGTTTTGTTCAATTCCGTATGTTTGTCCAAGGATATTGATGCCCACTTGGGGTGTCCCTTAGCTGATTATGGCTAAATATCATTTCTCAATGTTTTATACATTTTTTTGTATAACAAAAGCATCATCTTCTTGTTATGTTGGGAATAAGGAAAATATATACCCAGATTCACAAGCTGGTAAAACATCCAAAAAACTGTTTTAATTATTTAGTGTTCCATTGTAGTGGGCCTTAATTGTAAGTGGATCTAAAACATGTGTATAAACTAGAGGTGGGTTGAACGAAATTCTTCTGTACCTGATACTACTTCATTAATTATTTGACGCACTTTAAGTTAAAAGTAAAAATGGCTATAAAATATCAATCATTAGGAAGGAATATCCTGATTTCGATCTATTTGGACTAGAGAACAAGATAGATAATTTTGTAAAGTTTGGAGGTGTCTTAGGCTCGAGTCGGGTAGTTAAGCGTGGTTTTCTCTTAAGAAACAAATGACCGGAACTTGGTTCGCAGCTATGTTGAGCAGACCACTCTACCAGAGAAGTGAACCGCCCGAGCAGTCGTGTTGTGTGACCGGTTCTGTATTTATAATAGTTAAATGCTTAACACTAATTTTAACCATGGATGATTAATTAATTTGGCATGTCGTTAAAGGCTATACCGGAACCCCAATCCCCCAATTTTGACGTGTTATTTCTTTATTAAAACGAATAAAGAATATTCTTTATTTAAAAGAGAATAGGCAATGCCCAACTTTAGCTCTTTTATTAATTAGTGACAATGTTGTGAGTGAAAATTTACTCATTAGTTTAGCTTGGTACCCTATGGTGCACGGGAAGACATGTGGTAAATGATTTAGATCTCAAGATGGGCGTAGGGTAAAAGCAGTATAGCTTTCCAAAATGTAGACCATTGGTTATGGTTACCGCGTTAACATTAGAAATTGCTAGCACATGTTACAAAAAGGTACGGCAGTGTAAGATATGAAGTTATAGTTGCTGACGTTTTGAATGTAGAAGTTGCAAGAGATAGCCTTCCTGATCTGTTGAATTATTCAAAAGAATAGGTAAAGGATTGTTCTCTGAATTAGGTGGAGGATAGAGAGGGACCATGAGCCCTAACTACGGGACGTATTGTACGCGCTACTATATAATAGAGAGAGCTATTATCCTATCCAAGGTGCACAGAGACTGTCGGTACAGATTCAGATAAGCTAAGGATACCCTCAGGGATTTGTGTTAGGCCCATTATTGTTTCTTATGATCTCATCATAAATGAGTGATTTCATAAACAGTGATTTCCTACCTGTTATTATTTTGTTTAACAGTGATTTTGTTTCTTCTTGTTTCACGTTATTCCTTTACAGTGTTCGACCAGTCTCCAGCTACTTTTATCTCTCTCTTATCTACCCTAATGTTTTACGGGAAATAAATCTCAGAGGACACAAAAATTTGCCTATACAATGTATTTAAATATATGTATGTGGGTATCTTCTATAATAACACTGCTAAGTATTTCCGGTTTCCTCATTCACTCGTGAATACAGTTTATGTTTTAGTTATTCCGTCCGTTCCAACGATGAGCGGTGAAAGTCTCACGTTACTGCAGCGTGATGTTGACACGATTTAATCCAGTGTCGTGTAACAGTGCCTTAAAGCGTTAATATTGTATGTTAAGTCGATCGGAACCATGCTCGGTCGTGGTCCAAGGAAAATCTGAATGTAGTTTGTCCGCTGAAGTAAGTGCATGAGTAAAAGAAATACACTAAGTTTTGATTAATTTTGTACGTGATTTATTTTATTCCGTATCTTGTAACAGCACCTTTAAGCGTAATCGTGTTTTAAGTTGATTAACATCAAGCTCAATTGTGGTTCAAGTAAAATCTGACTATAGTTTGTTCGCTGAAGAATGAGTCCGATTAAAACTGAAAAAAGGACTGAATTTCGATTCGATTATTGGTATTTGAAATATTATATTTAGTGTAGTGTAACAGTGCCTCAAAGCTCTTAAGTTGTATAATAAATCGTTTAAAACCATTTAAGGATGCGATCAAATTGAACATTTGAATATAGTTTGTCCACTGACTGAGGGATGGTCTTGGGAACCAAGTCTGGGATACTAATTTTGGTTTTGATTAATTTTATACTTGGTATATCTTATTTTGTATCGTATAATAGCGCCTTAAAGCGTTAATCGTTACTTAACTCTAACAATTATACAAACAAATACTTACCGGTGGTAATGGCGTGTAATGAACTTCCCCGGTGACGTTAGGATCCGCAGCCCAAAACCTCAGGTCGTCTTTAAATAAACCTTCTGCACGCCTTAAGCTGAGTTGAAGATCCTTGCCGAAAGCCCGGAGTTGAAGATTATGTTGATTTAGGGTGGGTTTCGTATCTGTTGGAGACCTACGTACTCGTACTATTTCGTATTCAGGGACTGAAAAAAAAAACAAGAATAATATAACTGTTATAAAAACTTTGGAGTAATTTGAGCTTTACAATCATATGCTATTTAAATATTAAGTTATAAAAGCTTTCTGAAGTGTGTTAAAATATCCAATGTAGTATTGAATGTTCTGATTGTTAATTACAAAAACCTTATAAGATTATCATTAATGTCTAAGTTTTTATTGGCGGCCATTTTGAAATAAGTAAAGAGAATGATCATGTTCACTAATTTGTATGATTTTACGTTTTCGTCAAATTTACGGATGGTTAAAAATGTTTGAGAAGCTCGAATAGATTCTAAACAAAAACATTGAAGATCAATTTTTTTAAATAATTGGATTAACAGTTGTGCCAATTGACGTTGCCGTTTGTCGTGAAAGTCGACTCATCACTAATCACTTAAACCTTTCAAACACTTGTTAGATTAAATAGGTAGGAGATACGCAAGTTAGTCATAACTAATTATTCATGCAACTTTTGCCAGGAGTGAAGTAGAAAAGTTTTTGAGGTGGCATTATTTTTCTATTGCATAAACATTTTCAATTATATGTCACAAGATATGGGTTAGAATTTATACAATGAAACTTGCAAAAGGGGCCAAACCTTTTAACCCCTCTTAACAATAGAAAAAATAGGTATGGTAGAGATTTTACGTTGTATAGCAATCCATTGAAATTTTATCGAAGTGTATGAGAGAAGTTTCACTTTGTATAGTTCACACCACTTCTCGTAAAATAGTATAGTGGGTAGATTTTTATAAATAACACAAGCTATATCATCTTCTAAGTCGAATTTTGTATTAAATGTAATTAATGTAAATAATAAAAAGCAAAATTCCCAAGACAGATCCTTGTGGTATTCCAAAACTTACACTTCTTTTAGCTGAGAAATAGTGTTTATTCTTAACACTACCTTTTCCTAAATACCTCTGAAATACATGTCCTTTGTACCACAGGAGTTGAAATTTCCAGAAAGAACACAGGATCGAATGTTTTGTTCATTTCTAAAGACAAACAATCCTAGAATCTTAATTCGTATAGAAAACAATGCATAACTCTCTCCTTTGCCTTCCTAAATTCAAATTGTACATAGAAATATATATACAGAAAACAAATATATTTATAAACATTAATATAGTTTGAAAGGACTTCTGGGGTCAGAAACGGCAGACAGGTAGAAGTCTCAACAGGTCAAACCTCTTCATTAGCAAATTCCCAAAAAATTAGTTTGAATGGAGTTACTTATCATGAAATATCATAATTAGTAAAGTAAAAAAAGAAAAGGTAGAAGAAAAACACACATATGAAACAAGATACTATGTCATCGAGAAGCTCAGTGTTGATACGAAGGGAAGTGATAACTGTCCGCATAATAATCCACAACATAAACATGACAGAAGATCAAGACTTGTATAAAATCAACAATCACAGGAGTAATTCAATCCTTATGTTGTCGTAATTTTGGACACCACACCTCGTATGACTGTCCGATAAACTCGTTCTTCCCTCAACAGGTTCTTTTTGAGTTATTAAACTCCAGGTTTACACTTCCATTGAGTCTGATTTGACTGTTTATAGCCTTAAATTTATTCATAGTCCAGTTCAATGTCAAAGGGTAGGTTAAAATACTAATAAACTTTGTCATGTTTGCGAATTTTTTTATGGGAAATATTATATGTGTAGAAGAGATTTTATCGTGAAGGAAATTGGTCGGGTTTTTCGGCAGTTTGTTTTGGGATCTTTGGATGTATAATGTGGTTATTCAAATTCGTGTAACATATCTGGTGTCCGGTAATGTTGGAGAAAAGGAAGTATTATATTATAGAGGATAAAATATTGTTGTGTAATGTAACTTCCTTAAGGGATAATATATATTTCTGAGAAGTTGTTGTTTGCTGCAGTTAAAAAAAAAACTACACCATGCCTTCTAATACTCTAATATAGTCAGGGTCGGACGAGAACAAGAGTTGGTAAAGATATCAAAGATGAAAGATATTACATGATAAAAAGTGGAAACCTAGTTAAAGTACCTCGGGATTGTCACAACCTTAAACAAGTGAGGTCCTGATGAGGGGGGTGCATTATTAAAAAAATAATTAATTACAATATAAAAAAATCTGTAAATTTATTTATTTGTTTACTCAAAATTACTAGCATTCTGCATCTTTTTAATATAACCAATATGAAGAAACAAACAGGTTTTAAGAAAAGTTAAGATATAATGAGCAATTTGTTGGACACATTCAAAAGACTAAACACGAATTATAAGATGTTATCTTTTAAATATAAACATTCCATTGAATTGTTTTCAAATCTAATACTTTTTTGAGAAAATTAATCTAAAATGTGTGCGACATTAAGGTAAAAATGTAGGCCTAACTTTTTTCTTTGTAGATCTGTTACATAACAAGGTTTAGGAACAGTAAAATGTAAAATTTTATAGATTGTATTTACTTTTTTTCGCAACTAATTTCTGATTCATACTGGACTAAAATTATTGAGAACAGCAACGATCCTCCAACCCCCACCCCGAGTCTATTTTAAAAAAATGGATATAAAACATACTATTAAAAAGAAAAACATTTCTTTATTTTAACAATTTACATTAAATTTGTTATTTTTTACCTAATTTTTCACCAAGTTTTGATGTAAATCAATCATTTGCTTGTCACGATGTGTACTCTACGCGTAAATAACGACTACAAATCTCAATAGAAACCTTATTTTTTAACCTGAATGAACTCACCATCTGCGTGTGACTCGACGTGGAACACATTGCGCAGGTCGTCCGTACTCATGTGCCTGTGTATCTGTAATAAAACAAGTAATAATTAATTGTAATTATGTTTCAGAACATTTAAAACTAATAAAGTCACATATTACAAATGACAATAATATCTTCCCCCCAAATACTTCAATCTAAAAGGCTGGTTTACAAACCTAGAGATTGTAAAACGAGATTACGTATAGATCTCGTTTTAATGATACTGAAACATGTTTATTTATATGGTGTTTAGTCTTTATTAGAAGAGAGAATAACAGAATAAGGTCGATCTTATGTGTATTTTGAAAACTTTAATAACCAGTGTAAAGACTATTATTAAATCAGCGTTATGAAAAAAACCGGTATTGTCCTTCGTAAAGTTCGTTTAATATCGAACCTTTTAGTATCGAGAATTTTAGTACAACCTTATGTGAAAAAAACTTGAATTATTTATTTGTAATAACTATAATCTTATATTCGCCACGTAAGGACATGCAACGTAAAAACAAGAGTTGACTTTAAAACGTGTAATAACAAAATTGTAAGAACCTACTCTAATTACACGTTACCCCTTTTTCAATTACATGATTGGAACTCCTAAAAATTACATTTTAGGACTAGGATATCTCATATAAACAATTTGTAAGAAAAGGTTGCTTCAAGTTTAGAGGAAGGGCTTCTAGCAGATAATAAAATCATTAAACAGTTAATACTACACCTTTGAACACTCTGTGGCGAACTTAAAGATTGAAATCAAACACCCAATACCACAATTCAATAAAACAAAATTTATTTCCTTGTGTACATTTCAGTAAAATAGTTACCATCTTCAGTTTGAATTTTAAACAAACGCTTATTTTATAAATATTATAAACAGTTATACAAGTGAGGTTCTTTAGATGACAACTATGTTACTAAAATGTACACAAGGAAATAAATTTTGTTTGATTGAATTGTGGTATTGGGTGTGTTGATTTTAATCCTTAAACAGGCAAATTTTGTTTGATCAAGTTTAAATTTTTGGTTTCATGTATTCTATTTTCTTGAAACTGGCATAGCCTCAATTGGAGAGGGAGAGAGAGAGAGAGAGAGAGAGAGAGAGAGAGAGGGGAGAGAGAGAG
The DNA here is from genome assembly GCA_963513935.1 of Aphrophora alni. Classification (NCBI taxonomy): domain Eukaryota; kingdom Metazoa; phylum Arthropoda; class Insecta; order Hemiptera; family Aphrophoridae; genus Aphrophora; species Aphrophora alni. The sequence goes on along the minus strand of OY740774.1, from coordinate 18,843,103 downwards.
AGAGAGAGAGAGAGAGGGGGAGGGAGGGAGAGAGAGAGACGGATTTTTTCAACCTGTTAAATCAAATAACAAGAAGGTTATCCTGAAAAGTTTGTCCGGTCGAGCAACTATTGAGGGAAAAGAGGCTGTCGATCGCCTTGCAAGTTATAAAAGCTGTTATAAAAATGACCCCTTTATTGTCTAAAACGTTTGTGTAGGAGACCGAAAGGTCATCTTATTGAGTTGTAGACTGATAATTAATGTCCCTCCACTGGAAAGTGACAACTGGGATTGTAAGGGAAGAGATTTATCCTCATTTACAAGTCAAACACATTGACGAATCTCTCAAAGAAAAGGTAAGACTAACGTACTGGACTTTAGGTCTGGTAACTGATCACTGCCCAACAAGTGCAAGTAAAAATAGAATAAAACCATAACGTAACAGCTCGTTGTGGTTTAGGTTTTCTAGACGTCTTTTCATGGGATGATGTGTGGTCAACACATCGAGTTATCGTCACCGAAATTCAAACTTTCTTAACCAGAACTAACTACTAATCGTAGCTCCCCAAATTTTATCACGGTAGTAGGTCAACATTGAAAAGTTTCTAGTTCCAGGGAGTTACACTCAGCTGGGATCGAAACCGGAATGTCTTACACACAGAGATAACTCTAGCCACTTGACCCACCGAGGGGTGCGAAGTGAGATACCACCTAAACTATTGGGGTTGGTAGAAAAATAGGTTAAGCGTTCGGGTCATCCAGAACAGAAACGAAAGACTACGTATAAGTGTGTGAAATACTTTCTCAAGTGAGACTCGGGCCGGCGCGTTGAAGTCTTTAGACATGCTTATCCCAATATTATTTCGTCATCTGCCTAAAAACTACATTACATTTTCATTGTCTAAGAAATGTTTTCTCGTTATATTGTGATTTGTAGTCTACTTTTCATGTACATACAGTCAGGTAAAACATGGCCTCTGGTTTCGGAGTATTTAAGAGAGAGAGAGAGAGAGAGATATTAACAACTATAATATACCAAATAGAATTTACAATGTTATTACATATACACGTGTCGTGTAGGTCCTTACAAGTCACCCAGACTGTTGTAAATGGTCCAGAGAAATCCACTACAATCCAACACGTATACTAACTACAAGTGTGCATGATGTACATTTAACACAACTACCAAGCGCGACGGATTAGTACATGAAGTATATTTTAAACAGTTCTGCCTCACTCGACATTGCAACATCACAATCCGACCTTTACACTACAACCTTCGCATTTGCAATTCTACAGAGCAGAGTAGAGTGTTAAGTATTCAAGGAAGTCCAAAGCATCTGATCTCGTTAGCAGGAGAATATATCGCTTAAGTTCTTAGATAATTTGTATTCAATGGACGCGTTCACTCTTAACCGGTCATTAAAGTCTCCAACTGTAAAAGTATGACTAGAGGTTATTTTAAACTTTCTTCTATTCCTCCGGGTAATATCATATCTTAGAGATTTGTAGGTATCTGATATAACGATTTATGTTGTTCAAGTGACGTATTTATGGTAACAATGATATCATTTCACGAGTTATTGATATATAAGTGAAAATTACGTTAAGAGTTAACTAAAAGTCGAATATTTGTAAATATATTATGTATTTGCTTTCCTTAGTTTCGTCGTTATTTGGCGTGTTTAAGGTAATCCTATTTTTAGAAGATATTAAATCCAGCTTCAACTTTCTTCGATAGTACGTTACTAACTTTGTTCTTATGTTGCTCATAGTTTTTCAGTTTCGAAAGTATTGAGGGCTTTGTCAAAGAAACGTCCTAGAGAGCCTTGTGATTGTTCATTTTGAAAAATTGATTCGCTCGTGACTTGCTTCAGTTATACTATGCGCACCACGTATTTGATTTATTGAGCGATCAAAATTAATTTTATCATTTAAAATTTATGCCAATTATTTCCAAACAGTAATTTCTATTCACGTCTACCAAAGAATATCAACATTCATATTTGCATGATCGAAATCTGTAGAGAATTTTTTTGAAACTAGCCCTTTTATAACATCAATATAGAACCATTACTATTTTTTTTTTTTTTTTTTTTTTTTTTTTTTTACTGAAAACTTCTAATTTTTTGGATATATGGCCTTTAATACGATTTGCCTGGGATATTTAAAGGTATATTTCGTCACCATTATAGCCTATTTTGAGAAAATAAAATTTTCGTATTTAAAAAAATATTTATGGTAACCACTCCCAAATATTGATCTAAGGTGATTTACATTTCTTCCACAACTAGAAGCCAAATAACCTAGGTACAAGTTTTAAATAAAAATACTTTTGGATAAGTTGATGATTACTATCATACAATTTGCACTCAAGGGAATCGAGAGAACTTATAGATTAGTGAAAATCTTAACACTGATTTTTCCATCACAGAACTTTCCACCACCCTAGCAGTAACTTCTTACTCAGAATAAGAAAGTGAAACAATAAGAAATTGTTGCTATTGCTTACTTTTCGTCAAGGTTCAAATACCCACCTAAGGCAACGAAAAGGTTATATTACCAATATGAGTAAATTACCACTCTATTTGACATACTGTATGTGTGAGCATGTATTCGTTCTCCAAGTACGATTTAGTAAATTTAGTACTTAAGGTTTAACGATGCCTAGAAGAACTCAACGAATTAGGTAAAAACAATAAAGTATCTCTCCTCTGAGTGGCAGGACATATAGGAGTAGAGGGAAATCAACTTGCAGGCTAACTTGAAACTGTGGGGGCCAGCACCAATTCATAAGTCCAGAACCTTTTAGTAGTTTTGAACACGAAAACAAGTAGGCCCTACTAAGGAAAGAAAAAAACACCATAAGAGCCTATTTATGGGAAAGAATACCAGGGCTAAGAAATACCAAATAACTCCTGAGGAATTATAACGGATATGGTAGACAGCATACATCAGAAGTAGAGACAAACTAAAAGCTGACAAGGTAACATTGGACACTCAGGTAATACGTTAGAAGAATCGGCATAGAAAATTATGGAACCTGCAGATTTTGCCAAGAGGGGGGAGGTGACCCACACTAGTTTAAAGTGGTGCAGAAATTTAAAAAAAGAAGTTAGAATTGTAGGAGGATGTCATATTGATGAGGAGGTGATACCTACCCTCAAGCCTCTTCATGTGGTGCACATTTCTTAAAAGGAATTGTTTGGGGATGGAGAGTCTCTATAGAGGGGAATTTTCACCCTCCACATCACTAATACTAGGTTTAACTATTCGTTGAAAATCACCAAAAAAGGGTATTTCAATGACACGATTTGGAAAAGGTATTCCAATATCCTTCTATCCAGGACCTACATGATTAAATAATATCTCATTTTGTACAATTAGCGATCTTCATATATTAATGATCAAGGTAACCAACAAGTAGATTCTTAAAATAAATTGGCGTTATATCCTGTCGGTGTATAAAGCCGTATTTTAATATTTAAATATAATATTAATTTAAAGAGATTAAGGACTAGTTAGTGCGTAAAATCTAATAAATCAGAGATTTTAACGCTAGATTAAGGAAGAAGTTTGTTTAATTGTTATGATTCTAATGAGATAAATTTGAAAACAAACGTTAAAATACGGAAGAAAAAGTTTAAATACCTGCTATTCTAGAATGTTAAGTGATATTATCTTATAAGTGTTTTTAGTCGATTTAAATCTCCTTAATTAGACGTTCTTCAAACAATAAAAGAATAACTTTGTAAGTTTATCATGTAGAAAGGAAGGAAGGTGTAATCTTGCCCGGAAGGAGGTCCTGTTTCAAGGATTTAGTTTGAGGTTAAATGGAGATTTCATTAAAACAATGAAATAATTAGACTTATTGTTGCATTGTAGCGTTTCTTTCCTACATTCAAGGAGTTTTTCTATTCGTTAAACACTTGGGAGGACTTAATGATGCTCATACATTGCACAAACCTTCTTACATATACACTTATTGATATTTAAAGAGTCTAGACCAGCGCTGGAACTAAAAAATATATAATTATCATATATACATACACATTGTAACTAAATTAATCTTTCCCCCAATATTTGCATTGACTTCAGTAGTCAAAATCATACAAAAAATGTTTTAAGCTGTTTACAGCGTATTAACTTCATTAATTCCAAATATATTACGAGAAATTTGGTTTAAAAAAATATATTAAATTGACTAAAAAAGTTCAAAAGTTGTTTAATAAAAAATCCCAAAAGATTTATAAATATTTTTTAATATCATTTAGACAAAACGACATATTTCCATTTTATTATTAGCCTATCACTTAAATCCTTAAAATACAAAATGTTTGTTCTTTTGTGCATCACAGAAAATATAACGTTTTCGTAGCCAATGTATACATTTCGATTAATATATTTTGTACAAGTTGAAAAACAAGTTTTAAATTGAAATATAATCTCGACTAGCTTGATAAAAAACAAATGACACCCCTCTTGAAGAACTCAGTAAATGAGAAGCTTAGATGACTAAAAAAAATTGTAAAGACACAAAATTGTTCTCCGTATTTTAAAGTAAAAACTCACAATCATCAACACACAAACATATTAAAAATAAACGTAGACAAGTGAAATTCAAAATCACCATACTTAGTGTTCACTGGATCCACTTACAGTGTCAAATCAACCTAGTGGAACACTACCGGGTAATTCGGCAGCCTCAAGAGTTTTACAGACCGCAACAGATTGGACGCGAGCACGAATTGGGTAGGACACACGAAATATATTGTTACGAAAACAGTCTGCCGCGCTTCGCCGGTCTGCGGTTGCAATAGTCTTACGAGATTATAGTGTCAGGAACTTATTAAACACAGGAAAAATATAAATTATTAAATCTGTGTTTATGTAGTTTTACAGATGTAATAATTAAAGTATTAAATAATATAAATGAGATACAATTGTTTCGCCTTGCGACATCATCGGGCAACTTTTAATCCTTGAATAAGGAATTTCAACAGAAATATCTGCTGTTACATTAAATATAATTACAGTATGTGAATATTATTTTTCTCATCCAAAATCATAGTTAACGTATGATACAAAAAATAAGGATAAAAAATCATTTAAATAATTTTAATACCTACTAGCGATTATAGTACCGGTACAGTAAATGTTCCAATATGAAAATTATCTTTTCTTTTTAACTTTTTATACTATGTATCTTCTGTACCCCCCCCCAATAAAGCATTACATTACTTTATAATATAATTATTTAATTTTATATGTATTGGTTTAATTTTGCCCATTATGTAAATGAATGTACGTAGTGAGGGAATGAAATAAAATAAATAAATCGTAAATTAACTTTTTAATCAATTGTCCTTGATTTAAAATTATTGGAATTGTTGTAAAGAAGTTTTTTCTTTCCAATTAGTTAGTTTGCCTTCTGAATGTGATCTCTAAAAGCAAAAGGAAGTAGTTTGAAAACATATTCTATTTAATGTCCCACAAAAATTACAGATACTCTTTTACCCACATATACACGAAATCAAATACGAATATATTTCAAATTTTAAAAACACGAGAGTGTCTGTTATAAGAGATTGAATCGTTTACTAGTTCCCATCTGAACACAAAAACCAGTTTGGGATAAACATGGGCGTCTTAGTACAACTCAAAGTTGGCGAAGGTCAAGAGTTATTGCGGAATTTTCAAAATTACTCACAAATTTTTTTTTTTTTGTAATTGCTGTTTGTAAAAAGAGTTTATACTGTTAATAATCAAATATTACAGCAAATTATTAAAATTACTTGAGTCAATTTTTAGTTTAAAGAGCGTTCATGTAAAACAATTGACCAAAAATAACGTTTAAAGTAAATTTTTGAAAATCTGGAGAACGTTCCTATTGCTAAAGAGAGTGGCAACACTTGTACGCATATGAAATAATGAAGCGCTCATTAGCGCATTAATAGTGAGTACGTGCGATTCAACCCCGCGGAATCCTAGCTAGATCCACACCTTATCCCTCTCTCTCATGTTTCCTATTAGGAATAGCTCTTCTTCATTTCCGATCTTGACGCAATTAGAGTATTCAAGGGATTTAAGTCTCAATTTTATATATACTTTTTTCTTTTTCTTATAACGCAATTATGACAAAAATGGGAAATAATGGTAATAAAATATTCAGTAAAACTTATTTTAGGCTGTAGAACTTGTCCATTACACATTGCATTGATCCTACATTAGGTTACAGTGTGATTTTTTTTTTAATGTTACCATTTTTAATCTCATATAATCGTAACAGATGTGGTGGGTCAAATTATTAAAGTTATGTTTTGACTGTAGAGATGTAGGATAGTTTAGGTTAGGTTAGGTTTAGTTAGTTTACGTTAGGTTAGGTTCGGTTGGTAACTTAAATAGTAACTGTCGTTGGTTGTCTACAGAGTACAGCCCAATCGAATAAACATATTTTTTATCAAATTTTGTATGTTGGCATGTTTTAATTTTATTGGAAGGCTTTTTTCGCAGATTTTTTTCATTTTTTGAAGACAAAAAACTTCTCGGTACCTTCAATTCAAATGACTTTATTATTCACACACACAAAATACCAAAATAACCAAATGTTTAAAATAAAAATACATATTTGAAAATAAAAATAAACTTAATAACTTATAAACATTGAAAACAAAACACATATTCTGAGAATATACACGCACACAGAAGGGTATTTAATGGTTGTACCTTTGTGTGGGAGTCGTCATAACTTCTTTTAATAAGCAAACGAAATTCACACCATGCAACGGACAGACAGACTTTGATTTAAACAAAAATTAGAAAAAATATACATAAAACTAAGCCTTTTATAAAAAATACATATTATATAATGTATAAAAAATAAATCTGCAAATATTATAACACCGAACCCATCACATTCGGCATCGGTTTATACAAAGTTGGAAAGATTTTTACTTTTTCATAATCCTGAACAAGTTTTCTACCTCTTCAACAGATCAAAAACTTAACCATTTTTTAGCGTACTTCTTAACTTAGTCAGATCGGCTATACTTTTTAATTTAGGAGGAAAAAAAATTATTTAACCTAGGATCAAGAAAAACAAACGATTGGTTTATAAAAAAAAGGTGACCTTGAGCCTATATTTTCGTAGAATATTATAAAAATATATTGTACATTTCAATAAATTCTCTTTCAATATTGGGTTTATATCAGCTTTACATTTTGAGCTTGATTAGTAATTGGTTTTGTATGTGACGTGAGATAATTTATGGACTGTTATACAGTCAATACGAAACCATAGAAATTCGCGTTAAATTCGCACTACATGTACACGGAAGCGGTAAGCTATATCTGATTTTATAATCATAACCTAAAAAACACATTGTTTTTTCTGAGATGTCGCGTAATATTTTAAATGATTACATTATCTAGCTTTTACAAAACCGATGTAATGTATTACGTAAAAAAAAAATCGTTTCTTGCGTCGATACGAGTCTGGGTGGAGTAAAGAAATGATTGGGCATGGTTGCGTAAATACAAATTATGCAAGAGTTAGTTTAGGAACTAGTTATCGCTACCGGACTATTTCCTGAAGTCTGCGGAACTGTTCAGCCAGCGGTCACCTGTTTGAATCAGTTCTTGTTATTGAAACATACTGTACTAGGGCGGGGCCAAGGAGAACTGCATTGGCGACCGTGGTGCTTGGGGGCTTGTTGAGGAATTCCTTCTTCGAGTCTTGTATGGTTTATCGAGATTTACAATTAATATAGAACAAAATGTTGAGTCTTTAGTTGAGAACGAGTGTGAATGATTGTACGGAGACTGATAATTTTAAAGTAGTTATTATTTAAATAGGGGGGAGGGGGTCATTTTGGAAAAATTGTGTATTTAAACATAAATTAGATTTTACTTGCGAAATTGTGAAAAATAATCCAAGAGAACTGTCATATGGTGTGTTGTGTGTATAGGTTTATTGAATCAAGACAAGAATATAAAAAATAAAAAGCACACAAACTTCCCACACATCTATACACAAAACCAAATACCAATTAAATTCAAAATCTAAGAAGAAGTTACCATACTGGAAAAAAAATTCTAATTTTCTCAAAAATGACTAATAGGATTTTGATAAAATTTTGCTCAAATATACCCACTAAGTACCCAAATAAACGTACATGTCGGCATGTTCTAAAAATTGTCTTTTCTTCAGTTATCAGTTAAAAAGGGAAAATGAACTAGATTCATTCAAATTATTCATTAACCGTGAATTCCTTTACTTCCGGTTTTTCAAATTAGTTTTAGCTCTAAATCTGTCCACTTAAAAAAAAACTTTTCAATATCGGTTTGGTAGACTTTGAGAAATTCGTACTTTTACTTAACAGTTAATTTTCGGAGAAAACTCTAGAACCGGCAACTTTTGGAGACATGGTGACCAATATGTATGTTTATGTCTTTAGAGGTTACATTTTAACAAAATTTTAGCTATACCGAAGAACAGATTTTGAAAAATTCGGAATTCAGAGTTTTAGTACTAATTGGAGTTTATATCTAAATTTTGAGTTATCTATAAAAATGCTTCGATATATTTCAAATGTAGGCTCGATTTAGCTGCAGACACTCTTAATTATATACGATCATCTGAAAAGTCCTTTTTTGACTATGAATACGTCAAAGTGGATATTCCCATGAAAAAATAATCATTGGTTTTTTTTACACATTATATAACTTTTTTTCATTCTAGGAAGTAAAGAGGACGATGCGCGTTGAAACCGATACATGTAAACTAGTATAGCTCATAATCAAAACTATAAGTTTCCTGTAGAATGAACCACGTTAAAATAAAAATATAGCAATGTATCTAAAAAATTATTTGTCACATCATCACATTTTTTGAACATAATTAGATTTCGAAAATGTGACCTTCGTTCGTAACGAATGCGAAAATTTCATTTCTTACCCGAGACAAAAGTCTAGATTGACCAAAAATTCCAATTACAAAAAGAGTAAGTTATACTTAAAAATCAGGTGTTATTTCTTGAAACTTTAAATCATTTCAACAAAATTCATAAATACAATAACAGATGATTTAATAGAATAACCATAAAATCAATTTGAGGTTAAGTTAACCAATTAAATGCGTGAAACATTACACTCATCAAATAATATAATGTTATGATTGTCCCATTTTAGATGACACAACTATTCCAAATCAAACAAAGACAAAACTTCAATAGAATAGTTTAGCTGTCTGAATGTCAATCTACATTTTATTACTAAATTCTACTATTTTAATTCTTAAATGTTAATTTTTCACAATTAATTGTTTGCAATCTGTATATATATACAATCTATATATTGGTTGCTATGTTGGGTAAGATGAACTTAGAGACCTCTGGTTTGCGCCATTATTCTTATGTTGAAAAGACCTTTAAAATGAGGTATCACTCAATAGGGGTTGCTATTTAAAATTCTTGACTTACCCCCAAACTACCCCACTTTGGGGGTAAGGGTTGAAAATTTTGATACTTCAAAAAACTCCTCCTTTGGTTATCTAAACCTTCCCCAAAGCAAATCTGTCTATTTCCATTAATAAAAAAAATAAGAGGGGGGTGGGAGTTTTTGGACATATGGTATAATTTTTTCTAATAACACTAATAATTTTTTCTCTCCTCCAGTTATTTGTTGAAGATCTAGTTATATTACATTCTTTACTTATATTGAATATATTATAAAGGAGTTTTTATATCATGTCCCCTCGTGTTAAACGGGTAAAATAATCATAATCGTGTTATAAAAAATCTAGAAAAGAATATAAAATAAAGAGTACCCTCGATTATTCAAATTGCGTCTGGATCAGAAGGGAACAAGAGTTGGTCATGAGGGACGTAATAGGAAAGACGAGTGAAATCTAACCGTAGAATACATGAAGAGAAAAAAAGTAGATTACGATTCTTCAAAATCCCCAAACCTTACTCACTTTAATTCACCCCCTAATGGTAATACTGTATTAATTTGTTCAAAATTATTTCATTTATATAAATACATTCCTTCGTCTCAGTTCCAAGCCTAAACTGTACCTAACTCATGGCGAAATATTTGATGTGGTCATCATAACTTTCCATTTATTTGCGTAAAAGACAACTGTATATGAAATAGAAATATTGCCTCCTCATGCATATCAAATTTGAATGAAATCATATTACAGTTGCGACTAGTAGAGTTTTTATAATTTGTAGGTTATACGGTTATAATTCCCGTTCTTAAAGATGGTGTCATTGAATTCAAAATGCCAATCTCCATTGTTGGACACCATTGCGAGATCTATGGAAAAGTAGTTTAAAAGAATTAAAGTAATGAATTTATTAACTTTTTAATTCACTTAAACTACTGATTATAGACACATATATTATACCGTATTGAAATTATTTCACTATTTTCTATAAACGGACTATACATACAAACTTTAAACTGATAGACAATAAGTGTTTTTAATCTGGAAAATACAATTTCCAAAGGTTAGATAGCGTCAAACATTTTACCACTTAACTGTTTCTCAACTTAGTGTTAGTAAATCATACAAATTACTTTAATCAGAATATGTTATTTATTACAAGCAAATATGTAAAAATTAATGTAAGATCCTCTTAGAAGATGCTTTGTCATTTAAAACATTAGCATGATTACAGATATCTAAATACAGTAATTTTTATCTCATTGTCTTAAGTATGTGAAGTTAAATTACTAGCAGAACAATGTTGAGTTAATTTTATTATTTTTGTAAATGTATATAAGAGAAACTCAATGTTTATTTAGATATTTTAATGTTGGGGAGGAAAGTTGTCTTGATTTTTAGAGAAGAGTTGTTTCAATAAATTACACGTTTAACTTCAGATTTGAGAAATGTACTTTCCTAATATTAGCGAATAGAAATCAGTTCACACGATGTTGTGATCAAACTAAAAATTATTAACTAAGAATTTGTGAATAATCCAAGCTCATTAATTGCTTAAATCTATAAATAGTCTGTGTAAACCCAGTGTGGCTTAGCCCGCATTTGACAACAATATTCCAACATCATATAATGTCACAGCTGCTGTATACTCAATTCAAACAAAACACCTTTTATAGTGACAATTAATTGTTTTATGGTTGGGTTGCTTCTTGTATTGCAATTGTTAGTTATAATTCAATGACATCATAATGGAAGTAAATGTTATGGTGTATTAATGTATGTATAAATCCTGTATTAGTTGTAGTCATTCGCGTTCAAACCTTGGAACTGTGTAACTGTTTTTATTTACCGCCATTTTAAAATTAAAACTAAATGAATAAAAAACCTTGTATATAAATCGCTCAACCTAGTTGCAAATATACTGTTAAATTTTATATTTGGTAGAGATTTTGCAGTAAAACACATAAACAATAATTGTTTGAAAAACTGCCAAATGATCATATTAAAACAGGACCTCCTTTTGTTTGGTAAAATTCTAACTCAGCACTCGAGATATAAATACTACATAATAAATATCTTCTTAAACTGTGATCATATATATATATGATCTTTCACTGAAACACCTATGTATAATTTTGGATTTAAAGAAACAATCTATTCTTGAAAAGATTCACCCTGAATCCTTAGGGTATTTAAGAATGTTCTAATAAATATTTCGGACACTACTCCTCTAAAAAATTAAAAATTTGAAGTCAATCGAATTGCCATTTTTTGAGATAATTTGATAACAAATAACCAACAGAGAGACAGTGATAATAAATTAAATCGTTGTTTAACTGTTGTTAAAATATCAAAATGCAATCTCTAAATGTTTGAACCATCGCTACACTAACAGAGATATTGGAATTAAATGCGAGTAAAATTCCTTTCTTTGATATGTTGGTTTATTAAAAGGAACTATATAAAGTTAATTTCACTTTTGGATGGATATCCTTGGATATTCTTGTTGTTTAAAGGGGAAAAAACTATCCCGGTCATTATTGCCTTATAAAAACTATAACAAAATAGAGACCCTAAGTTCTTAAATACACTAAAAGACTTGGTCAATAGTTGGCCTAATAGGAAAGAAGAAAGAGAGGGATCTAATCCAAAATTACAAGAAGAAAACCTTTAGATTTTGCAATGATACCTCGAGTTTTCCACTCCGCTACTTTTGGATAATAAATCAAATCTATTAAAAGTGTTACTTTCAAAATGCGACATCTAAATCTTTGAACCATCACTACACTTCCAAAGAATTTAACGTACAAGAAAAACTCATTTCCTTTAAATGTAAGTTCATTCAAAAGATGTGTATAAAATGTGGAAAATTAAAAGTCACTTTGGGATAGATTTCCTTGGAATTTTTCTACTTCTTGTTTTTAAGGGAATAAAAACATTCCCCCGATTATCATTGCTTTAAAAAATAAGAAGATAAAATAAAGACCCTTAAGCGTTGAATACTCTAATAGCTCCAACCTCAGAAAAAAGGCGTTGACCTGTGTAGAAAAGAAGAAAGGGAGGGATCTAACCCAAGACTAAATGGAAAGAGCTGTATATCCAGTTATAATCCTTCGGGGTTACTACGTTTGTACATTTGGAGAACAAACAATAAAATATCGTTAAAACCAACGAACCGTCAAATCTATAAGTAGAGTAAATTGTATTAATTGTTATGTGCTTCATCTTTTATAGGTTTTAAAGAGTAGAGACAAACGGAGGAAAGAAAACATAATTCTATAAGCAAATTCAAAATTTTATTAGGGTCAAAATTTAAAACAGAGTTCTGCAAATGGGCTTTTCATGTAAGACGCGAGAGCAGTTTTATCAAAACAATTATTGAGTTTTAGTGTTCCTTTTAGGGTGGTTACGTTGTACAGTGGTAATGTGGAAGTGTTAGGATAGGTAGAACTTCAAAGATTAACAATTATAATTTTATACTTAAGGTATTGTCCTTCGGTAAAAAAAAGATAAAATTTAGTACTAATACCGTAAAAGATAAGATTATAAAAAGATATGTTGGTAGATAATTAATTAGAGTCTGGGTTTCGCTATTAATGATTTATTGAATAAAAGTGATTATTTACAGAAACAAAATTGAAGTTTCCTTATAGCTGGATCCTCATGAAAGAGTAGACAACCTAAGCAATTCACCAGTCTTAAGACTCATAGACTAATTGAACTTCAAATAACCTTGAACATCATAAAATGCTTTTATAGGAGCATTAAAACACGATATTTTATGACAAATGCTTTTGTAAATATCTGTTTTAAATATTAAGGAAGCTATTTTGGTTTGGCACAACAAAGTTACGTTTTATTTTCAGCATTTTTATTTACTCATCAAAACTTTTTAAATGATGTTATCACAAGCCCCTCGTAATCATTTAATATATTTATTTTGACCTCGACAACTCTCTGAAATATAGGACAAGTGATAAGACGTTATTCAACCAAAATATAGCGTCAATATCCAAACTAAGACACTCTAAAGTTTTATTTCAGTTATTAACACAACTGAGTAGACGTTGGAAGTAAACGATCACCATGTATATTGGCATGTAATCAGCTGTAACTTGAACTAGTTTCAACATCGGCATTTCCTGTTTTGCAAGTTGAAAGGTAAGACAGACAGTCAGTAACATTCCCTCTAGGTAAAGTCATCTAGCAAAGCTTATCCTTCATACAAGTCTGTATTAAACTACAATTACAGTTCCTTAAGTTATTAATAACAAGAGGCGTGCACGCAAGAGTGGAGTCACTTTAAACCTTTCTAATATCCGACACAATGCAGGACAAGTTCAAAGTGAAGGTTTTTTTAGAGCAAGCTAGTTCGTATTTGCCAACTAAAACTACTACTAATTTGCCAACTTGAAAAACTAAAAGAAACGAAATTTTCGAGTTTGGTTTGAGGTGGTTGTCAAAAGGAACAATTCGAATTTGGGGAAAGAAAGTAAGGCATGGTGTCAAGTGATTGAAGGGAAATTTGATGAATAGGTGGCTTAAAGGACTCGCCTTGCAGTTAGGTGAAGAAACCAAACGAAACTATCACGGAATGTTTAAAATTTGAACAAAAGGCGTGATGGTTGGGGGTGAGAATTGTTGCAATTTTATCAAGGCCGGTTGAGTAGGGTTGATCGCGGTGACTTGAATTTGTATAGTTCGGTATGGGAGTAGATAACAGACGATTAAATTTTTATAAAAATCCCTTAAAGATTAGGTGGGTGATAATAAAAGTTTGATAACAATTTGTGAACATTTTTAATTATATATAAAACAAAATCGATTTAATACGATTTCTAAACAAACTCGTTATTTGATGTATTTAGAGCTTTAAGTTTGAATTTCACATTCGTTTCTACTTGTAACACACATGTTACTTTGCTAAGTTCAAATTTGACTGCAAGTGTGTTAGTTTCAGACCTTTGAAAACCCACAAATAAAATAATTTCAAAAAAATAGTTAATTACAAATTTTATGAAATTAATAAACTCTGTTTTAATCCTCAGTTGAATTTTAACCACATCAGTAATATTCGAAATGTGTAAAAATTTATGAGATACATTAACTTAAAATTGTTTTAAATATTTATTTTGCTTTTGTATGTACCTATATAAAAACGATTTTAAGTTTTTAGTTAAAGGTATATAAAAAAAAAAAAACAGGTTCAACCCTTAAACAAATGTATAGGTTTTTAAAATCTCCAAACCATTAAGACAGATTTACTTTTTAAATGAATTGGACCTCAGAGACTAACAATAGTGAGTAGAACATAACAACCCCGAGTCAGTCTAGCTGGACCCACACCTTTCTTGATAGTCTTGGGTTAAATATCTTTCTTTCATCTTTGCTTTCTGGTTTCATTTGACCAAATCCTTTCCGATCCTGACGTTATTAGAGTATTTGAGGAATAGGAATATTCATTTTATGTTTTTTTCTTCCTCTTTTACACACCAAGAGGGTGAAAAACGGTCTTTGATCTACCAATACAATTTAACATTTCCTAAAAGAACCCATGAACCCAACTTTTGGGCGTTACATTTGAAACCTCTTCATAAATTGAATGATGACACTTGTATCAACTTGTTTTTTTTTAACGATTTTAAAGGAACGCGTTGAAATTGTTTAATGTTTCTCATAATGACAAAATTGGAAATTGTATAAACGTTGCTCGTTAAACAACAGGATCTTTTTGATATTCACAATCCTGATAAGAAGTTCTCAGCAAGACAGACGTGTATTAAACTACAGGAGGTAAGACCTTGTCAACCAATCGGTGAAGCGGGATGTATACTATATATCCTCTAACTTTGTTACACCAATATAACTTGATATCCTATCACCTAGACTATAATGTTGGATATAATGTTGTAATGTCCATGGACAAAGATTTAATAACAATACGTCGTAAACAACAATATAAACCAAAAATAGTTATGGGGGATACTATTACCTTCTTACAGCAACGATGACGCGTGTTTTTGTCAATTGATATTTCATTATTTGCTATTTACCAAGAAATAAAGTGTAACCGATTGTATCCATACACGAGCGTGAAACAAATTTCTCTTTAATCTCAGAGACAATATTAGAGTTATATATTTTTTAAACACTAAAGATAATTTTTACCATTTAAGAGAAATTAAAATACGTACAAATTCTCACACTTCTGAAAAGAAAATTAAACAGTGAAAAACATTGCTCACACTCATTCATCGCCAAAAGCAAATATAACAGAATCGAACCTAATCTTCCCAAAAACCACGTTTCGGTATTGTCAGTCGGTAAAAATTGAGACGTGGGAAAAAAACATTTATTTTATAAATAGGGTTTAATTTTACTTTGATTCTACCATAAACAGATTCTAAAAGTAAAGTTTATTTTATTAAAATTCAGCTCTTAACAATGGTGAACAAGGTATTTTATTATTATTATTATTTTTTTTTTTGGTTTTTTGCAATTATATTATTTTACTTACGAATTTTCAGTCGGGTTTGCGTCATTAATCTTTTCATTTCGTTAAAATTTTAGCAAAATCGGTAGAGTTGATTTTGCGAAATGACGTATTTTCTAACAGTTCTATAGTAGTTTTATTGCTTTTACCGATAACTTAAAAACTGGAATATTTGCAGAGTTGGCGACAGTTACGTTTTGTTTGGATCCATACGCTAGAGGCACATTAATTTAATCAAAATGATTTGAGCTGATTTTGAGAAAATCATAAGTTTGTGTTTTCTTCTTACTACCACGAAATTTTACTTACCGAAAATGAAGAAAAGTCTCGATATGTGACCAATATATTAACCTGACTAAAGCATTTGACTAAATTCACCTGTTTGGGCTAAAGAGCACTGCCCATACGATAAACGACATGTAGATTATATTACATAAAACACTATTTTGGATTCGGGGGAAATCCAAAATGGATAAACTCGCAAAAACCTATACCTCGAGTTTTTACTCACCACATTACTTCTTCCATAATAAAATAATATCTATACTTTTTTTTTATTCATAATTTTAATCACGCCAATTATTAGCCTACCATTTTCACCCTTTGTACTGAACTACAATTATATTTTACTTTTGATTTAAAAATATATTTGGAATAATACATTTTAATTCCAGTAAAATTTAAAAGAAATTAATATTACCATTTTAGCAAAATTTAAGTTTGTTTCCATAAACCGATTTTTAAGTGTATGTATAGTTTTATTTGGAAACTAAAACCTAAATTTTAACGACAATAAATCGTAAAATGTTTTAATTATATCTATCAAAAAACAATTTTTGAAAAGTCTAAATGTGTAGTTTCCTGCAGATATGTTGCCTTTCATTTTTTGCTACATCATTTATGTGTTACAATCATTATTACAAACCACGCACAAAAAATCATATAAGTATATTTTAAAAATCAGTTTAGTGGATTCAGAGAACAGATCGTAGATATATTTTTTAAAATCTGTTTTTCTCTCTCGCTTATAGTATGGAAAACGTTCAGGTTTTAAATCTGTAGTTTATTCGGACATATAGGTTTTTCACCTAGTAACGACAGTTGATCTAAAATGACGAAAGGTCGTGTATTTATTTATATAAACACAAATGATTGCAAATGTTTTAATAGACTATGTATTGTGGAACGTATCATGGTTATTTGGATTTTAAGGGACGTCCCTCATTGTAGAAGAAGAAGTAGATGAAGAAAAAGAAGAAAAAAAGAAGAAAGTTATATTGATATGTATTGAAAATCTACATAATAAACTGTAGCCAAAATTTTGAAGTGATGTGACATATTTTTGTTATTTCGGGATATTTTGGTGATATTTATGAAAAGATTTTGAAAAAACGTAACCTTTAAGTGCCCCAAACAAATTTCATTAGTTATCATGTTTCCAAAATACGTGTTTGGAATTTACGGTCAACAATTAAAAATGAAAACATGTGATGATCGACGTTTAAAATTTTGAAAATATTTTTGAATTTCGATCGGATGGGAGTTTTTAATCCAAAACACCACCTGCAAAAACTGCAGGTCAATGAAAATTACGTGTTGGAAAACAATTAGGTATCTAATAATACCTAAAAGCCATCTGGTTATTTTTTAAATTTATTCAGGGCTAAAATTTTGTTTTTGCGATTTTGTAAATTGCTTATGTTCTTAAAACTTCACATTCTGTCAAGTTGTTTTATTCTCGCCATTGTTTTAGGAGATTTTAGTTTTCTTAAGTTACGGTTTATGTTTCTTTGTGAAAAGCTAGTGAAATATTTTGAACAGTTTTTATCTAAAAACAGACCCACAATTGATATATCTCCAAAACGTTTCTCTCTCTATCATAAGCGGAGTAATGCGAAAAATTATATTTAAAAAAGAAAGAAAATTCTGAGGATGTTTCGCATTCTCGAAGATCTATTTCCCGTCTGCAATGAAACAAGATTGTTATCGCATACAAATTTTAACATAAAGGAAGGAAATAGAAGAATAAACGTAGTTAATAGTTTCCTCTCGGCGATACATGATCGATAGCTCTCTGTAGTTGTGTGGAATGGAGGGGATTATTTTTATCACGCTCGAATAATTAGTGAAGGTCATTATGTTGGTAATAGTTTAGGTTATGTAAGATTCTGGTAGTTGTGAAGAATATTTTGTGTAGTCTAAACACTGTTATTACTTCGATAGCAATGGAATCTGTATTAGGAAACAGTCGAATTTGTGGGTATTAGGATGAAAAATAATAGTAATTGCAAGTGTGAATGATTGCATACAAGACCTTAAGTGTTTTGTGAGATAAATTTAAGTATAGATATAAAAAGCAGAATTTTTAAAAGTATCGTGATTTGTTTTTTGTTTTTTTGGAATGTACATATCTTATTCTATTAAAGTATGAAATAAGTTTTATTTTAGAGATTGCTTTCTGAAAAGATATATTATAACACCCTGATGTTTTTACAATCTCAATATTTCCCCCTTATTCTTTAAAGGCGAAAAACCTCTGGGTCATCATCGTCTTATAAAAAATAAAAAAAATAAATTAAAAAAAATAAAAAAAGAAGGAGAATAGGAAACAACAAAACCCTAGACCTAGAATAGTTTAATATCATCATGGTTAGAAAAGAACAAGAGTTAGCCAAGAGAGACGGGATAAGAAATATGAAAGAGAGGTATCTAACCCAAGACTATATAAAGAGATGTAGACCCAGCTATGTCACATTGGGATAGACAAAGCCGGTACTCACTAAAGTTAACCCCTAAGGGTTAATATTTTTATAAAGACGATTATAAGATGTAAGTGTGTATATCAGCTTTGGGGTTTTTATTTTACGAAATTATAATGAATTCTTTTTTAAACATGGTTTTTAAAGCTCAATATCCTTCTTTTCCATCTAAATACATAGAAATTTACGAAAATACATTGATAGTATAACGAAGTATATTTGAATTCATCAAAATATAACTAGTAGGCCTAAGAAATATATTAAAATTTATGTTTGTGTAACCTTACTGATTGCTCTATAAAATGACATATTTATAGATATATTAATTTCCTGAGGAATCTTATATACACGATTATAATAGTCTACAGCTGTTTCGTCTATTTATCAGGCATCATCAGAACACGTATTACATTATATGTTAAAATAGTTTTAAAAAACAAATTTAGAAATCAGATTTAAACGCATTGAAAAAAAAAATTTTAACACACTGCATTAATATTATGTCACATTGAGTAACATTTTATATTTTCTGACTGAATATAAAGGACAAAACAGCTGTAAACTTTACTCGGTTTATTGCGGTTATTGCAAGTAAAAGTTTTATAAATATATCATATATTATAGTTATCGAAATGTATATCGAAGTGTAACAAATAAATCATAATATAATAAAAAATATCGAAATTTAACCAGTAACAACGGAACATTGTATTGTAATCTGACTTACATAAATGAGTAAAATTTCATCTTTCTATGACGACAGGAAGTGAGTTAAATTAAGCTTGCAAGAATTGATGACAAACAAGCACTGTAGTGAGTAGAAAATAAGTAAAACATGTAACTTTTCAAAAATAGCTTTACGGATTTTTATTAAATTAAATTATAATAAAATATAAGAATTACTAACTTAAACTACTGAGTCAAATTACAAGTAGAGAAAATTACAGTTTAGGAGTAATTAAGGAGAAAAAAAAACAAAAATGAACCTTCAACGGCATGTCATTATAGTTTTGATTTCAATCTATCAAGAAGTACACCTTGGTCTAGTTAACACGAGAGAGTCAAGATTTTATTTAAAAATCAGCAATCATGACATTCAGAAATGACGAGTTCCTGACACGAGTTATACAAAATGGAGATTTATCAAAGTGTAAAAACAAAATCTATTTGAAAATGAACAATTGTACATAAATAATAGAGATCACAGCTAGTCTACTACGTCTACATCGTAATACAAACATTCAATCTAACCTAATGAGCTACCTTCAAAGGCTCATTTATAGTGAAGACGGTTGTGCAATCCCGAGATATCTAGCTGGATCTACACCTTTCTTTATAAAATCTTTTGTTAGATTGTCAGTTTCACCTTTCCTATCAAGTCTCTCTTGACCAACACTTGTTCTCTTCCGACTCTGACGCTGTTAGAGTATTCGAGAGCTAGGAACTTTTTGTATGCTCTGTTTTTGTTAGGGTGATGAGAGCTATATGGTCGTAAACCACAAAACAATACGTTTTAAATAAGTAAAACAATAAACTGTTCGATTAAATATTTTCTATATTAATGGAGAAAGTCTGGCTAATTAGTTTGAGTCCAAAACACTTTATATTTCACTAAAATTTGATTAAAGTCGTTTTAGCAGATTTGAACATTTTAAGCCTACAAGGATAAGTTTTACTTTTTAATAATAACTATGGAACCAACATTTTAAAGGAGAAAGGAACAACACTTTCACTTGTCATAAATATCTCCTTTATTTTTACTAAGATAAGTTATTTGCAAGGCTGTTGAAGATTGATTGTTAAGAAGACGTTAAGGTGGCGAAACTAAAGAAGAAAGACGCAGCCAATTCTACACAGAAACTTTGATGGATAGTTTCAGTTTTATGTAATAGTGTGAAAAAAGTAAACTGCTTTTTGTGGTATTAACTTTTTTTATTAACACAAGGTTTCAAGAGTCTTTATGATGGACGTTTTCACTTAGATAATGAATCAAAGGCGGGGGATGTATCTTCCCATTTTAACAGCTCAGCCAATATGTCTATATTCAGGAACTGCAAGGACATGTCTCAGCCGGGTCTTTACATAACGAGTGAAAGTTTGTTAGGAAATGCTCCCTAAACATATTGATACTTTCACGTAACTGATAAACCGGTAACCGACCACAGTGTCAAGGCTACTTTACTGCCCCACGCAAACTCAAAATTCCATAATATCAACCTCACGGTCTACTTCCGGTTAGCGGGACGGTGTTAAATAACAAATTGACCCCAATACTGTGTATTTCAATCGAGTCAATGAAATTTGTTTTAATTTGTTACAAAATACCTTTAATATATCTATTATTAAGTTAATATCTTTATTTAATTCGCTAAGTAATTTCTGCGCCATTCGCGTGTTACATGCATTTTGGCCGAAAATTAATCATTTTCTTTAGAAACCCTTATTTTGTAATAAATTTATCATTTAATAACATGTTTACAACAAAAACAATTTCTGACAGCTGTTATAAATTTCAAAATACGTTTCTTTTGTTGTTTTGCTTGAGAAATTATAACAGCTGTTTTAAATTATATTTAGTTTAACTAATACAAGGTGTATTACAGGACCTCTCTGGAACCGCTATGTAGAATTATTTCTCATGTGTAAATAAGATAAAAGGTCCAATAAACATAGGTACGAAAAGTTTTGTTTCCCATATATACGCCATTTTGTTTTTTTACATAAAATATTTATATCTTTGGAAGTAGATAAGATATTAAGTTTAAATTTGCTATACAATTTGTTATGTAGCCTTTTACCAGGGTACAAAAACCAAAACAATCTCTTGTGTATTTTCAAAATGGAGGCAGTTTAAATTTGTTAACGTTAAATATCTCTAAAACCGGCAACTTTACAAAAAATGTACAAGGAACAAAAAATTTACTTCAATACTGTTAAATAAATAAATTTTTGTACTTTCTGCACGTTAAAGGATAACCGAATCATAGGTAAAAAATTAAATATTTAATTTCATTGTAGTTGTCCACAACATTAACCAAAATAACAAAAATATTTCTGAATTATAATTAACGTAATTAATAATAATAATAAATATATTATCAGAAGTGTTTTGAAAATTAAAATGTAAAGATTTACTGCACGAAATGACGAAATGATTTTATTTAGTTAAATATAACCTAATAATTAGGAATAAAAATAGATAAACGCCAAAACTTATGAAACTTCTTACTTAATGATCACTATTGATGAAAATCACAATATTTGGCTATTCATTAGTGGTTTCCATATCTCCAGAACGTATAATAATTAGTTAATTTTGAATTAATTGCAATAATTTTTTTAATATAACGTGTGGCTAAAAAGCCCTGACACCGTCAAAAAATACTTTTCAGAATTCACATTACATCGATTTTTGGCCACTATATTGAATTCGCCATCTGGGATTTGATCAAATTTTTAAAAGTTAGTAACATTGTCATTAGACACATATTTAAACAATGTTCTAAACGCTGAAATCAGTGTATAAATTGATTGTTTGATATCTGTATCCTGTATCAAATCCAAGATGGACGATCTAAGATTGTAAGAAAATATTTTAAAACAGAATATACTACAAGGAATTTGTCACTTATTTGGTTCTAAACAAATAAGAACCATGATTAAACGGTAATTGTGGGAAAAAATATGGAGGAAGGGGATATTTTGTAATTAGTATAATTTTAAATATACAGTGTCTTTTTTAACTGCGCCACCATTAGTATCTTTGAAACTATAAGATTTACAGTACATGGGGAACCTTACCTACTCTTCCATCTGTAATAAAATAGTGTATTTTAATTTTTTAAATACGCCCGCCATTTACTATAAAGTGTCCAACTTTAAAATATGTTATAGAAACCCACATTTTGTATGTTGTATTTGGATTTTAAGAAATTTTATTCTGGATATGTTTTATACTTTTACTTGTTTATGAGAAAAGCCCCGAAAGTTCGCCAAAGCTCCATTTAAAATACATGAGAGACAATTTCTTGTGATACTCTTGTTTTAATTTCGGTTATACACGTGTTGTTTTACGAATACTGTTGTATTTTAGGGTTTTATAACACACAAATAGTCAATAGTGTCTTTTATTGAATGATAGATATTTTAATAACAATTAAGTGAATTATTTAAATATTTAAAAAATATCTGAGACCCACGAAGACTTATCTTACAGCTGATGTTCAAAATGTCCACTGTTGATGAATATGCATCAGCTGTTGCAAACAGTTATTGATAGTTTTTTTTATTGCTATTATGATGAATTTAAAAATGATCTCTAATTTTTGTTTTCATATCCTCGACCGAACCATAACGTCCTTTATAGAGCTCATTTTTAGGTACTTTCTTCCCATAAAAAAAAGAAGGGGCGTTAAGTCTGAAGACCATGTTGGCCAATATAGGGCCGTATATATCTCGCCATTTTTCAGGAAAAGTATTGTTAAAAAACCGCACAAATAAGTCGCTATTATGTGCTAGTGCTCCGTTTTCCTTTGTACATTAATTTCGTCCTGATATAAGTGGATGTTCTTCAAAGCTGCAGTTCATCAAAATGTTTTTAGGTATAACTAACTAGTTCCTGTCAAGTTTCTTTCCTACAAGTTCCCTTCATTTAAAATTCTAACTGAAATTAAAACAAGAGTAATAAGAAATTGGTTCTTTTTTCATGTATTTTAAACGTATTTTCGGCGAAATTTCGGAGCTTATATCTCGTAAAATAGTAAGAATATAAAATATTACCAAGAATAAAAAAGTCTTTAATCTTGTTTAAAGTTCAAATTCAATATAAAAATTGGCGTTTAAATTAGAAATTTTTTAATTACCCGTCATTTTGTAAAATTGCTGTAAAATATTTAAAAATCACCGTTTAATTACAGAGAGAAAAAAAAAGTGCAAACTCCGCTATATGAAGTTTTCTGTAATTCTTATAATTTCAGAGACGCAATGGTGGTCCAGTATAGTTTTTCAATATATCTCTGGCGCAGTTTTAACATCAAGATTTTTCATAACAATAAATATATGTGTTAGGTTAGGTTAGGTTAGTAAAAACAGATTTCGACGAAATCTTTTTCTTCATTACTCTACTATAAACAAGGGAACAAATTAAATCAGACACAAAAGAAACTACAACGGCGCACGATAGGCAGCCATCTTAGCTGCCTTGAACCGCGTGTTCACTACAACTACCTCCATTTAAACTTTCATTGAAACAAAACAACTTTTTCTTTCTCACTCTCAATTTTACTTTACAGTTACATTATCTCACCCTCTCCCCCCCTCCTCTCTCAGTCTCTTTCACAAGTAGAAGAGAATATCTTGCTTGTTTGTACACCTAATTACTGGTAATTGAGTAGACTGAACTATCGCTGTTGTTTAACATGTTTTCAGGGGCATTGTTGTTCGCACCGAGTAATCACTGAGTGTTTTCAAGGTGAAAAAGTTTTTACAATAATCGGGAAATATTGTCCACGTAGGAGAGAGGTAAAATGGTGGATACTTTTTGCACAAACTTTCTCATAAATTTACAACAAGGAAACGGAATTGCAGGGGAAATTGGTTGATAATAATTTTAAATGAATAAATGGAGAAAAAATATTGCACTAACTTTCTCACACACCCGTGCAGAAAACAATACAATATTCGAGACTAAATCACTTAAAATATTTCTGTATTACAATACTGGCCTTTACATTAAAAAAAGAAGTAATATTCCTTATTACTAATTGTGTGTATATAGGCTTTACTAATTTCGTTCAAATGTTAGTCAAATGTGAAGATTAATTATTTAAATCTGTGTTTAAACTACAAGTAATAAAATAGTAGGAGTTAGAAATAATTGGCAAAGATACTTTAGGCTAAGGATATGTTTACAGCACGAGCGCAGAAAGTTTAAACTTTATTTAATTAAATATATAAATGTTTTTTTCTAATATAATAATCGTTTCATTTTGATTTTTCACTAAATAACTACCAATATAACATTTTTGGTGACAAATAGCTTCAATGGGTTTTTATTTGGTTTTGTAAATGAACGAATTATAAAGTAAGTGTAGTGATTTACATTATTGTATTTTAAACCGTTTATTTAGTATAGAAAACACAAATTGATACTCAATTAATTTTTTATTGTTTTGTAAAAGATCATTTAAATGTTGTAGTTTTTGGCTGAAAGTTACTATATTATATTTACATAAACATTGTTATTAGCTTAGTTTATTAAATGAAATTATAAGGTTATAAATCACCTATAATATGTTATATTTAGAGGGGAGGGGGTTGTCTGGTTACCCTTCCACATGAATACGTAAATTGTCTTAATTTCCAGAAAAAAGAAGACGTGAATGAAACTGATTAAGAAACTATACTGATTAAGTACAGTATCCTCAAGGAAGGAATGCGTCCGAGGTGGAGAGGTAAAGAGGGGCCCCCACAATATTTTTGATGCGTTTACTTTCATCGGCACAACCCCAATAAAAAAATATAGATCTCAAATGCTTCTGTGTAAACGCGTACCCTATTTTCGTTTCTTTTGTCGGTGTAAATAAGAATAAAACGTTTACAAAAGTGTGTCACGAAGTTGTAACTTTAGGATTTAAATGTATAGCTAAGCAATAATTTGTGTACCTAGTTTTCTTGGAATGGGTTGTACCGTCAAGTCAGGCTAGGGAAGCAAGTAGAAGGGATGACAGGTGTCTTACAACACACAATCTTAGTCTGAGTCTACTGTAGAGATTTATTTAATAACATTTTGATGGCCATATTTTTTTAAAAAACTGATAACTCAAAAACCGGGATTTTGTAGAAATAGCGAACCAGCACGTTTTGTTTGGGGCCTTAGAAGCTATACATGAGTAAAATTTCATGATAATTGTTAATCCCGTTTTGTAGAAGAAAAAAAATTCTTGAGGAAGCTCCCCCGAGTTTTGAAACACAATATCTTTGTTAAATACCGAGATATGCCCAAAATAACCCCATATTAAGTCTGGCCCACTCGTTTGGACTTTAGACGACTGCTAGACTGACAGACGACATTACACATCATTCCAAAAACCGCTTTTTTAAACTCAGTGGATCTCAAAAACTTCAATTTCCAGAAAAAAAAAACTAAGCAATGATTTTTCACCCGTCGCAATACTTTCTCTTAATAATGTACGTGAGAAAGTAAATGCAAAATTGTTTAATTTTTTCTAAAGTTGTTTCTTCACTGTAGGTTCAAATGTTACTCTACACCTCTCAGGTGTGATGTGATTAAAACAACGTCAACATTTTAGTCGCGGTATTAGATAATCAAAAAGGTGAAACTAAAAACACATTGGTTAGGTCGTAGTTGCAGAAATACAATTCAAGGATATGTAGGCTAGGTGGTAGTAAAATATGACCTTGAGTATATTTAAGTACGAGGAAGCCTAATATCCACTTCATACCTGATCCGAATAATTGAGAAAGTAAATGGAAGACCTTGAAACTTCAGTACAAGTTCTTTAGTCGATCTCACTCAGTGACGTTGCCAGATATGTATAAGAAAGCTCGGTTCAGTTCCACTTTTTTTCACTTTTTCTACTTTTTAAAAGGAAGTTATTGCCATCGTAAATACATTAGAAACTCGGGTAATGATCTTTCAGAACGAAAATAAAATGTTGTAATTGATATTCAATTCAATTTTCAGACTTCCTGTTTGGAAGTGGTTTTTTTTACAACAAATGGAAAGCAAGGTCGAACATTAAAATTTATGTGATAGATATTTATTGTTAAATAATAATTTTATTTTGTGTTGTCTAAAGGTAAAAAACCTCTCATTGTTAGGCGACATATTGTGTCCTTAGGCGCTCTTTTGATTGGAGGGTTGGGAAACAACACATCATACGAAGTAGCTTATAGTTTTCCGAAATCCAGAGATTAGATTGAAAACAAATAACCTGTGAATGAGAGTCCATAATAAGCTTCACAGCTGAGAGGGAAAACCAGGACTATAATCTTTGCTCCAGTTGCAATAAAAATAAATTCATAAATCATCGCCTTATAAACAAAGGAAGAAATGATCTTAAAATAAAGATTGCAAGCCTTCTAATACTCTAATAGCATCAGGGTTGGAATGAGAGGGTCAAGAAAGGCACGATAGGAACGATGAAAGTGAAAGATCTCACATAATAAAAGACTACATGAAAAAAGATGTAGATCCAGCTAGGTTCATCGGGATTGCCATACCCGTAATTCCTAAAAATAAACCGCTGGAGGTAATAAATATAAAAAAACATTCTTTTAAAATATATCCCTAAAAGTTATTGACGTATATGGAACAAAAGGACCTAAGGGTTGGAATGAGTTGATCAAGAGGGAACCGATAGGAAAGATGAAAGTGAAGGATCATACCCAAGATTACATAGAAAAAAGTGTACATACAGCTAGTATCCCTCAGGTTTGCCAAGCCCGTAGTTATAATGAACCTCTGCTGGTATTAAATAATAAAATCTTTTGAAATTTATCGATGAATGTTATGGACGTATACGTTAAAGGTTATTATTTCCATAACGTCTCTTTTGATTTTGATGAAATTTTAACATAATATAAAGGTTAGGCCTAATGACTCGATTAAAAACTGCAAGTCAAATTATGGTTTCTTAATTGAGAATGTGCAAGACTACCAGCTGATGTATTCTTGATCCATCAGGAATTTGACCACCAACTTTAACGGATTGTAAGGATAAACGGAAATAGGCGGAAATTAGTTCGAAAAATCTACCATTTGTATAAATCGCAAATTTTACATCGTCAATATTACCTAATAATGTTTACATGTGAAGCGTATTTAATGATTTTTGTAATTTCTACAAATATAATGCACTTTTTATTATGTTGGTAGTACAGAGGGGGGAAATATAAGTAGTTATGCAATGGCTAAAAATAAAATCTGCCTTGTCGTCTGTCATACGAGTAATATTCTACTAAATGAGTGAACCAATTTTCATCAAATTTCGTAATAGGCATATTTAGGCTCTATCTTGGAATATGTTATTAGTTTTTCTGATAACTCAAAAGGGGAGCTGCTAAAAGACAAACCACCAGTAAATTACGATTTTCTCAAAATTGGATACAACGTTTTTGATCAAACTTTCCTCATGTGAGCCTCTAACGACCTACATAAATATAAGGTCTCAAACTCTCAAAAATTTCAGTTCTTAAGTAATAGGTAAAAAAAAACTAAAACATCGGGTGGCTGTTATAAAATACATAATTTCTCAAAATCTGTTGTATCGATTTAGTTCAAATTTTAGTGAATTAAGAAGATTAATGACTAAAATCCGTGTGCGAAATCGCAAGTAAAAAAAAAGATAATGTTTCGGGATTAATTTTCAAAAAAAAAAAAAAAAAAAACAGAAATGTACTGGCGATTTTGGTAACAATTAGTTTTAGTTCTTTTTTCATTTTGATTTGGATGAGTGAAAATTTGGTTGTGCGATTTTTTTTACAGTTTAAAAGAATTGCCGTTATAAACATTTATTTGTCTTAAAATTAAAAGAATAGTCTTGAGTGATTTGCTAGTTAATATAAATCTTCTGGTTGCTTTTTGATTCATATGTGGTACTGCGCACCTATAAAGATAAAAATAATTTTGAATGCAAACCACGTACACTGTCAAGGATCGATCTCAACGCAAAAAAAAAAAAAAATCATAGTTGAAACTTTTAGTACAAGTAAACCGAAGAAAAAATGAATCAGAAGAGTAACTGATTTGATTCTTAAGCAATGGAGACGGTGAAGAAGATTTAAGATGACCTGAACCGGAGGACCGGAAGTTGAGGTTGGTTGGGAGGACATGTAGCAAGGTGAAGGTGGTGGTTCTAAACTGCATGCACGTGAGGGAGACTTGGGCTGCTTTATGTTCCTCAGAGGAAAGACAAGAGAAATGATGTAGTGCAATATAGCGACCTCCGATATGTCTCATATTCTAAACTTGATTTCCTTTTAAACGATTTAAAAGAGGTTCCTATAGTAAATCTAACGTGAAGAAGGTGCAGGGCAAAATTGTCACGTTTGCTTCTTTTGCTCCACAATGTATACCAAAATCGCGGTTTTAAAATTGATTCGTTTATAATTTAGAAGAGGGCGGGCATTCATGGGCTCACTATAGAGAGTAAGAATCTCGAGGTACCCTAGCTGGATCTACAGTATACTCAAGGTAGGAATGTGTCTTTGGTGGAGGGGAAAAGAGGGGCCCCCACACTTCGTTTGTTGCGTTTGCTTTCAGCGTTACAACCCCAATAAAAATATATAGACCTTTAATACTTCTGTGTAAACACCTACCCTACTTTCTTTCTTTTATCGGTGTAAATAAGAATAAAACGTTTACAGAAATAAACTTTTAACAATTAGCTTGTATTTAAACTTTAAGAATTAAATGTATCTAAGCAGTAATTTGTGTACCTAGTTTTCTTGGAATGGGTTGTACCGTGTCAAGTCAGGTTAGGGAAACAAGTAGAAGTGAGGACACGCCCATTACACCAGACACACACCTAGTCTGAGGGTACTGTACACTTTCCTGTCTAGTCTAGGGTTAGATCCATTTCTTTCATTTTTCTTATTAGGTCTCTCTACAAACTCAGGATTTCTTTCGAACCTGACGCTTTTAGATTATTCGACAGCTAGGGACGTCTTCATTTTATGCTATCTTTTTACAGGCCGATGATGACCGAGAGGTTATTCGCCTTTTGAAGAGGTTATTTTTGAGACACAGATTATTTATATTTAAACGAACCATGTACTAAGAGTTATAATCGTTACCGGTTTCATAACCACTAGAAGGAATCCTAACAAAGAGTAACCTATGCTCTGGAAAGTTTGTCAACCATTTATTATAGTAGACAATTTCTCCACCACGCTGACTATTAATTGTACCATTATAAAGTTTCTGATCTGCCTTCTCTCGAGTTTTTAATAAAATGTCACACAACTTTCATATTGTTTTAATGTAAATTTTTTACGAAATGACATTGGATGATAAATGCATGAAAATCAACATACAATGAGCATGCGCCGTTTACCTAACACGCCTGCGTTAAAGCGATAAAACCATTGTTGTTAAGCGTGAAATAGATGACCTTTTTGTCGGTGAAAATAACTCATTGTTAACATATTATCTAACTGTTTAAATTATATTAAAAGTTTGTCGTCGCCGAGGCCGTGGGCGCGCATTAATATTTACAGATAAAGTAATAATAGACAAGGAAACGGAAGTTGAAATATCTAGGGCACCGGGGAAGCGACAGTTTAACAATCGCTATTGTGAAGTAAATTGTAATTATTTATTGGAGGCTAATAATGGGAATTTGGTTATTTCAGTTTCCTAGGTTTAATATTCAATAAACAGTCTGAAGTGTCTCTATAAACTTCCTATTTTATTATAATATTGATTACAAGATAAATATATAAATTATATTAAAACTCTTATTATTTTCGTTCTGAAAATTCAGATATCCTAAGCTATTAAAGTCCACCGATCTTACGCATAGATTTTGTCAATAGTTTGGTTGCGTTGAATACAGGGTGTTAATAAAATATTTTAACTACATTCCAGAGGTAATGGGGAAATTTTAATTTTTTTGCCTGCATCCATCACAATTTTTGGCCTCCTCTTTACAGTTCCTAATACGATGAACTAAGATGCAACCTTTCTCCCATATCAGTGATGTTTTTCCAACTAGTCCTTTACCACTTCAATGTTCAGTTAATATGGTCTTGAGCTAACAGATAAAATCCGAGTGTTCAAAAAAGTTTTATTAAATTTCGGGAGGAGAAAAAGAAATAAAAAAAAAGCTATATGTATATCAATATATTTCCCTAAAACACTTTTTTTGTACTCATTTTTAATAACAAGCTATATCTCCAGAACGTTTTGTGACATTCATTTATAATTTTATCCAAAAATCTTGTAAATATTCACTTAACAGTTTCAAAATGGCCATTAAAAATGTTTAACGTTAAATTACAGTGAACAAAATTAATAAACGCCATTTTGAAACCGTTCGGTCAAAAAATACTAATTTACGGTGTAAATAGTTCTTAAACATTTGATTCGATAACGCTATTCTTTCAAGAGTTATATCTTGGAAATACAAAATGGCAGACCGAAAAGGAAGTGTTTTACCGTTTACTCTTTATATAAAGTTGAAATTTGACAACGTTTTTTTTTTGTTAGCTTGAAGAATATATTAACTGGACGTCCATGTGGTACAGGACTTGACGAGTAGCCAAGATTTAGAAAGACGGTGAAGTATGGAGTGCTTTGAGTTACTTCGTGTCAGAAATTGTAAAGAAGAGGCCGGAAACTAGATTGGGACAAAAAAACTTGTCAAGGCTCGATTTG
The DNA here is from genome assembly GCA_963513935.1 of Aphrophora alni. Classification (NCBI taxonomy): domain Eukaryota; kingdom Metazoa; phylum Arthropoda; class Insecta; order Hemiptera; family Aphrophoridae; genus Aphrophora; species Aphrophora alni. The sequence continues at coordinate 18,812,021 of OY740774.1, read as the reverse complement.
GATTGGAAAACTCGATTGATGAAAAAGACAAAGGAAAAACAGGTGATCAATCAGGATGGCCACCAGAGGATCTCTAAAATTTTAAGAAAAAAAAATTAAATAGAGATCATTTCCTAATTTTTTACAGGATTTAAAAATATGCTCTCCAATTTTGAAAAGTAACCACCATATTCTAATATAGCGGGAAACTTAATTTTTTATTAGAACACGCACTTAAGACGTTTTTATTCTTTGGTATTTTTTAATAAACCCAACCGTTTAGAATCTACTGCCCTATGAAAGATTTGAAAAGTAATAAGTAGCCAACTATATTTTTAGTTCATAGTTTCTATGATTTTTTTAAACTTAGGGTAAGAATATAATTTCCTACAGAATATATAGCGAACAGGCTATCTGTAAGTATATAATCTGCAGCTACTGTATCCATTCTTTATGTGAGGGGCTTATCAGATAAAAATACGTAGAATTAACTTCAAGTTCAACACCAGAGTTCTCGTACATTAAAACATTTCTCATAAACGTAGTTGTTGACTTTGCACGAAGTGAGATTTTAGATATATCGACATCGGTTGATCGTGCCCGCCTCACCTATAGTTAGACTTTATCTGTTTACTCGGTACAAAGCTGAGATCGTTTATTTTGTCATTGCAGCACGAAAATTATTTCCGTTTTGTGAGGTCATCTAATATTGTGACACTAAATTCACAAGGTTAGGTTCATTTTGAAATGTCATAAATACGTTACTGAAATAAGACCACGCTTGGTTTATCTTAGAATATCTTGTAGACGTTAAGAACAAAACTAACTACTGTTTTAAACACTGATTTTCACGTTTACTTCCTTTAAAAAAAAATCGAAAATGTTAATGATATTGACATTCCATATTTTTATTGAAACATTACAAATTGAGGTAATTTTGTCTAGAACTGTTTTAGTAACTCAGTTCAAACTTCAAACTAACTATTACGATTTGCAGTTTTAAATCTTTTATCCATTTTGTAATAACCACATCTCTCTATGATAAAACGCAACGAAGATATATCAATAGTTTTAATTTTGAGGATATCCGTCCACAGATATTTTGATATTCGTACAGTTTACACAATTTTCTTTTCCATTTCGACAACTGAAAATATGGTGTAGCTACTTTAAGGCTAGATTACACATCTCTTATAATTTCAATTATCTAAAAACATACGATAATTTTTTTTAATGTTTCAATAATCTAAACAAAACGTGTTCATAGGCATCTCAAAAAATGCAAGTTCGAGACTGATTTACGTCTTCAGCAGCACTATATCTCCTGCGTGGTCTTTGACGTTCTTCTCTACTCTCATTATTATTTTATATTGTAATTAATTCGAAATAATTATTTTTTTAATTTTCATCATTAAAATTGTAATTTATTTTATGTTTTTTAAATTTCAATTTGTATTTTTATTTATAACTATGTCTCTTTTGTTTGAATTGTTTTTTCTTCTATTTTTTTTTTTTTTTGTTTTTTTTTTTGTATTTAGGTTAATGTTTTAATTATATTTTATTTATTTTGAAGAGGTTAAGTGGAAGAAAACTAGCACTCTCTGATAGTGCCTAATTCAATCCAGAATAAAATCATTATTTTTTCAATAATTTATCCTCTACTACCACCATTCAACCTGCACAGTTCTCGGGGATCCTCTTTCTCAACATTGAAAGTTTTCTCTTTTCATTCTTCCGTGTATATCAAGTGTTCAAGACAAATTAACCGAAGGAACTTTACAAAATTACACAATACCATTTCTTCTTAGCTAAGTATCCCATCGATTTATCTATTTAATCTTATTCTCCATCATTCGCCCTCCTTCATAGGGGCCGTAAATCCTTTTCAAAATCTTCTCCTCTCTGATCCTCCTCACAACTGGCTCTTTAAAAAGTGTCTGAATTGAAATATCCATTTCACTAGCTTAATATTAATAAAATGCGCTTTAATCCACTTAATGAAACTACTGTTTTCTCACTATTTAGTACATCACCAAGGTAATTAAAACAATTTCACTGTTAAAGTTGTCTTGCCCAAGGATAACGTTTCTGGTATTACAATAAGGACATCGTTTATCTTTCATTGATTCTCAACATCAGGTTTGAGAAGTACTTGAAAAAAACTACAAATGAAAGTTGGTCAACTTCATTACATACTCGATTTCCAACCAATTACAAGATTGGACACAAGTGAAGCGAGCGGAAACTATAATTAAAACAATTACTGGGTTCACCGAATGCAAAGTTACGGAAAAGAGTTCGTTACACAAAATAAAATTGTCTTCGCAGCGATTTAGTGCTGCAGTAAGATTGACATAGATCTATCTACAAGTAAGGAAGTTAGACCATATGTGTACAATATAAGAGCGTATCTAAAAAAGTTATTGCACCATTTACTAAGCCGCGCCAAGAGTGGGTGATTGCATTACGTAAGGAGCCAGTTAGACGGAGATGATACAGAAGTTTTTATGCAACCACGGAGATGTTCTTCTGTAGCTGGTAATTGGCAGGAAGCTAACTGCCAATACCAAGAGCGTGAGAAGATTGGAGCGTTTAGAAAGTTATCATTATTTACGGATATGTTATGAAAAGAAGAAAAAAAACTCGAAGATGTTCCCTTTCGTTTTGTCATTTAAATAGACCAAGGTTCGTGAGAAATGCTAAGATAAAGGGAGGTTTGAAAATGGATTTTTTTCCCCGTTTAATTTTAATCAGTAAATGTGATGATGTCACTTTAGAAAGAAGAAACATGAGTCTTTTTTTAATCTATCATAAGCACGTTATATGGTAGATCACGATATGTTGGAAGAGAACGGATGTTTGTTCTTTTACGTTCCCACAAGTGATGAAAAAATGGCGACCGTTACAGTACTCAGTTGTGTAATAAAACTAATATGATTTACTGAATCTCGCAATGGTACAAATATAAATATTAGACAAGGAGCATTTGACGAATGTAGGAGGTGACACTGGGGAGTTATTCGTTTTCAATCTGCTACGCATGCGCGTAGAAACATTAACCCTTTGCGTACCAACGTCCTGATATTAGGACGTCAAAAAATAAGCCTACAAATACCAACGTCCGGTTTCCAGGACGTTCCATTTTTTATTTATTTTTATTTTTTCATCAAAACTATCCTATTTGGGGTTTATATTGTTACTAAAGAATTGTAGATTACGAACATGTGCACATTTATGCATTAATATAATATGATCTACGACTTTCCTTCATTGATTAATTATCAGCTATCAATTATCAGTTGTTGTGTTTCTAATACGCGTCATAGTGTAAATTTTTAGTTTTTAGTTAGATTTTGTTCAAACATTGTGACTGTGTACAGTTTTAGTTATAGTTTTCAGTTAAGTGACGTATTTTGAAGAAAAAAAATTTTTTTAAGCATATTTCCACAAATGAACGTCAAAAAAAAACTAAAAAAATTTGGTGAGTACATATGATTTTTTTTTTAATTTACTTTTGTTAGGAGCAAATAAATTATATATTACGATAAATAATAAAAATACACACATTAAAAAAAAATCATTCAGTTTGACTAAAAAATAAAGGTTTTATAAGCAAAAATGTAAAGTTATGCGCAAAGGTCTAAAAAGGGCCGGTATTTCTCAGCAGTCAGATACACAACTCACTGGTATTTTTCAATAAAAATTTTTTTGCTACGCATGCGCATGGAAACATTAAAAACATCATGTCTAATATTTTCACCTGTACACACCAAATCTCGTGACGGTGGTTCATTTCTTTAAAACATGTATAAACATCTCCTAAACCTCTGGTTTACGAGTACTGTTGCTTCACAAGTGAGAGGTTTTGGGTTCAACCACTGTGGGAGCTTAAAAATTTACGGTGTTAACCCATCACCGTGAAAAAATGGGAAGGTACAATTAATAACGTACTCTGATTAAGAATGGTAGAATAATGGAGACGGGAATACGATTCTAAACACACATTTAACGTCTAGGAATCGTAGATCCTTCAGGACTGTCGAACCACCGAGTTTAGTTCAGATTCTACAGTCTCCAAGTATAAAGGTTAAACTATTCTAAAATATTTTTTAACAGGATAAGGTTCGAAAAATACGATTTTCCATTGACGTCCTTTTCTAAGGTAGAATAAGGCAAGGTTATGTCATCGCATACCTAATTAAAATTTTTAAACTTAATTTAATTTGTTACGAAGTTAATTATTCAAACAATATGGACGCTTGAAATATTTGCGATCTCACTAGTTATTCCTATATTTCAAAAATGCAATAAGATAAATGTTGCAATACGCAAAATTTCTATGTTAAAGATTGTGGCTATCTATAGACAAAAACTATGAACAGGCGGCAACAGAAAATCAGTTTTATGGTAACTTAAACAATATAGTTGCGATTACTATAGTTAATACGTATGCAAATGAATCATAAACATCGCACAAACTTTCTTACATTTACACATGTACAGAAGGACAAAAATATGCACGAAATAAAACCAAGTTTTCTCTTCAACTGGGTTATCCTGCTGGTCTATACAGGGTGGTCCTTTTATCTTGACAGTAAGTATTACCTCGTGAACAACTTTAAATTTAAGACTTTCGTTTTTCATGGAATTTTAAAACCTGTTTTTCAAACTATGAAAATGGCCTCCATTTAAAAAATGTCATAAAAACTACTATTTTTACAGTGTTTTCAGATTTTATACCAAAGCTTAAAAACGTTTTATTTTTTTTATATTTTTTAATGAAAGCACTCGTAAACGAGTTTAAAGGTACTTGAATTTTTTTAATTCAAAGTTAAGTGCGTTTTTGTGTTACGATTTTTCTTACTTCCCAATACCGTTCAAATTGCAGTTGCACCAATTTGAAAATTTAATTGTGTACAGTCTAGTGTAAATACCAATGTAGGATTAAAGTAAAAATATTATATTTCCTCAACAAATTAAATCTTACTAATATAACTGTAATTTTGAGCAAGTTTTTATCAGTTTTACAAATTAAATATTTTAATTTTAGTCTTGGTTTAGTAGACTATTTGTAATTAAATGTTCAACATGATTAAACAATAGCAATTAGAGAAAATCCCCATCTAAAATTACACCAACGTCAAAAAGTCCATACGCCTTTTAACTCTCATACAAGTGGGTTAATCGAGAATAAAACAGTTTCAAACTTTGGTATTAATTCGAAAACACCATAAAAATAGAGGTTTACATAATGAATGTTAAAGATAGCTGCCGTATTGGTAAATGATTGCAATTTAATAATTTTGAAAACGGATTTTAGATTTCCATGAAAAAGAAACGAAGGTTTTGTAATTTAATAGGAAGAATAAAAACATAGTATCGCAAGTAGTTCACAGGATCGATACTTTATAGAACCAATGATAACATGATCACAACCTGTATATTAGTAATGATCTACCAATTTACGATGCTGGCAAAAGTAAACAACTGTTACACTATAAAATAAATTACAAAGTCTATAATTGGTGGCCTCATAATTTGTAATAGTAACTTAGTCCAGTTTAAAACTATTTAAGCCTATTGTCTATTTAAACTATTGTCTATCTGGAGTTTTCTCCTAGCCACAGAAGGTATTACCGACAGAACGATCTGGAATACACCAGCTGAGTGGTGAAATAATTGTAAGGTACGTTCCAAGTGGTTAAAAACATGTCTTCCCAGTCAAGTCGAAGTAACTTAACAGAAAATCGATATCTCTATTTCAGTTCTGTTTAATTTTAAAATAAGAAAACAATTCCCTCTTATTCCTTTCCTTCTATTTGATGGTTATGTTTATGCCAACTATTATTGTCTAACATTTGAAACTATTTCCAATGGTGATATTTATTTATTTTTTAAAATAGAAAATAGAATTGCACTTACCGTATTTGTTAGAGCTGTAGCACCGGTCAAAAGTAGAAATGAACATCCTATAATTTGTGACAGAGACATGGCGGCCATCTTGTAACGGTTGGTCCTGAAAGAGTAAATACAAAATATTACTTAAACGTGAAAGATGTAAATTCCAATAAACAATAATTTCCTATAAAATGTTTTATTTATTTATAAATGGAAAAATGGAAACGACATTATTTAAGATTAAACTAAGCTCACATACTTGTATATTTATATTACGATGACTAATTTGTGTTCCTTTTAAATTTATTTTTATTTCACGTGTCAATCCAATTTTGAAATTTAATTAGTCTAAAATTATTGTTAAATCTTCCTAAAAAACAAAATCTACCTTTTACAATGATGATTCCTCACGTTTTACACGTAGACAGACGGAACAAAAAACCGACAAATACTCGTTGTAATGGACGAGTAAATAACTTTTGATTTCAAGGGGACACCCTTGACTCATTCATTGTGTATTAAAACCTAAGATTTATATTTTTTTATGAAAATGTAAAGGTTGGACGTCCAACAGAGAGGTCAAGTCATCGGAGAGAACTGTTAAAAGGAAAATGTCATGAATATCTGACTCTATGTCAAGGTATGATGACGTCACGTCCTTGAACCTACCTATTAGAGTTGTCATCTATGTCATTTTTTATTCGAAAATGTCTCCATTAAGGAAATGAAAAGAATGAGAAGTGCCGATTGTGATGTATCAATTCTGTGGTGTTTGCTTGTCTTTTATAGGTTTTTAGTACCTCCTGTTGAGGTTTAAGACAGGAGTATAATTCTATAAGACAAAAGTTTAAGAAGTGACGGTGGGAAGCCGAAATATCTTATTTAGTTCTAGAGTATAGGAACTGTGTAAATTGAAGTCAGGTATTGAGATTCCTTCACTCATTTATGCTGAAACTTCGTCAAAGTTTTGGTACCTTATTCTCTCAGAACCCTGAAAAAAATTTTATTTTGTAAATTTCGATTGAAACATATAGATAAATTTATAAAGTGGTTTCATCAAATGTTTTGGGAGATCTTAAGGGAAATGTATATTGATGTAAGTCCTAAATCGTCTTTACTATTATAAATAAAATAGAATGTTTTAATTAAAGGTTTCAAAATGGCGGCCATTTAAAAGGTTCTGTTTCTCTGCAATTTAAATTTAAACATTTTAAATGGCAGCCATTTTGAAACTTTCTTAAAAAACTACAAATTAATAGTATGAAAATGTCTGCAAAATTTGGTGACGTATCTCTTATTCCATCTGGAGTTATATCTTGTTTTTGAAAAAATACAAAATGGCGGACAGACGGAAAAAGAAGTGTTTTAGGATATACGTTCTTATTTCACTCGATGTACATTACCACCTCCCGAAGTTTGGCAAAATATTTTTAAAATAGCCTGTTCTCAATTTTAATATTTTTGTGTGTGTGTTTTATCCTTTATACCCATTAGACTAATGAAGAAGGGTGTAGGTAACATATTGAGAAAGATAAAGCTATCAACTGGGCCTGAATCTGCGTAACCTGTTACGATCACTAGTCCAAACTGCAGTACTCTGCCAACTAAGATTCACCGTTCCCTAAATAGTTATTAAATTAAATACATAATTTAAAATAACTTTAACGTATTGGTCGATTTTAATTAAAAGATATACGTTTTGTTCCTTACAGGGCCGTAGCGAGAATCGAAGAACAGCAGTCTGTCTAAGCGGACATATTGAAACAATATTTAAGGTAAGATCAGCTGGCCTTCTTTTAAAAAGCGTGTTTACAATCAGTGGTACAAGTTACCCGATGATGGGAAATTTGCAACCGGTACAGACTTCTTCAGAAATTCTTACGAATCATTTCGTCAGATTGCTCTGTTACTTATCCTGTCACATAATCTTAAAAGTAGTGATGAAAAATGACTTAAGTAACAAGAGTTATGTTGGTTGGGATGTGTAAAAAGAATGGAGGATAGATGGACAGTGAAGACGTTCTTCAAGGGCAAACCTGAAGCGCAGAGAGTAGAAATATTTGAAAAGATAGTCAGAAAATTAAGACGAAGATTTAAGGTACATAGTGTTGAAGAGGATGGAGGAACTTCTAAAAGTGAAAAAAGGCACCTAAATCGATCATTGCGATGGAGAGTTGATTTTAAAATCGATTGTTCATGTATGGTTTCCTTCATACTACAACCCTTATTTTGATTAAAAATTCAAAAACAAGTTACCCATTTAATTTACACGTAAAAGGCTCTCGTCCTGTAAAAGTGAACTTCAGTTAAAATGTAGTGATTTTCTTTTCTTTTCTTCATTCCGACAGAATTCAAGATTAACTGATTACAAATACTTCACAGTTTGTCAGTATTGCAACTGTAACAAAACGCAGTTATGAGCATTTCATGCTTACCGTTTATTATATAAGTACTATGGAATTATAACCTATTCTACGAATTCCAGACTATTTTGTACTGAGGAGAATTTGTGATTTATCTGGGGCTAATTGTGGTTGCATTCTATACTTTGCGTCGTTAAAGTCTTTTGCGTAGTATGCTATGATGGTGTCGGAGGGTTCTACTCATTTTAAAAGATAATTTAAAATTTTAAAAAGGTTTAAAAAATGTTCAACATTGTTATATCCAAAAAGAAAATATTAATCATTGCATCATTCGTGTTTCCTTTTGTCTAATTTTCCCCAGAAGATAAAACAACAATAAACACTCGGATTTAAACCGACACTATATTTTTTCCATCAATTTCAACTAATTATGAACTAGTAAACGTATAAAACTTTTAAATAAGTTTCCAGAACTCTTCATGATTTTAACACTTTAAACGATATTAATCTATTTTCTGAAACTTATTACTTTATGCAGTTCCTTGATCTGTATTTGCCTCCCAACATATCTAATGTATGTGGCTTACAGTTTAATCAGTTTTAAGATATAAAGTGACCTTTAAATTTTGTCACTTTATTTTGTCAATTATGAAGGAAAGCCACCGTGATGTGACTGGCTATAGTACATCTCGTTGCACTCGGACTCCGGAACCTCCAAGGTTCGAGTCCAGTTGATGACGAGGTTTTTCCAAATTACGTCCCCGTTCTCATTAGATGTTAGGCAATAAGGACTAAAGTATCACAATTGGACCGTACCCGCATTTGTTAACGTCTTTCAATGACGTCATAACCTTGGTTTGACTTTTATTAAACCGCAGGACAAGGTGACAAACAGTCTTCGTGCGTGAAGGTCCTGGAAGACCTCAACCATGTGGTTGCTGAGATTAGATGTGACTATTCAATGCGGTCTATAAAATATGACGATAAAACAGAGTATCTTAAGACAATTTGGTATTTATTTATTACATTTTCACTGTCGTTATCTAATTAACAGTTAACAGGAGTTGGGAAGGGAGATTAATAATAATTGATAATTTTAGTAGTAAATGACTCGAAAAGGTACTTTCACAAAATGAGAAACCCTAAAAATGTTATTTAAGCCAAAGAGATGACGAAAAATAACTATTCTTTCCTACATTAAAAACCTTCCGGGAAATTGTAAAAATATGAGCTTAAACAAATCTCCAAATTTATTCGATTTTTTTTGTAGAAAAAATGCTTGCATACGTCATTGTAAACGTAAATGTTTACCAAATTTAGTACACATTTTTTAGAAAATATAAATATTAGGAATGAAAAATCTGTTAAAAAAGGCTTCCACGTTAGTCTAATTTCGATTTAACGACAAAAAAATCTTAATATTTTAAAATTAAATGGAAACGTTGGAAAATTATCCTTAGGAGTTATCAATAATAGGCGTATTAACAATTTAGCACTCAATAGCATGTAACATTGATACAGGTCACTAAAAGTTTGGGGTAACATTATAACATCTTCGACCGACCTCTTTATATAAAAAAAAAAAAATACCATAAACTTATATGATTTAAATTATTTTAATTTCTAATTTGTTTTTGAAAAGTAATGCGGTTGAGGAAATTCGATGATCATTTTTTCGTGGACATATTTGTTACAAACATCACTGACCATCTACCGATACTATGATGATTAATATTTTAAATTCTAAGTACACGAAAATTCCTGTTTGGGAAAAAGAAAGAGGTGAGTATTTAGTAAAAAGAAAAGTGAGCCTTGATTACAGTTATTAACACTCCAAGCAATACTAAAAAGGATATGTATCGAAATGGTTTTATTATGCTTCATTTAAATTAATTGATTTACTTTTAAGGAAACGCGGGGTATTTTATGAGCCGTTTATTTTGTTTAAAAGGACGCGTGAGGATATGTTTCCTGGGAATGTTGTTCTCCATTCGTTAAATTAATTACAGAGCCTATCGTATGGAATGGTATCAGCTCCTTTCAAACGGAATAAATTCTTTCACTCCACACATGTCACCATCTTATAGTACACAGTCAAATAATTCTCAGATCTAACGAGTACGCGTAACACGAAAATAAGACCGTTGTATAACACAAACAACGCATTTGTCGCAACCGACAGTCTTCCGTTCCCCTTTATACATAAACCTTAAATCTGATCCTATAATCTTTGACGCAACCTCTCGTCACGTGACCGTCGTGACTCGGGCAACAATGTAACAGGATGTACAGGAAAACAAATTGACTCGTTATAAAGTAAAAACTTTCACAACATATGTCTAACAAAATGGCGATGACACGACAAGCCATGTATGTGTATTGAGATGTCAATGTTTGGAGACTTTAACGGTGGGATAGCATTGTATCATGAGAATAGAACTGTAGCGGTGGGATAGGAATGTAGTTCAAGAGTATAGCACGATCTGCAACTATTATATCTGATTATGAATTACATTTAGTTATTATATAAGAAATAATAGTGCACAGACTTTCCCACAAAAAGGAGCTGAAAGGATAGGTCTCGAATTGTTGATTATGGTTTTGTGTAACTCTATTCTAGGATATATACCTAGAATAGGTTACGGTTACTATTGCAATATCTACTTTCCCTATAATGTAAGTTTCCTAAAAATAAAATCATATTAAAAAAAAAAGATATCGAAATATTTTCAAATTTACAATTATTTATCTTCATTTCGTCCTCGTAAGTTTGTCTATTTAATATTACATTCTCTTTCTACTCTGGTATATCTCATCCTTCGCTTCAATGCGTCCTTGAAAGGATGTTCTATGGAAGTGAAAGGTGTCCTGTTCCTCTTAACGGCAATCATGTTATGTCATACGTGTTAACATAATTAATTACGTTGTCAAGTAAAAACTGTTTAGTTTGATACATATTTATGTTATAGTTTATGAGGAAGGATAATGTCTCTATTACAGTGTTGAGTTCAATAGTACTGGAGGTTTGTTTAGTAGTTTGACGTATCAAGTTGTTTTTTATATAATCAAGACGTGGAGAAACATATTAAGTATGTGATATTAGCAACGTGACTTTATTGTTGTGTCGTCCATTGATGGAGTTTTCTTGTTGTTTAAAGGCGAAAAATCGTGTTGAAAAATTAAGAAAAGGATATAAAATGTAGATACCCAAACCCTAAAATATTCTAAAAGCGTCAGTTTCGGCAGAAAACAATAGTTGGTCAAAAGAGACCAAATACAAAAGCCGAAAGAGTAGGATTAAACTCAAGACTGATTGGAAAATGTTTTTGAAATCTTCAATTTGAATTGTGAATTTCCATATGAGCACATTATAGTCCTTTCACCAAATTTTATGTTCCTATTTTAATTAATGTGCCCGCTATCGTGCTTGTTTACTCAACCAAACTGTTACTACGAAAGACGTCGAAAATAAATTGTTCAGTTTTCTGAAGTCGTGAAACTTTAAGATCAAAACGGAGGACAAACTTACCCTGGACTTTGTAGATTGGGTAAACAAAAATATATTAATTTAATTAAGTAAAAAATCAGTTTCGACAACACCATCAGTTTCAGACTAATGGAGCTTTCGGAAACGTAATTGGCAGCATTCTTGTACATTTTCATTCCAATTTACACGCCAATCACAATCGTCCTTGTATTAAATGCATACACAGACGGACAGACAGATAGATAAAGAATCCTTAAACTTGATTCCACAGGTCAAGGTTAATAATTAGCCTTAACCAATGAGAAATGAGTAAAGGTCACCTCTGCGGTTAGGCCTATCATCTCTAAGGACTCGTCAAGGAATGGTGTCATGTATAGTAAGCCTACTGATGTTATTGTCTGATTTACACGATCAACCTTTTTAAGGCAAATATATTAATTAATTTTTTATCTATGGAAATGTTTGAATTTGACTTTGAAACTGTTACGATTATTACTGTGGATAAAATTGGAAACCAGATTTATCGGAATTATTATTTCTGGAAATCCACGAGCTATGAAAAATGTAGCTATGTTGTATCTATTTTGATTAACATCAAATTTTGAAGATTGATATGAAAGAAAATTATTTTATATTTTAGGTTTAAATTTGAGTAAATTTAACGTATACACTTTGTTGTATCATACAGAGAATGAGAGTGATATATGTACTAAGAAAACTTGAGATATAGTAGGAGAGAAAGAAATAGATCAAGAAATAAAAATATTAAAGTTAGAGAATAGGAGGAAGCAGTGTACAAGGGAGAAGGCGATAGATAACGGAGAGATTACAAATAAAGTGAGAAAACATGGAAATTGTGAGTGAGATTGTACATAAATAAAACACTTTTATTTTTAGTATAACCACAAATTTAATGTGTGCCCAGACAACTTAGCATACATAGTTTGAAATTGTACCTGTTTCTAATTTCTTATAGCGATAAAAGGAAGAAAGCAAAGAGAAGAGTGAAAAAGAAGGCGAAGGGAAAAAGGAAAGAATATATTAAGCAGGGTTTCAAGCTTGTTATAGAGATAAAAGAAAGGAAACGAAGAGAAAAGTGTAAAAAGAAGTCGAAAGAGTGGCAAAGAGAAAGATACAAACGAAAGAAAGAGAGAGATTGAGGTACATTAAAATAGTGAGAGGAAACAGCAATGGAAAATGTATTATCAAAGAAAGATGGAGAGCGATTGAGAAGAAGTAATGACAACTTGATCTAACTTCTACAATTAACTGTGATGCTTAAAACTCTGGGCTCTTTGCCAACCATAGAACTTGGCCTTCGAATTTCGGCGGAACGAGCAAATGGAACTTTAATATGACAATATTTCAGATCGTTTATACATGAGCAAATTAAGTTAACTTAAACTGGCAAGAAGATTGATAATGTTTTTTTTAAATATTCGGACATCTTGTTTTTTGTTTATTCAAGGGTTAAGTCCTATAATAAAGTAGGTAGTAAATTCGAAATCAGCGTACTAAAAAAAAAGAATAAAAGAGTTCTTAATTAAAAATAGTATTATGAATTTTTTTTCCTTCTGGTCACAAGGGCACAGGTGGACTATCTCCACGTCTAGTACAGCGTATCTATTATACATGACCAACCAGAAATCATCAAAATTCCTAATAAAGTTTTTACAAAACCCACGTTAGCACAGTTGTACAAAATTTTAACAAAGACACTTGCTTTGTTCAAGTCTGTGGACTTTGATGATGACCTAGCAATTAACTGTGAAATTAAAAATATACATAACATTTCTTGTCATGCTAAGATACTTCCTAGTATTCTGAGATTCAAAAGAGTAATCACGGCTTAGAACTTCAGGAAATGTTGAAACGTCAGTGTTCCCAAAGACTAGAATCACAACATTTCGTTCCGCAGACAATGGTATTTTAAGTAGCATCTCACTAGGTAGTCTCCAAGCAGGCCTATTGTTTTGTGAAGTTTTGTTTCATCAGTGAGAGATATTTTATTGCTCAGGCTTAAACTTGATAAAATTCTTCACTCTTACAAGAAGCTCAATCGCCTCTCAGTGTAAGTACATTAATCAGTCCTTACGTTAGGTAAAAACGTTCCTCAGACGGTTCAGAAGAATATAAAAGGATCATTTTGTACCAGCTGGGGTAACGCGATCATCAGACTCTTTAATGTTTACATGACCGGAGAATCATTTCAAGACTTATACAAATTTATTTACCTTTTGTATTTTAATTTCTTAGAAAAAACAAATGGAAAGTACTCATTAACATGTACGTATTATGTAACTATAATACCAATATCTTTTGCTCTTTGAAGTCTTCATAACGTTACCAGCATGACCCAAGAGACTTAGGGTCACATTCTTCCTTCTAAGTACTTGAACAAGTTAGACTTTAATCCTAAGATTTTTCTGATTACATACACAGCCTGCTTGCATAAATGTTAATTGCTTTATGAGTTAATGAGTGAGTTATGACCTCCATTTTAAAATATAATATTATACATTGCAGGAACTATTAGCTAATATTTAATAAATAATCTCAAACTATAGCTAGTTTCCTCTTTGAACTCTTGACTCCATACTCTGTAAAATATTCTTGGAACCAAACCGCTGTCTGGAGATTTCGAAATATTGGAACCTTTGTGATGATGTGCATGGTTCATTTTATTTACCCAGTTTTGGTAATTAATACAAAGATTAACCAGAGTTTGTCAACTGATTTTTTACGTTTCTTGGCAACAAAAAGTTTTTTTGAGATGTTAGTTTGCCGTTGTCGCCTGTTCATAAGCACGATAGCGGCTGTAAAAATTAAGATTGAAATATGAAATTTGTATAGGGAACTACAGTGTTCTCGTATTGAATTTCAGAGAAACTAAGTTTAAAACGTCAAAATGACAACCATTTAAAACAGTCATTGTTTATACTTCATGTGTTATTCAATTCCTAACACATTAAGTTAAACATAAATTTCCAGATTGCTATTCAGCATGTAATGGTAATAACCACCTCTCTACGATAGGAAATAGCAATGTTATTTCTAAAAAAAAACGTAATTTGAAACCCTAATCTTCCTAGAAAATATAATATTCCTTCCATACTGATGAGATCCGGTAGAATCGAGTCACCGACACGAGCGTAGCGAATAGAGACTTCTTCATGTTGTGAAGCCCACTAGAGCCGAGACTCTGGCACGAGCGAAGTGAGTAGAGACTTCTTCATATTGTGAAGCCCACTAGAGCCGAGACTCTGGCACGAGCGAAGTGAGTAGAGACTTCTTCATATTGTGAAGCCCACTAGAGCCGAGACTCTGGCACGAGAGAAGTGAGTAGAGACTTCTTCATGTTGTGAAGCGCACTAGAGCCGAGACTCTGGCACGAGCGAAGTGAGTAGAGACTTCTTCATATTGTGAAGCCCACTAGAGCCGAGACTCTGGCACGAGCGAAGTGAGTAGAGACTTCTTCATATTGTGAAGCCCACTAGAGCCGAGACTCTGGCACGAGCGAAGTGAGTAGAGACTTCTTCATATTGTGAAGCCCACTAGAGCCGAGACTCTGGCACGAGAGAAGTGAGTAGAGACTTCTTCATGTTGTGAAGCGCACTAGAGCCGAGACTCTGGCACGAGCGAAGTGAGTAGAGACTTCTTCATATTGTGAAGCCCACTAGAGCCGAGACTCTGGCACGAGCGAAGTGAGTAGAGACTTCTTCATATTGTGAAGCCCACTTGAGCCGAGACTCTGGCACGAGCGTAGCGAGTAGAGACTTCTTCATATTGTGAAGCCCACTAGAGCCGAGACTCTGGCACGAGCGAAGTGAGTAGAGACTTCTTCATGTTGTGAAGCGCACTAGAGCCGAGACTCTGGCACGAGCGAAGTGAGTAGAGACTTCTTCATATTGTGAAGCCCACTAGAGCCGAGACTCTGGCACGAGCGAAGTGAGTAGAGACTTCTTCATATTGTGAAGCCCACTAGAGCCGAGACTCTGGCACGAGCGTAGCGAGTAGAGATTTCTTCATGTTGTGAAGCCCACTAGAACCGAGATTCTGGCACGAGAGAAGTGAGTAGAGACTTCTTCATATATTTACAGCTGTGAAGCCCACTAGAGCCGAGAATCTGGCACGAGCGAAGTGAGTGAAAGACCCCTCGATCTACATTTTAATATTTCCCACAAGCTCAAGAAAAAACTTTTGGACATTACATTTAGAGGATTGCTTGTATTATATTTTATGGTAGGGTTGCGTAAGCACTATGATGTGCCCTTTAAAACCGATAATTATTCAACGATATATTTTAGAAGCTGGTGTCATGGTTTTGTTCCCCCCTTAGAGGTATATTCAAGGACTAATGTTGTAACAATTTTGAATTTTGCTCTTGATAACGTCTCCTAAGACAAACATCATTAGGAAGTATAACTGAAGACAACTATTTCTTGTTGTTTAAAGGTGAAAACACTCCCGGTCGTTCGTTATGTAAAATATAGGAAAACCCCCCTAGCCCTCGAACATCCTAATAGCTTTAAGAGAAGAGAGAGTTCTACTCAAGACTGCATAGAAGGTTTCTAGCTGGGTTCCCTCGGGGTTGACACTACTGTACTCACTATGGGTGGCCTCCAGAGGGGAAAGTAGTGTGGTCATGATTTCAGAATAGAAAAGTGAAACAAATGTTGAAGGTTAAGGGAAAGAGAGGAAGAGTTCCATCAAGAACTACATAGGAAGATGTACAGCTTCGAGGCTACTTAGGGCAGAATCACTGACACGAGCGAAGCGAGTGGAAACTCCTTAATATAAACATCTACGAGACTGGTTAGGACTTATTCGACGTCGAAAACTTGTGTAATAATTTTCAACATCACCCAATTTAGGACTCATTATCTGCCAATACAATTTAACATTTCTCAAAAAAGCCCAAGGAACGAACTTTTGGGCATTACATTTAGAGGATCTGCTTGTATTACATTATACGGGGTGTATATAAAGTCCCGCACGGGCTTAATATTTTCTAAACGACAACAGATAAATCAATAAGATTTGGTACATCAACACCACACCTAAAAATCTACTTTTTTAAGGAACTATCAATTTTCTGTCAGATCATGGGGACGTCCCGCAAGGAGTCAGAAGAAAATCTTAAATAGGAGCATAGGTCAATATGCACATCATTTTAAAGGGCTTAGCTAGCAGAGTTTAATGCCGCAAACCGGTTCAAAAAGGTTGATCCAGTACAAAATGGCGGCTGTCCTTGCGGGACGTCCCCATGATATGACAGAAAATTGATAGTTCCTTAAAAAAGTAGATTTTTAGGTGTGGTGTTGATGTACCAAATCTTATTGATTTATCTGTTGTCGTTTAGAAAATATTAAGCCCGTGCGGGACTTTATATACACCCTGTATAATGGGACTGGGTAAGTACTAGGATGTTCCCCATCAATTTGTTCCATTTTAAACCGATAACTCCTCAACGACATGCTTTAGGAAATCGGGGGGGGGGGTTATAGTTTTTTATGTCCTTAGAGGTATACTGAAGAATGCAATTTATAAAACAACCTTTTTGAATTGTGCTCTTAATGTCAAATACTGAGCTCTATTTGTATTTATATTGTTTATACAATGTTTATTTCCCTTGTGGCTTCTGTTTACTTGTAAAATTCTGTAATTATTTAGTGGTCGATTCATAAATTGTTAATTAAATCATGTCGGCTTCTAGGCATTGTTTCAGGGAAAACGATGTGTTAACTAATTATACCTTCAAATGGAAAACATGACTTTCACTTTAAATAATCTAACTTAGTTTATTTTAATTTAATTAGATCTTGTATAAATTATGATTAACCAAGATATCTGCTGTGCTTGGCAAGACGGTATTGTTTAAATAATTAAATGAAGTAAGCGTGCTTTGTTAATACAGTAAACGAGAAAACATGAACGTGTCAAGTTTGTTTCATGTTCCGGAAAACAATATTTCTTGCAAGAATGATGTGGTCTGAGTTGATTTAATTTTTTTTTAAATTTATAATTAATTATAATATATAGATTGTTTGTTGTAATGTTTACATTTTAAAGAAAGTAATTGTTTCGTTTAATCATGATAATTACACGAGGCTAGTTTTGTTTTTGGTGTTTAAGCGTGGAAAAACCTCTCAGTGATCATTGTTTTCTAATAAAAAAAGAAGAAAACGTAAAAAGATCACTAGCCTTCGAACATTCAAATAGTGAAGAAAGAGAACACGAGTTGGTCTTGAAAGATGAAAGAGAGGGGATCATAACCCAAGACTACATAAAAAGGTGTAGATTTAGCGAGTGTACTTCGGGATTGCAACGCCCATACTTACTATAGTGAGCCCCTGGGAAACAAGACTTTTTAAAAACTATACAAGAGACACTAGGTACGTGTATATGAAAATTGTTTGTCATCTTTAGCGATCTTCAGATGATCCTGAAGGCATTTGATGTGGAACCATCACTTTCTAGGAAACTCCAGGTACCCAAATCTCAAACAGCGGTGTACCATCTTGTTTGTAGAAGACGTTATCATCATACTACTATATAATATGAAAGATATCAGTCTTCCCAACGTGTCCTTGTATATATCAACAATGACAATGATATTGAAAACAATGGATCGAAATACACTATTACACCACTCCTCACATTGTCACAAACGGGATGGTGATCAATGTTTCATGGGGTCATCTTGTGAATATTAAACCTAATGGTGACGGAAAATCTCCAGACACTTAAATGAAGCATCACCTGACAAAAGAATTTCTTCAGGGCTCCAAATTCTTCCCTTTATTCGTCAAAATTGAAGTCTCTAGTCACATCATCCAGGAAATCATGGATGAGTCTTGTACTAATTTCAACCTCTGCAAATACCTTCTATGTCCAAGTTCAAACAATACATTTACATGGAATTTGTTCAGGCTATCCATTAAATCTTCAGCGACCAAATAATACGCATTATCCTTGGTCGTTTGGATTTATTTCAGTCGAGTACAGAACACATAAATGAATTTTGTAAACAGTTCGTTTTAATGGAGATTCTGTTTCAATTAATTCCTCTCACTCACTTCAAAGAGTTTCAGCGTTCTAAATATTCTACTGTTGTTGCAGAATCAACTAAAGTTGTCGAAAACATTAACATTGTGGGAGTACATTTCTATTGATAATAAAAGTATATTTTTTTCTGTTTCTATAATTATATTCTATGTGTTTAAAATAAAATTGTTGCATATATATATTATATTGTTGCAATATAAAAATATTGTTGTTATATAAATAATATAAAAGAATATATATATATATACATATATATATATATATATATATATATATATTAATATTAATATTAGTTTTTTTTGGTTCTATAACTTCAATTTAAGAATATAGGTTATGTGTAAATGTATAGCAATTTATTCCTTGATATTAAAATATATTTTATTATGATTTGCGCACCTAAAAATATTTATTGTAAAATTAATTATTATATTTTTTTAAATTATTCTTATTTTTTCAACATTTTAATTACAATTTAATTACAATTTTAAATACAATAGCAACGTTTTTAAAAAATTATTATGTATATTATTGCTTCTTTGTTTGTGATTGTATACTTAAGGGTAGATTAATGAGTAAATTATTCTTATTTTATTTAACATTTTAATTTTAAATACAATAGCAACGTTTTTAAAAAATCATTATGTATATTATTGCTTCTTTGTTTGTGATTGTATACTTAAGGGTAGATTTATGAGTATTATGTTAATATTGTTTTGCTCCTATAATCTCTATTTTTCTTATCCATGAATTACAAAGAATGTATACAATTCTTTCTTATACATTTTATTTTATTTAATAATTGTTATAATGCTAAATTAACTGATGATATTAAGTTGCATGCAAAACCCACTTACAGAAATAAATATTTGCATTATTTAACACATTCCGCACAACAAGACTGTACGTCCAGATGGTACATCTGTTAGACCTCCGACTAATTTACAAATTATCCTCGGAATTGTTTTTTAATTCAGGCTCAAACCAGTGGCAAAAAGTGTGGCGTAATTCCATCTCGTACACAAATTATATTTCGTTCTTCCACTCAAATACAACTTGATTATGTAAGAGTAGGCTCTTCGCGGTAAAAGTGTGTTTTGGTTAAAACAGTTCGCATATAAAAGAAGTTTTCAGTTGAAGTTCAACATAATGGACAGTTTGAAGTTCAAATTGATGACAGTTTAGGCGTTAATTGTATGTAACGCAATTGCATGAGCACTTTATCTTTCCGCTTAGATTTTGATGAAGTTTAGAATTGTTTTTGTTTCTGACCATTATAAAAAAAATCGCATGATTTCAAACTATCCAATCCGTAAACAGGCGTTAGTACGTATATGTGCGAGCGCCTCACTCTACAGCCTTAATTGCTTTAGTATTTAATATTGTTTTCATTTATATCTTCTCTCGGTGGTCTAGTGGTGCATTACAACCTTCATTTGATGAATTTGGCAATAAGTTTTAAGCTACTAACTTGACAGCAAGGACGGTTAAGAATATATTGTCTTATTACGTAGTTTAGGAGTGCAAAACGATGAATGAATTTTCAATTTTTTGTTTAAAACATTTTCAAGTATACTTGCACTGTTTGGATAAAGTACTAATTGCTTAAATGGGTGTTTTACCGGTTTTATCCTTTGTCAACGTAGACTTGCGTTAATTGTTAATTGCGGAAATTACATATAATTATACAAATATTCCATAATTTCCATATTTTTTTTGGAATATTCAATTACTTTGTTTGACTTCCAAATATGATTTCTTGACTGCGTTTTGATAGATTAACTAAAACAAAATGTCGAAATAATGACTCAACCAAGCATTGATGAGCTATAACTGATTTAGTAAATTTTATACCTAACTTGACTTCATGTTTTACACCTCCTGCGTCAGAGTATAGACGTCTACAAATCAGCCAAAACTGACCCTATTGGTCCACAAAACGTTAATTTAATTCCATGAATTTCCACCTGAGGACCTCATTTAGTACGTATAGACTTGGCAATTCCGAGGAATCTAAGCTGTATCTACTTTTTTGTATGTAGTCTTGAATTAGACCCTTCTTTTTCATCAGCTTTCTCTTAACGAACTCTTTCCACTTCCGATCCTGACGTCATTAGAATATTCAAGGGCCAAATGTATTTATTTTGAGCTCTTTTCTTCTTTTTTAAAAGGCGAAATGATAGAGAGGGTTTCCCCCTTTAACAATATCAAAAATCCATTAATTCTCTTTTACGCCACTGTCCTTTTCATGTAATTCTAAATTTTCAAAACCTCCTCGAACTGCAGATTCTAGTTTAGCATCTTCCTCTTTACAGCTTTTGAGCTATTCCTCATACTAAGTCCTAATCATCTCCACAATCTTCTCCTTATATGAACTTCTAATTTTTCTTTTTTCGCTTGAGCCAAAAGTTCCTCGTTTGTCATTTTATATTCAAAATTCTTCAGAGACAGTTATTTACAAATACTTGCAGCTTACTTGTTACAAACTGTGACATTTTCCACGTCTCAAATCAATACACAACATTCTTTGTGTTATAAACATTCTCAATGTTGTTTTCCTTGAAATATCTTTTTTTCCCTTCAAAATCTTGTTTTATTTTCTTTTCTTATTCTTTTTTACATACAGTCATTCTCTCTACCTGTGCAGGTTATATAGCTACCCCACATATGTAAAATTTCGTTCATCCTCTATCTCATTCTGTCAACGTGAAATAACAACTTGAAATTATTTTAAAATATCCCCTTAACTATTTATTGAACTGTATCTTTCTTATGTTCTATGTCGATGGTCTAAAGCAAAATATAAGAACAAACATCTTCAAAATGTCCCAAGCGACTTCCGTAACACAATACTCTAATAGGTCACTGTAAAATTAATAGAAAACATACAAATTTATTTTGCTGTGGAACTGTGTTCATTAAAGTGGTATTTATCTGTCTCAAATGAATTTTATCAATTGTAATAAGTTGAAATATTTTTATTGTTAGCCATATCCTAAATATCAACTTCAATATTTTAAAATCTGTGTAGAAAATTAAATTTCAGCTAAAATGCAGAGCTATAATAATGATATTTTTTGATAAAATTTTACTAAAATGTAGCTTATAAAGATTCAAACAAAACGAATTGTTTATTATCCGTCTAAACGTACAGCTCGGCAGTTATTGCTTATTACCATAATCGAAAAAATCGGTTATCTAAAAATCAACTTTTGATGAAATTTTGATTCCACATTTATTGGAATAATTTGGAAAAAATCAAAAAAACCTTGTTCTCCATCAGGTTCGTTTTTGGGTTTTTTCTCCAAATATACTCACGAATTTTAATTTAATTTCACTCCCTTTTTGGAATATTAGTTTTGATTTTAAAACATCAAATTACACTAAAATGGTTTTTACGACGGCATGGTTCATTTTCCTTTTAAAATAATCATTCTTAATGCGTTATTTATCATAATACGCTTTATTTTTTTACCTTTATAGATAACATTTTAGTAAATTTGATCAAAATCGTTAGAGACAATTCTGAGAAAATTGGATTTATAGTATTCGTAGCTTCTGATTAAATTATCAGCTATATTTATATTTATATTGTGTTATAAGTGTCTGAGAAAGTTTGTGCTCTTTTTATTTTAACTCAGGAAGCCTTTAAACCCAACAATTTTTAGTTTACAATAAAATAAATCTTTTCAGAGAGACTTATTCAGTAAATTTATAATGAAACAAATTAAATGAAAACCACTTGTTTAAAAAACAGACACTACACGCATTACTTCTTCTCTATGGTAATACTTTCCCTAGAGTAATCAGTGAGAAAGTAAATTTAAACTCTGAAAGTCTCTTCTACATGTTATTAACTCGGGAATGGTATTTTACAAATTCATCTAAAGACACTCGCCTCCAAATTGAAACTAACATCATTAATCTTCCGATACAATGGGAGGAGTAACTTCGGCAGCACATCCTTTACAAATACCAGAACAAATCCCAGTTTAAGATGTCAATGACCGGAACACCTTGACAGAGGTCAGTGTCCAGATTTGTATTTTCTGACCTCTGACATTGAAATCGGATAACTTTTATTAACATCTCGATATCATTCATTCTCATGTAGAATTTAAAATACTCGGATACGACCTCCTATTGTTGTCTATCAGTACCGACAGGATTTGAGAATATAAGTGTTATTAATATCAATATTAAGTACTTTAAAAGGAGAATAAATGGTGTGATCATTTATAACGAATGGGTGAAATGTGACAGTGTAAATGGTCAAGGATAAAATATATGGTCGGTTGTAAATAAAAATGAACATTTATTTCCAGACATTCTTTTAGAATTTGTATACATACTTTAGATTTAAAATTTAGCAAGTAGCGTTTCTGTTGTTCAAAAATCTAATGTCTTTTCTTTTTTCTGAAGGGGGGGGGGTTGAAAGGGGTTTTCTGGAGTTGAAAGGAAAAGATAGCGTTTGGGAAATAGACTGTTTATCCAGAACATTCTTCGTTATCAGCAAAGTGAATTATGACGGCGTAAGACTTGGATATAGAGTCACACACAATAGAGACTTGGATTAAACTTCCAGGGGGGGGGGATAAAATATGGCGAGATTCAACACCAGGGAAAAGCGTGTGATACTTCCTTATTAAGTTACGGTGCATTGGATCGTGTATATGTATATTCTTATTGCCAAACGCTCGATGTTTTTCATACACTGTGGTAGACAGCTTCTAAATACAGAATCTTCTAAATTGGAGTGTGTAATTTCATTGATGCCTAAGTTTCAGAGTGTTGTAATGTCGTTTCCTCTCTCGGTAAATCAAACACGCAGACGTTTTAAAACCAAATGGAAAGACATATATTGGATGACTACATGTCTAATTCGTGTTCTGAACGCAAAAGTGATGCGAGTAAAGTCTTTGTAAATGATTGCATGATTTGGAGATTTTAAAAGAGATTGGAAGTACCGACCACTCATTAATATGGAGAGGGTAACTATCTGGTCCTCGTTTTGTCTCTAAATGTCAGTAGAAGTTGCTTCAACTCTTACAGAAACAAGAAAACAACTTTAAATGACTACATTTGATATTTACGTAAATTGAACTAGTAACCGCCAAAAAAGTGTCTGACTTAAGCATACTGTGTTAAGCCATAGGGTGTCAGAAGGACATCATAACTGAGTGAAATCTTTGTAACGAGACAACATGATATTGCTGGAATGGTTTAAATATCCCTCAGTCGACGAGCTCTGTCTACACGTAAGCATAGACGTTATCAAGAGTGGAGGCTATACAAGATGAGTTAAACATCCAACATCTTATTGAAGACTATGTAACTGACAATCCCTCATTCAAGATAACGTCTGTTGTAGCATAATGTCGCTCCTCGTGGGGATAAATATCAATGAACTACATATCAAAAAACGATACATTCTAATCCATGAAAATCTTTTAAAGATTTCTAGTCAAAACATTATCTTATATGGATGACATTATATTAATGGATTTCATATATTACAAGAGTGAATATAAAACAGTTTGGTTAAAATTCCCATGAGACGATGTGTGAAAAATCACATTTTGAGCCAAAGCGATATTAGTCCTCTGTTCAAACATATCCCATGGGAATCACGCCCTACTCGTTTAAATATCCCCACGTAAGGGACAACATTTGTTTTCATGACGATAATACAAATATAGGGATATAAGTCCTATGTTCAAACGTGGCCGAGATGATTCACGTCTTGCTCGTTTAAAAATTCCCTTGTAGTGACAACGCTTTCCGTATAAATATTCCCTTGAAGTGACAACATTTGATGCAAGCACGATATCACAAATATAGGGAAATAGATAATATGTTCAAACATATCCGAGGAGATTCACGCCCTTCTCGTTTAATATCCCCTTGTATTACAACGATTGATGCAAGCATAATAACACAAATATAGGAGTATAAATCCTATGTTTAAACATAGCCAAAGGGATTCAACATATACTCGTTTAATATCCCCTTGTATTACAACGTTTGTTCAAGCATAATATTAGAAATATAGGGATACAAATCCGTTGTTAAAACATAGCCGAGGGGATTTACGTCCTCCTCGTTTAAATACAGTATCCCTTTGTAGTGACAACGTTTGATCCAAGCATGATATAACAAATATGGGGATACAAATCCTTTGTTTAAACATAGCTGAGGGGATTTACGTCCTCCTCGTTTAAATACAGTATCCCTTTGTAGTGACAACGTTTGATCCAAGCATGATATCACAAATCTGGTTGTACAAATCCTTTGTTTAAACATAGCCGAGTGGATTTACGTCCTCCTCGTTTAAATACAGTATCCCTTTGTAGTGACAACGTTTGATCCAAGCATGATATAACAAATATGGGGATACAAATCCTTTGTTTAAATATATCCCAGGGGATTCATAACCTTCTCGTTTAAATATCCCTAGTAGTGACAACGTTTGATGCAAGCCTTATATCACAATGTAGGGATACAAATCCTCTGTTTATACATATCCACCACTTATTTTATGTTTATCATATTAATTTATAATTTTTATTTTTAATTACGTTTTGTTCTTCTAATTTGTATAATATGTTTTGTTTTTAGGTAAAAGTATGCATTTACTTTGAAGGCGTTAAGTGGCAGAGAGAACCAGATGGACGTAACTTCGGCCAAAAATAAACTCATTATTCATATCGATATTTGTTGTAAGCATGACATTACGATACTTGGAGTTAAGTTCCGATGAAGATAGATATTCGAAGGAAAACATTCCAGTCGAATTCAGATGACATGTTTCAGTAGGCGGTAAAGTATTCCCCATCCTCATCCTGTCAAAGCATGACTTCTTATCCATGGAGGACACATTTCCGACGCCAGTAAGTGATATTTGTTGGAGACCTTTTCAAGTATCCCCGAGTCGTGACGATGTATAACTTGACAAATTATTCAAGGGGATATTATATCCCACAGGTAACAGATATCTCTGAAACTTTGATTTCGACGTAATAAATAATCGGCCAATACAAACATAACAAAGGTCTTGTCGTGTCTTGAAATATTGACCTTTTACAACTGAAGCAGTCCTAGTACTAAGTAGGTCGAACAAGGCTTGGTAGTTACTGGTTGTCATGGAAACGGTGATCTTTGTTATGAAGAAATTAAAATACCAGTGAAAATACATAGAGAGGTCTTTATGGTCATAGATGAATCGTCTTGAAGAACAACTTTTTCTCCTCTCGTAGAGGTCACACTAATATGGTATCTTGTGTGTAGTAAACTGTGTATAATGAAATTCAAGTTTTTGTAATTTAATCGTCTTTAAGAAATATTGAGATAAATACTGAGAGTCATATTTAAGAGTGATTTGTTGCACTAACTTTCTCAAACATCAAAGGGAAATACTAACTAAAGTAAAATCATTCGATGACATCTTCCCAAAAATTATGGCTTAGAAGTTATTGTTCAAAAATGAAAAAATGAAAAATTGACGCCAGTAGATCAAATATATCAATAAGCTAATTAATCGAAATTGTAGTGAGAAGTAAATGCTTATAATACTGAATTTCTACCAACAAGAAGTACCATAGCTTACTATATTACAAGAATAAAATAAAACAAAAGCTTAAAGTTTCAAATATTTAATAGTATAAATGAGCTACAATTGTTTCGCCTTGCGGCATCGTTGCCCGACGATGCCGCAAGGCGAAACAATTGTAACTCATTTATACTATTAAATATTTGAAACTTTAAGATTTTGCTTTATTTTATCCTTGAACATGGAGTTTCAACAAGAAATATCTGCTATTACATTAAAGTATATTACAAGACTTCATACGTGAGGCCCATAGTTGTAGTTTTGTGGGTTCAGTTCAGAATGCGCTAGTTTGATAGAAGTTGGAGTTATCAGAAGTGAGCTATTAGGTGGCAGCACTAGAGCCTCGAATTTCCAAAATCATTTACTAATTTCAAATCAATGTTAAATTTCAAATTTATTCCCAAATTTCTTTTACCTGTGGTATAGCACAACGCACAAAGAGTAATAAATTTATTAAAAAATTCAACACAATTGATTTGAAAATATTCCTGTTTCCAAAATAATACTCATAGTACGTTTTCACTTTTTCGCCTATATCTTAAAGCAGAAGGTTTGGAGATATGACATAATGTGATGTTTGTTTGAGTTTAATAAAATCTACGTTTGAACGAAATTATAATACCAAATTGTTAGGGCTGATTTGAGAAAACCGAAATTTCATATTTTGATTTTAGACTGGCACTCCTAAAATATAATATCATAAAAATAAAAACCGAACGCGTCGAATTAGGTTAAATATCTCCAAGTAGAAACTTGGAGAACTCTATTCCTATTTCAATTTATAGATCCGAGGGCCTCATACATAACAAAATGTATATAGGAGACTTTATATATATATATATATATATTATTGTCAACTTTAATTTTGATTTTAAAAAAAACTCATTTTCCATCAATTCTATTAATATAAAATGCAAGAAGTCCGTCGTCATATATAATCAATATTATTGTCAAGATCGTTATCAACAAATTATCATCCACACAGTTTCAAAATGGTGGGAAAATATTTACGAAATCTATACTAATTTTGCTATTTTTTAATATTTAATTAATAAGTTACCTTATGGTAGCATCTGTCACTTTTTTGAAATACAAGAGAAGCTGAAAATTGTCCATTCTCATTTTACAAAATTTCCATGGAAAGTACAAAATATAAATAGATTAGTGATTTTCAATATTATCCACCAATAATTGATTTTTTTTTTTAATGTTCGTAACTATGGAAATAAAAATGCATTCTTCTTTGGGTATGAAAAATAATTGAATAATCTGGTTTATTAGACCTGTAAATTATTAAATTCTTAACTACAAAATAAATCAATTATTGTGGTGTGGAAAAGTCAGATATAGTTTTTTCTAAATTTCTCGACATTTTTATTCCTCTAAGGAATAAAATTTGTCATTTATTTAGATTAATAGTATGCGCCTCATTTTCATTTTATTTTCATACATTGCTCATAAAGAGCTAAAGGAAACAAGCAAATTCGAAATACCCTGTACACAATCGTATATAGTCAAAATAATACAAAGTCCTAAATAATAAAGTAGTTACAGCTATAATAATAAATTGGATTTAAACACACCGACAAAGACGTTACAATAATATAACAAACTACAACAATTAATAAAACACAATCAAACTGGAAACCAAAACCACAGATACAAAATACAATTTATTAATGTAATCTCAAGGACTCTTCAACTCTGATATAAATTCCTGATCAGATTAGTATTTAGTTAAAAGATAAATTTCTACAGATAATTAAATAATTTTACTTCTATATAACGAAGGATTTTACTCAAATATTTTAGACTTGTGCGGTTCTAAATAAAAATCATACTTATTACGTATTTCATAGGAATGATATCGTTCAAAACTAAACATGTTGGGGATTAAAATTTCGCCCATATAATACATAGAGTATATTTTAGTAACTATATCTCTGTAATAAGTCCCTTTGTTCTTCTTATACGAGAGCTAAAAACTCTTTTTTACCAATTCTCGACCGTATTTCTTAATGCAGATAAGGGCGATTCCTCCTTATGCACGTTTAACTAATGTATAAGCACAAATCTTTTAATAGATATTTAAATGCAGCTTAAGCCTGCATTGCCGGCGCTATAATCTCTTCCTAAGCTTCAATCGTGTTTGATTGAAATCGAGTGACTGCTCTTAAGATTGATTTTTATTTACTACTATTTTTTCCTGACCCGTACTATTCTTTTATTTGCGATTTAAAATAATAGTTAAACTCGTTGCTTCTAATCTTTTCACCACAGTTTGGTCGGGAGTAGATTTTACAAAAATAGTTTTTATATAACAGTAGTCTATATTTACTCATAATTTCTGAACCTAATTTTGGAAGAAATGATAAAGCTGTTTTAAAATATATAGATTTTTCTTATGGCAGCTACCCCGAAATTTTTAGGTTTCGAAAAAATTATAAAGATTTTAGTTCGTTTTTTCTGTCATTCGATTTCTGGAACTTCCTCATGAAAAAAAAAGTTGGATTTTATTAAAATCAACTAGAACGATTTCGATCAAACTTCGTGGGACTATATAAATACTTCAACTGCTAATACAGACGCGTTACCCAAAGTGAAGGACAGCAGTGATCTTTGATATTGGCTGGGGAAATCATAAGGCCTCCCGTGCTGACTGCGGCACAGCTGACCCAATCATTACTGTTTTCAATATCAAAATGTCATTTAGTAAATTCAGTCCATTTACATCAACAATAGAGAATGGTATTTCCCCAGCATAAAGGCTCCAAACTATAATTTTTAAGAACCAAAACGAAATTAATAGCCATCGTATCTCCCCCTAAAAGCTATTTTGTGAATTATCTAAATCAAAAAATTTGTCAAAATTGGCTCCACACATTTTAATGAAATTTATATGAACTGTAAAGATTAATATAATACACTAGCGTATAAAATCAAAAGTAAACGGAATTAAATAATTAAATAACTAAACCTCAAGGACAACCCTCATCATTTAAAACTCGATTCTAATTATATAAGATTAAAGTTTATGTCAAGGTTATGGCAAAAGCGATGTTCAAATAAATATTTTTCAATATATTGTTTTCTCTTTTTCACTTATACACAGTGATTCTTTTTTCGTAGGCACTATTATAATATCGTAAACTAATAATTTCATGAAAAATGTTTAATGGGGGAACGTTTTTTCCATATAACTTGAAAATCTTTTTAAAGGTTCGAAAAATGGCAGTAATTTTCCAATATGGATGCCATATTGCCATATATGGATGCCAACTCTTTATTTTTTAAGAGGATCTCTATTTTGTGGTATTTACAGCATTTGTACAATATTTTAAGACTTTTTAATTCTTGGTTATTGTATGATAAACCTACTAATACTACATTTTCAAAAATTTGACGTTTGAAGCATTTTCAGGAGACGATTTTCCAAACTTTCTATTTTTTTAAATTAAGAAAAAATTAGAAGTAGACATAGTCTAGGATGTGTAAATACTAATGTAGGACTACAAATAAAACAAATAATTTGTGTATCAAATAAAACTTTCTACAGTAAATTAGTAGTGTAGAATAAGTAAAAAATTAAATAGCAACAAGTTTTTATTTGTTGCACAAATTATTTGTAGTCCTACATTAGTGTTTACACATCCTAGACTATAAATACTTACATTTTTATCTTGATGCAACAATGAAAAGTATGGCAAATCGACTCTTGAAAATGTTTTAAACGTCAAATATTCGAAACTTTAAGCGCCTATTAGTCCTAAGCGAATAGTTTAATCAAACAACAACAACCAAAAACACCATAAAAATAAGGGTCTCTATAATAAATTTAAAAGTTGACAGACATATTGGAAAATGGCGGCAATTTTTCAGAGTGAAAAACAGATTTTTAAGTTACATGAAAAGTAACAACGGTCCAGCATTTAAATTTTTTCATCAGATTAAAAGTTTACGATAATCCAATATTGACCATCATAAAAGAATTCTTTTTTTTAAAATATTTTTGATGAGATGGGATTTAATAATATTTTGTTTTCTAAATGGCTGTATAAAAAAGAAAGTGTAACAATTTTGCATAGTTTACTTCCAAACATATCTTGCCATAAAACAAAAAACTAAATATCAATTATTTCAAGATCTGGTAAGACGATATTGATCAAACTCAGAATTCTCAAAACGAATTTAAAAAAATTCAAACTATACCTTGTTTTAAAATACTTCAATGCGAGAAAATAAAATAAGCGGACGCTATTAATCTCAACTGCTATAGCCTACTAGATCTTGTTACATAAAATAAACAATATCTCGATCAAGTAACCCATACCTTTACGTACATTTGTGAATGGAATTGCAGATAACGATGGCTGTGGAGGGAAAGTGAGACCAAAACCAGCCACGTCGTTGTCGAGTTCACTTTCTAATCCTTACTGGACAACGATCAGTGAACAATAGACAGCTTTCGGACTCTAATGAAATCACTAATTTTGACTTGGCATACCATCTTAGAATACTAATTGCATTTTGAAGGTTAGACGTTATGAACTTAACAAAGGAACATTATCTGAATTAGGTCATTTTTAAGAAGGATGATCTTGTTGTTCATGAAAGTAAATTAGTTTCTTCGGACTACTTTTACTGTTGGGAATGTGTTGTCCATGCATAATGTTTTTAAATTAGGATATTTGAAGCTGGTTCTTTTCCAGTAGTGAGAATAATTCGTTACAGTGTAACGAATAGGTTAGTTAAGGTTATTAATTCGAGTGTTATCTTCTACCTATCTTGTCAATTTATTATTATTTAATTTAGTAGGCCGACTCTCGAATATGGAGGAACTCCGAAGCGCATCAGCAAATATAAATAGTAAAACAATACTATGATTGACAGAAGATTGTGCTCAAATTAATTAAGTAGATCCTAGGAGATATGATAATTATTATAATTTCAGGTTAGGTTATGTTAGGTATGTTAGGTTAGGTCAGGTTAGGTTAGATTAGGTTAGGTTAGGTTACGTTAGGTTAGGTTAAGTTAAGTTAGGTTAGGTTAGGTTGGAGTGAAATTGGTATTTATTGGATGTGGCTTTAAATTAAAAATTTCTACTCCCCCCCAACAATTTTTCTAAAATTTGAGCTTTCTACCTTTTAAAAGTGGAAACTTATCTATTTGTTACAGAATGTTTTTGGCACCTGCTACATATTTCAATGTTTATTTAAATTATTTTTAAAAATTCCGATTACATTTGGTAAATGTTTTTGTTATTTGTCAATAGTTATTTACACTTTTGTTTTTTCATTCTTATTTTTCTTTCCTTATGAACCGTTTAAGAGTGTATGTAATAAAATCCGAAGATTAGAGTAATAATATAAATAAACCTTTTTTTATAATAAAGTATATTATTTTACAATGTTTATAATAATTTCGTCAATTTGCTTTAGGCTATATGTAGGTAAAAATTACTAGAGTATTAATTGGTTACTATAGTTATGTTAGTCCCACATTCGATCATAAATAAAATTGAAATTATTTTAAATTGTGTTATATTGTTTATAAATAGTTAATAAAAATGATTTCGTCGGTTCAATAATTACTAATGAAAGTTTGAGAAATAAACAAGCTTAAATCTCACACATTTAAACGTGACACTCGCGTATGTTAGTAAACGTTGAAGAAATCAAAATAACTCAATTTGTGTTTGTAGTTTCGGTTTTACAAATTACTGGAAAAAATATTTCTCAAAACATTCATTTCTTATTGTTAAATTTTGTTTTTGTTGAATAATTTTTCTTCTCTTTAAAGTACAAGTTATTTTGTGAAGCTATAAAAACCTTTCTACTGATATCCACACATGTTTTTCACGTAAAAAAAACAAACGGTACAAATACATTGCACAAACTTTCTCACTCACCAAAACCAAATAAAAACTAACGAAAACTATTCATCATTGAAATATTTGTTTTACAGTTGTCAATCAAAAAGGTGGAATAGAACTATGTAGGCTGTCTTTTAAAAACAAATGATGTTTATTTAGTAAGTGCCTAAACTTGTTTCTCTTGTGCCATAAACGTATGTTCAGCATAAATTGTATTTGATTGAAATCGAGTTTTTAGTGACATCTGTATAATTCATTTTTTACCGAAAAAGCTGTGCAGCAATGTTAGGACCACAGAGAGATGGATACGATTTTACAATGTATTTCTGAAACGCACATTTAATTTTGTTTGCGACTTTTAAGTCAGTTTGAATCGTCATTCATCATATTTCACTAAAATTTCAACAAAAACTGTTTAGCGATATTGACAAGTTGAGTGTTTTACAACTTTTTTACTATAGTTTGGTTTTTAAATCAATAAATACTGAACTTGTATTTTCCGGTATATAACAACAAATACGTTTTGTTTGTACCCTTAATAGCTACATTTTACAGAAATAAAAAAAAAAACTTTATTTCCGCAAAAAATAAAAATATATTATAACACATCACATAACTTTCTCTATATTTCGTATCATAAAGTTTAATAATAATTTAGGATAGGATTATGCTTGACTTACATGGTTATTATAAATGTAACCTAACCTAACCCTTTAATCTAACCTATCCTAACCTCAATTGCACTTGTTTTGGTTTTGTTCAGAACGTACTAAGCTCGTTACAAACGCAAACTCTGACAAAGTGGGCTAGAACTAAATTTCGCAACAAGCCCAGTTGATTGTAGTAGGCCTACAAATGAAAATATTAACCAAACAAACTATTGTTATCAGAAAGAAATGAAAAATAAAAAAGAAGACAGACAGTTGTCCAGTTCAATTTTAAGAATAAATATCGAAAGAGTTATAGAAAAGTTCACAAGTTAATAATAACACAGGAAATAAAGGATTACCTGTGTATTCTAACATTAATTGCATTTCTTTTTGGTTTTTGGTTGTCAGTTGTCAAAACACAATATTACAAACACAATTTCTATAAAATCCACTAAAAACACAATAATGTCGCATTAAAACTGAAAAAAAAACGTAGTTCTAAGCTTGTTACAACGGCACACTCTGACATAGGTGCCTAGAACTAGATTTAGCAACAAGTATGGTTGACTGTTTAGGCTTATGAACGAAGAAATTAACTAAATAAACTTTTGTTATCACAAAAAAAGTAAAGAAAGAAGGTAGAGACAGTTGTCTAGGTTAGCGTTAAGAATATTTGTAGAAAAGTTATGAAAGAGTGCTTTCTTCGTTGAAAGGTGTTATTATAATAAATAACGAACTCTAAATTGATTTGTTTTTCTCGTATTCTCGCACATATTCATGAAGTACCGAGAGAAAGAAAAAAGACTTGCACCAACGCTGAGTGTATGTAAATAAATAGCTTTATTAGGACTTATATAATGTAGGTGTATTTTAGTCCACCAACTTAATTGATATTAATTAACTCATTTAGAGCCGGGGGGTTACATGGAGTGGTGATTTATCAGTAGAGAATAAGTGATTTATCGACCTTACAGGGAAGAGTATGTTGTTCTTTTTTAAGCCTATAATAACTTACCCCCCCCCCTCCGATATTAAGTTGTGATTTTTCCACTCAATAACCAAAAATCATCACAACCTATCATCTGGTTTGTTTGTTTTACACCAGAGAAATAAACTAACCTTACGAACTATTTTTATATAACTTCCAAATTGGGAAAAACCCAAAAACATGATCATGGGGGAGATCAAGCAATTAGGACAATCGTGCCTAGAAAACGTTTTAACCCTGAAAGTAGCAGACACCGGATATACGACGTGTTACGGTGTTATTTAAAACTGCAACGCCGGAAATACGGTGAATTTCTAGGCATTTCACAACATCGATTTTCGAGTAATTGTTTGTTTTCTATCTTATCAAATTTGGTATCAATTGATATATAAAACGATTGTAGACCAATTTGATATTCTATAGCGTTGACAGAAACAGCTGTTTTATTTTGTTTTAAGGTTAGTTAATATGTTATTAGATGAGAACAGTTTAGTGCATTTACCTTATGTGGTTTTTACTTTATCTATTGTATGTATTATTTAAAAAAAACAACAAAAAACAATGCAGCTATTATAAAAAGCGTAACTTCATTTCTCAAAACCGGCTCTGCAGATTCTGTTCAAATTTAAGTAAAATGTGAAGATTAATATACCAACCACTGTGTTAAACTGCAAATAGATAACGTTATGGTTGCGGTAAAAAAAATGTAACTTCATCTTTGTCATGAAGAGATTTTCAAATACGAATTCCCCCGTCCATGACATAAGATGAAGTTATTTTGCAGCTCCAATTTATGAAACAGATTTATCTACGAAATATAACTGTTAAAATATAATTTGAATAAATTAAGAAACACCAAAACGGACATAACAACTTCTACCGAATATAACATCAACGTTTATCTCGCCTAATTAACCTTGACCTCGTTGTATAACAATGAGTGGCAAAGTTTCACTGATTTCCTTCAAAGTACTTTGAAAACGAGGCTTTTAGATAAGGATGCGTGTAAATCCTCCGGAAAGGACGATTCAGGATCGGTATAATGCGAGATGATACGTGACCAAGGACTGGACAGGATATAATTGATGGCCAAATAAAATATTCTACGGATTTTATTACATACACTCTTAAACGGTTGAAAAGAAAAGAAAAATAAGAATCAAAAGTGTAAATAACTATTGACAAATAAAAACATTTACCAAATGTAATCGGAATTTTTTTAAATAATTTAAATAAACATTGAAATATGTAGCATGTGCCAAAAATATCCTGGAACAAATTTGTAACTTTCAACTTTTAAAAGGTAGAAAGTTCAAATTTTAGAAAAATTGTTGGTGTAAAAACACCAGATTTTAGTATTATTAGCTAAATTCAATTCTACTTCAAAATGTTTGGGGGGGGGGGGCAGAGTAGAATTTTTTTATTTAAATACCCATCGAATAAATACAATTTAACTGTACTGTTTAACAGCAAATAACCATGTAAACGCGAGGTTGCTGAATATTACTTCAATTAAAAATAGCGGTCGATCAAATCTTTTAAAAAATTCAATTTATTTCAGAATTTTATAAGGAGACAAAATAACAATAGGAAGCACTTTAATGTTATATTATTCAAGTTTGACCAGGAACTCTTAAAATTTAGTTTAAACACAAAATATATTTTTAACATATAATACCAAAGTTGAATATTTGACCGGTCGCCATTTTGAATTGCTTTATAATACATCCCACAAGTTACCATGTTTAGTACTAATGGGAAGTACAGTTAGTGATTTATGAAAATTCTTATACGCTCATTAAAAAAAATCTAACTTCTGTTTTACGCCGGTTTTAGCATTCGTCAATAAAACGCAGCATATTATTTGTTTCTTTAAAGTGAATAATAACCGTACTAAGTCCCACACCCGCGTACACAAGCATTCCCATAACTAGATCAAGGTAAACCCCACATATATGTACAGAGGCTACTTCATCCAGTTTCATAGAGATATGGATGTAAATATAAAGATTTGCTTTGGTTACGTCACTCCCACGCGTAATCTGACTTCAAACGTATTAGTTTCATAAACACACACACACACACACACACACACACACACACACAATGAATAGGTTGATTTGTGGAATTGCCAATACGAGAGGAAGTTGCACATGTTTGTAATGCTCTTTGTTAAAGGTACATTTTAATTACAGCTGTTGGTAACATTGTTTTAAACTTCTCTAAAATCAGCTGTTTGTTTGATCTCATTTAAAAATACGAGTATTAATATCGCGTCAATTAGTTGCATCCAAATAGGAAATTATTACTTGTTTCTATGGGATAAAAACTGTAATCCCATTGAAATTCACCAGCATTTAAGTGAGATTTACGGTGTAAAAGCTTTTTCCAGCAGGTTATTGTAAAGAGGTGTGAGTTGTTTCAAAATGGTCGCAGTGAAATTAAGGATGATTTTAGGCAAGGAAGGCAATCAACTTCGGTCATGGATGGCAATGTTTAAAGTGTTCAGAAATTGATTCCTGAAAGCGAAATAATTACAGAGAAGAAAGTTGCAACTGAAATTAATATTTCAGAAGTGTGCAAAGTATCATCTCCGAGCATCGGCGGTTTCGAAAAGTGTGCACTCGTTAGGTGTATTGCTTACTCACTGCAGAGCACAAAGAGAAGCATTTTTAATCGGCTCTGTAGGTTCTTGCTTCGTTATGACATGAAAGGCAGTGAATTTTTGGACAGAATTGTGACTGGTGAGGAAAACTGGGTTCATCATTTCACTCCTGAAACAAAACAAGATTCACGTGAAACGAGGCATGCTCAGTATCATCTTCTAAAAACGATCCGATAGGTTCCATCAACAGGGAAAATGATCTTGACCTTTTTCGACAAGGTGTAGTGCTTACTGAGTTCATGCCAAAGGGGAGCAATAATTAAAGCAGTAGTTTACTGTAAATCCATTAACAGACTATGAAAGGTAGTTAAAGGCCGCCGAACAGGAATACCGTCAAAAGCTCTTCCATGACAATTCAACATCCCCTCATTCTTCTCGTGCTACAATTTTGGTACATATTTGACCTCATAAGGCAAAAGTTCAAATGGGAAGTGTGGAAACATTCTCAGTATAGTCCAGACCTTACGTCTTGTGATTTTCACGTCGGTCCAATGAAAGAACCTTTTGCCAAACAGCGATAGCAATGCTGTTGAAATGTACATATAGTAGAATAAACATAATTACACAGTCTTTGTGGTTGTTAGTGTTTTATTGTGGTTTTGGGGAATTTTCTTTCATTGGATATTCACCACAGTGCTCTAGTG
The DNA here is from genome assembly GCA_963513935.1 of Aphrophora alni. NCBI lineage: Eukaryota > Metazoa > Arthropoda > Insecta > Hemiptera > Aphrophoridae > Aphrophora > Aphrophora alni. The sequence goes on along the minus strand of OY740774.1, from coordinate 18,774,801 downwards.
ATTCATAGATTTGAATTTGTGTTAATTTTATGAATTTTTCTGAAAATTGAGATCAAAACGATTTCCTTGGAATCTTGGTGCTCATATTTTTGAACATCACTTTAGTCGATATTTCATTGTTACAGTACCACAATTATTGCGATTAAATCAAAATTTGTAAATTTGAAGGTCATTCAGGAAACGAAGGTCTGGGCAAGTAAAAAGAATGAATAATGTTAGGTTAGGTTAGGTTAGGTTAGGTTAGGTTAGGTTAGGTTAGGTTTAGTCATGAAAGTAATATACAACAGCAGATATTTTACTAACTTGAACAAGTTTTGTTTTAGTTTCTTTTTGAATTTACAAAGCTGATATCTTTTAAATTCTCAAACAGTGGATATAAGAGCCTTTTCTATATCTACTTTTCTCCATGAGAAACACATTTTTCTAAAAGTTGTATTTTGGCTTAGTATAGTAAAAACTATTTTTTGATCATCACACTAATTTCATTATAACCAGTTCGATACTGCTCCACCAGTATGTTTCCCATTTCAGGATACACTCACGATATATCGATTACACAACCATTAAACATATCCCTTAACAATAGAAGGTCTCTTATATTTCTAAAATAACCAAAAGACGACCTTCGCGCACGACAGGACTCTTTCATTAGCCTCGAGTTAAATTTTCGTCGTCTGTACAAGAAAGTTGGTTGAAGGTCATTCTTAAAGTAAACCAAAGTATGTCACAATAAGTGGAATGGGTTTATATAGCGTTGTTTATCGAGGGAAATTTATTACGGAGTGTTAGTGTTGAGGGAAATTTAATGTAACGTAAGGGAATTTTATTGTGACGCACCTTCACAGAAACAAAATTTAACTAGAATAAATTTATATTGTAAACGGGAAAATGTGATTTATAGAAATAAATTCTTGCATTAAATGGTGGTAAAATATGGGAAATGTTAGGTCCTAAGGGGCTTTCTTGATTTAAAGTAAGATTTGTTTATTTAAAATTAGATCTTATTGTAGTCGCAAGTTACCTGTTTTAAAATAACCTATTTTTTTTCGAAATAAAATAAATCAATTCAAATGTTATCCTTGCAAAAACTGTATATACAATTTTTTTTTATTTAGACACAAATATAATCAAGGTTATTTAAAGAAGAGAATACACCAAATCCCATGAAAATTTCCCTAGAAAAAACAACCTAGATTCGTTTATAAGTTTGAAGTATGCAACACAACTTCCCAATAAAAGTAAATATACGAGGCTTTCGTAATGAAGTGGCTTTGACTTAATTATGTAAATGCTTCAAGTAGTGTTATGCTAATAATCAAAGACCTTGTAGAATCTAAAAATTAAATCTCAAAAAAAAAAATCCTAAATCACTGATTTGACATTATTACTGCCTCCAACAAATGTGAAAAATGGCAATTTTGTTGACAACACTCGTTAACGTATAATATTAAACTATCGTTCCAAATTTAAGTTATATTGTGTCAAACACAGTTGGTTAATATTTAATGTCATCTTCACGTCCGAATTACCTTAACACATTTTGATTTCTGTTTCTGATTTATTATTACGTACTACCTAGGTGGTAATTATTTTCAGTTTAAAGAATATTCATATTTTTCTCTTGGTTTAATGAAATGAAAATTAGGAAATTAATGGAAATAGCCCATAACCACAAAATATCTATTTTAACCTATAAAATAAATTTCTATATTTGAAAGCCTTCAACGCTGTAGTCAGCACGTTTAAATATCTTCGCCGCATTTTTAGTATTCTACTTCAGTCACTGTTCCCTAAACTCCCTCATGATATCGACTCCGTTTTTTTTTAGCACAGACAGGAATTTAACCCAGCCACTAGAGAAGCGGAGACAAATCCACTCACCCTTGATGTTTAGTGACCTAAAACCTCTCGGTCATCATCGCCTTATAAAAAAAAAAGATAGAAAAACACATAAAACAACTAGCCCTCGAATACTCTAACGTCAGGATTGTAAACGAACAAGTTGGTTAAGATAGATCTGTTAGAAGATATGAAAAAAAAAGGATCTAACCCAAGACTACTTGAAAATGGTGTAGATCTAGCTAGGTCTCTTCGGGTGCTAAGTATAGTGAAACATATTTAAAACTTTAACAATATATAACCAAACAGGCACACACAGTTTGCACATTATCTGTACATGTGCTTTGATTAAACAAACATAAATTCAAAAGAATTCCTCTGTAAAAAGTAAGAGGTGAACTGACAGATTTGAAGGTAACTAGAAGGACAGTTCAGTCTATTTCGGTTCAAGCTTACTTGACGGCTGTCATCAACATAACCCCCACTAACAGGCTCCGACTAGACATTTCAATTCCGATCCATCAAGGGAACATAATACATAGGACACCATTTGTCTTGCAACCTATTGTTCACTAATGATATGCTTTCGTTTATAATGTTCTCCTGGGTGGCCGTCACACTTATCATTACACAGATGTTCATTACACAGATAATTAAAAGGTGTACAAACATTACAAGCATTTTCTCAAACAGTAATACACTGTAGAACAATACTAACTTTATTTTATAAAATGCAGCCTTAAGGATCAACATCCTTAAGTTGACGTTGCCCAAGTTTATTAGTACAGGAATAAACCAATGTATTAAATTCCAAGAAAAATTGTAGTTCGTAATTGAAGAGCATAAAGAAACATGAAGACATAAGAGTCCTATTTTTGTGTTTTTAATTTACTCAAACACTGTAGTTATATTTGAAACATGAGATTAGTCAGGTTTATTTTGATTATAAATTGTTATAATTTGATTAAATTTTATTGAAATCGCTTAGGTAGTTTTTGAATAATTCGAACTCTTAGAATCCGTCTGTGGTTAATTTTCAACTTTTAATACTAACTTTCGAACCGCTATTTTTTATGAAATGGTGTCCAGAGTTCTGATGGAAAGTGTTATTATACTGTAAATTAGGCAGTATAACTGCTAATACAACGCCTAACTTTTTTATAGGTATCGACCAACATGTATTAGTGAGTTTAACACTTAACTAGCTTCGAGGAACTAGGAGGGTCGACGTGCCTTGATGCTTTCGGTACAACACCAGAATCATTACGATGGGTGCAGGCCGCAGGGAGCAAACGATACCACCAAGAAACCTTTCCTCAGCAAATGTTCCCAGACGCCGAAATATCTAGACAGGCTGAGCAGGTATAGACCAACAGAATCTTTCTGAGACCACTTTGAGCCATAGAGGGGAGAGTAAGAGGAAGCAAAGTTGGCGTAACGCGCTATTATTCATTTTGCCAGCCTACAGCGTACTATCCTGCGTAAAAACATTATTTCACAACCACTCTCTCTGTTTATATTCTTCATAACTGTCTGAGAATGAGCTTATGAGGATCTAAGATTTATAATTATTCTAGTTTTTGCCACTACAATCATATTTATATCAAGAAGCAAATCATGTAAACATTTGAATATTAATATTTTCTTTAGTTTCATATTAAAGTAAGTTGTTATTAGACGTGACTATCTAATAATACAAATAGGCTAATTACTTTAAATATAAGTACAGTATCAATATAATATAGTATTAATTACTGTGTAATCTGTATTAATTAAACATTGAGTCATATTATATTACTTGTGTTTTAATAAAGTAACTACAGTATTCATTACTGTGCATTTGCATTGAACTTTATCAGTTTCATAACTTTAGCCGTGAAAAAAACTGCACGATAGTTTACGCGTTCAAACTTTCAATAATTGTTTTGCTTCAACTTAGTAGATAAGGTAATAGGTATATTAAGGTAAGGTAATATAGGATAAGGTAAGATATATATAGTCACTGTTAAATTTTGTCACTTTTTTGAACTCCATTTACAAATTTCGCACTCGTACATTATTTTAAAATAAAATATGTAAGTATTGAGATAAATATCGAAATTTTATTGGAGAGCTCGTAGTTGGATAGAAAAAAATATTTAAATAAATGCAAATATCAACCATAAAGAGTTAATTTGTTTTTAGAAATGTCGAACTACGGAGTAATGTTTGCAGAAGGGTAGTACTCTGCCTGAAGGGTCCGCCGATTCGGCTGACACTTACTGTATCTTCGAAGCAGGACCATGGAGTGGAGTATGGCCCAGATAGTCAAAGGCCATCCAAATTATTCCGAACCCGTCTCACAAGGCTCGTAAAGTCAGGTATATTAAGTTAAACTGAACAGTATAACCCTGCTGGTTTGCTTAGAAATAAGACCACTCCTTCATTATCCTTTCTTCCTGTTTATATTGGAGGTTTGAGTACAACAAGTCTAAAATGACTAAGTTGCAACTAAGCAGCTAGTCTTTCATCCCCTTCTTAAAAGTAATAACATTAAGGCATGAAATCAAACCCATTGGTTGATCATTTCCTTTTTTGCTGTATTACTTTGAAAGTATTTGGTATATCAAAAAAAAAAATCAAATGTCAACTTCCTTTTGTTGTATTATTCGGAGGTTTTAAAATGTTTATACCATCAGCATTTTTTTTCTAATATAGCGGTCAACTCTAAATTTTCTTATAGAAATACAATTTCGTTATGGTGGTTTTATATTGTAAGCGTGATTTTATCACCTTTTAATTCTTGTCTATTTTTTATACATACAACTTTTTAGGAGCTACAGAGGACAAAGTACAGATTTGAAGTATTTTTCTGTACTTAAAACAGTTGAACTGAGATTAAAATTAGAACGCAGATAGAATGAAGTGAAATAAAAACGACTAAAAATTTGAAAATCAACATAAGTAAATTTTCCTACTTACGTGGCATGTCTAATAAGTGGCGATATTTAGGGAACAATTAATTAATTATTAATTTTCCTAATTTGTTTTAAATTTTCAGTTTATCAAAAATCTTCTTCAAATAGCGGTTTAATTATGGCAGCTTTAAAGTTTTAATTAGTTTATTGATAAACAAATTTATATCTTCACTTTTATTGTACGTTTCAGGGTGGCAGAGATATTGGTAAAAAAAAATTTTAATTTTAATTGTAATATATTAGAACACAGTAAAGAAAATTTCGCCCTATAAATATTTTATACTTGTAAAAGAAATCTTCTCTCAATAACATTATTTTTTTGTGGTGTTATAAAAAGTTTATGTTTAAAAGTTATTTACAATTTAATTTTTTCAAAGTATAAATACAACAAATCTTATTTTTAAACCAGCATTAAATTGCGAATATTCTAAAAACAAACCTTAGGTAAAATTTTCAAATTTTTCGTAGTTTAAATTACATTTTCTCTTTAATATCGTTCTCTTCAATTACGTTCGCACTTTAATCTCGGTACAACTGTTTTAAGTGCAGAAAAAGGACCTCTGAAAATCCCTAAAATATTAGTTTTTATTGCTTTGAGTCTTTGTAGCTACTAAAAAGTAAGATTTTCCAAAAAATACATAAGAATAAAAAACTCTTAAACTTCTTTGTACAATCTAAAACTATCATAATGTTATTTCTATAGCAAATTTAGAAGTTGCGCGCCATATTTAAAATATGGTTGATGGTAACCAAATTTTAAAACCTCTAAATAAACGTAAAAAGTTCATGAGAGTTTAATTTTACTTTTTTTAATATATCAAAATACTTTCCATGTAGAACAACTGGCACACTTATACCAATCACTTTGTATTTGCATCCTCAACCGTGGTTGTAAGCATAGTCTGATTTCCTTCAAATTAGGTTTTAACGTTAGTTATTAACATTTCTTTTACATCTTCATTATTTTTAGTCGGTTTAAATTAATTTATAGTTGTATGGCTGATATTTTTGTTTTCAAATTTAATACAATCATTATTTTATTATTTACATGTAAAAAGAGTTAATCACCTAATGACTAAACTAAGAAATATTTTCCATAAGAAAAGGAAATTAATACTGTAAATGATAGTCCTGCGTTCATAGATTCTGTAAAAACTACCTCATTTTACAATTTAGTGAGTTCATTTATTGTGAAGTATACTACTGTAAGTGCAAAGTTAATGTTTCACAGGGACCATAAACAACATTGCACTTTTACAACTTTGCTTTTACCATTATAATTTTACACTAATTCTAACAGATGTTTTAGCTGATCAGCTGTAATAAATTGATTAGGTTTTTTTGAGGTTATGTTAACATCTATGCTCTAAACAAATTCGCAGAAATTCTGCGCAATACCAACTTATAAACTCATAAATTGTAAGAGGTTTGTTGGTTGTAACATTTTTAATCGAACATTCCCATATATTAATGATTTGTTATGTATAAGAATCGTTTCTAACTTTATGAACGCTTATAAAACTTAATGACGTTCTAATTAATAAACAAAAATGATTTTTCCTGTGGAGAATAAATGAGAAGCCATGCAAATATACTACAACAGACAACACAGAACACAAGCTGAATGTTTCGATTGTTTTTATTCATTTCAAATAATTGCAAAAAACTATACTACGACACCACTATAAAAGTAAAATACTGTAGCTATTGTATTCTCGTAACAACTGTTGAAAGTCAAAACCACAGTCTAAATTGTAGATTAACTGCAAAAATCTGTTTTTAGTCTGTCACACAAACTAGTGAAAACAAACGAATCTGTCAATAAATTACAAAAAAACTATTCTGAAGTTTACTAACGGATTGAATAATGTTTCGAATCGAAGAGAATTGTGTGGAATCGATGACGCAATTCTCTTCAGATAAACATAAATATGTCAGATTTAACAAAGAAGCCAATAACTTTGTTTATTAATTTGTTTTCATAAAAACCTTCGTGTCAAACGAACGTCGATTGTATCACGACACTAATTTGGTTGTCAATAGGAAGTAGGAAGTTGAATTTACGTTTATTGAATTTTTAAGTTTTAAAATGGAATATTTTTTAAACGAATGATATGATCTTTTCTAAAAAAGATTTTGTTTGTTTGTTGTTGCTTATAAAGACAAATATGTATCAACCATCGTCGTTTTAAAAAGGAATAAAAAACACAATTTAACGACTCCTAGCCCTCAAATACTTTAATTGCGTCAGGTTTGGAAGAGAACAAGAGTTGGTCAAGAGACACTTAATAGAAAAGATGAAAGAGAGGTATCAAACAATAGACTAAATAAAAAAAAGTGTAAATCCAGTCTGGATCTTTCGGGATTGCCACGCTCGTACACACTACATTATAAAAATTAATTATCAAAATAGAACCATATTTCTTTTGAAGGGTAGACACTTTATAAAAATAAACTTTATAAATTTGTTGTAAATAATTCACCTATATTCTTCCGAATTTTTTTTTATTTGGATGAAGTTTATTAAAATTGTTATTCGGAAAAGCGGGTTTTCAAAGTAAAGGGCAGTTGATAGTATTTATAGAACGATTTTTTATGAAAGATTGTGGATTTTACTATAAAGTGTCTGTGACTGAAAACAAATTCAATATTCAGCCTGATTTCTCTGTTGGTTTTTATTTTTATTATTATTATTATTATTTTTTAACAGGTTTTTTTGAGGTTTGATTTCACAACCCAATAGGGGTTTAAAATAATATTTAGATAGGTTTATAATTAGATTAAAACAGTTGGTTTTCAAAAAACTACAAACAGACAAGTTGGTTTCCACTTTAAAGGTGAAAATGATGATATCCATATTTTTATTTCAAGTTAAAAAGTAACTGATGTGTGGTACTTTTAATGAGGTTAAATTTTAATAATTGTTTTAAATAAATAAAATAAACACAATTTCTAAAGTATTTATCAATTTCCGACATCAAGTAACAAACGTCACGACAGAATTAAATTGCCAATAACCTTAGAAACTAAAACTTGTTCACCTATAAAATACAACACTGATCACAAACTAAACACTAAAGAAACTAAAAATATACATACAGGTCAATTAAAACGACGATAACACAAAAAACAATGCTTAAGAAAACCACATAATCACATACAATCGCCTGTGTTATCAGTATTCTAAGTACACTTCAAATGACTGTGAGGTACTTCTTAACAATGTGCGGGAGCCCAACGGTAATTGACACAGAGCTTTCCTATGGCCTCTAAAAGTTTAGAATAAACAACAAAACTAAACTCAACGCAAACTTCAATTTTCGAAATCTAAAATGTCTCAAATTAACGACAAAGAACAATTACAAAAACGCCTAGGTCGGTGTGATAATGACTGAACCAATTTGAATTTCAAAGAGGTGTTGAAATCATCACGTTTCTCCAGAAGAGAACCTAATGTTTAAATTAGCGATTTCCCCTTTGGAATAATTTCTTTATTTATACTACTTGAACATATATATAACCTCTCCACAACAATTAATTGTATAGAAATTTATTTTAAATAACTCTTACAAACTAGTATTTAAATAATTTAAATATAAATGATTAATTAATTATACCAGACAGTTAAAAATCCCCATACAATTATCAGAAGGTTTTAAACAAGTACCAAAATTCAGAAGAACACCAAAGTCACGAACAATTTAAAACACCATTAAAGCTGTCTTTAGCAGTATTTAAAAATAGTGAGTTTTTTAAATTTCAGATGATTTTCTTAACTAACTGGAGGACAGGAGGAAATACATAAAAAAGGATCATACCAACATTCTCAGTGTTGAAAAATAGTGTTTAATGATATGTCACACGTCCAGGTTACAATTTAAAAAAATAACTCAATTTCAAGATGGCGGCCAAAATTTTTAAACGTCGTAAAACTTAGTACGAAGAAAATATTTATTGTAATTGTGACAAATCACTTTTATAAATAGGATCAGTGGATATTTCTCGAGTGTACAAGACAGGATAATGGATAAATATAAAACATTTCTTGATAAAAAGAAATAGGCCTAAACATATATTATCTGCCATTCTTCTTACTAAGAGGTTTATCCAATACAGCTCGTTGACGTGTAGGAACTGCGAAACACTTCACGAATTCACTTCAGAATGCCGACAAACTTTCACAATAAACATGAGCTATTATGACTAAAGCTACTTCGTGAGCATCAATTTGATGCAAATTACCGCTTGGATATATTTACGATTGCCCTTCACATTTCAACAAACAGAATCGTACCCATTCAAGATCCATGCAGCACACCATCGCATTGTGATTGCGGTATACTTTCCATATTGTTTTATTGTTTCCAAGGTTTGTGACGAGTTTCATACCTATTTAGGTCGCTCAGACTTTGGTCACTGTTTGTTTGACCTTTGGTTGTGAAAATGTTTTAAATTGTTGTCGAAAAAGGAGGTAATTTCAAAGTGTTAGAGAACGGAAAGTGTCGGGTTGTTCGTGGAGTGAGAAATTCGTGATTCTGTTATCTACATCTGCATTGTTGAGTTTCGTGAATTATTTTGTTTTTGTGTACGTTCTTTACACTAAATACATGTTCACTCCATGTAAGGCTGTAGGCCTGTATCTCTAAAACTACTATTTAATTTTTTGAGGGAATTTAATTAACATATTTTAAATTTAATTAACGTCGGTATAAATAAAAAAACTACCTTACAGACCTTAGCACAAAATCAAATTTGAATAAAGATAAACTTTATTGGAGAACTGATTTTATTAAAACGGGTCTATCAATTTTGATACAATTTTATTAAAATGTAAGGTTATAAAAAAATCGTATTAACTTAAAAATATCACTTCAGGAGTACAAACGGGGTAGGTGGGGTGATTGAAATTAATTTCTGTATTTTTCAAAGTCCACAAAAATGATTTTTTCTTTCTTTTTTTCTTGGTTTTTCAGATTTGTTGAGGTCATAAATCTTTACTTGCCACTCAATTTTAATCAAAATTGTTTGCGCTAATTTGTTCAGATTAATATTTTTACGACGGCGTCGGTGGTTAACGTTTCTTGTTTTTAATCATAGGAAACTTAATAATCCTATATGACACTTTTTTAATGATAGGAAACTTAATGATCCTAAATGATACTTTTCTTAATAGAAAACTTGACGATTCTAATTATTATTTTTAATAACAAGAAACTTAATGTTCCTAAAGGTAATTTTTTAATGATAGGAAACTTAATGATCCTAAATGATACTTTTCTTAATAGAAAACTTGACGATTCTAATTATTATTTTTAATAACAAGAAACTTAATGTTCCTAAAGGTAATTTTTTAATGATAGGGAACTTAATGGTCCTAAATGATATTTTTTTAATAATAGGAAACATAATAAGTTTTAATGATACTTTTTTTTAATAATAAAAAACATAACGATCTTAAATGATACTGTTTTTAATAATAGGAATCTTAATGAACCTCTTTTCTAGTCCCATTATACTTCAAATCTGACATATGGATGAAAAAATCCTACATGGACATTTTGATCTATTACGCAAATGTCTCATTATAATGTAAAATAGAGTTGATTACGATAATAAAAAACCTAAAATCGCTTATTTTAACTGCCACAACGATTTCTAATACATTTTGACAAAATTTAGTTCCTAGATTTTTTAAATGAAACCTATTATCTCTCGAAAAGAAATTACTAGGAAGTTACCTGAAAGAATATTTTAAATATTTTTTCAAACTGTAAAGAAAATAAAGCTCCAATTGAGAAGTAAAAACCAAAAACATAAATTAAAATTGAACGACGGAAATACATTTTTTGTCATATTTGCGAAGAATACTTTTCATTTTTTGTTCACTCTTATCTCAATCTAGTTTCAATTTGTTTGTCGTTTAAGCAATTATATTTTTAATATCATAATTATAATAAAATAGAGTATTTTCTTTAAATTGTTATAACATAACTACTTTTTTTGTACTTAAAAATAGGGACAAATAATTTAATATTTCAAGTATTTAGTTGCTCATGTATATCACATATTTTGTCTGTCTGAGATTAAAGCTTGAATTTTATTAATTTTTATTACTCTCCAACATAAAAAAGAAAGTTATGTGATAAGTAAAAAAGAAAAATCCGTTTTGAGGTTTCAAACCCAATACATTTTTGAATGATATCTGTTGTGGTCTGTCACTTTTGTTGTGTTTTACAAGTGGGCCAATTTTTTATTCAAGTCGACATATTTCAGCCTTTATTTAAAACGCTTATTGTCTTCTTTCATTTTTTTTTCTTTTATCTAAATTTTTTGATAGCTGCCAGAAAACCAAAAGTAAAAAAATACAATTGTTTATTATATTTTGCAAAAAAAAATGTATATTTTGATCATTTAATATGTTATTACCAACTTCCCCCCCACCAAGAAAAAAATTTAGGAAGTCATCATTAAAAAAAAAAAAAAAGTGGAGTCTCTATAATAGCCAGATTCCGTTCAATTGGCGATATGTAAAAATTAATGACCCCATTATGATGAATAATAATTAAAAGAAAATTACAGTTCAGGAATAATTAGGTAAAAACAAAATTTTACCTTGACTGTTGTCGTTAAAAAGTAATTTTATTCAAATAAGAATTACTCCAAGGACGAGTAATTATTATTGAAATAAATAAATATATTCCAATATTTTTGTTTTAACTTTCACAAAAAAATACTAAAGTAGGACTTTAATATAACAACTTATATCGTATGTACATGAAAAGAAACTCAGGAAAAAAAATCATTCTTCTTTTTCTTACTCATAAATAAGTAACATTACAAATATTTTTAGAAGGGTAGTGGTATCATTTTGTATTATTAGTTGGTTCTGTGAATGGATTTAAGAAAAAATCTAGTGTAATGTTTATCACAGTTTTTTTAAATACTTATTGGATTATTAGAAATAATTGTTTTAAGTCAAGAAAGTTACGTCTAACAACTGGTTATTGGTTAATGTATAAAGAGATTAGTCCCTGATATATCAAAGTCCGAAATTTGGCAGAAATGCAATAACACCACGTCAAGTGTTATAATGACCTCTAAAAAATGTAAAATAGGTAAATACTATTCAAGGTCAAACCTGAACTAATTTACAAGGTAAAGTATTGTACAGAGAGCAAGGCTTAATAAAGGTTGTTAATTGTAAAATAAACATATCGCAAACATTGTAGAAACTTTCATACAAAACTATACGCAATATCAAATACCAACTAAGGCCAAGCCAAAAATTTCTAATTTTTTATAATACGTTAAAGATTTTGATCAAATTTTGTGTGATGAATGAATTGATTCAGGAGTTATGTGTAATGTGTGAAGTCTAAAACGAACCCTACGATACGAAGGTAAGTAGGTATATCGACAAATTACACAATTCGTAATTATGTTCGACTTTGCTGTTTAGTACATTGTTTTAGGTTATAAATATTCATATTTCTGCAATTTGGATAAAATCGTTTCTTTTGATTCTGATATACTCCTACTTTTATGTTTAAGGTTATTTCCCTTTTTCAACCGACCTCACAAATAGGTACTTTTAAGGGAGATAATAAAAATTTTGTAAGTTTTTTTATTCATAGAAACTCAATTTGAGTAATATCCGATTAAAATTGATTTAAGTGATTTCGAAAAATTCGAATTCAGTGTTTAGTCAAGAAAATAACTCTAAATTTTGTAATTGTATAAGAAAATATTTGTAGATATTATGGAAACATCCCTGAATTAAGGGTTTTAGATTAAACCTCAGCTCAAAGTCAGACGACAGATTTTTAAGTTTCGAAAAATGAAAAACACCTAAAAACATTAAACAAATTTATCTACATACCAAATTTAGTTTAAACTGTACAGTAGAGAATGGGCATACGATAAACAAAGATAGTTTCAATCCATTTTAGTTAGCTTAAAATATCTAAAATCTAATATTTCTACCAACAAAACAAAACAAAAATTTTGTTCTTAAAAGTAATTGTGGTCAAACTGTAGGTAATGCTTTCAAAGTACACAAATGTGATTCGTTTTTCAATAAGATAAAATTAACTTGAATTTTGTTAGTATAAATAGAAGACGTGTTATAACGTAAAATTTTAAAATACAGGTTGTAAATCTTACCAATTAGAATCAAAACCCAGCCTTAACACTCACCTGGAAAACACAAACATAAGAATCTAATAAAAATATTAAAATTATAATTTTAATTTATATTTTTTAATAAATAGTGCACAAATAAAGCTATAAATCTCTCACCCACCCACATTTTAAACTATTGACTAAACAAACAAAAAATTATCGTTACACCGAGCCTCCGAAACTTTGGTCTAAAAATAACAATAAAACATTGACAAAGTCGTTTATTGACTTTGATTATCGTCAAAAAGATATTATGGAAGTTGTGATTTACAACTTTTAAAAGCTCAAGCAGAAAAAAAGAGAATTTATAATTAAGGAGTAGTTTCGAAAACACCTAGGTGGGTAAATTTAGTATTTTTCAAATTTCCTCTGAAACGCAAGATTATTTTGTATTTGATTAACACTCTAATTTAATTCTTAATCCTTCCTATTTAATCCAAATATATTCACAACTATTTATAATAACTTTGAAATATTTGACCTTCTAGATGATGTTAATTTTGTTTCCTGACAGATAATTCCTAAACCGAAATTTTGTGGTAGGTAGCAACTAATGTGTTTCATTGCATTCTTAAGATGTTTTTTACAGTATTCTTTTATTGCAATTTAGAAAAAAATAAATCTAAGTTATTTAGGCCATTTTTGAGGTAAACAATTTTATTGTTGTGACAAAACATTCAAATTTCTATTTAGAAACTTGCAAAATATTGGTATGTTTCCTTGAGACTAAAAATGGCCAATAATAAATGCCATTGTGAAAAACGCTCCTTCTTTTAGGCAGTGCAAGTACGACAGACAGACAGAAATCACTGTGTTAAAAATTTCAACGAATAGTTTTTATATCCTTAGAAAACTATATTTTCACTACTTGTCGTTCTGTGACAGCAGGTAAATCGATACTTTGATAAATCGAATTAATTTTTGCCTTCTGGTTTTGTCTATTCTCTTTGTAAATATCAGCTGTTTTTAAAAAGTATAACTTGATTAAATATTAATGTACGGTTAAAATAACGTAAAAAGTTTTTAAATAGTTTCTAACATTTTAACAATTTGTCTTAAAATAAATGTTTATACATCGTAAATAATAACAAAAAAGAGAGAAAATAACGTAATGACGTGTAATTAAATATACAACCGTGGATCTTTCCCTACCTCAATATATTATATGATTCTATTTATATAATTAAACAAATCTCGCTATTTTCTTTATCTACATTTACAATGTTCAACTCTTAATTTCGTAACAAAACATTTCCACTCTGTTTTATTACAATACGCCGACAAATATCCGGGTTTCTCAAATGCAAGTCATTCGTACACCATATGCAACAACATTATTTACATTCATTGTCTATAATTTGTTTAATAATAAGCTTTAGAAAGCCTAATGGTGTATTAGAAACACTAATAGTACAATTAACTCAGGGCAATTAAAAACCCATGTTGATGAAACTATCTGGGTATATTTTGTAACAAGTGATTAGAGTTTTATTGCAAAGTTGAGTAACGTCGGATTTACGAGTAATTTTAATAATTGAAGGTACTTCGTTTCTATCCAATGGTTAAAGTCTTCAGTATCTGTTTTGTTAAATCGGAGATTTTAATGATTAGGTGAACAACTTTAAACTATTGATAGGTGTAACTGGAAAATGTGTGTTAAAAAAAATTGCAAAGGTTTACCGTTCATACAACAAAATATAAAAACAGTTAAATATCTTTATCACAAACCCACATCTAAAATTAAGAGAATTCGTCACGATCGCTTTAAAAAAATTACTCAGAGTATTCTAAATTAATTAAAATCATCAATTGAATTGAAAGAATATAAACTTCAATATATGCTGACTTCAAAAAAGTGTTTTTCACCGTATACAACGGTTTTTCATCGTTTTTCGTGTCCTATAATATAGCTCTAGAAAAGGGAACATGAACCATGAGCACCAATTCAGATTGATGAAGTTTGAAGGTTTGTAACCCTAACCTAAATGCTTAATAACAAGTCTTGAATTACGATTCGTCAGTAGTTTGGGGAAACCCAAAACATTTTCATTTGATCTGTTGATTTTTTCATTTTACTTGTGGGTTTTGCACATTTGTTTAGTTTATATAATTTCACGTTTCTTCGCAATTCGATTGAAATAGTTTTAACCGATTTTGAAGTAGGTCAAGTAGAGATTTTAAAACAGTATAAAACCTCACTTTTACGTTCCTCTTGGAAATATGGCAATCATTTTGATAGAGACTTCATTTGGGCAAAGTTTGATGGATATAGTTAAAGTTGATTTTGAATTATCCAAAACAAATTAAATAATTTTCGAAAAAAATCGAACCGTGTGATGTACACTTTGGTGCACATAATAATTTTTGGAGTCAGCTATTCTTAAAAAGGATAACCTATATCCGAAAAGCGATTTTAATGAAATATCACTGTCATATTTTCAATACACTAGTTTCCCTATTTAGGAAACTAAAATTTATTGGGAAACATATCGAAAAATTTAATTAGTTTTAAAAAATTAGGAAAAACATTATATAAAAAATAAACAAGTGCAAAATACAAGTTGACAAATATAATAAAAACTAAACTGTTTTTACATGTAAAAACTTAATAATAATTTTCAAACGTTTAGAAGATTATAACAGGCAACATACATGTACATAGGTAACAAAGAACAGATTTAAAACACGACTAAACAGTACATAACCAACAATTTTAGAAAGAATATTGCAAATAATCAATTCTATACCCTGAAATCGTTTTCCACGTCTATCACTGTGCTCCATTCAATAACTAATTTAATACTCCATTATATGTAACACACATATGTAACATATGATCGTTTGATGCGATATATGGACTCTGAACACATAACAAACTGAACGCGGAAATACTGTTGCTGTAGAATCATAACCTGTCAAATTATAGTTATTACACATCCATTAGTAGCCACGCGCAGTCTCAACAATGATCCTTCTTTGAAACTATTTTGCAAGAACTGTTCCATTAGTTGGCTTCAACAATGGACACGCCTATGTCGGCACGTTAAGAAAACATTACTTCGGTGCCCGATACAATCTGGTTTTATTTTTTGTTGCTACAATCGTCCTACGAACCAAACAAAACACGTTTTACTTTATCAAAGTTCGGTGATGGTGAAACAAAATAGCGTTACGATGTCATGATACCGTATCCTGACTTTGTGTTAAAAATATTGCCTAAAGATCGCAGGTATAATATTTCTTTGTTTTTCTTCTTGTTGTTTAAAGACGATAAACCTCTCGTTATAAAAAAAATAAAAGAGAATAAAATAAAGACCCCAAGCAAACGAATGCTCGATTAGCGTCGGGAGAGAACATAAGTTGCTCAAAGAGAGACCTGATAGAAGAGGGAAAGCAAACGGAAACTACATGAAATAATGTGAAGATGCAACTAAAGTTTCTCGGGTTAGCCCTGTTATACAGACTCACATAGGTCCTAGATCACGTAGAAACACCAGAAAACTTGTCTCGACCTGTTGCCATTTTTAATTTTTACGACCTTTTTTCATATTATACGAGAAACCTAGTTCAAATACTAAACTACAATAATATTTCTATAATTATACCTATATAGTTTTGAGGTTTTAATAAGTTTTTTTATAAATTATAAATCTCTTATTTTTTATCCTAAAAAACATGTTTGATCATAATTAGATATTAAAGCTGAAAAAAAAACTTATTTTAAAACGTTGTACAATGTATGTATGAAAAATTACCCCCACATATCCAAAAGTTTCTATTACTAGAACTATTTTAGCCGGCTATAATCTAAGTGCAAAGTTAGGTTTTTACAAATTATGTTTTTTAGTTATTTTTAGTTATTTAAATCTGCACTTTTGTGGTAAGGTGTAAAATTTTCAGTAGCAAAAAACAATAAATCGATTTTTAAATATAAAAAAGTCGTCATTTTTATATTCATCGTATTTTTATGGTTATATAATTTGTTCAATTGTTTAAAAACAAACTTGCAGACTAAATTATAATTTATAAGGTACTTACTGTAAGAGAAAAAAATCGATTTTCTCAATTTTATATTTAAGGAATTTAATTAAGGGTTATTTACTTTTAGTCTCTATGGACTTAAAATTATTAGACACTGTGATAACTAAATACTAATACAAGTTGAACATCATTTAAAAGTTAAGTGAAATGGGAATAACAATATTTAAACTGGAACACGTTTTACAAAATAATAATAATACTAGAGTAATCCTGGAAAAATGAAAGTGAAAACGTGAATTGAACATATGATAGGGACACCATTTAAAACTAAATGTTAAAACTGAGTATTTATCTGTGATTATGTCCTTGTAAAAAAGTTGTAGTCTATATTAAATTTTTATAATCATACAACTTTAAAATTTTGAAATAATAATTTATATATAAAATAACACTTTAAATTGTACTCAATTAAATTTTTATATTAACTTTGAATTAAATATAATTTTCGTAAATTTTATAATTTGATCATTCCTTGTTTCTATCTTTTAATGTTTTCACTGCTGCAGGAATTTAGAGTAATCATAGCAATTAACAAAGAGAAATTAAAACATCTAGTGATTGACTAATCGTAAATTTACCAGATATTCTTTTATTGTTAACATAGCGTGTAATATTTCATTTTTACACGACTATAGTAGACAAACACAATGAGTAATAAAACTTCACTCTTAACCAATCGTTAAAATTTCCATAATATATGCATGTTTATATCTGGTTTAAGATACCGGTTTGTAAATGTTTCTGTCATTAGTTATATAGGATTTAACTAACTCAATTAAAATGTGTGTGTGTATATGGTAAAATTTCAATAGTTAAGATAGAACAGTTGTTAATGCAACACCTTTTTGATGTTATTTCAAAATTGCGCCCGTTTCGATGTGTCATTTGACACTTATTTTAAAAGGTTGAACTAGTATTAGCAAAATTTTATAGAGATACGTTTGCTTCTACAAAATAACAGACAAGGTATACAATGAACGTAGTCTATATTTTAGAGGAAAACCACAGAAAGAGAAAGGAAAATGTAGGGAATAAGAGAGAAAGAGATGATTTAAAAAAATCTTTTAAGCAACTGAATTAAATAATGTGGGTCAAGTAGACTGATAGACATAACTCAAACTTGCTTAAATTATAGTAACAACAAAGCTAGAAAATTTTCTGGGTGAATTATTGTAGAAAATTTGTCTTCCAATTTATCGTTTGCTCATTAAAAGGATTTGTATGTTCTTTCAATTAGGGTCATGTCAAGGACAAGTTGGAAGGAAGTAGTAGTTGTTAATACTAGCTTTTGTTAAGCATTTATTACACTTTGTATGAATAAGCTATAAAGTAGATACTTATTAAACCTTGCATTTGTTAGTTTTTAGGAAAATGATTTCAATTAAATGCAAAGAAAAGCTGTTCTAGATAACGATAGGCGATTTATTGCAATTCATAGGAGCAATAACCGAGATAGTGGAATACCCTATAAAACTTTTTAGTAATGGATCGGATTGTAAATAAATGTTGCAAACTGGTGTATATCTCATGAATATAAATTAACCCTACCAAAAGAACTGTAGTAGAGGTGCTGCCGATTGCCAGCACTAATTGGTACTTCCAATCGTACACATATATGAATTAGTAAGCCGCAATTAATAGGATACGAGTACATCAAGAAAAAGAAACTACTTGTGGTGCAGTAGAAAGATTTACTAGCAACAGTGCTTAGTTGTTACGTGGAGATGAAGTCCTGTAGGAAATGTTATTTTACGATATGACGGTGTAGCACGTTTGCTTGGCGACTCAGACTATGGAATTTCTCGATAATTATATCTTCTATACCACATCCAAAACAGAAAAGAAGGTATTCAATTTTAGTGAGTCATCATTAGAAGATGTTTTAACAACGGATAATAGACTCCCAATTCTTGAAAACTGTAATAATTGTAAAAACGAGACCTTTCAGTCATTACAAAAAAAAGGAAGAAAAGAACATAAAATGAAGAACCCGAATGACACTCGAATACCATAATAGTGTCAAAGTCGGAAAAGAACAAGAGTTGGCCAAGATTAACTTGATAGAGAAAATGAAGAAGAGAAATTTAACCCGAAAACAAGTGTAGATGCAGCTACTTGGAATTGCAAAGTCCATACTCACTATAAGTGACAATCTAAGGAATGTTGTGGTTTATTAACAAGTTCTGGTCTGTTGTGCAGTTTTGAAAAAATGTGATAAAGCACTTAAAAGATTAATTATAACGTAACAATTTAGTGACATTAATTCATATGGTACAGAAACGAAGAGAAATATTGCAGTGTCTCTTATTTTATATGTTTTAAGAATCAAATAAATATTCATTTAAAAAAATTCTAAAAATAATAAAACTATAATAAAAGTAAAAAGTAAATGCTTAAAACTTTGCAGACTAAAATTCACTACTCATAGTAAATACGACAGTTATCCTGGATACTACTTCAAAACATCTAGTCCAGTAGTTCTTAATAGCTAAAACTGACATTTTTTTATTCACAACTTGTTAACAATATTATATATTATATAATAATAATATATATAATATATTCACAACAATATATATATATATATATATATATATATATATATATATATATATATATATATATATATAATTTAATTAAATAAAAGGCAATTTGTACTTCCACAATATTTTTTAATAGGCCCTGCCGACCAAGGTTTCGCCAACTACGGCTTTCTCAAAATCAGCTTAAAAGTACAAATTGCTTTTTATTTAATTGATAATAGAATTCCACCAAGTACATACGATCGGTAGTAAAGTAGAGTAAAGTTAAATACATTCGTTTATTTTAAATAAAATGAAATTAATTTTGTGAAATTTGATAGAAAGAATAGAGAGAGTACAAATGTATAAATTTGTGAAGTTGAAACCAAGCCCTCAGTCATTAACGAAGCATTATCTTCAAAAACCTGTCACTGAAACAGGTGTATTGGACAAACAGGTCTTTGGTCAAACCTTAGTCAAGGACATATTCATTTCCTAGCACATTAAGGTGTGTTGCTTCTCTTAATTTGGCAAGTTCTTCTGGCCGATACCTTTACTGCTAACGGGAGTCAACTACGATGTGTCTAAGTTTGAAATCGTACGAGTTGAGTGTACTAATAATTTAACTGATGTATGTAGTAGGAACACAGGAATAACTATGTGGTCAGTTTATCTTGAATACAAACATAACTGATTTAGAAGAATCTAACGACTTATAGTGTTATATGGCGGTAGACATTTATTTTGAATTACTTATGAATTAAAATAATAAATAATAGAAAGTAAAGCAAATACGATTCACGTTTGTATTGATTCCATGGTACTTTTAATGCAAATTAAATGAGAATTCAACACTCACTAGTTCGTACAAATAATTGGAATGTTTCGAAAAATTGTCAACATTTGTGAATGTAACATTGATACACGACGTTTTGAAAATGCGATTCAATTCTCGTTATCAAGTGACAAACGTAGAACATGAAAATGAGTTTAGGGCAATATTAAAAACTAAAATTACCTTCAGAAAAGAATCCAGAGCTATAGATATATATATATATCAGCGTTCAAAACAATTAATATTCATTACAGAGGAGTTTCAAACAACTAATCTCTTTTAGTTCTTTTAACCAATTGTGTTTAGACCATTTTAACTATTTTAGATTTAGTTTCAATTATAGTAACTATATTGACCATTTTCATGTTTTATTGTTCTAGGTTTATTACTTGTTAACAATAGTTGATCCACCCCTCAAAACGGCGGTATTAATTTTATAAACAAAATGGTGAATAAAATATAACAATAATTTGAACCATTTTGTATCATCCAATAACTTAAAAAACATAATGTTGATGCATTTTACGAAAAGAAAGATACTAAAATCCAGCTGGTGGTTAAGATTTACTTTGCTATTTTACAAATTACTAAAATACAACAGTTTCTTGTGGTCTGGGTTATAAATGTTCATGCATCTTCAAATTTATATTAAAATAGCTTTTTTCATAATCCGGTACTTTACATTTCTTTACACAATAATTTTCTAAACAGTTTTTTTTGTGTAAATGGCGACCAACAAGTTTTGTTTGTATCTTTATAGGCTGCATTTTACCAAATTCGTTAGAGCCGATTGGTAAACATTGTAATATGTTGAAAATATATCCCCTACCAATTTTCATTCCATTCTTATTGATTGTATTACAGAAATAAACCTGAATACACAGATTAAGATTCAGAAATGATCTACTGGACAAAATTTATATAAGCATTTCGAAATTAATCTGTTTTGGTGGTCAGGATCGATGCACATTTCATGACCTTGGCTCAAGATTACATTTGGTAGATTTTTTTAATAACTATTTCCAAAAACTAGGGTTTACCTAGTACTACTTTACTAAACAACAGCCCTGGGTACACAGAAATAGACAATAGTTAATTATATAGAATCGGTAAAACCAAGGAATATTAACGCGTGTATAGCAACGATGGCCACTAATTATAATCTACACCTCAAGGAATATTTATCAATATAAAAGATATTAATGAATAACTATTGGTATTGAGGAATGAAGAGTTTTTTTAGTAATCTATTAATGTATTATGTTTTATATACGTGTTAAAAATCTGAATATCTGGGAGTGTAATTGGTAATTTAAATTAGTGTTTATTAAATTACCTAGGTCATTTATAATGTGCGTTTGAATATATATATATGTTTACTAAATGTATATTTGTTTATATATTCTATTGTATTTTACATTTTCTCTTTATTATAATTTTTCATGATTTATTTGTTTATAGAAAATTAAATAATAAATTATTTACATATTTAATCCCAGGATAAAGTAAAATGGAAAATAATCTTGTTTTTAATAGATTCTGTATTCTTGTAGGAAAGTTACTACTAATACCAGTCGCCTAGATTTCACTTAATTCAGTCAATTTGTATTACTTTTAGCTCTGGACATAAATTAAGAATGTATAACTTCTTTCGAAATAAAAAGACTCCTATTTATAGAAAATAACTCCACAATCGTAGTTTAAAATTAGACTTTTTTTTAAAGTAGGTTAGTATTACAAATACAAGTTTAGGAAAATATTAGGTGTAAAGTGTTTTATTATTAGTACTTAAAAAAAAAAGAAGATATATTGATAACTATTTTTAAATATTGAAATGCTAAGGATAAAACAGATTAGAATACACCTAAATCACAAAATTTCATAAAAAAATAATATTAGTAGAGATTTTGTTGCTAATAGTAGGCCTAATTATTGATTGTTCGTTAACTGCGTTTATTGACTAAATTTTACTTTCTTAAACCTATTATATTGATGTTATTTTTTCGTTTGTTTTTAGTATAAAATAGTGTGGAAATAAGTAAAAGTGTTGATTTTATAAGTGTTGCCTTTAATACTGACAATTACTTAAAACTAGTGATTTGATAATTGTATTTTATAATATAGTAGAAAAGGTAAACAGTAGTTATGTTGTGTGGTAGTTATTATTAAATTTAATAGCAACAGCATTTTATAACTTAAAATATTATTAAAAAAAAAAAAAAAACATATTCAACAATTCCATTTCTAAAGAAAATTTTGCAATTATGGTAATTTAAATAATTATTTAACATGACCTTCGACCCGTCTCTTTATGACATAATAATGTATATATTTAAATTAATAATGAATCCAAGGTATACAAAATAAGCCTTGTAATAGTAAACACACAAGTGAAATCCAGAGACTTTAATGCGGGGTTAAGAATGATGGTCACTAATTATCTCTCGAAACAATAAGTTGTATTTAACAAGGAGTCATTTTAATAGTTATTTCATATTGTCACCAGAGATTCTGCCGAAATGACTACAATTGCTGATAAAAATTTAGACATTTCTGTTGGAACATAACACATGAAATGGTCTTGAAAAATAAATAATACGCGGTAATACATAACAGAAAATAAAATAATTGTAAGATTTGAGTAATTGATTTTATACGTATTTATTCAGTGGTTATTGTGTATTTAGGCTATATATAAATAACAGTTTTTATGAAAAGTAATTTATCACAGTATCCAACGTATATTACATTTTAAATATTAATTCATCGATAAAAGCTAAATAAGCACTATTTTTTTAAAAATCCTGTGAACTATTTTTATATAAATGAATGCTTTTATATTTACGTTAATCGAGGACTCTGTGAGATTACTCATAACATGAATTAAGTATCTTATATTTCCTTTAATTTTCACAGTTAAATATCATAAAAAATCACTTACCTGTAATTTTAATGAAATTTAAAATATGTTTAAATATTGAGCTCGATTTGTGAGCTATTGACTGTAACTCTTTTATTCAGTTTATAGTTTATTTATTGTAGCTCATGTATCACTGAGGATGGGGACTTTATCGTTGAAACGCTCTTGATTAAGTAAACGTAATTTTGTGAGATCTTGTGTTCCAGTTTTTTCTATCTAATTATACATATTTAACGTTATTTTTTTAAGATTGAAAAGGCCGGAATTAAAATAAAATAATGACATAAAAACAATGTTTGAAATTCAAGATTTTCATCTTGTTCATAATTTCGTCTCAGCTTGTACTTTCATCAAGCAATGAACTTCAATAGTTGTATATCCTATTTATAATATACAACATATAATTACCAAGGCGTTATTATTGGAACATATGAGAAAGCAAGAATACCATTAGATTATTACGACAATCTTTCTACTCTTTGCTTGCTGTTTTTATTACCAGCATATCCCTCATTAAAGACCCTTATAGTATGTATCTTTTGTCTCGGAAAGATGGTACGACTGTAAAACCATTCACAATTACAACCTTATATAAGACTACCTACTCATGTTAAAACAGATGATTGTAGAAATGTCACTTTCTTTTCCCATATTTATTCTCTAATGACGTATAATCTGGATTACACTCTAGGCTAATAGTTTTTTAAGTGTTACGAGCTTGCGTGAAGGTTAGCTATCTAGTTTCAAGACTTAACAGTAAGAAGAAATGAAACTAGAAAGAACAGGTTCTTATTTTCTAATTGAAAATGTAAAATTCAATTTGTAATATCGTCATGGGGGATTATTAATTTTAAAGCGAAATTTTGCGTAGCAAAAAATTTAGAGTTACTTTACATATATATGTTTTTTTTAAAGAGAAAATAACTTTCGTTTTAAACAGAGTTTAAGTAAAACCGCATAATACAGCCGGTCTCACTATAGTTAGTAAAAAGAAACGATGGTGGTTGCTACCTGACTAAATCCTCTCTAACGCATGCGCAGACGTCCTGCCCCAGACTAGCTGCCTAATTAGTGACACACCCTCTGCAAACACTTTTGATATAGACACCTCTCTTATGGGTTCTTCATTGTTAAATAATACCTACTTAATGTGAATATTCATAAAATTTGATCGAAAATGAATCCAAACGCTGTTAAAACATAAAGAAGAAAAAACGTGAATAAATGGTAAAATGGTAAAGAAAGAACGTTGAAATCTATACGATAGATAAAACAGTATTGAATAATTAAATAAACGATAAAAATGTTATCTAACATGTCCTAACTTAAAAGGTTTATATAAAAACATTATTATGTACAAACATTGCAAAAAAGCGAATCATTGAAGCAATAATAACTACACACTATTTTTCAAAATTAATTGAACGTGAGTTGATATCGGCTAAAAAAAACGACAACATTATGACATATTAAAGGACAAAAAAATATATTGGTGTGATTTAGAAAAAAAACAAGGCACAGATATCAAATGATTACAAATAAACGTAATATATTAAGTTGCACAATCATGATATAAATGGTAACATCCTATAACTTTAGACTAATTGACTTAAACAGCTAAAGAAAAACAGCTAATTAAATTTCATTTCGCCCATGGAGTTTTAAATCAAGGAAATACAAATTAATTAAAATGCCTCTATATAACAACCGTATCTGTAATTAGGTACCGGATTGGAAAAATTGCAACTTTCATTAGAAAATTACACTCTATTATAAGTTAAGTTTTTCTTGAAAATTATACTTAGCAATAATAAATCACTTTTAAAATAAATATAAAACTTGTGTTATGTAGATTGATGTAGTGATATGCAGGGTGATAGAATACTGTAGGGAAAGTATTGCTAGGAGAAGAAATACATGAGATTTTAATTTTTTGGGAAAATAAAACGTTTTTGAATAAGCATAAAGTACTTATACAGTATTTTTACCGTATATTTATATGTTTTCACTTACTATAGAGGAATGTTACTAAAGTTACTAGAGAGGAATGCTACTACAGTTACTATAGAGGAATATTACTACAGTTACTATTGAGGAATGTTACTACAGTTACTATAGACGAATGTTACTATAGAGGAATGTTACTACAGTTACTATAGACGAATGTTACTACAGTTACTATAGAGGAATATTACTATAGTTACTATAGAGGAATGTTACTACAGTTACTATAGAGGAATGTTACTATAGTTACTATAGACGAATATTACTATAGTTACTATAGAAGAATGTTACTACATGAACTAAAGAGGAATGTTACTATAGAGTAATGTTACTACAGTTACTATAGAGGAATATTACTATAGTTACTATAGAGGTATGTTACTACAGTTACTATAGAGGAATATTACTACAGTTACTATAGAGGAATGTTACTACAGTTACTATAGACGAATGTTACTACAGTTACTATAGAGGAATATTACTACAGTTACCATAGAGGAATATTACTACAGTTACTATAGAGGAATATTACTACAGTTACCATAGAGGAATATTACTACAGTTATTATAGATGAATATTACTACAGTTACTATAGACGAATGTTACTACAGTTACTATAGAGGAATATTACTACAGTTGCTATAGAGGAATATTACTACAGTTACTATAGACGAATGTTACTACAGTTACTATAGAGGAATATTACTACAGTTACCATAGAGGAATATTACTATAGTTACTATAGAGGAATATTACTACAGTTACTATAGAGGAATATTACTACAGTTATTTTAGAGGAATGTTACTACAGTTACTATAGAGGAATATTACTACAGTTACTATAGAGTAATATTACTATAGTTACTATATAGGAATATTACTATAGTTACTATAGAGGAATATTATTACAGTTACTATAGAGGAATATTACTACAGTTACTATAGAGGAATGTTACTACAGTTACTATAGACGAATGTTACTACAGTTACTATAGAGGAATATTTCTACAGTTACTATAGAGGAATATTACTATAGTTACTATAGAGGAATATTACTACAGTTACTATAGACGAATATTACTACAGTTACTATAGAGGAATATTACTACATTTACTATAGAGGAATATTACTACAGTTAGTATAGACGAATGTTACTACAGTTACTATAGAGGAATATTACTTCAGTTACTATAGAGGAATATTACTATAGTTACTATAGAGGAATATTACTACAGTTACTATGGAGGAATATTATAACAGTTACTATAGAGGAATATTACTACAGTTACTATAGAGGAATGTTACTACAGTTACTATAGACGAATGTTACTACAGTTACTATAGAGGAATGTTACTACAGTTACTATAGACGAATGTTACTAAGGTTACTATAGAGGAATATTACTACATTTACTATAGAGGAATATTACTATAGTTACTATAGAGGAATATTTTTATAGTTACTATAGAGGAATATTTCTACAGTTACTATAGATGAATATTACTACAGTTACTATAGAGGAATGTTACTACAGTTACTATAGAGGAATATTACTACAGTTACTATAGAGGAATATTACTACAGTTACTATAGAGGAATATTACTATAGTTACTATAGAGGAATATTACTACAGTTACTATAGAGGAATGTTACTACAGAGGAGCGTTACTATAGTTACTAATACAACAGTTTAACTAATAAGGTTGACGACAGCAGTGTAATCATCTCCTTAGAAGACAAGTAAAGGACAGCGATTGCTTGAAGTTAGGATCATTTTTCTTATAATTTTGCGCAGAATCAAAAACAAATTTTGGACGGTATAAAAATTAATGTACAATAAAGTGAGTCCAGTAGGTGAATCACGTCCGCCGTCAAGTGTCAGGTATAATGCCGTGTATTTGTGTGAGTGAAAGCTGCGTGTGTTCCACCAACCGTGTTTGTTTATTTTACAAATTAAATAGAAATTTAAATAAAAGAGGCAAATTAATCGAGTCACAATAATTTCGTCTTGAAAACTTTTGCCTACATACAACTACAGAAGTAAATGCAGTATTGTATTAATAAAAATATTAACTGAAAGTGTGTAGAGTGTGATTAGTTACATTCCCTCCTTGAACGTTTCGAGTTATAGAATATAAATTATCAAAACTTGAACTTATAGAAGATATCTATGAATGAAAGAGGTTAAGTTTCTTACAATTAGATTAGTAGAGGTTTTCTTTATGGTATAGAGGAATAAGTTAACCAAAATCGTGTCGCAGGAGTAATTTAAATGAATGATAAAATATTCAGTTCCGTTCCGTTGATTTTTCAAATTAGAGAGGTTTTCTTCAGAAAATGGAAAACTGTTTATGTTATTGAGGTTTACAAATAATGAGATTCGACTGTAGAAGGATGTATAGAGATCTGATGTATCATTTCTACAGTCTAAAAGGATTCGTTTCCCATTTTCTATTCATTCAATTTGTTTATTGCATATCTTTTTAAACTTTTCTTTTCAATATATCCCCGTTAGATGTAGACAAAAGTAAACAATGAACTGAAAAATTCAACTACTTAAATCAGCGTAAAATTTAACTGTTCACTAGTCAGCAATGCAGTGAGTTAATAATGCAAACCTAACGTAACCTAACCCAAACCAATCGAACAATTTCGTATTCCCACTTCTTTCTAAAATCTAGTTTATAAAACTTTTGTGATACTGTTAATTGTCTTGTTTTTTTTTTGTTTTTTTTGTTTTTTTCACAAAAAGATGTTCAAAGATATTTGCTTTTTCCCACTAAAATATATAAGAAAAAGCTCGAAAAAAAATCTTACACTATCACTCTCAACTTTATAATTTCCACTAAAAATATAACTTTAACAGTAATTCGTCAGTTAAACTCCAGTCTTGCTTTGGGTGTAGCTAATAGCGAGTAATACTATAAACTAGGACGTTTAGTTCTCGCTTTCTGGGAGTTGATTTTCAGCCGTTTTCTCTAATTTCTCCCATCGGTAGTGTCAGTGTCAATCTTCCATATCAGATGCGAATTCTACGCTTATAAAACCACTTTAAAGAACAAACGAATTATGTTTTTACAAATAAAATACACACATGACAGTGCATTAAATTAAAAAGAAAAACAAACGTTAAAGAATATGAAATATTTTGTTTAAAATATCACCTAAATTTATTTGGAACATCGAAAGGTATCCATCCTCGTTGTGCTGAAGCATATGACTAGGTGTAATGATAATTCCTAGACTGCAAGGGCGTACCCAGGGTCAAAACTAGGGGGGGGGGGCAAGCCATGGTCATTCAATATACAATTGATTATTATAATAGTTATTTCAAGAATTGTATTAAATTCCAGCAACAAAATGTATAATAAAGATTTATTTTTTTACTTCCAGGGGGGTAGCTGCCCCCCTGCCCCTCGCTGGGTACTCCCATGCTAGACTGATTAATACATTATGTATTGAGGATGTGGTTTTCGTTCTCGTATGTTCATTACTATATGAAGTACAAGCGCTCCGGCTAGCTTACTTCGATGTTTCAATAGCACAGCCGTACGAAAAGTTTTTCTGTTTATCCAACAGGCGTACACAAAACTACCAAATAAGGAAAGCATAATCCCATTCACGATATAGTTTAGCAAAGGCTATTAACTTTACAACGGTCATTAACAGAACATATAAAACGAAATTAAATTCTATTAATTAATCATCTAATCTCGACGATTTCTTTTTAACACCTTACATTTAAATACATATGCGAGAGTTCAGCAGCTTTCATTCAAGGTCATGTAAAGTTTCAAAACGTATTCTCTGCTATGTGGTAGATAGACAGCTTTCTAAATAAAACCATAAAGGTATTATGTTTTTAATGATTTTATTAACCCCCTTAGCATTCGATCAATCAATCAACTTAAATAAGGAGAGTATTTCCGATCATCATTCTATTTTAATTTATTCTGATAATGGTGTAACACCGAAACGGTACTCATTTAAATAAAGAATATGTATTTTATAAATAGCAAACAAAAAACAAAAAAAAATAGCAAATCTAACATTACAGAAGATATTAGTAAAAATTTTCTTTAATTTTTTTAGTTATTTCTACATGGCTCCTCTAATCGAAAAATATTTTGTAATATTTAAAAATAAACGTGAATCATAAAATTAAACTATTTTCACAAATAGCTTAACATTTCTTAAAATAATTCTATAATCAGGAATAGGGACACTAATAACGTACCAAAAACTGAATTAAGCCAAAATAATATAAGCTGGCTTAACCTAACCTAACCAAATAAAACCTGAACTGACCTAACCTTTTAATCCAGATATATAACCTATCAGGAGCTGAACTAAACTACACTAGCAACTTAACTTACGTGACTAAACATAAGTTAAACATATATAACCTTCAAACCCTAGACTAAATAGACTCTATCTAAGTCTGAATAAACCATAAATAAACTACGGTAACTGTTCCTAACCTGACCAAAAATAACCTAAACATACATAAGTTTTCAAACCAAATATATAGCCTATCCTAAGCCGACTCAACCTAACCTGATGAAACATAACCTTAACCCTTCTAATGTTTTAAATTAAATATGTAACCTATCAAAACTGAATTCACCCAAAGAAACTACAGTAACTGAACCTAACCTACACTAACTGACTCAACCTAACCTGACTAAACACAACCTAAAGATACAAAACATTTCAAACCAAATATATAACTCATCCTAATCTAAATTAACCCAAACTAACCTAACCTAACCGTCCTATCACGACCAAACTTATCCTACATTAACCTAACCTTTCAACCAAAACATATAACCTATCTTTCATTTCATTCCACTGGCTCTAGCTAGATTTTTTCTGTAAACACAAATATCACACATGTGCATATGAGTAAGGTCTTGCGGTAGACAACAAACCCATCACTTTCATATTCCCATTACGACCTTGTGATCGATAGTCGTTGAAAGTATCGATACTCGAACTGGATTATTTTTCAGTTCGACACGATCCGTTGTTTTTCTTTAGAGCGATGTCACGTTCGCTATTGATATCCCTTCACCTAGGTTAAACAAAGACATCGATGGTTGGAGAGTGGGTGAAACTGTCTGGCAGCATTCTCTTAATGTCAGTAATCAATCTGATGTCATTACAAATGGTGCGCAAAAATTGCGCAAAGTGTCTAGTGGATAAGGAGAAAACAAAATGACCAAAAGTTTTTTAGGAAGATGGAAGGGTAATTCAAGAGTTAATATATTCTCCAGCAGGATTTTAATAAAAAGTGAAAGGTAGCGTCGAATATTTGTTTAGAATTTACATAATAAACACACTGGCTTTTATCAGATAGTGGGAATGTCACAACAATTGTTTATAGAGTGATTATTATATACGGTAATGAGGATGTAGTTTTCCGCCGTAGTCTAAGATCTGAGTACGCCGGAATAGAATTGTAAACACGCCGCTGAACAATATTGGTTCATACGTTTAATTATTAATTCTGACATCGATAAATAATTAATATTTACTTAGTAAAAATAATAATAATAAGTAGGTAAGGTAATTTTCAATCTACAATACCACTGTGGTGAAATTCATGATAACAATTTACCATTCTACTAACCACAATTAATTTACAAGATCAATAACTAAACACAATAGTTATGATTTAGTTTATTTCTTTAATACCCGGATGTACATTTCGATAACATGGTTGTTATCATCAGAGAGTGCTACTTTCAAAACTAGAACTAACGTGTAATTCTAATCTAGCATAAATTGACGACCCTATCACACCGCAGATTTATCAGTCTTTAGCTTGAAGCCACGTTATGGACTTGTCATTGAACTATACTGGTTGATAAGTGATATAACTTTATAAAACAAGGCAGGGCCGATGTTTTACAATCAAGTTTTGATGAAAATTGAAATTTTATAATTGAAGTTAATGTTCAAAATGCCAAGTAAGATAAAACGGTGAAACGTGTGCTAAAATTTAGTCTCTTAAGCAAGAGTTTACATTCTACAGACAGACATGTGAGTGAAATTATAAAGGTCTTTCGATTAAACTACGGATCCTAATAAAGGTAAATCAATTAAAATGCAATCCATCCTTTTATAATTGCTTGTTTCAGATCTCACAAAAATTGGTTTTGATACTTGTGGGCTAAACAATTCTTATTGTGAGGTTGAGTTGTATTAGTTATGAACTATAATATATGATTTCGCACTGCAAATTAATTTCCAATCCAAATAATGTTTTTTTTTTTTGTTTTTTTTTCAAATTTTTAAGTAACGCCGTGTTCAAGTTAGAGGGGGGGGACATAATATCTAACAAATTAAGTTTGGTCTAGCGTTAACGCATTAATTTTTCGTCAAATAAACGTACATATTCGTAGGCTAAGCAGAAAAATTTCTAGTTTTATTTGATACCCCACATGATATTTCAACAACAAAAAATTACCATAGGTAATTTTTTTTATTATAGCTTTCCCTTAACTGGGACAATACAAAGAATATAAATACAAAGTTTGATAGGATTTAACGTTTTGTCTGTATAGACTTAAATAGACGAGAAGACACATAAAAGTGAAATTATAAAGGTCCTTAGACCTACGGATAATTAAAACGATTTTTCTGTTAAAATAAAAATAACGTTCTCGAGTTTAGGGTTTCCCCTAAGTTACTCATCAACTGTTAATTTTCTTTTACTTATGATTCGATACATCGATTTAGGTTATACAGATTCATATTTCAACATAATTTTATTAAAATATCTTTCATCGATTTTGAATTAATTCAATTTTTACGATCATCCTTATTTTTCTTTTTTAACAGGTTTTGATCAATTTTGATAACAGCATATTACGGGCTTACATTAAAATATTTTAAACGTTTTAATTAGTCAACGTTTTGGAGTAATTGTCTACACCAAAATTCAAAAAACTATTTTTTTTTTTCAAATAATGATTCCCTCTTGGTTGAAAAACCTCTTGGTCATCATCGCCATATAAAAGAACATAAAGTAAAGACCCCTAGTCCTCGAATAATAGTCTAATAGTGTCAGGTTCGGAATAGAACAAGAGTTGATCAAAAGAGACCAAATAGGAAATATGAAACAGAAATATCTAACACAAGACTACGTGAAAAAGAGTGTAGATCCAGTTAGAATCTATCGGGATTACCAACCTTTGAACTATAATTTTTGAGAGAAGGAAATTAATACGTTTTATAAGCTCAGTACAGGAAACAATTTAGCAAAATTTTATCAAAATCGTCAGTTACAATTTTGGTTTTAAATGCCCTCCATATTTTGATCTTCCTTATGTGATAAAGGTTGTGCAATATTTTTGCAAAGTTACTTGAATTACCTGTCATGTTTTAGAGTTAATACACAACTAGTATTGCATTACGTCGCCGACAGATATGTAGCACATTATGAATTACTTCTATTTTGTCTCAACGCTTGACTGGCCTTGGTTTCAATATAAAGTTACGATGAATGTCATATAATCTACAGATATTTAATGGGTAGAGTATACAATGATTGAGACTGGCGGGGGTTAGAAAGTTTCGAGTGAAAGTAAACACGGCACATGCTCACGAAACCCACGATTTGCGGCGCCATGGTGCGATCTGGTGGAGGTCAGAGGTACTATTTCCGACTGTCTGAATGAACTTTGCCCTCATACGTAATACTTCTTCCGGTTTCACTTTTGCAACTTCCACCCCTTTCTAAGGATTATGCAAAACTTTGGGGGTTTTTATGGGAAATCGGGTTTGTTTTATTATAGAAATATGATATCGTAGAATGTTTATAGATATTCGAACTATTGTAATCTTCCTGATGACAACACCGTTATCCGAAACGTAATTCTGAGAAGATATGTTATTAAATTCTAAACGTCTCAATTTCACTCCGACAAAGCTTAAATTTTGTATGAAAGCTTGACCAGCTGTTAGACAAGAACGTCCACTAAACAAATCTGTGAATTAATGTTTGAAAACAGTGATATATTTGTAATTCAAAATAACTGTTTTTGATAAAAATGTTCTCCGGAAGTCGTCCTATCAAAACTCATTTGGTTCAACTCCAAAATCTGCCCCAAATGTAGATCTACTTACTACCATAAACAATAAAAGACCAATTCCTGGAAAACAAAACTGATAAAAACATAACCCTAAAATTTAAAAACAAAAATGATTTCGAACCTATGGAAAATAAAAATGGTAACCTCAAAATTATAAGAATAGATTTAGACCTGTTACAGACCAAAATGATAAAAACCGAACCTAAAAAAAAAAAAAAATAATTGAGTTCGAACATATTAGAATACATAATTGATAAAAATATAACCTCAAAATATGAAAAAAATATTATTTCGAACGTATGCCTAATACTGAAAAAAATAATTGTAATGTTTAAAAAAAATTGTTTAATGTTTGGTAACATTTTGTAATGAACCTTTCGTAGAAAACCTCTCTGGGCATACATGAATGCAGGGTGTAAATCGAGATATTTTAGAAAATTGTGAGGGTAAACAAATTTTTGACGCAAAATCCAGTGTGGACCTATTCCTGTTAGAAGGGTTTTCACCGGGAAATATGACAAATCAACATTTCTAATCTCTGTCGCCATATTAATAGTTTTCATAATCAGGATTTGCTCTAAATTTTAGATCCACAATATCCCACTATGTTGGGTCAACACCATAAATGTTTGAGCCCCACATGGTCGAACCGACGACCTTGAGCAGATAAAGCGAAAGTACTGTATTCAGTAAACTAGATTAAAAAAATTATTCCTGGAAAATTAGTATTTTTAAATTAATAATTGGACGCCATTTTAAATTGGCTGTTTTATTCTGGTTAATAAAATTATCCAGTAGCTTATAACATTGAGCTGTAAACTAAATATGAGTAAAACCGAACTTTCTTACTTCTAAATAAAAAACAATCAAATTATTGCAAAGGGTAAAATTAGTAAAAATTTCATAGTGTTCCATGTTGACGTTTCCATTAAGGATACATAATTTATACAATTAAAAAAAAAATTAAAAAATGCAATCGTTTTAGTAGGTAGAATATTATGATAATTATAAAAACCATAAGTTGTGCAATTATATTGTCATCACAGTAAAATATCCGGATATACCTAACAAATATTGTGTCTTGCCTAACCTTCAAATTAAAAAAAAAACTTACTTTATGAGGTTATAAACAAGTTCTGGCGTTTGTCGTGAAATACGTGAGAGTTACAGTGTTGCCAAACTTAACAAACAAACCGTTCAACTTCGTGTTCGTGTTTATTTTTACATTAGTCTTATAATTACAGTTAGACGTGTAGAACGAGTGACGTGTGCGGTAAATGATGAGGATGCTGGGCCGTCACGGTTCGCCATTCGCGAATGTTCGCTTGAATTCGATTGCAATTTGTCAATTTAAAACTAGACGAATCTTCAGCATACGTGGACTTCTTCTAAATGCACGAGTTCTCGGAATATGCGATAAAAATGTTTACCAATTTTTGTGGTAGTCTTATTGCAAAATGGACATTGCAAATTTTGATAACAGCTGTTATTGGTAATTCAGTGTATCATGTATTGGTTACCAAATATATCGTAAAATACACAGATGACCTAAGCAATAAAATAAAATGAAATATGTTCTTGAAATTCAATTATATACATTTCTAATATACAAAAATATGGTTTAATATAAAAATCCCCTTAGCGTCTCAGTTATATTGGTACCTGTGTGACTATCACAAGATACATAGTTGGATCTTCATCTGTCTTGGATTAAATCCCCTTATTTCATCTTTCCTATCAGTTCTCTCTTGACAAACACTTATTTTCTTCAGACCCTGAAGCTATTAGAGGACTTACTCTAGGGCTCAAGGTCATTATTTTATACTCTGTAAGATTTTGGTGACTGAGTGGTTTTCATCTTTACGAAGAAAAAACACTTCACCAAGTGTATGATAATTTTACTCAACAAACACTTATTGAATCAAGTGTAATAGTGAAGTATTTTAATCAGACTTTCACGTGGCAAACAATCCTTGAGCCAAACTTGTTGTGAGCAGTTCTTATGGTACTGGATGACATATATCCAGATTGGAGAATATAAATATGTTTTAGTGTCAAACTCTTTTTAAAAGCTTAACAATTCCCCCCCCACTCTAACATAACTTTTTTTGAAACGTTTTCATGTCGCCATTCCGAATATTGATTATAATCTATGATGAATGGAACTTACCGCCTTTAATAGTTTGCTTTTATCAATCAACGATGACCGTTTCGGTTATTCAACCATTATCCTGCTCAACTTGAGAATGGCTGAATAGCCGAAACGGTCGTATTTAAACTGTAAAAATAGAATACTGAAGAGGTAACTCCCATTAATAATACTTGTACTATTGTAGAGAATACAATTTCCTAGAGACGTGAATAGTTGCAATTAAAAAATTATATAAACCGAACTTTTTTTTATAAAATGCAATATTTCAATATTTTATTAAATCAAAATTTTGTTTAAACTAAAAATTGGATTAAAAATTTGAGAATAACTTGACGGAACCACAAAAACATGAAAATCCGGAAATTTGCTTTTGGATCATAAGTTATATTTAAATCTTATAAAGCTCAATTGTTGGCTCTAATCTCTTTATTTCGCGATTCAAAGTGTATTTATTTTTCAATAAGTCTTTATTTAACGTAAAATAAGATGTTTCGAAGACTAAATCATCATCAGCACACAAAATATTGTGACACTAATGTCTTGTTAATCTAAAAGTGCTTCTAAGAGACTTTTTTTATTATAAAATTCGTCTTTTTTTTAAACAAAGTGGAAAATTGTGTATTTTCATTTAATGGAGATTGAAGCTACTAACGAAATACCTCATGTCTATTAAATCGTGTTTTACGGATATTGATCAGTGCACATTTAACTGTCCTAGTTAAAATATCAACGAAAAGAATAGTTAGATATTTTAATATAAAACTAACCTGCCCCTACGGGTTTACTAATAGTTAATAGTTTAATGGCGTGTTAATCCCGAACCTAGCTGTATCAACAATTTTGTTCATGTAGTGATGGGTTAGATCCCTCTCTTTCAACTTTCCTAACAGATATCTCTTGTTCTTTTCTGGCCCTGACTCAATTAGTGTAGGATTAATTTCCTACAATTGAGGATTAGGAGTCTTTATTTTATGTTCTTTATATAAGATTTTTCATAACCGAAAGGTTTTTCATCAAAAAACAAGAAGAAAAATCATACTTACCTACACTCCTGTAAACGAAGTTGTAGTTTGAATTCACGTCTTTCAGGGAAAAATGTTAAATAACATACGTCAACTGGCAATATGTAATATTATACTTTAATTTCTAAAAGTGTCTAGAAGATATAGAATATCACAAATGAGATAGATCAATTTCGAAGAACATAAAACTGTTTACCAAATTTCCCTCTATCAATTTTTTTGGCGCGAGTGGTTTGAACCTTCGCAATTCTTGATAGTTCGTTAATTCGAACTGCAATGAGGTGAACTTGCGAATCTAATATTCGC
Source organism: Aphrophora alni (assembly GCA_963513935.1). Taxonomy (NCBI): domain Eukaryota; kingdom Metazoa; phylum Arthropoda; class Insecta; order Hemiptera; family Aphrophoridae; genus Aphrophora; species Aphrophora alni. The sequence goes on along the minus strand of OY740774.1, from coordinate 18,737,919 downwards.
CACTCCAAAAGAATAAAAATAAAAATTTGATTAGTCTTCAATCAAAAATTCAGTTCCCTTTTACAGTTCACTTAAAATTAACCAGTTCCTCTTAAGAGGAATATATGGAAAGTTACGTTTTAAATTAAGAATAAGACTAATCAAACCTTTGTTCAGCATATTTCCTTTCTAGACATAATCAAGTCTCGTAGATACCAGCTGACTGCGGTTGCTACATATTTTTTTAATCCAACACCGTAATTACAACAAATCTGTATGCACCCAATACAAGGCCATCATTCACTCAACACACTATAACCACTGTCCTTGGGCCTATCTTATAATAAAACTCGTTTTCTTCTGAGTGATTTCACTTTCATAACAGCTGGAGCCGCAGGAGAAAATCCTTAATGTACTTATCAAGATAATTCTTTCTTTCTTCTTCTTTTTTTTTTATTATTATCTTCTTGACTACTCCTTAACAAATACAAGAATGTGTAGTAAATTGTTGGGCTTGGTTGCGTGACCTACTTTTAACACTATTGCAATTCTACGCTACGTTCTTTAGTCATGCTGTAGAAATGTGTCTTTATAAATTGTTTTGAACAAAGTTTTCTAGTTATGTGATAAGATTGTAATAGGTTTTTTTCCCCCTTGGATGTTGGTAGATATGACATGAAAAGTGTTTTACATGTTGGGGAACATGAGGAACATTTGAGGCAACGAACGTGTAATTAGTTTTACGCACTATAAGTGAGAAATTAAGTGTTCAATAGCGAAAACCTCTGTCATCATAACCTTATACAAAATGAACATATAATAAAGACTCCTATTCCTCGAAAACCTTAATAGCGTCATGGTCGGAGGAGAACAAGATTTGGTCAATTGAGATCTGATAGGAAAGTTGAAAGAGAAGGATGACTACAAGAAAAAACCTGTAGAGGTTAGCCAAAAGTGTCACTCAGAAAAAGATGACTTTATTATCTCTGCTTAAAGTCTAAAATAATAATTTAGCTAACATTAATACAAACACGTGCACATACAAACTTTATCACTGCCCCCCCTCCGCTCATAACAATAGTTTTCTACAGTTTTGATAAAATTATACCTAACGATCGATTTAAGTTATAAATAATGATTATACTATAATTTTATCAAAATCGTTCTTGTCGATTGTGAGACATTAGCACTTTTAAGAAAGCACTAGCTTCAGATTTCTACTTTATTTCTACCATATATCTAAACAACCGGTATTTTTCAGGAGATCGCGACTGTCACATTTTGTTTGATTCTTAGAGAATACAGTAATATGAAAATCGTTGGAGCTGTTTTTCAGAAAGTCAAATGGTAAAGTTAGAAGCAGGTGCTTGCATACCTCGGTCTATTAACATTAATAGAAGGCATAAATATTAAATTTAGTGCGTAAATGAAAAGCACCTTGTATTTTTAGCTAAGCATCTGCATGATCCCGATATATCCTAACTGGATCTACACTTTTTATTTAGACTTGAAATAAATCCCTTTCTTTCATGTCTCTCTTAACTAACTACGTTTTTTTCGGACCCTAAGTTTATTAGAAACAAACCTTGAATTATTCGAAGGTTAGGAATCTTATTGTATGTCCTTTTCATCTATTTTTTTTTATAAGCAGATGATCATCGAGAGGTTTCTGACCTTTAAACAACAAGGAAATAATAAATAAGAGGGCCGTTAAGTATCGAAGAACTGTAAATCAAACGCTGTTATAAGTTCACTTATTAGTCTCGTTACTATGGTTACAATGATGTCATTGTGTATCTCAAATCAATTCATATGTTGTAAACTGTTTAAAATAATAAATAGTTGTGTAACTGTCCTTAATGAGCCTAGACCTGCTGTTCAGTCGGATAATATTGTCAACATTGAGTTCCCGTCGATGTAATTCTAGGTTTCACAACCAGATTTCGCTACTAGTCGTAGTTCTAAACTTTAACATATGATGCTCGGTTAACATTTCAATTTTTTCAGCCTTCTCATAACTTGAATGCGGGAGCCAATCTACTATAGTACCATAAAACCAAGGACTATAGTAACACAGATATAGAGGAAATTATGGGATATCTAGTTTATTTTGAGAAATAATTCCGGAATATTTCATATAACTCGTTTAAAAAACAGGAACACTAAAAACAACGACGATAAATATTCTGTAGTCTCAACTCTGCAATCGTTTTTTCAAGACTCGAGTTTTGTAAGGTACAGATAATATTAGACATGAAGTAGTTAGAGGATGAGCCAATTGTAAATAGCTTTGTGCACATGCTTGACAGAACGCATCATAGCTCCCAACCTTTACATGTTTACCTCTTCATGTTTAATATTTTGTTCTTGACTGCATGTCTAACTATAGATTTATCCGGGAGCGGGAATGTGTTTAAAATGATTTAACCGAGTGCTCTTTATTACTATTTATTACTTTAACAAAGTTTTTTTTAATATTAGAAGTTTTACCCAAATCAAAATCCTTATTCTTTTCACCCATTTAATGACAATCTGTCGTCACTTGTCTCACATCAATAGAGACCCATTACGACACGTAGACTATCAATCCAACATTTCCGGAAAGCGTTACAGCTTAGATTGAATGCATTGATAATATAACATTCCGTGTATAAGCGCGCCACACGTGCGCACAGCTTAGACATAAGGAAATGTTAGTGATCATGACAGAACAAAAGTATGTTTATTTGGGGGGGAGGGAAGGGGGGGTATTAAGTCGAAAGTATTTTAAAACAAAGACTAGGAAATTGTAGCTGACGTTACAAGACAATGCTTCAGTTAAGTGTGGTAATTGTAGATGTAATAAAAGAATAAGTCCACATTAAAATGAAATTAACTGCTAAATTACAAGTATAAATAGTATGTATAGCAGTGTTGATAAAACGGTAAACTAATTTACCGACAATGAATGAGATCAACATTTGGCAAACTTTATTTCTTACAAAGTATAAGGTAAGTTTGATAATCGCAAAAACGTTCGACGTTCTTTTTTTTACTGATATTCACGCTTCTTGCTCTCATGAAACCTGAACAGTTGTTCTCAACATTCCGTCAGTCCGTAATCGTTATGTACGTGAGCTCAATAGCGACCACAAAAATTAAGAGAGGAACATGACATTGTGTAGTGGGGAGAACCCTATTGTAATTTGGCAAAATAGAATTAAAAATATCAAAATAGTGATCATTTAAATTTGTTTTCCTTAAATTGAATGTTATTCGAAATGTTAAAAAAATTAAGAGATTTAAATTTTGCATGTAACGGTACCAACTCCACTTCTACAATGACAAATTGAATAATTATTGTCAAAAAACTTTGAACTCTGACTTCCCAAAAATGTGATATTCGTATAGTTACGAACTCCAGTGTCGAGTTACCGGTGTCGCGAAAACAATTCACAACTTGAATTTAGAGAAGATGCACTTCCCGTCAGGATGATGTTATACAAGGGTGAAACAAATGTCAACCCTTGAGGTTACAAATTTGACAATATAAAAAGCGCACAACACTGAGAACCCCCACCTCGGTGTTGACGAGAAAGATTTGACTTAAGCAACAAATCAATTCTTACTGTTTACATAAAACTTACGAGTAGTGGAACTGACTTATAATTAATATTTATAGCAATTTTATAATTTGAATAATATAGCCTACATATGGAGTTAAATAAAAATAGCAACTTCAGTTATGGTCGTGTTAGTGAGGTTAGGTTAGGTTCCACTACTCGTACGTTTTATGAAAACAGTAAGAATTGATTTGTTATCAAATCTTTCTAGTCAACACCGAGGGGGGGTTTTCAGTGTTGTGCGCTTTATCACCTGTCAAATTTTGTTTCCTCAAGTGTTAACTATTGTCTCAATCTCGTCAAATATCAACCTCGCGAGGTGTGAGCTTTTTTTCATCAAATTCCAGTTGTCCGTTTTTCAACTATCCGTTTTTTCGCGTATTCGAGTTACCGACCATGTGAGGACCGTCAGGGACGAGACACTGACACGAGCGAAGCGAGTGGAGACTTCTTAATATACAAATCAACCAGACCGGTAAGGGCCAAGTCAAACTGAAGAAAGTAGTATTGTACACAATTACAAGATTCAGAAACCTGTGTAACAACGGTTTTAAAGAAACTTACCCTACTGGATAAGATCCTTTGATCTTCAGACACAATTTAATATTTCCTACAATTCCCAATAAACCAACGATTGGGGGGTTAAATTTAGAGTATCTGCTTGTATTAGATTCTATAACGGACTGGGTAAGCACTATGATAGACCTTGTTTTTACTTGTAATCATCGCAACTATCTTCGTTTTTAAAGATTAAAACTTTTAATTTTGGTCTGTACACAATTATTCCGGGTAACGAACTGTTATAGATTCATTCACTATAGTTAATGTCAAAAATAAATAATATTTGGATTTGTATGTCTGAGCGGACGTGATCAGAACCCAAATAATATGGAATAAATAAATGTTTCGGAGTGTTGTCTGTGTAGAGGGAGAAGAGGTGAAAGATTAACGAAAACGATAGACATTGACTGATTTGTCTTTTGTCCATTCATCACTGCCCATAGCAATGACTACATAAATACTATAAGACACGACATGGCCATGTTAAATATTCTACGCTTATTCTTGAGTTGACCAATACCCGCTAGGTCGCTCTGCTAGAGAATCTGAAGTTGATGTGACTGGCGCTAGGTGGCTCTACGGTCAAACAATGTTTCAGGCGGGTAAGAGAAAACGCACATATGGGACCAGAGATGCGAGGGAAGGTCGAGAATCGCTTATCTCAGCGCACGAACTGACAACACTGACTATGCTGACGGAAGTAAGTGAGAAGGTTTGTGAGAGAGAGGTCAACAGTTGTACAGTCTCAACCTAGTGGGATGCGTACAGTCAAGCACCTGCTGCTAGCGCTTTCTGATAACTGTGTGTCAAACTTGTGACGAACAGCACCCGTAAAGCGTAGACTATTTCCCTATCCTATGTCGTGTCTTATAGTATTTATGTAGTCATTGCCCATAGTAAGGCCAGGGCCACACTTTACATCGTCGTCGCGGCGACATAAACGACGCAGCATAGTGATACGACACGTGTATTCACGTAGAAATGTTTAAGCGTTTAAAAAATGTAATCTTCATTACTAAATTGGATCCAATTCTCCAAGATAATAGTTTCTGTTCTATTGAAGGTTTTATTTAATAAGTTAAAATCAATCTTTAAGCTAATATTCCAAAGTTCAGATCGAACATTGATTTCATTTATAAATTAATAACTCTGGATCAAAAATTTCAACATCATAATTACCACGTAACAACAATATCAAACTAATAAATCATAGTAATATCAAAACACCGTGATGCACCCACTTGTAAAGTGATTATGGAAAATAAAATTATTGATTTGACAATTTGATAGACCGAGCGAAGTAGAGTCTTCACGCCTACTAGGGCAAGTTACAAATTTAAACAAGTGGAGCGTTGTGCACACCTCACCTCAGCGTTCAAATCTCTGTCGCTGTCGTCGAACGGTATAGTATGACCACCTTCATAAGAGTCAATATACACTCTCCAATGTTGACGTGGCGTTCAGGTTGCCGCGACTAAAACCACAAGCGTGACCTTGGACTAAGACAGTATCGAGTAATATGTTGTTCTAAATAAAATGAAATCACCTGGATTATCGCTGCTGGCAATAACATAGTACGCAAAACTTACAACAATCTTCAGTACGAACTAGTCAGAGACGTAGTTTCAACCCTTTACTATTATTCCAATGGATGAGAGGAACATTATACAAAATTGTAATCTGTACACAATAGATAAAGAAGAAATACCCGTTAAAAGAATATGAATAATATTTCCTGTAGTGCAACATACATAGCTATACATTGCGTGGCTTTCCCGAGGGTCCTAGTTGTATCTAGGATCTTTTCATAGACTACTTTAGGTATATCCCTCTCTCTTTCATCTTTCTCATCAGGTCTCACATGACCGAAATTTGTTAATTTTCAAGCAATACCCTATTAGTGTATTCTCTGGTTGGGTGTCTATTGTATATTCTTCAAGATGCCGATGATGCATTATTCGCTTTTAAATAACAAGGAAAAAAATAAGAGCTTCTTTAAGGTTATGTAGAAAACTCAGAAGGGCGTTCTAGCTGAATTCTTGTGAGTGAAGATCGATTATAAAATGACTACACTCGTGTAATGAGGATGTAGTTTTGCGTCTTCCACTCGTTAGAATAATACAGAGTGGTAAGCCCGTCAAAGATAAATATTATTTCGTCATTTTACAGTCAACAATTCTCTCGTCTTGTAACAATGTTTTTTGAAAAGTCAGTAGACAATGCCTCATTATTAAATCAACAACTTTGGGGCTAACTATAGTGAGTTCAGGTTTTTCAATTCCGAGGGAGCCCAGCTGGATCTATTGGGTTAGAGCCTACTCTTGCATCTATCCTATCAAGTCTTTCTTGACTACTTTATTTCTCTTCCGACCCTGACGTTATTACCGTATTCGAGAACTAGAGGTTTTTATTTTATACTCTTTTCTTTCTCTCTTTTTTTTTAAAACGTAATGATCAAGTAACAAATATGCAGGTGTACTATTAAATACTAATAATTATTTACGTATTTTATTTACGCATTTATTGATTCTAGTGACTATACCCTCTTCTTCCACAGATTTTTAAACAGTGATGAATACTTTTTCGTAAATTAAAACTTATTTGAAGTTAAAATCTTTAGATTCAAATCAATTTTTTAAACAAAATGTTTCTACTAACAGAGGTTCTTTGTGAGGCTTGGAAACTACCACGCCTTCTAGAAACTAGAGCCTTCCTTGTTCAAGAAGGAAGTATAAAACACTATCCCAGTCATAAAAAGTCCAATCCCTTCAACACAGGCCAGTTCTCACGAGGTCTGTTCACCTTTCACTCGTTCTTCTGACGGCAATTTCCCTACAAGATTCAAATTTTATACATTTTAATAAAAATTGTCATACCAGCTTGTAAGTACAGATGCAAATTTCTTACAAGTCAGTCACGTATCCCCCTCCCCTCCTTTACAAGTCAGTCACGTCTCCCCCTCCTCTCCTTTATAGATTTAATGTGGTGTGAAACGAAACACGAGTCGTGATCTTCTAACGATTAATGTGAACAATGAAGTTGTAAAGGTACTTGAAAGAATTTCAATTGCAACACATAACATTTGTTACGTGCATAACTACAATATAGCACACACTGTACATATTTATATTGTATAAACTTACAATTGTATTTTCAATTATAAGTCAACTATTCTTGTTTTCTACTTAACGTGTTTCTGGTTCAGATGAGGTAATAGACTGTGCATGAGCGTTCTCATTCGTGGAAATGAAAAGAACCATAAAAACATGATTAATATATTAATAACAGTCTAAACAAATTTGAGTAAAATAATTATATCCAATTAATAATAACTACTACTAGTGGCATGGAGAACAAATGACAGTAGTGTTATGTGTGGTCAGCACATAGAGTTTCCACCAACCTAATGCGAGACTTTGCGATTAGAATTCGCTACCAATCGTAGTTTTCCAACCCCCAGGATGTTGGATCATCACCGTAAAATTTTGAGCACATAAAACCCAGCTGACGTACCACGAGATTTATAACTCACCAACGTTGAACTACTAGATTAACTGGGGACTGAGTACAGTCTAGGAGGATGGTTCCTTTAAGACTAAGTACTGATAAAGAATTTAATCTGAACAATTCAGACCTACGGAAAGGGATTGGATTGTCGGTAGGCCACTGGATGTACCGTACTCGTCTAGACAGAATGGGGATACATGTACCAGACCTTCTGTTTGTAGGAAATGTAATGATGGTGAGGAGACACATTTTGATTGTCCAGCTCTGAAGAGGAAACGAATTACGCCCGTAGGCGCTCTATGGAGTGAGGACCTATAGAAGAACAATATTCGAAGTCGTTCAGGTTTTTCCAAAATTTGACATTGGATTGCAAAGGAATGACTTGTGAATGAGGGTGAACGATATAAGCTTCACAGCTGAGAGGCAAAACTAAACTGGAATCCTGGCCCTCCTTGCAATAATAACAATAACTGGAAGCCAAATTTTCTTTCCATTTTCCAAATTCATATTAAGTTGTTGAACAACTTCAGGTTCCTAACGGGGGATTGTTCTGTTCATTTGACAATCTTAGCCCTGAGCTTACTTTGAATTTATTTATAATAATTAGGAATTCACGGATAAATTAAAAAACATAAACATGTTAAATTTAATTTTTGACACCTATAAAACTTAATTTCATAAAAATTGGCACTAAAATGTTCAACATTTTAAAGTTATGTTGAAAATGTGAATTAAATGTAAACCAACGAAAAAAATCAAATAAAGCCTTATGAAAAATTAAAAATCAGAGTCTTGCCAATGCAAGTAAGACCACACAACATATAATTTAAGTACTATTTTTCGATAAAGATATACAATAGTGTTGTTTATTCACAATAATTATTAGTCATCAGACAGTAACTCATTTTGTAGAAAATATTGTTGATTTCGGGCTAAAATTCAGTAAATTATAATTATGTTGTTTGGTCTCATTTTTCTTGTAATTATGTTTAGAATAAAAGTATATTATAAATTTTATTTTCAAATGTCAAATAAAATAAATTAAAGGTTTATAAAGTGGTCCAATAGGAGACCCATAGCTTGGGGATATGTCACCGGACATCCTAATCCTCTGCGATTTTGTGTGTAAAGCGACCCTCAGTTTCGTTACACGACTTCTAGGACACTCTTTATAATTTTTTTTTAAATTTAGAACGACAGGAATTTTTCTTACTATGGAGATCCTAAAATATCTAAAACAAAAACCATCTTACCCAAGTCAAACTCTTTCAAGATGAATAAACTTTTTTAGTAAGGAAAGGAGTTTAAATATTTTCAATCAAGGGTGAATCACGATATGGGGGAGGGGGGTTACATAATTTGAACCGAATGTCAAACTTTCTCCAGACTTTTGTCCCTAGACGAAGGCCGTAAACGAAAGGTTTTGTTAAGCTTGACTAAATATGTGTGTTGCATGAGGCAATTAGACATGTTGCGAAGGTCCCAAGGCAATGTTAACCGTTGCTTAATATCATACAATAACAGCTACTGTTGCATGTATTACAGGGATTTTCTTTATTACCCGGGTATTTCAATATCGTCCTTCCGTCTCCTTAATTTTTTGCAAATAGGAAATTAATCTAAACACCCGTCATTGCGTTTAGATTCGTTCATACGTAAAAGATTACGTAATAGCATCAATATGCAAATTTTATATATTTTCCAAATATATTTTTAAAAATGATAGTATATGTAAAAGAATATAAATGTATTAATTTGTTTCAGAATTTGTCCGAATTTTCTGTATACCTGAATTGTCCTAATACGTCAATGAAATTGGTTAACCATTTCAAAATAGCAGCCATTTGAAAATATTTTGTTGTTGACCAAAATCTCAACTATTTTATAACGCGAATTTAAAATAATAGCTCATCTAAAATAATGCTAATTTTTACAAACACTTCAATTGTTCAAAAGAGAAAGGCATGTGCGAATTATTTAGTAAATATAGTTGGCAAGCCTTGGACCAACAAGAAGAAAGCTTGAGAGATGCATTCATTAATGTGCTAGCACTGGTATAATATCACAGAAAGAAGGTTTAACAACACAATAATAAAATGCCGACTATTAAATATAATAGAAGTTTTTTGTTAACTTCGTTCATGCGAAGAAAATAATATGATTGTGTCATTGTGTTTAGGTTTTCTGAAATCGTGGCATCTAATAATACATTTTCTGTTTGTTATGTACTTTTGAATTACACGATTGTAACTGTAATCATAATTTAGAAAAAAAAAATTAACAATAAAACAACAGCTGTATAGTTTTTAATTTAGATTTTTTTTTCCTTTTAGATTTGATAGTTTTTTTTTATATTATGTGAAAAGCAACCGCTAAAAATAAACTCCACTGTAAATAACAAAAATAAATATGAACAAAAAAATCACAATAACTACTGACCTAGATAATAAAATTCAGAAAAAAAACCAAAGTGAAAACAAAAGTATTCAGTATAAAAACTACATTTTTTAATGAAAAAAGTGAGAAAATTGAGCTCCGCAATGTATAAATAAAATAATAAAAGAACATTGAATCCTATTGGAATTGTTTAGGAACATTTTGTGTCTAATAAATATCTTCATTCCTCTGTGTGTTTAAAAACGAAAATCCTCTCGGTCATCATTACAATACAAAAAAGAAAATAACATAAAATAAAAACCTCTACTCCTTCAAATACCCTTATAGCGTCAGGGAAGAAAATTATTAGTGTTGATAAAGACAGACTTGATAAGATAGATGAAAGAGAGGGAAGTAATCCAAGACTACATAAAAACAATCTATACCCCTCATATACCCCTCTTGTTAAAGTTATCTTTATCAACTTTCCTATCATGACTAAACCGATCAACTCTTGTTTTCTTCCGACCCTGACGCTATTAGAGTTTTTGAAGGCTTGATATCTTTATTTTATCTTGTTTTCTTATTTTTTTTCATAAGGCGATGATGGCCGAAAAAATTGTCGCAAGGAGGTAACCTTTTGCTGACCTTGTTCCAAATCGGTTCTGTTTTACTCAGGGATAAGATCTTTTTTCCTTTCTTATCTGTCCTGGAAGTTTGAGTTTAAACACATTATGCCTGAGGTTGACCGGGCGACATGACCCTTATGATTTAATTACAATCTGTAGAAGGCGAAATTCATAAATTTGCCAAAATCTAAAATTTTAATAACAACTTTCTCAATTATGATTAATTTGAAAGTTATATTAGTGAGGGGAAATCTATGTTAATTTTAATGAAATGTTCTTCAGGGTTCATGATTGTGGTTTACAATTTATTCTCGAACCGTGGTCTAATTTTCTATGCGGTTTGTAACGTTGCATTTGGCTGTTGCAAAATTTTGTTGTAATTTGTTTCTGTAAAATAAATCATTTGAAATTTTAAGTCAGTCTAAGTTTAGTTTCCGCTTTTTGGCGAATAAATAATGGCTCGGGTTTTTACTAGGATAGGTACACTTTGTTTGATTGGGTTTTATTTTAAGAGTGAATTTATGATAAATGCTCGTGTAATGTTTTTAACTTTATTTATCTTAAATTAAATTTAAAAAAAAAAAAAAAAAAAAATAGATTTAATTCAATTACAGAAGGAAGAAGATAGTGAAAATCGCTCAATGTTAGATAATAATATCATTTTTTTTGGCCACAGTCTATCACTATTTTTTTTATTGTTCTTTAATTTAGAGAATAATAATAAATCACTATCCTTCGGTTTGGCTAGAAACTAGCTCTTTCGTTTGGTGTGTTGGAAGTATTGGTTGTATCCATGTGAGAGCTAAAAACGTTATGGTGTTGATCCATCTTCATGAAAACGATTATTTGGCAGTGAATTCTTACTTAGACGGGTCAAATTACGGCGAGGAAACTCGAAATGTTTGTGCTATATTAATCTATTGAAAGATTGAAAGCCGTCTTGCAATGTCTCTTCACAGGATATCGGCCTACAGGATGATGATTATTATTATTATTATTATTATTATTATTATTATTATTATTATGCGTTATTACCAAGTGGGACCAATCACTTTACAGTCATAAATATTAGTCAATAATGAATTTTGTTAGAATCAAGGCCACTAATTGAATAGACGGCTAATTTGTTGTATCCTATCTTTTAAAATCGTCTTTTAAATCCAGACTTTTAAGTTATTTAAACCTATACTTCGAAATATAAATACGTTGTTTTGATTTTTTAAATAATTTATTTTAATTTTTTGACTCATTTGAATGATTCGTTATTTATCTGATGATGGGATAGAAGTCTCAAAACGCGTCAAATTTTTAAAGAACAAATTAGGTCACGTGACGGATTTAAGAGATAAGATAATTTTAATGTCAATATCAAACGTCAGTATTTCCTAAGTAACGAGTGACTTATCGATCTTAAAACAAACATAAACTTTAAGGATAAATATTTAAAAGTTAGACAAAATAATTTTAATTAGTTGTTAAAGCTTTTGAAATTAACTAATCGACTTAAATAAATTTCATTTTGATAATAATCTGCAAAATACAAAAATGAAGCTCACAACGGTGTAATAGCTCATTCCTATATTTTCCAATTTAATTCGCCAATTTTTGTTTGAGCCCTTAGGTAGTAAAACTAGTGAAATTTGACTATATTCGTTAGAAACCATTTTAATAATTATAATAAATTATTATAGTCCAATGCATAATTATCTAAAAAAAATAAAATACACAAAAATGTTTGTAGGTTACAAACAGTTAATATAAAAGTAACTTTCCATTTGTCACAGTATTATCTAAAAGTGGTTTTTTTTTAAATTGAAACTTTAATTTGTTTTCACAATCGCAATATTTTCTCTCGATATCCAGTACGAAAAAATTAAAAGGGGGAAGTACGTCACTTACGGTTAACTCTATAAAATAAGAAAATAAACAAGTTAAGGTTTGAAGGAACCCAACCGTAAAATGATTTCTAAATGTGACAGCGATAAAATCATTCGGTTGGATACTTCTGAGGTTTCAAATAGATAAACTTGTTACGTAATCTATTGCTAGTTTTATACTTCCAGATTTAATTAATTAAGACAGCTAGGAAGTACTCAGTCGATCAATAAATGAAGTTGAAGAGTTTTTCAATGTGTCTTTGAATGGTCTTATCTTAGGAAAGTGGGTAAACTGGTTAACTATAATCCCTGGAAGTTTAACTACATTTAGTGTTGTCATGGCCGTTAGAATGTTATTTAAAGAACTTCTTTCTTAACCTCTCATTAAAGTCTTTAACTTATGCGATTATATTAATTTATATTTATTTACAGTATAAAGTTGGGAACGTTTTTTGTAAATATGGATTTATGAATATAAGGACTTTAAAGTAGATTTAGGTCGTTAATTAAATAATAATTTTACTTGCATTTTTAACATTCAAACTACTGTGTAAAATTAATTAACATGTTGTACTTTATTTTTCTTCAAGAGTAATTATTTCCCCTTTGTTGTCTACTCTTGAACATGTCTTTGTGATCAGTCGAGGCGAAACATCACCTATAGTGACCACAAAAGTAAAAAGAAGCTCATTGAAAGGAAAAAGTTCTCCCTACAAGTACGAGTATGTTGGCAAAATTAACTAAACGGAAAAAATAAATATTACAATAATTAAATTATTTTAAACACAATGCAGAAGCAATTATCATATGATATACTACAATTTTGTGTCTCTTAATATATCCCTAGTTTATAATATATATATATATATATATATATATATATATATATATATATATATATATATATATATATATATAAAGGTTAGAATTACCATCAAATTAGCTTGACTAATAATAATTTAGCAATGAAGTCACCCTATGATTCCAATAAATAAATGATTTAAATATTCCTTATTTGTATAATTTTATCATTCATTTGATATTCCAGTCGGTAATTATATCATTGCTTCCTTATAATAACAACAAAAGTTTGTTTTTCCTTAGAAAAAAATATAGTTTAAAAAAATGTTTATCTCGATTTTTATTTCATATTTAGTTTAGACTAATTTTCTCAAATTTTAGGACAAGAAAAATGTAGGTGTTTGTCTATTAGTCGGTCTATTTAAGTTAGTAAGTGTATCTTGAGTTTTATTTTTCATAAAATATTGAACCTATTTCGACAAAACATAACACATCCATCTGACGAGTTTCTTAATTATCAAAATCAGTTTCAAGATTATTTTAACTTTATTTGTTGATTAAATCCCATTAGACAAATATAGGAATAATTTCATTAAGGAAAAAAGAGCATAAAAATGTAATGTAATATAGATTCTGCTAAAGTGTTTTATATTTGATAATAAAGGGCGATTTATTTATGCCTCGTGAAAAGGATATTTCTATTGATATTAATATATCATTTAGGCCTACAACGCAAATGTGAAGTCAATAAACCTTTTTTAGTTACCATAAGTAGATAGTTCTTGACAGACAAAAATAGATGAACATTTCGAAAATTGTTCAGAATTGTAAAACAAAAACACTACCTTCTTACGTACCATTAAATCTACGATTTTATAAATTTAATATTTATGTAAAGTTTTGCTATTGTAAATATTTAAATAAACATAGTACAGATTTAACAAACAGTTGACACTTACCTCAGAAGAACCCTTCTTTCGTTGTGTATTTTTTACTGAGATAGGAAAAAAAATTAATTCACTTCACTAAAATAAAAACAATCACAGTTTGGTTGATTGTTTTATGTTATAACAGGTTGTATGATAGCCGACATGTTGGTGTGTGTTGGTACCCTGCGAGTTGGTCGTGTATCTCATCTAACCATCCACTCCTGAAACAGATACAAAGAGGTTAAATATGAGTTGTAGTTCATTTTGAAAACAAACAACAATGTATCTAATAGTAGTGCTAGTAAATTCTGATCAATGTTTTGTATTATTTTTTTAAATATTCTATAGTCAGATAATATTATAAATTTTGATTCAACCCATTTTTAATAATGATTCCACATGACTCAAATGCTTCCTTGGGTTACTTATTCTGCATCAAAACGTAAAATATATTCTTGAGATAATTTGTGTTTATCATTTCCCCACCAACTTGTTTAAAGTCTTAGTCGATCTGTGAGGTACATTCTATACATTATAAATAACGTAAGTGAAATAGAATACTCGATTTTGGGATTATACCTGTAGACATTTTTCCAAAAATAGTCAAATCACAATCATCCTTAGAAGCTCGAAACCACTAGAGAACAATTAAAATAGTCTAATAAACGTAGTGACTACGTGTCAATGTTTTATTTACCAAAAAAGTGCAGATAAATATTCATTCTTTCATGTAAAGTTCATATTTTAAAAAAATAAAAAGAAGAAGAAGTAACTAGACACAATATCCTTTTGTACCACAAGCGTTTAAATGATTATTTTCTTGTTTAAATTCGAAAAACCTCTCGATCTTCATCGCTTCAGAAAGTAAGGAGATGGAGACTCTTATCTTCTGATAGTGTTTCATTCTCTTCCTTCTT
The DNA here is from genome assembly GCA_963513935.1 of Aphrophora alni. NCBI lineage: Eukaryota > Metazoa > Arthropoda > Insecta > Hemiptera > Aphrophoridae > Aphrophora > Aphrophora alni. The sequence continues at coordinate 18,722,741 of OY740774.1, read as the reverse complement.
CTATCACTCATCACCATGTTTCATAAAGGTCGGCAATACACCTCAACTTCGCCTTTCCCCTCAATCTCCTCTTCCCAATCATATTTCTCTCCACTGCCTTCTTTTACATTTGACAATTTAATTTAATTCCTGTTACTAAATACGTCTCTGCCACAAATTCCATAATATACTTTTTGTCCCAATCCTATAGTCCTTTTTATATCCTTTCTTGTAGGTTACTATTCACAGTATCTTTCCCTAATATATTCCCATTTTTTCCATGTAATAAATAAAAACCCCTAGCTCTTGAATACTCAAATAGAATCAGAGTATGCCACCACAGAAATGAAACAGCAAGAGGCGCTTTATATTACAGTGCCTAGAGAATAGTTTGCTGAACCTTAATGTCATGGAATATGATGAAATTAGCGTTAAATTGGTGTCTAAACTTATAAAGAAAGAAAAACACCCAGAATCTGCCTCGATAGAATAATAACCTAACCTGAACTTCTCATATCTAAACTAATGTATTCGAGGAAGAGAATGTTGAAAATCCCATGAAAATCAATTTAGCCTATTGAGCTTTGGATACGATCACAAGCGAAAGAAATCACAGATAAACAAATTGATGAATGCCATTATGTTACTTACCCATCCCAATCACACAACATAATACAAGCAAATACTCTAAATTATAAAAACGTTTTTAAATACGACTTCAACGGTGGTATGTATAATTTTATTCTGATACTACACAACCTTGACTTAATAGACCAAAATATACATTCTATAGTTTCAAATGGTGGTCTTTGAAAAAAATCATATCACATTTACAATATGGTAGCTTTCAGAAACTCGTTATTGCGAAACGTGCTTGGTAATGCTGAGGGAACCTAGCCAGATCTACAGTTTTAACATAAGACAATAAGGGAAAATGTAACTTTTTATGTAATTATCTATTATATACGGGGAAGAAGTACGCAGCAAAAGCTACTTTTGTCATAAAAAATAGATTCAACGTTTGAAATGGTATAAACTTGATAAAACATTCATTGTGAAATACGTTTTATTGATTGTTAGTTAAAAAATGTAATTAAAAATAAACGGAATTTTCCAATACATTTTTTTATTAGGATATGTTTGTTTCCGATCATTAAAAAATCTCTTTTCAGTGATGAATGCTCAGATGTTACGTTTACACAGCATCACATAATATAATAAAAAATGTTCAGATCTATTTTACTCTGTGGACAATTAAAGATCACAACGTAATCGTTGAAACGTTGTTTTGTAAATACAAAGTTTTTGCAACGATTTATAAACGTGTTCCTTTCAAATAAACAGTACAAATATCATTATGAGGTTCGCGGAAATGTTATCAATAGTTTGATTTGGCAACACTGTATGTCATATAAAAGAATTGTGAAAGATAAAGTAAAAGCTTGGCGGAAGTTAGAAATGATACGTATCACGATCTGAACACAAACAATGCAAGATTGTTTAACTGGTGACAATAATTAGCAAAATGTTGGCAGAAGTATGGCCTACGTAACTACGACATAAGAAGCGTGCCCTGTAATATGAAGGTTCCGCTAGGCTTGCTTACGTCAGCTCTGTGTTATTTACTGCTTATATTGGGAACTATTTTTCAAATAGATTTAAAACTATCATAGATTTATAGTTACGTATATCTATAAAAAGGGGGACGTGCAGTTTTTGTAGATCTTAAAATGGCCGTATTTTGGTTATTTAAAGGGTCTTCATTTTCACTATATCTTGCAACAATAATTGACTAGATGAATTATGTCGTGCAATTAAATTTATTATTGTTGATTTTGAGGAAATCACATATTCCAAATTTGGGCTCAGTTCAAGATGAGACCTTAAATTTCGAGACACGTTTATTATATTTTAATTACTTAAAATATGAAACCCATAAATTGATATAAATAAATCACTACAGCACTGTGGTGATTGTATATGAACAAGGAAAAACCCCAAACTACAAAATAACACAACTACTTTAGATGTGTACCTCTGAAGATGATAGTAGAGCTATCGAAATGTACATAAGGTAATATAAACGCATTATACAGTTTGGTGTAGTATTGTTATTTTGTGGTTTGGGGTTTTTCTTTGTTCATAACATAAATTGATGTTAAAAATGAAACCAAACTTGCCCAACATTTTCTAACATATTTTGTGGGCTACTGATAGATTGGAATTTCGCATAAGGCACTTTTTTATACAAGTAGATTCAAACCGTTAAATGATTTGAATGAAAGTCTAATTTTTTCCGCGATTATTATAATTTTATTTTACAAATAAACGAGAACGTAAATTGAGTTTTCTTGAAATTGCTTAAAGTAAATCAAAATACGATCAAAAATAGTATTCCAGTTTATTTTAAAATTGCCGCCATTTAAAACAATGTTTTCAATTAATTTTTAACCGTAGATTGAACAATGACTTATTATAGTAAAATTTACATAGATAGAGACCCGCATCTAATAATACCACTAGTTGGTATCTGCGACGATAAATGTGATGTAACAGTTTGTCCTTAGAAAGTAAATTTAAACTATAACTTACAAATTAAGTGAAAATAAGATTTTTCATCAATAATAGTCAATTTTAGTCCAGGCTAATTTCAAATTAGCATTGTAAGATTTGTAACATAATGATTAAAGAGGAAGCATAGTGTCCATTTCAATCGCAGCTCTATTAAACATAGCATAATAGCATTCTTATATACACAATCGCTACTCAACATATTTTTTTTTCTAAATATTCATACAAGTTTATTAAATAAAGCCACCTCCGAGTAAATTAGAAGGCCCGACAATAATACAATTTACGCAACATCATATTGTTCAAGAGCCTTGCGACCTGAATATTGTGAAATGTCCGTTGATTATTTCTTTTTGTGCAAAAGTTCCTTTCTCCTTTAGTTCACGCGCGAAAGGGAGACCCGAGTTATGTCTTGTCCGCGCGTTCAAGTCTCTACGTCGTGCTTCAGTTCATAGTAGACAATACATTCATCGCTAGATTTGGATCTACAAGGAGCTAATCAATTAGACAAAACCGTCTATGTAAAGTAGGCCTACAGGATATTTGCTAGACTGTGAGCTATGTTTATTGGAGCAATTGTTTCGGTTACAATTTTGATTTATTTGGCAATTTTTCTGTTTAATGTTTTATAGTTCCTGAGGTTAGATATTAATTATCGAGCTTGATCTAACAGAGATGTTGATTTTGCTTTTACTTTTTCACTAATTCATTGTTCTCAAAAATGGATTTGTTATATCGAGAATAATTGTTGTAAATCGGTTTTATACTTGTATTAGAGAAATAACAGTTTCCAAAAACCAAATCAAAAATAGAGTTTAGGTTATTTTAATTGTGGGCTAGCCGGCTAGGGGATGGTGGGTTGTACGACAATTTCAAATACCAGTATAGGCTTGTGATACCTCATTTTAAACGTTTCAGTGCGACGATAAAAATGACAACAAAATTAATTCTGACCACCCAAAACAAAATGTCGGCCAAAAGAGTTAATTTATTTACGAAGCTATAAGGTAGCTAGTACGTAGATTGACGCAGAAGGCAGGCCAATCGATGTTTCTAAATGTTAGTTCACTGTTTCATGTTTTGTGGGGAATCTCCACCACCTAACCTAACTTTTGTAACGATGTTTGATCAAAGACTTCTACTGAATATAAGCTACAGGGAGAACAATTTGAATAGGAAGTACAAATATATTAATGACATAGAAATGGATGTAGGGCCTACAGCACTAATCTAGTTTCATAAGTAAAATAACTCTATTATCCACCATTTTGTTTTGGGTGGTCAGAATTAAATTTTCTTTGTCATTTTTCTTGTCTCAAAGACACGATAAAATGTGGTATCACAAGCATATACTTGCCAATTAACATTTTGAGCAATCCCTCTCCCCCACAAATAAATATAATAAACCTTTGCATTTTTAGGCTGCCCTTCTCACCTAAAGAAATTGCCGCAGAGTTCAAATATCTTTTTTCTTTTTAATAGGAGAAGATGGTAGTTTATATTTTGCTACCCTTTATTTTTAGCGTTGTATTTCTAAGTATATAGGGCCTATATAAGTAAAATAAACTTTGTTCACGGTTTATTAATAACTTCTGTTGAGAAGTAATAAATTAATTGGTTTTCTGTAATGTAACTAGGTCACCTGACAGATTAAAGCAGAGCAAGTTTCTACTAAACATTGACGGTCATCACTAAGGACTCGATGTCTTGAAAAAACACAATATTTTTTTAATAATTATTATTACATTTCGTTATGAGAGTAAGTTTTACCATAGGTTTCTCATCGAAAAGACGAAAGCGACACAAGAAAAATAATTAATTATGATAATCATTTGTGGATCTGTTCGTTATTCTATCTTCAATTTTTTTCTCTATCGATTCAGCTGTTATAATCTGTAAAATTTGTTGTAATAAACTTACAAACAACAGACAGTTGTTACTAGTTCCTCTAAGCTTAGTGCTTTTAAAATGTTTGGTCAATTAATACTTTTTACTACGGTCAGAAATAAAATGCCGTATTCGTCGTGAACAATATATTTTTCAGTTCCACATATATAGAGTGTCCCTTGAGGAAATGGATAGACTTTACATTTATATATTTCGCCGTAGACAAAAACAATTGCATAGCCATAGTCAATTTAAAATATTAGACAAACAATACAACAAATAAATCAACAAAAACTGTACAATAAATAGTCAGTCAATACACACTAGACAAAATACAAAATACAAAACAATATTTAACAAAATAAATGATTAACGTGATAGGAAATATGTAAGATGAAGATCTAACCTAAGACTACAAGAAAGATTGTAGATTCAGCAAGGTACCCCGGGATTGCAAAGCCCGTGAACAACATAGTGAGCCTCTGAGGGTAGATAAAAACATATGTAGGGGTACAATGCAAAATGGCTCCTTTGTAAATCCGCAGATTAAATAAATACCAAAATAATTATGATTTTTACCAAATAATTTGGCACAGTTTTACCAAAAAGCTCTTATAGTCAGTAGGTTGTTCGTATATCTCATTGATAACATTAAGCCCCCTTCCCCGCCGTCTGTTTTCTTAATAATCGGGGGGAGGGGAATGCAAATTACGGAAAATTTAATTTGGATAATATATAGACTCTGTTTTTAGAATTAAAACTGATTTCACCCAAACCTGGGGAAGTTATGCGTGAGGGTTAACTCAGAGGTCTGATCAATGCAATCTACCCTCATTACAGGTTACAGACAGGCATATACTTTTGAGGGTTACATTGTAAATCAATGAGTAATATTTCACTGTTTCACTTACTGCTTTCACTGTTTTAAATTCTCAAACAAAATAACAAAAGAAAACGTATTTGAGAATTTTAACAGCGGTTTCAAATTATTTTTGTTGTGAAACATGTTATTTAATCCTAAAAAAAACTAGTTATTTAAGTAATAAGTTTTAGTTAACCTAAAAATATTATAATCAGCTGTTTTATATTGTTAAATAAAACAACAAAATATAACGTATTTCAGAAATTATAACAGCTGTTTCAAATGTCTATTGTAGAATTATTTACCCATTAGAGTCTTGTTATTTAAATCATAAATTTATTACAAAATAAATATTTCCAAGAAAAATGAATAATTTTCTGCAACTCTGCATGTAACACTGTTTCAGTTGACACTTGAATAATTAAAATCGGTCTTATAGTAAAGAACGAGAAAATGGCGCAGAAAGTCCTTAGGGAATTAAAATAAATATTCTATTCTAATTGTAAGAAGTCTTTTGATTTGCCAATAAATTCTAAGAATTATCGGTCTTGTCCCTGTTACAGTAACATAAACGTACAGTAGCTGATGCAGCTTATTCTTTGTTCTAGAATAATCACAGTCAGCAAGACACCAGAACGCATGCGTGAGTCATTCTACTTTGCAATGATAACTAAAGCCGCGTTCACACGATGCCAGTTGGAGGGCAAGTAACTTGCTTCAAGTTACTTGAAGCAAGTTACTTGAACCGTGTGAACGACACTGGCTCAAAATTGCAGTCAAGTTGCTCGCCTACTTGACTGTCAAGTCGACTTGCTCGAGGAGTAGATTACTTGCTCCCCCACCACCTTAAAATCCGACTTGCACTAGTACTGGCACCGTGTGGACGCGACTGGCTTGTTTACTTGCGCAAGTTGTGATAAGAAGTAGCTAGGAGAGGTGCGTTGTTGTGGTTTTGTTTTGTAGGTTATATAAATTATTTCCATGTCAATTTTGTAAATATTGAATTCCATAATTTTTTGTTTAGTTTAACATATCAGATAAAGTTAAGTTTGCTCTGATCGTCATGGCACCACGGTGGTCAGATGAAATTACAATGAAGTTTCTGGAATTATACAAAGAACGGCCGTGTTTGTGGGACCAGTTTACTGAATTGTACAAAAATAAAAATGCACGTGAGACGGCTGTATTGGAAATTGCAGAAGCTATGAATATTGATGGTTTTGGAAGTGCTGAGGTGAAACTAAAAATTAAAAACCTTCGAACAACCTATACCGGGGAAGTATTGAAGCAATCAAAAAGTGCTAAATCGGGTTGCGGTGCAAATGAAGCACCACGTGTCTCTCTCCTGTTTATCCACTCTCTAGCCCATAGTTTTTTCTTTTCCAGCTCTTCCAGTAATATTTCACTAGATTCCCTTACAAAATCCACTTTAAGATTTCGCGTCATTTCTTGTACGTCACCACAGAAGATGCACTTTCTGCCATTTTAACACACCAACTTAAACACTGGTTCACTCACAACTGGCATCGTGTGGACAGGGTCAAGGCAAGTACCCAGTCAAGTAACTTGCTTCAAGTAACTTGAAGCAAGTTACTTGCCCTCCAACTGGCATCGTGTGAACGCGGCTTTATAACATAACCGTTACTTGCTTATCCTATATATTACACCATTACACTTTCACCTTCAACTGACCGTTATAGATATAACTTTCATCGCTGTTCACTTTTCTTTTCATTTGTTTTGACTCAAGCAGTTTAACTCATTACCAACTATAGTTTATAACCAGGTAAAATAATTTCCGTGTAAGGACTTGCAGAAAAATTAACTGTCCTCGAAGATTATACTGACTTTTTCACTCAGCTGTATTCTAAAGCAAAGCCTAATCGATAAAATCTATTCTGTAGTATCTTTTCAAAAAGTCCTAGTCTGTTGTTACTGGTCATAATGTGAAATTAATTATGGAAGCAATTCTAAAAAGTTCGCTTTATTATTTAAACACATCTTTCTAAACTAAATATATCACTTTTCTATTTACATTTTCATTTTTAAATTCTACGCCAGATTAAATTATGAAACTAATAAACTAACCTAACCCAACCAATCTATTTTTAAGCGGCGATTTTTAATTTTATTCATTTTCACCCATTCATTTTCACCTCATAATTTCATCTATAAAATAAACGAAATATATGAACAGAAAAGTTGTTTATCTAACCGTTATAGTTTTTTATAAAATCTGTAGAGCCTATTTATTCTCAATTCTAACACTGGATACTTCCTTTAGAGCTGCGCAATGTAGATATTAATGAATACAATATTTATTTCTTCAAATCAACTTTTTATAACATTATTTTTAGCAAGTTTTTACATTTCTACAAATGAGATTGTGTTGGTTAATATGTGGAATAATCTTTACACGAAAATTGTGTCGAACTAATTAGGAATTTGTGTCTTTGTAAGGAAGAATGATGACAAAACTTAATCCACTAAAAGTGTTCCTTTCTAAGGAAAAAACATGACAAAACTTAAACCACTAAAAGTGTCTCTTTGTAAAGAAGAATGATGACAAAACTAAAACCAATAAGTGTGTCTCTTTGTAAGGAAGAATGATGACAAAACTTAAACCACTAAAAGTGTTTTTTTCTAAGGAAGAATGATAACAAAACTTAAACCACTAAAAGTGTCTCTTTGTAAGGAAGATTTATGACAAAACAAGGGCCAAAAAAAGTGTTTCTTTCTAAGGAAGAATGATGACTAAACTTAATTCACTAAAAGTGTCTCTTTGTAAGGAAGAATGATGACAAAACTTAATCCACTAAAAGTGTTCCTTTCTAAGGAAAAAACATGACAAAACTTAAACCACTAAAAGTGTCTCTTTGTAAAGAAGAATGATGACAAAACTAAAACCAATAAGTGTGTCTCTTTGTAAGGAAGAATGATGACAAAACTTAAACCACTAAAAGTGTTTTTTTCTAAGGAAGAATGATAACAAAACTTAAACCACTAAAAGTGTCTCTTTGTAAGGAAGATTTATGACAAAACAAGGGCCAAAAAAAGTGTTTCTTTCTAAGGAAGAATGATGACTAAACTTAATTCACTAAAAGTGTCTCTTTGTAAGGAAGAATGATGACAAAACTTAATCCACTAAAAGTGTTCCTTTCTAAGGAAAAAACATGACAAAACTTAAACCACTAAAAGTGTCTCTTTGTAAAGAAGAATGATGACAAAACTAAAACCAATAAGTGTGTCTCTTTGTAAGGAAGAATGATGACAAAACTTAAACCACTAAAGGTGTTTTTTTCTAAGGAAGAATGATAACAAAACTTAAACCACTAAAAGTGTCTCTTTGTAAGGAAGATTTATGACAAAACAAGGGCCAAAAAAAGTGTTTCTTTCTAAGGAAGAATGATGACTAAACTTAATTCACTAAAAGTGTCTCTTTGTAAGGAAGAATGATGACTAAACTTAAACCAGTAAAGTATCTATTTTTATTCAAATAATTGAATCCAATTGGTTATAAAAACAAATATTTAGGTCACTTAACTCGCTGAAACAATGGAACTACTCACCAATAAAACATAATGTATTTATTTAGGCGTTCAACTTTGGAAAGTATTCTCATAGGTCAACTTCTTTGTTACGTAAACTAAAATCTAACCTAACATACGGCAGTGAATGTTACTACGTACGTATTTGCATAACCTAACCACTAAAATGTACATAAAGCTTTTTCATTGTTGATATATTGGCGTGATTCCATTAAAAAAAATATAAAAAACGTATTGACAATTGCTGTCAAGAAATTGATAAAGAATTTTAAAGTTGGGTGAAAACCCACTACCTATTGTAAAAATAAATAAATCAAAAAAAAACTGTGATAAAAATTAAAAGTAATTGTATCGGTTAATGAAGGGTGTTAAGTAATTTATTGAGAACAATTTTATCCTTCAACAAAAATAAACAACTGAAGTTCTCGAATTTATAACAGGATGGAGTTCAATGAAATTATGTTATCCTGCAAAGAAGAACATCCAGTCTTTTAATTAATATTTTATGATTAGTTAAAGCGGATTCTTTAATTCACATTAGTGGTTGGCTGCAGAAGGACGTGGGGGGTTTCATTGTGTGAAAGTTAATAAATGATGCTGAAACATTCATTAAAATTTCTCACACACCCATTGTTAAAACGATATAAAAACTGACTAAAACGTCACCAAAAATAAGTTCTATAGTTGACCGTCAGAAAGTTTCAAAACTTGACGTTTTGATTCCGTATTTCTGTAGTTATTTATAATCTAGATCTTATTTGATTTTTAATTAAGTCATTTTATAAGCTATTATATGTTTTAGTTGTTTTGTTTTTTATATTTTATATCTTGTAATTATTTTAGGTTTTATTCGATGTTTGATTTTATATCTCGTAAAAAGTTTAACGAAATCTGTAGAACCCTATTCATTTTTAACAACCCCTTTGTCCAATTTTTTTGTTTCTTACTCAAAATTAACAAAGTCACAGTTTTAGAGAGATTTTGAATCATTAAAAATTTGATTAAATTGTTATAAAAGTGAGAAAATCGATTAAAAGACGAGGATTTTTATTTATTTCATATTTGAAACTTTTCTTACACACGAAATTTAGTCTTTAAAAAAACATCATTTCTTTTTTTCACCGAATTTTCTAAAACAATTCTAGATTTTCTGAAGATATAGCTCGTTTAACCTTTTACAAAACCTACAATATTATAAGAGTCTGAAGGCGAACGATTTAAATTGAAATGTGAAGGGTTGCGAGTTAAATTCCCATTGATGTTGACTCGATAACTTCTAGAAATGAGGCAATGTGGTAGCGAAGTCTATAATTACAATGGCGGAAACTCAATGTGCTGACCACACATTACCAGACTTAGACACTTCACTGGTTGTTGCGCCACACGGTTATATAAGTGACCAGATTATGTACGATTTAAATAATCAACATGTGTTCAATATATTATTGTCTTCGTGGTTAGTCTCATTACCACCTCACTCTCAGTCGCTCACTATATCAATCCCGAGCTACTCTAACCGGATCAACACCTTTTTCAATGTAGTCTTGGTTAAATTTTTCTCGATCTTTTATATCAGGTCTTTTGACCAACTCGTGTTCTCCTTCCGACCCTGACCCTATTACAGTTTTGGATGAGTATTTACTTTATTTTTTAATAATGCGATGATGTCCTCCATGTTTTACTCCTTTAAACAATAACCAATACCAAAGCTTACAAACTTTTACCAGTTTAGTTATGAATGTTAAAACGAAAAGGAAATTCATAAAAGTCCGTCCAACTAGTTTTCAACGTCTATTAGCACAATAATAAACATCTTGTTTTGATTAACGTTTTTGGAAATAATTTTGTATGAAATATTCGTATGAATAATAGCGACGTCGGTACGACGATGGCTGTTTATAAGATGTTTCCACTTGTTGTTTGTGTCACTACAAAGAGAGAAAGATGAACAAGAGACGATAATACAGTAAAAGAAAGAACAACGTTGTTTTCATTTTTATAAAAACCAGATCAAGTTTGTATTGCTGATGTTAGTGTCTATATCGCAAGACGAAAAACTTTTATAAATTATCATCGTCCTATAAAAAAAAGGAAGAAAAGAATATAATATAAAGATATCGTTCCTCGAATACACTAATACACAAAAGAGAGGGATATAACCCAAGACTACATGAAAAAAGGTGTAAATCCAGCTAGGCTTTCCCGGGATTACCAAGCCTTATAACTCTTTTTATTACAGTATATAAGATTGTAGAATTATAGATGTATGTATTTTTCGTCTGTAAGAACGATAGTACTCAAAGAAAAACTTCGGTTTTTTAATTGATTTTTTGTGCCGGTAAAATCTAAAAAATGTAACTCAGGTACAGGTCTGGATTTTTACGTCAGGTAGTTTTGTCTAACAAAAGAAAGAATTAAAATGCCCAATATTAAAATTATAATAAAAATTTATAATAATAAATATGTTTCAAAGTTGTTGATACTATTTACTGTTGTAATTTTGGAGAAAAAGAACATATTTTTCAGTATAGCTAGTATGTTAGTTCAGCGGCTCTTAGTAGGTTAAGGGTATTTAAGAAATATGACCGGAATATTTGGGAATTAGCAGACGATACTTGGGGGGGGGGGTGTATTAATTATCACATTTGAGTTAAATTTTAATGAAATTGGTAAAGCTGATTTTGAGAAATTACGTCTAATCAATTATTAATAGTTTTACTCATTATAAAAGACATTCTTCTACTCCTTAAGTAAGATATATATTCTCCCCTTCTGTTGTCATCATCGAATTATTTGTTATTAAAAAAATTAATACCCGTAGCTCTGTAACAGCATTAGTGTCCAAAAAGAACAAGAGTTAACCAAGAGAGATGGGATAGTAAAGTTGAAAGAAATGGATCTAACGTAACACTACATGAAAAATGATGTGGATTCAGCACAGCTCGTTATCACGTGATTGCACTATAGATGACCCCTTGAGAGTGTAAGATTACAAAAAGATAACCAAAATATAAGAAAACCTCTTTTGTTAAAGAGCGATTTTACATTCTATTTTAACCTTTCTAAAATCATTCGTAATACACCCCACATCTTTATCTCATACTGACAAGACAGACAGACAGAACGACCAAGACCAGTTATCTTTATTGACAACCAATCACACTACCTCCAATCATCAGTTTGCACAGCTTGGACCAAACCTCGTTAAAACCCGGGATGATATCACTTTACCAAAAAACCATCTTCAGATCAACGAACTTGAATTTCGCACAAGTGGGTGGCCTCTTACGCCTAACCGGTTTGAAAAAAATTTGCATTTTGAGAATTACGTTCACAAACAAATTGTCCTACGACCAATGAATTAACAGGACGATAATTGAATTGAATTGAATAAACTATTACGCAAACTATCCATGAATGATATCACCTTTGTTAACAAAGAACTGACTCTGCATTAGAAATGAATTAGTAATCAATATCTTTAAAGTGTCTTCTATTCTTTTTCGTTTAAAATATTTCTATTCTTTTATCTCATCTTCAAGTTCATCATCGATGTTTTATAAAATGTCATATTTGTTATTAACTATTCATGAATGATATCACCTTAGTATCTTCTGAATCGACTGTACATTATAAATGAATTAGTAATCAATGTCTTTTAAGTGTTTTCTATTCTTTTTCGTTTAAAATATTTCTATTCTTTTATCTCATCTTCAAGTTCATCATCAATATTTTTAAAGGTCATATTTGTTATTAACTATTCATGAATGATATCACCCAAGTAACTTCTGAATCGACTGTACATTATAAATGAATTAGTAATCAGTATTTCAAAAGTTTGTTCTATCAATTCAATTCTTCTTCGTTTGATGTATTTCGATTATTTTATCTCATCTTCAACTTCAGATGTTTTATTTTAAGAATAATATTTGTTATTTAAATATTTACGAATGATATCACCCTTGTAGCCTCTGAATTAACTGTACATTACAAGTGAATTAGTAATCAATTCAATTATTTTTCGTTTCAAGTATTTCTATTCTTTTATATCATCTTCAAGTTCTTCATTGATGTTTTTTTAAGGGTATATTTGTTATTAACTATTCATAAATGATATCACCCTAGTAACTTCTGAATAGACTGTACATTATAAATGAATCAGTAATCAGTATTTCTTAAGTTTGTTCTATCAATTCAATTTTTCTTCGTTTGATGTATTTCGATTCTTTTATCTCATCTTCAACTTCAGATGATTTATTTTAACAATAATATTTGTTATTTAACTATTTACGAATGATATGACCTTTGTAGCCTCTGAATTGACTGTAGCCTACATTACAAATGAATTAGTAATCAATATTTTTAATATTTGTTATATCAATTCAATTATTTTTCGTTTCAAGTATTTCTATTCTTTTATATCATCTTCAAGTTCTTCATTGATGTTTTTTAAGGGTTGTATTTAATATTTAATCTTCCATTCCCGTAATTGAATTAAGAGCGTAGAAGTGACGGTTGAAAAACTGCAAGAGACAACCACTTTTACTAGCTTAACATTTTCTTTACGAAATATACGTTTTGAGATCCTTTTTAACTTCATAAAGTCGTTTTGAAAATAATGTATATATGTTAATGATTTATACATTGTTTTTGTTACTGTTTAAAGGCGAGAAACAGTCTAGATTATCAATGCCTTATGAAAATGGAAGTTATTAACATAAAATAAGGACCTCTATCCGTCGAACACTCTAATAACGTCAGGGTCGGAAGATAACAAGAGTTGGTCAAGACAGATGTGATGAGAGAGATGATATGAAATAAGTGTAGATCCAGTTAGGTACCTCGGGATTGCTACCCTTGTACGACCAATGTTGAACCTCAGGGACAAAATTAAGCCACCAAGTACCGATACTTATCTTTACAAAGTTTTTTGTCACCATCTTGCCAAACATGCACCGCCTTATATTTTAGAATATCTAAAAATCGTTGAAAGAGACGTTGTTAAAGCGAAGTTTTTATAGCCCATGACTAATTTGAAAAATACCAAAACTAACTGTCTCCGTTTTCGTTTTTGTTTAATACAATTTGCTCCTCAACTATAATTTCCTTTAACTATCGATTTTACTATTTGGTATTTCAAGACTTGGTTTAATTTGTATTTTAATTTGATAACTCCAATACTGAATATTTTAGATATTTAGTCGCGAGCACGATAATGTGTAACCTACCCTTAAAACTTTTATTCTAGCAAAATTTTATAAAAATCATTAGAGCCAATTTTATGTAACAGAATGTTTCGTTAAATGTTATCATATTTCCGCAACCTATTTCTTAGAGCTTTTTTGTATTTTGATGTGTGAGAAAGTTTGTGCAATAAACACGATTTATTTTTAAATATACTAACTAAAATTGAAACAGAAATTATTAAAAAAAACATTTCTCTATACGGTTAGAAATAGATTGAATGGGCGGAACGAATGTTAACAGTTTTGTTACTGATTCATTTCTAGAATAAAAATTAAATCTTGCAAAAAATTGCACAATTTTGCTAACAACAGATATTAAACAAGAGACGCTAAATAAAAGTACTTGGAATACAATATGAAACAATAAATAAAACAATTTTCATTGAATTAATGTTGTATAATACCGACAATCATGGGTGATTTTAGTTTTTCACAACCTACTTAAAAACTGGAATAGTTTTTTATTCTATTGTGCAATGGTTTTAGAAATTAAACTTCACTTTTATATAAAATTTGATTTAAATATTTCAGAGTATATTTTTAATATTGGCAGATTATCAACATGAAAGTTGTACGAAGTCTAAACTATTTTGTGTCATTTGTGGTTAATTTTGAGAAAAGTTACAACAAAACTTAGGAATTTTTTTAAAAGATGTTAATCACAAAATAGTACTGGTAAACGTATCCATAAAATATATAAATGTCCCTATATTATTATATACCGATTTAAATATACCTGAAATCCTTAAAATATCTGTTAAAAACAGACAACTTAAGGTCCATAGACATACAGGGACTGATATTATTATAAAGTCTTTTAAGAGGCAGTTTAAATTGGGCAGACAGACACGAGTGTAAAATTATAAGGGTCCTTGATTTTACCAACGGATCCTAATAGAGAAAATTCAATGAACATCCAATCCATCTTTAAATTACTATGGAATTGGTTGTGTCACATCTCACAAAAACTGCTTTTACTTTAAACCTACGCATTTCTTAAATCCAAATTTTTTTTTCGGATTTGCACGTCACGCCGTGTTTAAGTTCGAGGGGGCGAAATGATATCCGACACTTTAAATTCGGGTTATCGCCACATATTTATTTTTTCCCGTCAAATAAACATGCATACTGTATTCAGAATAACCTCAAGTTTTATTTGATACCCCACAAATAATAATATTTTTATTTCAACTCAAAATTGTTTGTCCCTTTAACAACCACAATGTCTTTTTTGTTTGTTGACGTTATATTTTTGGTATATATGGGGCAATACAAAGAATAGAAATGCAAAGTTTGAAATACAAAGGATTTATCATCGTTTTGCCTGTGTTGACTGGTTGCGATTTATAGACAGACTAACGGATATAAGCGTGAAATTATAAGGGTTTGATTTTACCTACGTACACTAATGAAAGCGAAAATCCGTCCTCCTGTTCAGGCCAATTTATTTTTATCGTATGTATAAATCTAAAACGATAAATTAAAGATATTTTAAAATAAATCTATAAAAATAATTTCCTTAATTCGGTCATTAGAAAGTTCATTCAAGAGTACTATAGCCTATTGGAATAGCCTAGTAATCATTCAATAACTATTATACGACCTTTTAACCCCATGTCAAACTACAAGAGTTGATTTACAAACAGTGAAAGCTTACAACTAAAATGAATGATTGTTAGTTATTTCAGTTGTATCAGTTGACAGTTGGTACACCTGGTTTTGGCAGAGTTACAGATTATATACTGAATACTGTTATTATACATTATGTTACGGCTGTACATTCAGGTTGCCTTAGCAATTATTATGCTACCGACTCAAACTTTCTATTTAATTATTTAATAGTTTTATTTGGTTTCAGAATGTTTTTGTAGAAAATAATGGTTGCAATCTCCTCCATGAGAGAAGAATATGGGTCAACAAATTGTATTCATTTGATTGTTGTGCTCAAGACCTCGAAGTGGTTATGAATAAAAAATACTATATCATGTCAGTTCAGAATTTTTTGCTAATATTTTAAAATTAAATAAACTTTTTTTTCCATTAAAATTGTGAAAGGAGTTTATTTTTATGGTGTTAAAAAACTTATTACAAAGGATATCAGGTGACAAAACACTTTATGATTAGATTTCTGGTAACCACTCTGAAGAAACTGCTAAACATATCATCATAAATGTGAATGGCTCAAGACTAGGAGAAAAGCCATTTTCTGTGCTTCACAACCAGGTGATGATTCTGATGATTAGGGGCTAAACTTCTAAACCTCCTTGAATGCACAGGATTGAGTTGTCATACTAGTATGTCCTTGGAGTGTACAATAAGCTTAGGTTGACGTACAAGGAACTTGTGTCCTCATAAGCCAGTAATCTTATCTAATCTAATCTTCATGTTTATGAACCAATGTGATGGTCGTTCAAAAATGAAACATTTCGAACTTTATTTGGTTGCAGATTTTTATTTAGGGCTCGAATCAAAAATGTCATCACTCCAATAAATTTTATTTACAGAGCTATTTAAATGCACGTTTCACTAAGCCACTGTATAATGAAGGAAAATAATATTATTTTCATTTTGTTTTTATGAAATAGGGGCGATTTATTTTTTCTTGTTGTTTAAGGTTGAAAAAATCTCTCGGTCATCACAACTTATATAAAAGGAGGGAGAAAAGCTTAAAATAAAGACACCTAGCTCTGGAGTACTCTAATAGTGTCAGGGTCGGAAGAGAAAAAAAGTTGGTCAGGAGAGACCTGATAGGATAGATGAAGGAGGTGTAGATCCATCAACCCCTCTCTCCTCGGTTTTATAACAACTGAGTATTAGTAAAAGTCAATCCCTAAAGAAACAGGGGTGGAGTGAATATTAAAAAAGTTATTTGGAACCTTTTGGGATGGAAACACGGATCAATAATAGGATTGAACTAATAATTTTGTTTCAACAACTGTTAGTTTTACTTTGAGTTTTGTTTTGATTTATGCTTTATCATAAGAATCATAGCCGTAGAAATGGGAAAAAACTATTTTAAAATCCAAGAAAAAATATCGTTCTGTTGTTGGGAACAGTCATAGAATTCTTTATCTCGGTTTTACCTCTAAAAACATTAGACTACATCCACCTTCTGTGGAACTTTGTATAAAAACTTCAATGTATAAAGGCACAACAGTGTTATTATTATTAATTTCCATTTCTATTATGAAATTTTTAATAACAACTCAGAAGGTTATCATTAAGGAAAAACGGTGCTGTAGTTCAGTAAGCTGAATGCTACCGTCATGAGAAAAATATTTATGAGGAAAACTTGTTTTATTTATATATCATATTCATAAACGTGTATTTGACTTATTTGAACATACTCACTTAACTAAACAAATACAGATAGATTTAGTTCGTTTCAAAATTAAATAAAACGTTTGAATTACACACTTATATTATATTTTAATGTTTTATTTAATAATATCCTTAAAAAACAACAAATGTTTGGTTTTCTTAAAAACAAAAATAATAAAATAATGGTTTCTTCTAGTTGTAAAAGTTGGATTTTGGAGGTTATTAAATTATTATATAAGTTGTCATGTGTTTGCTGTATCAAGTTCTGAAATTATGCTTTTGCATTATTTATGTTGAACCAAGTCAATAAGTGAATGAATTTATTTAATTAACTGGTTACGTAACTGTTATGTTTATAACTAACACGTTAAAACAATTAAAAGTATTTATGAGCAAATAAAAAAATACAAAACTTTACAAACTGAAACATTAATTGGAAAAAACATTTCTATTAAAACGCGCAGGAGAATTTTGTTTTTCTTAAATTAAAAAATATAATTTGTATGTGTATCTAAATTCAAAGAATCAAATAAATAAATAAATAAATAATTTACTCAGAAGTTGTATTGGTTAGGTTTCAATGTTTTTTCGTAAATAAATACCCACACAAAATATGAAGGCAATATTAAAAAATTATATATTTTCCGTGTTATGACAATTATTATGTTTTTCTTTCCACCTATGACTTCACATAACTGTTGAATGAAGGTATTTTTTATGCAAGTTTTATTTAAATAGACTTTTTTATTTACTACGAAAAATTTACTTAATATTATTTTAATCTTGAACATTTAGTTTTTCTTCTTATTTTAAAGAAAAAAATTAAACACATAATTGAGGAGTAACGGAGCGAGTGCCAGCACCTTTTTAATGATACATGACTAATCTCCATTTTAGGAGCAATAGTCAGCTGGTAGGTAGAATTTGAGACTCGAGAGTAACTTGAGTTTTTCGTAAGCAAAAATGTAGCATATACAAAATTTATAGATAAGTGCTTGGAAAAAAAACCACAACCGGTTAAGTTATGTTATGTTATTATATATTATAATAATACTCAAATCTCACAATATAACAATAATGTATATATTTTTTTGGATTTCTATATAGAAATGCGACTATTCTGGATTTTCTCCGCTGGCACTCGCTCCGCTATTCTCAAAATCACCTCGATTACTCTCGTCAAATTTAGGATCGCCTGGTCCTCCCTCCTACACCCATAACTTACAACATAACTCTAATCCTGTTTTAACACTAATATGTGACATTTCCACTGGATGTGTGTGTTTGTTGCGGACAAACGCATTAAACAATTTTGATGAAATTGAAGGAATTGTTTTATTTGCAAATAAAGAGAACGATCGATCTACAAGATTTATTTTTATCATCATTATTATTATTA
This sequence comes from Aphrophora alni, assembly GCA_963513935.1. Taxonomy (NCBI): domain Eukaryota; kingdom Metazoa; phylum Arthropoda; class Insecta; order Hemiptera; family Aphrophoridae; genus Aphrophora; species Aphrophora alni. The sequence goes on along the minus strand of OY740774.1, from coordinate 18,703,928 downwards.
TTTTACGCATGGTGACTACGGAAACTATCACTGCACGGTTCCAAGACACATACATTTATATTATCATTATTTTTATTTTATTTTCATTGTAATCAGTTTTAAGAATATCAATAATTTAGACGAAAAACATACTAAAATGCCCGGTGAAAGGTTTGGAAAATCGTAATCGTCGCATGTACAGAGAGTATACTAGCAGTCACGAGAGACTGTGACAAACGGCCAAACGGTAACGCGTTTCTGGATTTAAAAAAATATCTTTATCTAGATCTACAAGAACAGGTTAGGTTGGCTTCAAATATGGTAGAAAAATATGTTTATAGGTTTTTTATGTCTTTTTATTTTGTTTAAAGCGTGCAGTCAATACTTTTCACTCTGCAGGCCAAAACAACTTTCAAACTCACGTTTCAAATATTTTTTGCAGATGTTTTCTGTGATTATAAAATCTGTCACTTTGTATTGTCATAAATTACACTTTCACTTTGGAAAGAATCAAGTTACGTTGTTTGAACTGTGTTTTAGTGTTAAATGTTTCAACAAACATCTACTCTATGCGATTATTTGTAAATTCTAAGATTTCAGATTAGTTAAAAAGATAAAACTGTGTTTCCATATTTGATAGTGGATTATAATGATTCCCTTTCAATATTTTTTCCGATTATTTAACCGACTTAACAAACTATATTGTAAAATAATTATACAAGAATCGATCGGAAACTTACTCGATGTTTATGAAAGAGAGGGGGAAAAAAAAAAAATAAATAAATAAAATAAAATGCAGCCAATGTAATGATGAGAATACTATCGATCAAATTTTATACATAATTCATTTTTTATATTTAATTATAGACGTGCATCTGGATTTTTTAATTTGCAAAAGCTTAAGTAAAACTGTCACAGGAATCCCTTTAGGTGGATTTTTAGTCAAATTTCTACGAAAAAGGAAAGTGATTATTTAAAATTATGACATATTAAGTGGCCAGAAATTTGAATATTTATAATCCCCGATATATTAGTCAACGTCAAAGTTTATTTCTTACATCCCCACAAATAAGAAGTATATAAACAGTTACGAAATGGGACAAACAACGAATGTTTTCAGTTCTTACAAAAATCGTTAAATTTTGGAAATCCCGAACTCAAAAAATCGTTTTTGGAATAATGTTGTCATCTATCTGTTTGTATTATCTGTCCAGTGATCAACAGCCTCAAATGAGTGGATGATGTTGTTTAAATTTGACATTTTTTAGCCATAAGTTTAGATGGTTTTAAAAATTGTTTTCTTTAAATCAAAATTTGGAGGTAGCTTTTGTGAAATCGAAACTTAATGGATCCAATTATTAGTACAACGTTGCCACTGAGGATAAATTTTATTTTATCAGTGTCAGTAGGTAAAACCAATTAACACATGTGTCTTACTGACTACACCCGCAACCCAAGAAGATAAATCCAATATATTTAAAACTTTGAATTTATATTCTTTGTATTGTCCTACGTATAGGAAATATATAGTGTTAACCAAAAACGACCTTGGGGTAGGTAAGGGGCAAATACTATGGAGTTTTTTTTTTACTAATATGTGTGTGCGGTATAAAATTACAAGTTATTCATTACGAATATGTATTTTTATTTGACGGAAAAAAATTAATATGTTGGCACTAGACCAAAGTATTAGATATCACACCCCCTTCACCTAACTTGAACACTATGTCACCTACAAATAATGTGGATTTCAAATTAAATTTTAGTGCGAATTGTAGTATATTATAATGTTTGTATCACGAATACAACTTAATTTAACAATGATAAAAGCGTAGCGTACAATTTTAAAGCTGTTTTGTGAGTTGTGAGACAAATATTTCAATCTAGATATAAAAGATGAATTGGATTTTTATTGATTTATCTCTATGAGAGTCCGTACATAAAACCAAGAAAACGTAAAAATTCACGCGCGAAATTAATCCTATATATTTAAAACTATGCATCTGTCCCACAAATAGGAGAAATATATAAGTAACAAAACAATGACCTTGGGAGTTAAGGGACAATAAGTATAAAGTTGAACAAATTTATTTTGGAAATCAAATACAACTAGAAATTATGTATGTTTATTAGATCCGCTAAGCCATTTGAAAGACTTCTACTTTATAAAATTAACTGTCCCTATATGCCTATGTCGACGTCACGTGGTTTTAATATATACACACACGCACCCCCCCCTCCCCAAACATCAAAAAATAAGGAATGACGATTTTAAAACTATTATTCGGTCACAAAACTGGAAAAGTTATAGAAAAGTGTTCATATTGTTTAATTTTTTAGTTGACGTTGCTGTACGAATGCTCCATATAATTAATTATATGACGCCATTATATTTAATACTTTGTATCCAAGACGGAGCACCCACGTTTTGGTTTTGAAACAGGGAATTGACTATGTTTAAGTCATTTTAAAAGCGTAACTGAAAACTCCTTCTAGATACAACGTTCAACCAATATGCAAAGAACCTTATTCGTAAATTTCTTAACAATTGTGACCCACCGAACAAACAGATAAACAGAAAAACGAAATGATAAATTTTCGAGAATGTTAGTTAAAGACGGGAATTTATTTAAAAAAAGATAGTAAACATCTGTAAAACCTAAAAACTAGTTAACAAAACATCCTTAATACATTTGCAAAGATTTAAAAAAATACTATAGAAAGTTTGTCTAATATTTATTATTGTTTTATTTAAAAAATAATTATAGCAACCTTGCAGCAGTAGTAACAAAATCAACGACCTACACACCTGCATTCCTGCCAACTTGTTAAAATGATATTTGATACCATTTCAGAGGTCGTCGGAGGACATTCCTATTGGAATGCCGATAAACCTCCTAGGCAGTTAGTCTAGGCTCTAACATATATATTATTCTCGTGTGAATGAACCATTCATATATTGGAACCGTTTGGACATCCCCAGACATATTTAGTAAGGAAAGATATCTTGATGGCAAACAAGAAAGTTTCGAAATAACGTCTTGACTAAAATATTTAGTGATAAACGAGTTTTTATGATTGTGATTTAATGGGTTTTTAAGTAGTTGAAAAACAAATAATATTTGTGTATTTACAAGATGTTGAGATAAAAAAATTGCTAAAAATCCTCTATAAAAAAGAAGATATTATTAGTTTAACACCAAATTTAAAATAAAAGTTAAACAAAAACTAATCTCTTGCTTTTCGTTAAATTATAGACGCTGAATACGTTTAGTTCTCACAGGATCTCACTATTGTAAGGACCGAGGAACCACAACTGGATTTACACCTTATTTTAATCCAGTCTTTTGTTAAATCGCCTCCCTTTCATTTTCCCTATTGTCTTTCTTGACCAACTTTTGTTCATTTCTGAACGTGAGGCTATTCGAGTGTTTGAAGGGTCCTTATTTTATGATAATTTCTTCCTTGTTTTTATAAGGCGATGGTAACCGAGATATCTCCCCTTTAGTCAACAAGGAAAAGAATAAAATACTTTTACTTCAACAAATTGTTACTGTACATAAAAACTTAAATACTAAAAATCCATTAATTGATTTTTAAGTTAAGTTTTTTTAATGTTTTAAATTTTTATTATATTAACGTAAAACTAACAATTCATTTAAAAATTGAGAAACAGAGTTTTATCAACTTCACAACGTAAAGTGAAAACTTTACCATCTGGAACACTGTTGTTTGTAATATCCAGATTAGATTAACGAAAAGAAATATTCTATATTGAATAAAAATGTGTTCACTCGTCCGAGAAATGAAAACGACAAATCAGAGAAAAGCTAACCCCCCCCCCCCAAGTGTACACAATATATGTCCTTATTCATAATCAAGCTTGCTAGTACATCGCAAATTTATATTTAGAGAAACAATTAAAAAAGTAAAACCACAATAAAATATTAGAAAAGACCTTAAAATTGTAACAAATATTGGAAATATTTTACAAATATAGTGGTCCCCGAATTTATTATTTAAAAAAACATTTAATCAAAACATGGTTTAAAATATCATTTCAAAATTTTTATTTTCAACAATAACTTCTAAAATAATTATCATTACATAGATCCTAGGTTGTATAGTTATGTTCCTCTACAATATGAAAATTGCCTATCTTTAAAAGTTTAACAAAAATATTTGGTTCATGTTGTAGTAGTATTGGTTTTACTTCTGTGCTGATTTTCTAAGTTATTCTGACGTTAAATAGTTATAAATTTGGCACTTTACTGGCTTCATTATAATTGGTTTTCTTTTATCAGTGCGAGCTAAATCAGCAACTCTCATGTCCATCACTGCTACTGAGATCATATACAGGTTCGTCTCTGGAGTACATAATTTCACTTTCATTTATTTGTTTACATTTTCTCTCTATTTCTTTCTATATATAATTATAACTCTCCCTTCTGAATAAATAAGAATAAATTTTGAACATTTTACGTTCATTTTTATGCGATTTAAACTCATATAACACATTTTATATATTTAAGTTCAAGATTCGATTAAAACGGTTTTGAAACGTTTGTTATTTTATTATATAAAAAGAGAATATTTTGTAACGTTAGTTCTTTCCTTAAAAACTGTGGGATAAATAAAGGTTATTACGAAGATGTTATTACCAAAATATTTATAAATATTGGGGTAAATTTAATAATAAAAATAGAAAAAATGTCATCACTAAGTTAATAGAAAAAATCTCGATTCTCAATCTAGAAAAGAGAAGAGAATGGATGGAAATTATTTATTGAAAATTTACAAAGGTTGAGAGAAATAATAAGTATTGAATATGTTATCATTAAATTAATAAACAATATCGAAATTCTCAATCTAGAAAAGAGGAGAGAAAACATTTAAATGATTTATTTAAATTGATTTACAAAGATTAGAGAAAATGTAATCTCTAAATTAATAGACAAAAAACAAAATTCTCAATCGATAAAATAGAAAAGAAAACATGGAAATGATTGACCAAAAATAAGGAAAATTTAATAATATAAGTAATAAAAATGTCATCACTAAATTAATAGAAAAATGGCAATTCTCAATTTAGAAAAGAGAAAGAGAAAAACATGTAATGATTTACCAAAAATGTACAAAAATTTTGGGTAAATGTATTAGTATAAATAATTAAAATATCATCACTAAATAAAGAGACCTGATCGCAAATCTCAATTTAGAAAAGAGAAAGAGAAAAAAATGTAATGATTTACCAAAAATGTACAAAAATTTGGGTAAATGTATTAATATAAATAATTAAAATATCATCACTAAATAAAGAGACCCGATCGCAAATCTCAATTTAGAAAAGAGAAAAAGAAATCATGGAAATGATTTAGCAAATATTTCAAAAGATGGAGGTATTTTGATAATAAAATAAATATTAATATCAGCACTAAATAAATAGACAAAAACATAGTCAATCTAGAAAATACAAAAATAAAATAATTAGCATTTTTTATCAAAAATTTACAAATATAAGACTAAATTTAATGATTAATTAAAATATTAGCATTGGATAAAGAGAAAAAAATCCAAATTTCAATCTTGAAAAGAAAACATGGAAATGATTTACCAAAAATTTACAAAAAATTGGGCAAATTAAAATTTATAAATAATGAAAATACTAGCACTAAATAAAGAGATATCACGATTATCATTCAAGAAAAGAGAAAAAGAAATCATGGAAATGATTTACCTTAACTTTACAAAGATTGGGGCAAATTTTATAATATAAATAATGATAATATCAACACTAAATAAATAGACAAAACGTCAATCGTCAATAAGGAAAATATAAAAATAAAACAATTAACAGTTTTGTCAAAATTTACAAATATTGGGAAAATTAATAACATAAATAATTAAAATATCGACATTAAAATAAATAGACTAAACTGCATTGCTCAAACTAGAAAAGAGAAAGACAAAAGGAAAAAGATTTAGCAAAAACATAGGTAAATTTATAACTCCTAAAATATCCACTAGGGGGTTGAACAAGAAAGGGAAATGTTAAAATTAGTTGCAGTTAAAACTATTTAAAAAAAATACTTGTCATGTGTTATTTAAGTGGGTGGGTTTCATGTCTAAGTGTATTATGAGCAAACAGTACGTCCACGTCTTCGCTTTAAACAAAAATATATAAAAGTTTACTCAAGTGAAACTTTCATTCTTCATAGACTGGAAATCCATCAATAACCACATAATATCCAGCATCCTTCCTCATCCAATCTTATGTAGTACAGTTTAAGATTTGGAAACACTTGTAAAAACCGATCGTTTCTCAACGTCATCTGGATGTGATTTCACTCCGTGTGCAGTGCACAGGGTATTTCATAACCCGTTACGCTTTTTGTTCACGAGTTGATAAATGCTGACTAGCGGAACTTGATGAAACTCAATGATTCGAACGGTTCAACAAAGTAAATTGCTCAATTCCTATAGTTTCATAATACATAGATTGAATCCTAAAACTGATCACTGTCAGTACGTCTGTCTCTGTCAAATGTCTACAGGTTAATTATCTTGTCTATATCTTGACTCCAATCAATTTACCAACAGGAAGACAAAACTAAGCCAAGTTCCTACATTCCAGTACATCCATGATGGATTGGGTAATTTAATTTCGGTTGAAAGGTTTCTTTGAGAACCAGGAGTGAAAAAATAAATCAAAAATCAAATTACAAAATGCTTATTTGAATGTACACGTTTTTAAAGAAAATGATGATACTATTCGTGGTATATTAGAAATAAACAAGATTGAAAAAGTACTACTTTTATAAAAACAAAACATTATACATATGTATTCTTGAAAAATAAGACGCAAAAGTAAATTTATATTTAATTTTATTTATTAACCGGCGTTATTTAAAATTTTACCAATTAGATCCAAAAAAATATAGTTTATTAATATTTCAATTTGACACGGTAAATTTGTACGCTTATTATATTATTTCATAAATCTCTGATTTAAAAAGGTATAAATGATTTCAAGAATTTCAAATTTAATAACAATGTCATTGGCTGTTTATGGCTGTTTGATATGTAGAACAAAATCTCGAACACAAGATCTTACAAAAACTACGTTTATTAAATCAAACGCGTTTCAACGACAAAGTCGCCATCCTCAGTGATACATGAGCTACAATAACTAAACTATAACTGTGTTATTATAACACAGTATAGTAATAACTAATAGTATAGTAACAAAGTATAACATAGTATAGAAACTCAGTTATAGTTTTATTGTAGCTCCTGTATCACTGAGGATGTGCGACTTTGTTGTTGAAACGCGTTTGATTGAATAAACGTAGTTTTTGTGAGATCTTGTGTTCGAGTTTTTGTTCTACATAATTAATTATTATTATCTCATAAGTCAAGTTCAATATTTATTTTAATTTATATTTAAGGGTAAACAATTTTTGGCAATTAATAGGATAAAATTGAGTACTAAATCAATAAAAATGGTAAAACTGTATTGGAAAAAAAAGGAATTTCTTAATAATTTTTTATTAAAATGTTTTTAAAATATCTGTATAAATTCGCCAGAGATTATTGTTGACATATTCCCACATAAACCTTCATTGATCTGCTATGGTTGACGACAGGACTTCCATTTTAACGACAGGACTATGTGATATGAAACCGTTGTCTTACAAGATCCAGGAATGTAAGAAAGATGACAATCAGAATCAAGACAAAATGAAAACGGTCCTTTAGAACATAGGAAAAACAATGCTTACTTCCAAGTCTATGTAGAAACTTTTTGAGCATGCTATACGTTGAGAGTATAAAAAACACAACACCGCTCTTTCTTTCCATCAAAAATACTTTCTTTTCTATTTAATTAAAAAGTAAAATCATTTTTAATAAACCCTAATACAATGTCTGAATATCCCTTAGGCTATAAAAGGTATATTTTCAACACCTTTAGAATATTCTATTTCTATTTTACTCCGCTGATTCGTTACTCTTCGATTGTCACTAACCAGTTGTGGTAACGTAACAAATTAAAATATAAATGTATACCTTTCGGCAATTTGGTGCGGAAATAAAAAAACCGGTTTTCAAATCACTCAGGTAAATGTTTAAAGCTGTTCTAAAGTAAAGAAAGATTTAATTTTAAACAAATCGTGTTTTATTCTTTAAATCAATGAAATTGTGCATAACTTTCTCACAACAAGTAGCATATAAAAGCAAACATATATTATACATTTTTAAAATTTTATTTTATAACCTAAACATAGTATAGAGAAACTAAGGAATTGAATCGAAAATCGATATTTTTAGTAGAGATATCATTTTCGAGGTCCTTAGTACGTACAAATTGTTGGAATCCTATCTGTCCGTTTTGTCGTCTACAATAAAACGTGTGGAAGGATTCTGAATTTACCCAATCTCTAAAACATTTCCTTTGTCAATTTTCAATTTTGGGAATATCATCCATAAAAAAGGAAAATTCTATTTTCCTCAAAGTCTGTGACAATCAAATTTTATTGATAACACGTTGGACTAATTTTTTCTTTTGTTTACTTTAGTTTCGCCCTGTAATATTATTTTCAGGTTTATGGAACTAGTTCCTTTAGAAAAGTTTTTTTTTGAAAAACTAAATTATAGTTTAGTTGGACGGATATTTTATCAATCGTCCAATAAGACCTCAATATTTTTAATAAAAAAACTCTGCAGCCGATATTTTTGTGTAAGGTTTTAATTTGTTTTCAATCGATTTTAATAGTACTAATTATTTCAACGGTTCTTGTAAAGGTTAACTCGATTTAATTATTGGTTAAAATCAATTTTGAGTTTTCAATGTTTGTTTCTTTAAAACGAATTTTTAAAAACTTTGTTGTTCTATAAAAGGAAGTAGCCTACATCCCAAATGGTGAGCTATGAAATTACAATTTACCTTCCTTTCATCTTGTTGTTTTAAGGTAAAAAAACTCTCGGCTATCATTGCCTAGTAGTATATACAGATTTGTAGCCCTAGAACACTCTAATATCATCAATGTCGGAGAAGAACAATATTTGATGAAGAGAATCCTGGTAAGAGAGATGAAAGAGAGGGATGTTACTCAAGACTTCGTGTAAAAAAAAGTGTAGGTTCAGCTAGGTTCCTTCGGGATTACTTCGCCCGTACTCAATTTAAGTGAGTAGCTGTGTATGGTCGCGGTTTATATTCATAAATTAATCGAAATTTATCAAAAAGTGGTCCAAAGTTTTTGATTTATCTTTTTAAAAAAATAATAGTTTTTGAGTAACTATAAAGAACATGTGTTTAAACATTTTGACTTTATCACTAAAGTCTTTCCCTTTCTCTCACTTTATAATAAAGAAATAATTTTTAAAAAAGAGTCTCAAAGAGTGCTCATTAAGTATTATTTGTTTTATTGATAAACTTTTAAAAAAATGCATGATGATAAACAAAATCCAATTTAAAAAACCAAAATGAAAGATTTATTATCCAAAATAACGTATTAAAACTGCTAGCAATAGTTAATTAGAATTACTTTTCAAAAAGCAAAATACAAAAATTTAGATTAAAGAAAGTTAGATTAAAACTCGACAAATAGGGTATTTATTTTAATCTTAATTTTTTAAAATTATATTTTTAAATTTTCATTTTAATAATAAAATATATTTCTGTACAAGTGGGAAGCTTGTGGGTTTTTTATACAGTTTTATATTAAATCTCTGAACGCTTCTTAAAGATGCTATTTAGACAGATGTGAGTTACCGCATACCACAAGTACTATAAACACTATCAGTACTACACAGGTGGTTAGACCTACGTACAACTGTCATTGTCTTAGACGTATTTGCATTTATAATACGTTGCAGCGTATAATATATAGTCTCATTGACACCATTACCTAGAAAAAGGAAATTAGCTAAGCGTGAAAACTACCACGTAGCTGTGAATTATGACTATTGTTAGATAACAACATCTGAGGGTCGGTTTTTGTAGCTTTTTCTATTCATGATTTATTAGCGTTGCATGAATGTCTTAAAGTAGTAAAAAACAGCGCGTGGCTGAGAAAACTGTCGCAAGAATGTAGGTGACACTAACAAGCATTCTACTTAGTTGTATTTAAAGAAATGTAACAACTAACACAATTTAAAAGAAAAGAGTATGGCTTCTTTATAACCCAAAAAAAATACGAAATAGAGAATTTACGTTAATTACCCTAATGATAGATTGGCTTTAAAAGATAAATTTTCCTCGTATAATTTAATTTAAGTCAAATCAGCTGTTTCATTACATTTTATATTAATATAAATTAACATTGAGGTTAAGTTTGAAACTAAAACTCTCTCCGTTATCATCGCCTTAGCAGATAGAAAAAAAACACGAGTTCTCGAATATGTTATTAGCATCAGGGTCTGAAAAGAACAAGAGTTGGTCAAGATATTAACCCGAAAAATAAGACATAGTTAACTTACGTCAATTATCCTAAAGTCACATTAGCTCTTTCATTACATTTCATATTAAAACAAGTTCAAATTGAGGTTAAGTTTAAAACTATAACTCTCTCCGTTATCATAACTTTATCAGAATGAAAAGATAAACACGAGCCCTCGAATATGTTATCAGAATTAGAGTCGGAAGAGAACAAGAGTTGGTCAAGATATTTTATAGAAGGGAAGAAAGAGAAGATTTAATCCAAAACTAAATGAAAAACTGTGTAGCTCCAGCTAAGTACCTTGGGATTTCTACGCATATAATGTAAGACTAAATACATGTCTTTAACTCAATAAAGTAGCCTATAAATACAGTGAGACCCCAAAAGTCAGAGACCTATTCAATAACTTGAAAACCAAAAAAGATAGAAAAAAACATACTTTATATGTGCCTTTTGGTGATAAAAAACTTTTTGGAAATGATGCATATTTACCTGTCCCCCAAAATGGTGGTTTTGAGGGGAAACTCAATAATATTAAATGGAAACCCCCCTCGTGTGACACTTTATGCTGAAGGGTTTATTTAGTAAAATACAACTGCCCAAACTAGAGGAATATATCTAGCTACTATCTAAAATCCCGATGGTTCAAATGTTTGAAACTGCTATATTAATATATTCATTTTATTAAAGGTATAAAAATGTATATAAGACTATTAATTGTATTGTAGTCACAATTACTATTATTTCATATTTAAAATTATATGAATTCGTATTACAGGGTGTACAAAAGTGATAAAATATGTTAGTTGGAGTAGTTTTAATATTTAATTTTACAACGAGGATTTTCCCAGTTGTCCATCATTTCAATAAATACAATAATAGATTTCGAGAAGTGTAGGTTTTAGTGGGCTTTGCAACTTTAACACAAATCGTAGCTAAAGGTTCTTTTTTAAAAGAATTAAATACTAATATTGGCACTTTATTGAGAATTATCAGCTTTAACTTGCTCTAAACCATAATGGATTGGTATTTAATACAATCAATCATTCAAAGTTCATTACACACCCTGTAGTGGGAATCTGTATTTTTGAAAATTCAATGATAGTAATTACGAAATTACATTTTTTAAATACATTTTGATCACATACTCTCGCCTTCTAATTAATTGTGAAAGAAATAAAATAAAATAGTTGTTTCAAATATTTCCACGGCCGCCATTTTAGATAGGAACAAGATATCGACCTCTAGTTTGCAGTTATATTTTACTAAATAAGCAATTTAACATGAGGGGTAACTCGATGGGGGTTCAATTTAAGATTATTAAGTTGCTCCCAAAAACTCCCTTTTTAGGGGAGACAGGTAAAAATGTCTCATTTGCCAAAAAGTAGTTTTTTATCACCAGAAGACACAAAAAATATCTTTTATCTATCTTTTTTAAGTTTTGAAGTTATTGAACCAGTCCGGGACATTGGGATACACAGTATGAATACATTTAACTAATTCGAGATATTTTTCAATTTTGCTCATGTGACAGATTCCCTCCTTAACTTGTTACAGAGTTTAACGTGTTACATCTTCTCTTAAGAGGGCGAGCCAAGTAGCTAAACGTATTCAAGAAACTAAATATTACCGACACAACTAGTCGAGGAAAGTATTGAAGCGATTTGAAATCGTCAAAAGAAAAGAAATGCAAAGTCAGAGAAGAAAATATAGAGACGAAATAAAAGAAACGCTGCCCTAGATATAAGTGAATGGACGGTGTTGAGGATGATTTGCAAGAGTAAATGAGTTGAGAGTCACGTGGTGTGAATAAACACGACAATGTTGCTCCCATACTTTCTGTAACTATAAGCTGATAACAAGTGTCCAAGAAGTTACTGAAGATTCCATGAGGTGTGTGAATATAACTAATTTATTTAATACTATGTAAGTGAATTTTTATTAGAAAAAATTACGTCTTCTGTTTTATTTTGATTTATCGGTGATGTCTTTTTTCAAATTTCTCATAAACCGTAATTTGTTTGCTGTTTGGCTCATTGGTTTCGGTTATAAAATTTTGTATTTTACCAGAATTTGAACGGAAACTATCGTGCTTTTTTATAGAGATTCGAACGTTATCATAAGGTCCATTTCCATTATTTAACCGTTAACATCAAAAACAGCATTTTGGGAAACCAGTTTTGTTTAGTTCTTAGAATGGTAAGAAAAAAGGTAATAAACCGAAATTAAAAAAAAATCGAAATTTTGAGTCTGCATCTTTACGGGAGCTACACCTAAATTTTGGTTAATCAAATTATCTAAAAAGCCTCAAAATATCTTCAAATTACTCCCACATACCAAATTTGGTCAAAATTCATCCACTAGTTTCAACTTTAGAGTACTGTACAATAAATAGACATCATTTAAAAATCAATTTTTCGAGCACAAGTGACCTTGAAACCGCCATTTTCAGGAAAAAGTTATCATCAACTTTTTTTATTCTTCCCATAACTTACGTACATGTGATAAGTAAAAACAGAAACTTAGACTAATGTTAGCATAGATAAATTAGTAAAGAATGACTGTAGAGCTTGAAAAAATAATTCACTCTTTTTCTTAGTGTATTTATTCATTTTTTTCTGGTTGTTTTTTTTTGTTTGGTTAAGTTCCTTGGTATAAGAAATCATAAAAATGAATTAAATATTAAAAAGTTAATATTTGATGAAAAGGGCTTTCTACCGACTTAGTAAAATTGTGTACCTCTGTAAAGAAATCTTCTGATGTTAAGAAACATTCTAATGATCATTTTAAATTGTCAGCTGTTTAAAAATAATCCCCTCCTCAAATATTTCGATAATCGCAACAAACAATATATCAAATTAATATTAAGGAACATTATAACCCACCCTTCTAGCAAACTAAAAGTTACCATCTACTCGAAATACTTGCAGGTATGAAGATTTTTCTCCCTTATTGGTTTTAATATACCCATATGTTTTTATCTCAAATATAAATAGTACACACCATAATCAAATAATCAATTTTCAGCATTATTTTTTAAAATTTTCAGTTTTATAAAATTTATCCATAACAGTTATTTTTTTAAAATTATAATTTAGTATTTGTCACACTACTTTGGTTCATTAATGTTTACATTTAACAAAAATTTCAACGTAACCTGTAGAATCGATTTTGAAAAATACAGTTGTCATGGACGATTGTTTTCAAAATTTTGGGAAGATGACGATCAAAACGTTGTGTTAGTGACTTAGTGACTGTAATCTTGGAAAATTAAAGCTTATTTTGAGAAAATCGTAATTTTGTATTTTCTCTATTGACAACTACTGATAAATTTCAAGTTAACGATAAAATGAAGAAGGAGGAAAACAAAAATGTGTGTCAAAATATGGCAAAAATATGCCAACACACCAAATTTGTCTAGCTTAATTTTAATAAGCTCAATCGGACCATAGTCATCGTTTAAACACACAAACACTTTTTTTGTGGCTTAAAGGAACTAAAAAATGTTATATGGATTTTTTTACACACCAAATTACGTAGTGTGAAAAATCTATTGTTTCTTCTACAACTTGAAAACAGCATTACATATAAATTTAATAAATTAGAAAATTGCTGAACACAACTCGATTTAAATTTATACGCTGTAATAAATAACTAATTACGCCTACTGTATGTTAAATATTAGTTCGGTGGAAACTCCAGGATTATTATGGGGAACCAGCAGTGGTGAGATCTGACAGGTCTAAACATTATTGACAAACAAAATAAATCAGAAAGGTCAAACGTATTAAAATTGTTACACAGTTTAAAAGTTACTGAAAAATTAAACCAACGTGTATTACATAAAGCCAGAAATTTTTTACCTTATTGGGTTTTTATTATTATTCTGTTTACGTCAATGAATTGCTGAAGTTACAAGTGTAGGCCTACTGTTTATTTCAGAAACTATTACATGAAAATCTAATAAAAACTATGAAACTTGGGGCCTTGGGGGGGGGGGGGGTTTACTAAGAAGAGGTTTATTTGAGTAATTGCTGTAGATAACCAAATATTTTTCTCGGAAGTTCAAAAGTTATTACTACAATCTACGCACGACCATGTAACCTGTACACATTTCATGATCTTAGATAATACTTTAATAACTTTCCTACGGCCATGGATTAATTATCTTGGCACAAGATCAAAACAAAATAAACTTAACTCGATTATTGTTTTAACTTATTCTGACGATTACCATCATTTGTGTGTACAACTTGAATAAAACAAGATGACAAATCTTCCAATAAAATGAACAGTCCATCAAAATCCAATATAAAACAAACTGTACATAAAGTTACACAAATGTATTCATACATCCAACTACAAACCGAACTATTCGACGCCAAAAATGTCAGTTTGTTAGTTTTTAATCAAATATTAAAAAATAGTCATTGAAAAAATTTACGTTTTTGGTGTTATAAATATGTCCTAACTGTAAATCATGGAAATAATTTTAATTTAGGGAGTTTAAAGTTAATTTTCCTAAAGGGTAATTTAAATTTAATTGAGATTCGAAATTTTTTTATGTCATTAATCGTTATTGAGAAAAAATCAGTTTAGCAATTTTTGAAAATTAGTTTTTGTATCAACTCTCCATGAATGTTCCCTCCCCCCCCTTTTTCCCTGTAATACTTGAATTTTACCGTTATTGGAAGATGCTTTATTCACTGTAGTGTGGAAGTATAAGATATTTTCAAGTGTTTCTGCCTTTGTCTTATGAGTAATTTAACACAATATGAGATCAATGCAATACCAGTAAATGGAAACGTTATTTTGACTTTAAGACAAAAAATCATTGACATTTAATAGCTTTTTTATACAACGGTGTTAGAAAAATATTGAAAGCATTTGATACTTTTGAACAATTAAAAGCACAAAAACAAAAGTTGGGTTACACGTTAGTAAAATTAAACTACCTTCTACAATACAACTCAATTCGCAATCTAAAAGAGAAAGAAACGGCCTACAGAGATTGAAAGTCAAAATATTAACTTATATTTTTTTAATAGGATTCATATTAAATCACATATTAAGAAAATTGTATTCCTGTTATTTTAAAATATACAACCACTTAGTAGATAATTGTTCTAAAACTTTTTTGAAAGAATAGAAATGTCTACCTCAGAGCTTTTAATTTGTTTTTTAATTAATCAATTTTTAAACTAATCAATGAGCGTTGTTTAAGGCTATTTCAAAACCAGTGTACCAAATTTTTAAAATCAGATAACATGGAATATTCTCAATCATTTTGTCTGTTTATGGACTTTTTATATTTAGGCCTACTAGAATTTATTTACAAATTCCCAAACGATTTCATCTAAACACAAATCTTGCTCGTTAAATTTACAACAACTTACTTCGTATTAAGTTTTCCCATACGTCAAAATACGAATTAGTGATAAACTTAATTTGAACACAAATATAGAATTTACAGATACAAACAACATCACTGCAAAGATAATATCAGACCTATGTTAGAGTAAAGACTAACGTTTGCAAATACTTAAGATATTTCTTTTTATTTTAAACACATAAACATTGGGAAATGTAAATAAATCTCATTTATAAATAGGAGGAAACGGAAAAGCATTATAATAATTAGTTTTATTCAACTGAAATAGTAGCTTTCCTCCTTAGCCTGGCTATTTAATTTCTGCTTATTTACTTAAAATAAGAAATTTGTGATCTAAACTAGCTCAAATTACTGTAATTATATCAGGAAGTAAATAGCCAAAGAAAGTAATATTTTATATATTTTAAATCTGGCTAAAAATACATTGGTTGGACTATAGGCCTACCTAGTTTTGAACTGTTCCACAAATTAGATATATTAATTTTAGTCCAGCATTGGTATTTAGACTTCCTAGACTAAGCTTAATTAAATTTTTAACTTTATGTAACAAAGGGAGTAAGGAATGCATCTTCAAATTTTTGAACTTAGGAGCACCTTTAACTCCTAAACAAGTGAGTAATCAAAATACACCATAGATTAAAAAGTCTTAAAATTTTATTTAAAATCAGAAAACACCATACATAATAAGGGTTTACAATGGGAATTTTAAAGTTAGCTGCCACAATGGACTGTGTATAACGTATGAGGTAAAGAAGCAACAAAGGTCCCTCATTTCATGTTTTCTTGGGATCAATAGTTTACAAGATAAAATGATCTCTGTACACTAAATTATAACAATTTGAAATTATTATTTTTTACAAAAGGTTTCTGAATAAATTCTCGTTTAGTTAATATTTCCTAAGTAAAGTTGTTGAGGACGCACGATCAGTTTCGTCCTCTCCTGGTTATCCTTCAGAAATTAAAAATAAATCGATTGTAAAAAAACTTCAACGAAAATGTTTTCTATTATGCCTCATACTTTTGCTTTCACTGCATAAGATAACAGGGAAAGTAAAATGAGCTAATATAAGCTTAAATAATTAACTGGTGTTTACATTGTGCACTATACCGTGAAAGTTAGATTAGCCTACAGTATAAAAGAGATATAGTTTGATTGCGTAAGACATGTAAGTCATATTTTTTATAATATGAGATATTATAATTTGATGATAAATGAAATTTGTGTATTAAAGTAGTTTTTCGCACATATTGAGAAAATTATTTGAAAGTGTAAAATATCAATTTTGGATTTTTTATCGGAACTTTATTAATTACAAGTCTTCTTTTTTGGGGAATATTGTCTGTCTGGTTTGTCAGCGTCTCCAAAGTACCTTTAACCCAAATAAAGTACCTTGAATGGTTTTTCTTCTTTAATTCAACATTTAGATTTAAGAGAAAACATACATTTCAGTATTTCACAAAATCGAAAGCTTTAATTTCATCGAAATATAACCTGAAAAGACAATAATGTATTGTGTGCAATCGTTCCAAAAATACTTGTTTGGGAGTTATTTTTTAAAGGAAACAAACCTTGGGCGCCATAGTAAAAGTATGAATATATAAAAATATACGCAACCTATTTCAACCTTTATTTTATTTTAAAGTGCAGAACCTGCTGACCAAAATAGTTCGTGATTAATTTTTAAAATATCTAAATGAACCCAGCCAGTCTTCGTATTAAATTTTTCTTAGAATTTACACAAATCAAAATTGCCCTTCACTTGCTCTTTATCATATTTAATTAACAATCTTATTCGTTTAATTTTTAATCTTCACATCTTACCAAAATTGAGTAAAATTTGAGATATTGCATAATTTACTACTATGTTGTATTTTTTGTTGTATCTCTTGACCCTGTGATTTTAAAAGAGGGCGAGTTAAAATATTCTTGAAAATTATTATAGAAAAATTGTATCAAAAGTGTTGATTAAGATAAGTGGAATTTTGTTCCAATAACGACAGCTTTAACTGATAAATTTTGAGATTAATTAGTAATTGATTTGATGTATGAGAAAGTTTGTACTATATCTGAACACTTTTTAATGTTATTCTACTAATTGAGGATATACTTTTAGCACTATTTTAATTATACATGAATTAATAATAATTTTAAAATAGATCGATTGTAAATAAGTTTAATTCGTCAAAATTTAAAACTGTAAAAAGAACAAACCTAAATTAGCAATATTCAGCGTACGCTCATGATAGGTTAGGCATATCACGACTCCTTATAGCCAGCGTGAAAGTAAGGTTATGTAAAGAACGAAAGTTGTTTCGAATAAGATAAAAAACAACGTTGTAAAAAAAAATGCTTTATATTGCATCTTGAATTAGTCTGGTGGTAATGATGGGGGTGTTTATAGTTTTATGTTTTTTCTATATTATTTAAAATTTTAACAAATATGTGAAATTAAATAAATTTAATAAAAATAATAATTATAGTAGGAGTTGTAATATGTACGTTATGGACATATTGTTTTAAAAAGTTTATATTTAATGGTCCATTTTATTAAATTTTTTAATGTACAATCATTTTAAAAAAATATGTTTTTATGAAAGGAAAAAATATCTCTAAATATATGTATATGAAAAAATCTGTAAACATTTCCCAAAATTTTAGTTTCAATTAAATATTCACATATTTACATTTTCTGATTATAAGTTAAATATAAATATTTGTAAAAAAGACAATTTTTAAATATTTCCCTTATTGAAATATTAAAACTTTAAAGTAAGCTAATAAATTGAATGTTTACAGTAATGTTGCTAATAGATTAAATATTACAACACAATAATCTGCCTACTTATTATTTTTTTAATTTAATTATATTTTTTGTACTGATGTTTTACTTATAAAATAAAGTCTTTTTTTTTTCATTTGAATAATATTACAGTTGTCACAAGTATGGTAATGTTATATAATGTATATGTCTTTTCACTATAATAAAACAATAAAAATAATTAATTAACAATTTTTATTACTTACAGTAGAAGTAAGACCCGAACTTTTAGAATCACTTCACCTAATGTAAACACTTTCACTTTTGTTTCGAGTCCTATTCCACCTTTCCTAATCTAACTTTACACCCAACTCACTCTACTGCTTGTATCCAACTATTGAATTGTTGCAGCTACTGGCAGTGTAGTGTATATAACAAACTGGACTCCCCACTCTAACTCACTCCAGGGTTGCCACATTTACAAGAATTAGTGGTCAAACTACACAATAATCATCAAGGATACAATTATTGTATTTATTTTTAAAGTGGGTATTTGTTTGTGTTTTTAACTATTTGTTTTCACTATTTATTAACGTTGAATATTTAACGAAATATATATATTTTCAAAAATAAATCTAAATTTGTATTGTTACAGTCTTGGTAATTGATTAACTATATTTATTATTGTATTCAAATTAATTAATTTTTTTAAGGACAAAAACAACGCGAAATTTAAACAAAATAAATCATCAATATGTAAATACAAAAACTAAACAAGATTCCCCCCCCCCAAAATCAAAACAATGTAAAATACTCAAATAAAACATTCACACCACATAAATTAAAATACTATAATTACAGAAATTAAACAAAAATAATTTTAAAACAACAACAAAAATACCCATGTCTAAACCTCCAAATATGTTTTCACTTTCTTACATTATTGGAAATACTACCATATTTACCTATATTGCCTTAAATGAATGCAAATTAGAGTTTTACGGAATATACATAAATATATCAAAAAATTGGAACTTAGAAAGATACATATATACACTTCTCAGTACATAGACATATTGCTTAGACGACACGTATTTCACTCATCTTTATTTCAAATGTTTTAAAAAAATTATAATTATTTTTTTAGGTTATGTCTAGTAAAGATAATTTAGCTACTTTGATTACTCTCATGTAAAAGCATACAACTGAGACAATGACAAATAGAGTCATTTGGGACAAATTTTGGCTTATTTTATTTTGTATATATATGTTTTAGGAAACGTTCTAGTGATCACAATTTTGGTAAAATATTCTTACATATAAGGTATATGGTAAAATATTCTTTGGCTCCATATCCTTTGTTCAATGTAGAGTCAGTTAATCTTTTTTCTGTTTATTTATTGAATTCCAATACATATTTAAATTATAAAACAGGTTTCTATAATGCACAACATACAAAGCTATACAGAAATATACATATTTTTTTTTAGAATAAAACCTATGTTTGTTAACAAAATGAACTGAAGCTATACTGTATCAAATTTAAATAAAATCAAAAAGTGTAAGCTGTTTGACGAAAGTTTAGAAACAATATACCGGGTGTTCAAAAAGTCTGGAAACCCCTTAATATTAATTTTATTAATAAACGCAGAACAATGAAATTCTAGGATTACGTCCTCACTGTAGTTACCGACTTTTTGCTCATTTTAACTGTCTTTTTTCGCTTTGGAGGGACGTCCTGTGGAGGAAGTCTGAAAAATCTTAAATGTAATCATAGGTCGAATTATACCTCATTTTAAAGGTCTTTGTTAGAGGAATACATTGCAGCAATCCCGACTGAAAAGGACCATTCGTTTGGAAATGGCAGACTATAACTCTAATCGGCTCCTGATGGTGCGTAAAGCATTCCCCCCTCCTCGGAAAAAAAAAAAAAAAAAAAAAAAACAACCGCGCTTGAACTTGCATAATTTTGTGAAGTTTAAATGGCAGGTCCCCATTTTGTATTTTGTACACATAAATTTTCTTAGCCAAACTTATTTTACAATATTCACAACAATTTCTATATTTATAAGAGAATATAAATACAATCAATATCTGTCAATTAAAAAATAATAATAACATAAAATTTAAATAGAAGTAATGAAAAAAGATTGCAGGATAAAATATCTCACTATAATTCTATTTATTACTAAAAGGGTCAAGTGTGTGGTAAAACTACACGACTTAGAATCTGTAGGCATATAGGGAATATTATGTTTGTAAAGTCGAAATCTTTTAAGCGGCAGTTTAAATTGTAACAAATATTTTTAAAAAATTAAACCTTGTTCAATACAAATGATTAGAACTTTTTGTAGAATACGCTGTCAGAACATTGTTGCAATAATAGAACCGATCATGTATTACAAAATCTAAAATACAAAACAATGACATATTATAATACTGACTTTAACGCATAGATAAAAATTTTGTTATAACATTCGTCCTGGAACTAATTCCAATAAAATACAAGCTACAGTTATCATGGTAATCTATATTTTAATTAATCAAAACGATTTTTTGTCACAGTCATAAATCGATAACAGCTAAATGGATTTCAGCTGTTGATGTGGAAATTTAAAGGGCTTTAGCTCTATGCTTTTGCCAACATATTAATTTCTTCATCAAATAAACATACATATATGTAATCAGAATTATTATAGTGTTATTGATATACCACACAAAATTTTCGAAAATCATTTTTTCAATTCAATAGTTTTTGCCTATTAACTACCACAAGGTCGATTTTTTACCGGTATATTTTTCTATGAGTAGGACAATACAAAGGATCTAAATGTAAATTTGAAGGATTTATCGTCTTGTCTTCGTAGACTTGCGATTTACAGACAGACAGACACGCTTGTGAAGTTATAAGGATTTTAATTTTTACCTAGGAACCTAAAAATGTCTAAATGAAAGAAATTTCATAAGCCAATCAATTTATCTTAAATAACTAATTTTTTTTTTTTTTTTTACCAAAAAACCGATAACATAATTTCTAAAATTATCAAAACGTGTCATACACGATTGTAAATACTTGTTTGAAATTGACGCACAGAAAATACTTTGCTTAGTTAGAAAATTAAATATTTAGTCTAAGTAACTCATGATGTTCCAAAAACAGATATTTAAACCAATTTCAAATTACAAATCACAGAATAAAAACATGTTGAAATTTTGGTTTATTTACGAATTGATGAAGTATGTAGGTATAAGTTTACTACAAATTTTTTCCAACTCGGTGTTTTAAATATGTAAATTCAAAGTATTTGTTTCAAATATGCATTTAAAAATTCAATTCAAATTTGATAAATACAAAAATTTTGCTAAACTTAATTTTGCCATGAAGTTAACTAAATATTCAATCTTTTAAAAAATTATTTCGCCAGACTAATTTGACAAATACAACGCTGACAATCGAGTAAACAAAGACGAAGAGACATAATTTCGGATATGGTGTAATGTGATCCTACTGCTCTAAATGTCGAGAGCCGTTGACATGTGAATGACATGATGTCGAAATTTATCCAAACATCTCATACTTTCATTTCTCGGCATTGGAAAGTAAAATGACATTTTAGGTTATGTTTGTGTCTTGAAATTACGGGTGGTAAAAACTTTGTTCAGTGTCTACGGAAGAAAATATATAATCTTAATATTCTAGGTGTCACAAAAGTACACTTCAATTTATTGCTCAAAATTTTGTATTAATAAATGGGTAAAAATATCCATCTAGAGTCATTTCAAAACAGAAGAGGGTATACATAGAATGATTAAAGAACTTGTGACCGTTTTGTAGGAAACAAACATCATAATTTTCTATTGTCTAGAACATCCACTGGCTTATACCACGATTTTATTATTACTAAATGTATTACACCGCGTGAATTAAGGACACATTGTATTATTAAGCACTGTTAATAGATGTGTATCTGCTATAATATCTTATTCACAAAGATACACCCAGTAGGTATTCTAGAAATTATCAACAAAAAAAATTGTTTTCTATCGATAACTGTTATTCTTCAGTATACGAAAAAAATTTAAATAACAGTAGTGTTATTACACCTTTTACCTTAACTCATGTTTAAATTTCACATAAATTTAGCTTTGAAAAGTATTTAAAAATTTTGAATTTACTAATTTTTGAAACATTTAAGTGCATATACCTAAAAAATTGGTGGGGGATATCGAAAAATAACCAAGTATAAAAAAAGCCTTAAAATCGCGTGTTTTACCTACATTAATCATAAATTAGGAATTTCCATAAGAAACATTTGGTAATAACCTCTGGTTTTAACTTCTAAAATCCCGGGATTATCTTTTAAGTTTTTTTGTAACTTTTTTATTTATCCAATAAAAATCTAAATATAATTGAAAATCACACAGCTGCTTCAATCACTCTGTATAAGCCATTTTTTTCTTTGACCTTTAAATTGAATTTTTAGTGGTAACTCAAAAATATTAAATTATAACGTCTGTCGCGTAATAAATATTTAAATAATAAAACAATTATTAATACACAGTAGTTAGAGAGTAAGAATACTGACTTAGGGCTCAAAGAGTAATTACACTGTATACTTCCTTACAGGGTCTGTGTGCATGTGTGAAAATCAAGCCCACTCCTGCCTTTCCATATAGCCTAAATAATTTGGAAAAAGGAATTAGAAGCATTAAAAAGGAATTAGGAGTAGACCAAAATAGAAACTTGAGGTCAAAAGGTAGCTCCGATCTAAAATGATAACCAGTACTTTAAAATACAGCTATGTTCAACTTATCTAATACCGTAAAATGAGAAATTCTTGAAAATTTGTAAAATTGATTATCAAACGGATCGAAAGATTTTGTTGAAATTGTATGCAAGAAAGTGACAAAACATAGAAACCTGTGGTCAAAAGGTAGTTCCTGTCTAAAATGACAGCCATTACTTTAAAATACAGCTCTACTTATATAATACCATTGAACGAGAAATTCTTGAAAGTTTGTAAATTTTATTATCAAACGGATCGAAAGATTTTGTTGAAATTGTATGCAAGAAAGTGACAAAACATAGAAACCTGTGGTCAAAAGGTAGTTCCTGTCTAAAATGACAGCCAGTACTTTAAAATACAGCTCTACTTATATAATACCATTGAACGAGAAATTCTTGAAAGTTTGTAAATTTTATTATCAAACGGATCGAAAGATTTTGTTGAAATTGTATGCAAGAAAGTGATTAGCTAATCTTAACTGTTAGAGACTCATTCAGGGATTAAACAATCAACTTTCAACTTGTAAAAAAATAGGCCCTTTAAAAGGCCTTTCGGTCATGGCCTCATTAAAGAAGAAGAAATGAACACTTTGAGAAAATCACTATTTTGTATTCCTTCATTATGGCAGTTTCCCCATATTTGTGTTTATTCCCAAAATATGACCGAAATATCCCCACATACCAATTTTATTACAATCGGTTCACGAGTTTGGACTGTACTTACGTCAGACAGAAATACATCGTTCCAAAAACCACTTTGTCCACTCACGGCATATCAAAACGATTTTTTGACCCATCACATAAATGTTTCTATACTACCTACATCTGCCAAAGTAAGAACCCATAAATGAATTACAGTCCGTCTTTTTAATAAATTAATAAATAAAATCGGATTTGCACAGCTGTTTTATAAGATAAACGGCGTTCCCAATGAGTTGCAACACAAAATATTTTCTTAAAATTCCATTTCCCCCCCCCCTCCAACTTCACCCGTGTACACCACAAATCTCTAAAATATTTCGATCACAAAAATTACATTCTTGATAAGTGTTGTCTAATTTGAATCCACGCCTTTGAAATGAAACTATTTTTAAAAAATAGATAAAACACCTTATATACAGAGTGTACAGATAATATAGTGTAAAACTTTAAGCGATGGTTACATGGACCTAAATAAAGAAAAAAGTTGTTATGAACACATGTCCGGACAGGCTTCGTTTTCCATCTGTCGGCTATTTTGTGCTTTTTGAAAAAATATTATAGCTTTTTAAAGTATCACCATTTTGAGTTAAAATTTTATATCCACATTTTGTATAGAACGGTTTATCAGTATACCAAAAATCAAAACTTTATCTCATAAATCGTCGTAATAGCGCCTGTTTGAAATTTTTATATTGAATATCTCTAAAACCACTCACCTTACAAAAAATTTAAACCACCGCCATTTTGAAAATATATGAAATAAAAGTTTGATTCTAGGTATACTTGTAAAATTGCCAAATAAAATTGCACAATAAATGTGTATACCAAATTTTGACTCGAAACTTTAATAATTGCAAAAGCTAAAATTATAAAAAACACAAAATGGTCGAGAGATGGAAAACTATTATGCATTTCCGGAAAATGTTATAGGACATTTTTTCTTTATTTTATCCCATAAAACCCCCCACTTAAAGTTTGCCACGTCATTTTCTGAACACTGTATAGACGTATACATCTCAAACATAAATTAAAACTTTTACAATTTACCAAATATCTAAATATTTACATAAGATTTTTCGACAGCTATAATTTAAAAGAAATACCACAAATAGTTGGAAGCCCTGTAGACTAGACTATAGATCTTAAACTTCAACCATTCTTTTCACATTTCTACTTGAGGTTAGAAACATTCTTCCAGCAATACGCGTTTGGAAATGATATATGTTTCTACTATTCAAGGAATGCATCCGCGACCTTCTTTGGAGATGAGACATTTTCCAAAAGTCGTCTGGTCAATAAATTTAAAACAAGTCAAAATATTTGACAAAATTTAAAACACTGGATTTCAGGTCAAGGTCGACTGGTTTTGTCTGTAATATAAATAAATGCTGTCAAAAAAATAATGTAATGCTTTATGACTACAAATGTTTTACAAAATTTACCCTTTAGGTCCTGAAGCATTTATTTGGTCGTTGATTGTTCGCATTTCACTAAAAATAGGGCCTTATAGGCATGTCGTCAAAAACTTTTGAAAATGATAGCATTAAGCTCTAGATTGGAGATAGATAATATAAATGACTGTGGTTTATTAAAACAATTATGATTTTAAAAGGTTTAAAAAGGATGTATGATTTTACAGGTTTAATTCATATAAACACATTTAGATTTACAGGGGTATTCTTTTTTTTTTAATTGCCTCGGCTAGATACTTTTATATGGCAAAAATGTTCAAGTGAAAACAAGAAAATAATCAATTGTTTCAAATAAAATTTTTAAAGAACAACTCAAAACTAAGATTTATTATTTGGTGATTCTTATGTCTATATGGGCGACAGGCTTTGGAGAATGTATGGGATGATGGATGGTGATTTTACAATATTGTGAATAATAGAAGGAATTATGGATTAAGAGTCAGTTGATAGGTAAGTCCTTTTTTTGTGGTTTATTATTTATGAACACAAGATAGTATTGTTAAAATAGCTATTTTTGATTAATATTTAATTGATGCTCCCACTTACCAGATCACCGATATTTATAGTTATCAAATGCTCCGTGATGTTTATCAACTTGTAAGGTTAGAAAAAATCTTTATGACAATTAAATGAGTATAGTATATTAAAATGTACGCCCATTTTATGAAGTTCACTTTTAAATTTAAATGAAGTGGGAATACGGCTGCCTAACCTAACCTAACAAAA
This sequence comes from Aphrophora alni, assembly GCA_963513935.1. NCBI lineage: Eukaryota > Metazoa > Arthropoda > Insecta > Hemiptera > Aphrophoridae > Aphrophora > Aphrophora alni. The sequence goes on along the minus strand of OY740774.1, from coordinate 18,677,673 downwards.
ATTTCAGTGAGATAGTTATGATTCAAAAACTGAAAACACTTTGTAATTTGAAAAGAAAAAAGCTTTATGTAAATAAATAAGGCACTAACCTTGTTATGCTTTTGCTATAAAAAGGTCTTCAGTGAAATCAGTATTTTATTAAATTCATTTTCTTGATTTCCTGTCACCATGAACAGTAAAGATCAGTCTATAAACGGTGGTCGAATTTTTTTACGATTACCATGTACTGTACTTCGTATACTGGGCACGTGAAAATATAGTATAGTAACAAGACACGAAATATTTTTATATTTTCGTACCGTAAAATAATTGCTACAAGTGTGATTTGTAAATGTTGTAAAGATACCGAAATTCCAAAGTTTTAAGTTATACAATCATAACAAGAACATCAACCAATTAAACATATTCACTATCACCAACCAAAAACATAACCCATTTCATCAAAACCCATGCCACAGTAGATATAAATATCTTTCATATTTTGTATAATATCTCATTGTATATACATAATATATATTTGTGCAACATGAACAGTGATAGAATTCATATTATATGTCACGAACAATGTGAGAAAGAACTATCATTGGGGAAGAAAAGTAAGTCTCTTTCATGAAGAAGAAGAAAAAAAAGTTTTTTGGGACATTCTATTCAAAACATCCAAAGAGGCAATATCATTTTTGTAGATACAGAAAGTATTTCAAATAGCAGTTTAGTGATAAAAAAACTAAGGAACTAAAGTATAATATTCGAGTCTTTGTTAAGATTCCCTCTGAAGATGACAACTTTGTTGTTGTAATAGCTATAAGGGTCTAATAGGAATAAACATTTTACTTTTGACAAAGAGTTTGTTTTTTGTTATTATGTTTATTCCCAAGTGTGGTAAGGGACTTTTTAAAGTGTTCCTGTATATAATATTCGAACTTAAAACCATTGGTGGGTGGAATACATAACTTTGATTTTACCTCCAGGAATTAATTCAATCATTAAATTCAACTTTCAGATTAAATACATCCGGATTTATATCTAGTCAAAATTAACCAGAGAAAATTCCAACTCTCTTAAAATTCATTAGAGACCATAATAACTGAAAACTGTAATCGAAAGAACTTTCACTAACAAAACTATCATTTTTTTAAATCAAAATTCATCATTAATTCTGTATTATAATCAGCCATCACTAATCCACTTCCATCACACACTTTTCATTAGTTTTTTAGATAACAAATATCATAATAGTTTAGTTTAAATTTTTATAGTTTTAAGCTCTATTTATGTTGTGTTTTATATAAAAGTGTTGCAAAAAATCCAAAACAAGAGGTACTAGCTATTGTACTTTTGAACCCCGAGATTAACCATTTAATATATTTTGTAATTGAATAATTCTAAAATAATAATGTTAAATAAATCATCTTGTACAATTTTAAATTTATAATTTTATAATGTTCATATTTAATAAAACCGGCGACCTATTTTCATATTACACTTGTTGGCCAATATTTATCAAAACACTATTTCCAGGAACATGACTTCCAATTGGTACAAATAAAGATGGGTTAAAAACACGTCTTATTTAATTAAATTTTATGAAAATTGTTTTGTGAACGTGGAATCGAATTGGAGTTTTAGTTTTAGTGCAGGTACCGTCAAAATTTTAATTATTAAAAAACGACAATTGGTGATACTGATCAAATATTCCAAAATAAAACTTTGAACGAAAATAGTTTGTGTAACGCACTTCTCGAAAAACAGACTAATACCATACCAAAAACATTTTTGATTTCGAGAATCTCGAACAGATATTTTAATGAATAACTCCATTAAATTTATATACAAGAATAATTCCAATTGCATACACTTATGTGTGGGTTGAACAGTTTGAACAGTTGTAGTTTTGTGGGTTAGGTCCAGATTGCGCTAGTGTATAAGTAATCGGAGCATGCAATATGGCATATTTTTAGTTACAAGAAGCGAGGCGTTAGATAGCAGCATTTGAGCCTCTAATTTGTGAGCTTCAAACCATCATGGAGATGAGTAATCTATTTAGTATGTATGTAAAACAAATTTCAGACATAAAATTCTTTATGTTACATAGATAAGAGAAAATAAGTTAATTAATGATATGGAAAATTTTTATTATTACAAATCTTCTTTCCAATTCGCAATTATTATTAATAACGCCAACCTGCTGTTGAACTGAGTATATGAACGAAAGCTCAAACAATACATTCAATAAGCGAGACGAGTAAATTGTGAATGAAGGGGTTCAAATTGTCGGGATTAAAAAAATATCGTAAATGAGTCAGTTGTGACATTAATGGATGTACTACGTAACTCAGATAGTTATGGGATATGAGTGTATTTATTTTTTTAAAAACAGCTGTTTATAGTTTTCGTAGTTGTTAAGTAATATATTTTTCTACCGTTAAAAAAAACAAAACAGATTAAGTTAAATTAGTTTCCGATGTTGGTCACTCTGTCGCTCTGTCACTCATGACTGGATTTTCGTAATTTCATGCTCGTAAAATGTATCAAGAATTGTTATGTTTGTATCTTACACTCGAAACACCGAATACATTTAATTTTTGGTAAATTTATTTCCTGGTATTATTTAACTGGTGTAAAAAGTAATAGGCCTAAGTAAATCACTTGGTTACGGCTGTATTGTTCTACGTTAGTACAAATAAATTTAATCGATTTCAAGAGATATTTTTTTAACTAAATTTCGATAGTGCATAAGATATTGCTGCTGTCTATACTGAATCGTTACCACGCAATGTGCACATATTTTATTATATATGACACTACAGTTTAATTCACTCACAAAAGAAACGCTTAATTTTGACCAATACTATTTTCAATTGTCAACTCCATTATCTTCGGTTAGTTCAATAGTCTAGTACAACTGAACAGTAACTGTATGAGGCTTTGGTCTAGCCTTTTCAGTTCAGTTGCACTAAGGAGTAAATAACTGAAGATGAGACTTTAGTATTTGAAACGTTGTTTTTGTTTAATATAAAGTAAGTGGTGATATACAAGACACGTTTGTATTTAAAATAGATATAATTTCATTTAACTGTAATGAGCTACACTTGTGGAAACTTCAATAATGAAATTATTGAAAACACAATTTTCCACCGAGATACAATAGTGGAAAATTAATTGTGTTTTGATTTATTTTGTTAGATATAACAAACTCATTTTAATTTTTTACTAATACGTAGTAAAGTTATAGGGTGGGTCATTATTCGATCTTGAGTTATTCAAAAAAATATCCGTTTGGAGAAAATATGAGTCCAAAAAACATGGTTTTTAGAAATATGTTTTTCTACCGTCCTCGCCTTACGTTTAAAAAGAGTAAAACGATTTTTGTAAAATTTGGTATGTGCATATTTTGGCATATTACCAGACTTTTAATTGAAAACTAAAAATTGGCCTAAAACGCTACAATATCTAAATAAAAATATTGACCTTATTGAATCAAATTTTACTAAATTTAACAGCTAGTGACCCACACCCCAAATAAATAAAAGGTTTTTCTTGGTTATGAAGTTATCTGTAAATAATAAAAATCGACCGTGTACCATTTATAAAAGATGTTTTACCTCAAAATCGTATCTACAGATTTCGTTCAAATTTTAGTGAAATGTAAAGACATGGCAAAAACAAGCGAAATGCAAAAATTGCAAGTAGAAGATAATTTGGGTCCAGGAATGATTAGAAGAAAAAGAAGTTCTTATCGTAGTGCAATATCTTATTTGCAATTTGTTAAACGCTAGGGCAACTATCAAATTTTGCATTTATATAAGCGTTTTGTAAATATTTTAATAAAAATTAAAACTCTTTTAAAATAAAACATTGGATATATTCCTTTTTGTTTAATGAAATGTGGAATCTATTTTCCTTCTAAAAGGGGAAAAAAATGTAAAATTCCATACTTTTTTTACAAAAGGTTGGGCATGCTGTTGGCGATTTTCTACATGCACACTATACAAAATCAAAAATAGTCAAATTTGTGTGAAATTGTGTATGAAAATTATATATATATATATCACAATGATTATTTTGGATAACGTAATATACAATAACTGAAAAATTACGAACCCTTAAAATTTTTAAACAAGTTACATTATAATCAAATGAATGAAAACAGAATTTTCTAAAAAAGAAAGAAAAAACCCTCAATTTCTGCAATAAAAATACAAGACATTTGAATGAGACAGTCAGTAGTATTTGTTTGCAATGCAAAGATGATGACTTACTCTGAAACGTCGCCTTCTATTGGTATTCCACAAAAAAGTGGGGTTTTTTTTTTTTTAAAAATTGTGTTTTCACTCATGAATATTATAAATCACCAAAATTAATTTTGTAGGCATAAACTATAATTCATAAAAATGAGGAGTCAATTTCATTTGACTATAGCAAATGTACAACTTATTAGATAATATTTTGAGTTTGTGTTTGTCTGCCAAGACATCTTCTAAAATCGTTTTAGTTTCAAGAACCAAAAATTGTAATTAGCTATGAGAAGTACTATAGTAAATTACAATGTAAGTTTAATAATTTGATTCAGGAACAGTGGATTGTCAGGAGTTTTCAGTTATGTTTTATATTGTTGTATAATGAAGTTCAAGATGTCTATAAAAGTGTTATCCTGAAAATCATTGAAAGTGTTTTAAACTTTTAAACTCAACATGTTAAACGTAACAGAGGACAAAAGTAAGTAAAGTTGAAAATAAAGAAATATGCAGCATATATAAGTATTATGTTACGGGAGACAAGAAAGAAACTAATTAAAATCTTTCCTATTTAATGTTCTTCTGTTACTGTTAAAATACTGGTCAAATATGTTTATCCTTGTTGTTTAAAGGCGAATAACATAAAAGATTCCCCAGTTCTAAAATGTTCTACAGTGTCAGGGTCGTAAGAGAACAAAAGTTGGTCAAGAAAGATGAGAGAATGATCAAACGAATAGCTCTACCGTTTAATTGTGACTTTTCAGCTTGCCGAATCGTAATATTGTATCCTGAAACTAAATGTGCTGAATTTCAGCTTTCCAATGAACCAACATTCAACAAATCTTGAACTAAATTTAGTCTATAAAAATGTTTGGCAACAGCGCGATCAATGTTTTGAAAGAATCGTACCGACTTTTTTCCTTCTTGTTTAAAAGTCCTTTCGGTCACCGTCGCCTTAAAAAAAGGAAGAAAAGAACAAAAATAAAGTCTTCTAATACTCTAAGAAAATCAGAGTCGAAAGAAAGAAAGAATGAAAGAAAGAAAGAAACTTTATTTCTCCAATGAAATGTAAACATAAGTACAATACAATATACAATAATACCTGCAATAATATTAACAATATATTGATACAGAAACATAAGCAAATTGTATTAGAGTCTTGGATTACTTATCGCAATGCTCGGGCTTGACCTGATAATTCCACACACTACAAGAAAGTAAAACACTACTCACTACATACAATCTACAATAATATTCATTATTTGCTATATTTTTAACCTACACATACACATCCATATCGTACACACTCATACACATATTTCCTGATAGATTAAATGTTACAAAAATATTTAAGAGAAAAATAGAAAAACCTCCAAGGCATCGCCTGTTTGGAGGTATGTTTATTATATATTCTTGAATAAAAACGGCTTTTCAAAACAGTACAAAATTAAATAAAAGAAAAGGGATTTATATAATTTTAATATACTCTTATACAGTATATGTACATATAAAATCTCCGCATGCTAAATTCAAATTATTTATACAGATTATGACAATACATATAAAAATTTTAGTAGTACATAAATTAAATGTTGGAGCCATTTTCTTAATATTCCGACAGACATGGCAAACCTCCTATTGACTGGATTTTTGCTTTCATATTGCAACTGCATTTAAACAATTAATTATACCACTCACACTCTCACATACATCCCGCACTTGAACGGTGGACAGCATCTTCACAAAATATATATAGTACGTGCACACAAAGCTAATAATACTCAGACTAACAACCCAAGAAATCTACAATTAATTAAGATTGGATATATAATTCTTTCCTTTAGTCATTAAATTTAAACATCATCTGTTTTATATCCTCTATTGAAAAAAACCAAACCTTCAGGTACTTAAAAAAAACTTTAACTTTAAAGGTAACAAGAGTTGGTCATTAGAGACCTGATGGAAAAGAACGACTTTTATTTTCAATAAAAACCCCGGGTCTAAATAAATATAACAAAACACGCTTTCATACAAAAAGAAAAGATTAGTGACAAGTTCATGAATATCAATGAAATATAAAACGGTTATTTATAGAATTTATCACCACATATAAATAAATATTTTAGTTTATCTACATAATGCTTCCTCAAATTTCAAGAAGTAAATTGACCAAAGTTCACGGCACTCGTGATCGGTGACTCAACAAAAAATGCTTCACTGATTAGCCTATGTTGATATTTGCAGGCGCAGCTGTTTAACAGACGTTGGTTTGCAATCTGTTATCTGAAATGGTTTCTCAAATACTAATCGCGTATGATTGCTAGTGTAATCATAAAGTTAGAACGAGTTGCAAAATTCGCTCTTACAGTTTGGCTTATCCATGGGAATCAAACAATCGCGTCACAACACTAGAATCAGATTAGAGCTAGTTGGAGTAAAGTTACGATATTCTTTAGTCTATTATCAAAAACAACTGCTACTATTGTGATGAAATAACTAAGAAATTTCTGAGACCATGAAATCTTCATCGATCTTATCAATTGGAGTAATTTGACGTTATTTTTTACTTATTGCATATGTGTAAGTGAATGGTAACCGCTAAATTTTATTCCAATTTTGATAAAATGTGGTATAATTTCTCCATTTACATTAAAGGTTGTTAACTAAAATTACTCGATAAAATCCAAAATTCTTAATCTGAAAATAATCAACTCAATACAACCATCCTTTCTACTTGCCTGAGCAAACTTGTGCCATTAATTGTTGACAGCTGTTTCGCCTATTTGTCTGGCATCTTCGGAAATTAAAATACTCTCAAAAACACTTCATATATAATTATTATAAAAGCACTCAAAACAATTAAAGTACATTTGAAAAAACATTATTTAAATACTAGAACAGTTAGAACAACAATGTAGAACAGAACAGTTGCTGGTCAGTTTGACTTTTTACTGATGACTTGCTGGCTATGGGATGTCTTAATCTATTAAGTGAAACATTATGTTGGCTTGATATTGTGTAGTTTATTCAACACAATGCTACAAATTCAAAAACATTAAATTACGTAAAATTAATAATTATATCAATTTTAACAAAGTGTGCAAAATATTGAAGATCATACCTAATTGTATATCCATTAAAACCTTTAGAACAGCCAACAGCTATCAACAATTAATTACTCAAGATTGCTCAGCAAATAGAAATTATATTCAAATTTGTGAAAACTGTTAAAATGAATAACAACAAAATTTCCAATATTGCTGGCTGAATATCATATCTGAATGAATACTATACCTAATGAGGTAAACATCGGACTCCTTGTCTGTCTCTGGTTAAAGTGCGACTAAATTACAACTTCAAATTTTATAATTTATATTTACATTCATGAAGTTTATTATTATTTTTTTACAAAATATTGAATTTTCAATGATGGCTGTAATTTTAATTAATCTGTTGTTTAACATGTCCCTTTACAACGTTCACATTGTATAACAAAATCATTGAAATCTTTAGACCTGCTTTTAATTTATGATGAAGACATCAGTTTCGAAATTACATTTATTTATTAATTAATGACATATAGTTTTCGTAGGGTCTTTATGGGCAACAATTTTATTAAAATCGTTAGAGGACATCTTGAGAAATTTTAACTTTCGTTGTTTGAATTTAATTTCTACATAACAAACATTTTTAATTAGGAGAATTATATTTTAAACGCTTCTGAAACTCAGTAATAAAAAAAAAAGCACCTTGACCAATTTTAATCAAATTTTGTATGCAGGTATACGTGACTACATCTCGGAAATTTTTCCCATGTTCGTTAACTCACAATTTGTGGAGTTCCTATTTTTTGAAAATCAACTGAAACGATTTTGATGAAATTTTGCTCAAGTTTGTCCTTTAAGGATCCAAAAAACCGTATTTTTCGCCTTATCTGTACAAATATCGGTTCGTGAGTTATCGTTAAGCAATAACAAAATCGGAAAAGCACCACAGTTATAATCGATATCATTTTTCAAAAGCGTTTCAACCAGTTTTTTTTTTTTTTTTTTTTTTTTTTTCAATTTAATGAAATTTGAAGATACCACAAGACAAGCAAGTATAAACCATATTAAATATTTTTCAAAGACGTTAATGGTTTATTTTCATTTATTGATTCAGAAACTATCTAACTGACATTTTTGATGGGTTTTGGAGATGGGTGAGTGCAATATATGTAGCTACTGAAAATGAGTCAATAGAAAATGTTTATCATCTAATGATATTTACGACCAAATATATATTATATTTTTTAAACTGCTGTAACGTTAGTTCAAGGGACGATGTTAACACAACAGATTTTCAGATGTAAACATTTTCTAGCTATATACATGCTATATAATATAAACAGAATGATGTAAATATTTATATTATTTTCTAACAAAATATTTACAAAACAACATTTTCCATATTGAAAAGAAAGTTCACTTTGTACGGTGAATGCGCGCACGGGTTTAATTTTTGCTTCCTTCACTCGAGATTTGAATTTCCTTCATCGTTAATCACTTCCGGAAGACGATTTATTACACTTCATTTCCGTCCATAGTTGACTAAATAAATCGTTGAAGCCAAACTGAAATCATAGATTTAGCAGTGCATTACACAGACAGCGGTAGATAATAAACGGAGCTTAAACAGAACCCAAATAACAAAACCTAACTCCCTCAAATATATCAATTGAAAGATATTGATCAACATGTTTAAATGGAATTTCGATTCCCGCATGATAGTTCGTTTATATCTAAATTGACCAAAATAATTTCAATATAATGTTGCGGAAATGAAACGTGTACCGGTAATAACAAAATTAATAAAATCGATTTTGAATTTTTATCGAATCGATTTTGAATTTTTATCGAATCGGTTTTGAATTTTTATCGAATCGATTTTGAATTTTTATCGAATCGATTTTGAATTTTTATCGAATTCTATACTTCCTAATTTTAATTTGTTTTATAATTAAATTATTGATTCAACAGATAAATACAAAAATATGTAAATATAATCATAAAACAAATATTTTATTTAGAATCATTCAGATAAATTTCTTGGTCTAACTACTCTCTAAATTATTCTATATTGTATACTTATTGATGAGAATCTTCTCTTTTAACTGTAGAGCTAAGCGACTTTAAAATTGTTAATCCTTTAAACTGAAGAGAGATCCTTTGTTGGTAAAAAATTAACCATTATTTTATGAAATGCTAGTTCGATTTGACTAATTAGACCAATTCCGATGTTATTCGTTCAAAAGTTATAAAAAGTGTTTCTATACTTTCCCAACATTCTGTTTACATTTAGATCATTATTTTCATTTGATGTGCACTCACTAATGTGTCAGACTACGTGAGAAAGTTAGTGCGCTTCTAAAGTCACGTCAATCAATGCGTAAACTTCACTTTGACGTCATGATGCTGACTTTTCTTGACCTTTTGCTCCTGAAATCGATGCCTTTGAAGGTGCCCTGTTGAACACGTTATTTAAAGATGTTAATAAGTTTAATTACGAGTAATTAAGCGATGGTGGCGCCATCAATGTCAAGGTTTATAATGCTTAGATCTATTGTGTTATTTTATAACTTAGAGTTAAAGCTCTTTTGACAGAAAACATTGCGTTTATGGTAAATTTATTATTTTATTGATTGTATCTTTTAGATCTACTTTGATTAAGAAAATTAGTTTTATAATTACAAAGAGTGCAAATGCAATGATTTGCACAAGTATAATTGGGGGTGGGGTGGAATTAAGTGGAAATATTTTAATATTTTTCAGTCTTCTGGTATAAATAAGCTTCTAAATGGGTAGTTTTTGCTAGTTAAAGATGGTAAACGATGATGCCGCAGTCAATGTCAAGGTTTGCTAAGCTCTATTGTGTTCTTTTATAACTTACACAGATAATTTATTGTGTTTTCTCTATTGACAGAAAACATTGCGATTATGGTAAATTTATTATTTTATTGATTGTATCTTTTAGATCTACTGTGATTAAGAAAATTAGTTTAATAATTAACAAAAGTGCAAATGCAATTATTTGCACAAGTATAATTGGAGGGGGGGATTTAAGTGGAAAAAGTTTAATAGTTTTGCTAGTTTAATCGAAACAAACGTAGAAAAATATAATTTTTAAATTATGAATTTTGATTCCTTCTAAGGCGAAATGTACTCTTTTTAAGAAGTTAAGAGAGAGACTTCTTTTGTCAACCTTTTTGCGAAATATATTGAGAGATGAAAAATTTTATTTTGAATTTTATCTTAAGATCATTTTGAAATAAACGTTTTCCTCCCGAAAAAGTTAATGCGTACATACTGCCGTAATAAAAAGGAAACAAAATATCATAAAGTGTCCCGAAAAAGGTCAACTGGCTAATCATTTTCGGATTAAATACATCAAAAGGAACACATTATTTCAAATAACCCATAGTTGAATTCCGTTTCATTATGCGTCTACCCGCCATTTTGTTATTTTACAAAGAACCATTATAAATCCATAAATAAATCGGTTATTGAGTTCAGATTTGGTACTGTATAAGCATTTTGTATGTGACCTTTTACAAATGTACCAAACACAAAGACATTATTTTCATAATCTTCATATGTTTTTTAAGTTATTGGTTTTGGAGATATTCTATGTTGAAAGTTTTAAACAGCCGCCATTTTGAAAATTCTAAAAATAAATCTGAACTAAATATCTTCTCTATTTTTCAATTATGTTTTTCTCTTAAAGAACAAAATGGCGGATAGACGGTTAATGAAGGGGAATTCGACTATTTGTTAACTGTCATTTATTGTTCCTTTTGATGTATATAATCCGAAAATGAATAGCCAGCTCATTTTTCGGGACAGTCTTTATATAGATCTACCATTTTTTACCTATATCGTTCTAAAAAGCCAAATACAAATGATGTTTTAAATTTATTTATTTCATTTGTAATTCCATTTTTCTCAAATTTGGAATGTCGGTTAGATTTTTAAATAATTTGAAACGTTCCTTAACCAAAAAATCGATCTAAATTTAAAAATTGCCATCCAATTAAAAATAATATAAAATTTATTTTTCCTATTAGTTGCTTACCTAAATTATAATAAACTCTAGTAATTGCAATGTTAATTCAATATAATCAAGTATAACCATTTTTAACATTAGTTGGATATGATTGGAAAAGCGTTGCAGAATTCCAAAATGGTGACTATTTAAAACAGGTTTTGTTAAATTATTTCCTATCTTCAAGATAGGTAAAGCTGTTGATAACTCGTTGTGTTCGACTTAGGATGTGCATATTTTAAGGGTCGATGTCGGCGAACAAAAAACTTCAAAAGACCCTATCATGTCAGTATCGAGTATTAATAAATTATTCTAAAAGCAATATTATGTCGTTTCATCTGCTGGTTCTCCAACTATACGCGGCAATCTTTGAAAGAAACTTAATCTTTAAGTCGAAAAGCCTCACCAGACGATAGTGTAGGAACTTGTAGATATCATCTTATAGTCTAACAAGTGTAAGTACATTTAGATATTTAAAGCTAGAACATGGAGATACACGTCGGTAGTTACGGACTGGTTGTCGTGAAACAACTTCTATGTATCCATATACGGGGGTTTTCAAATAATGGTGAGGTTTTGAACTTTGAAAAAATCAAATAACTTTCAGTTTTAGTTTTATTTATTTATATTCTTCGTGTCTAAGTGTTTTTGTGTTCAAATAATCAACTTCAAATTGTTAATAATTTGTAGATCGATAAATGTCAAACTATGTTCAGATTCCGACCACACATGACGGAACAAATTTACTGTTGATACTGCATCCGGAATTTTATAGTTTTAGGAGTACAACAGGCTTTCTTCAGATTGTGGTGAGAGAAGACGAAATGATGATCTTGGTAAGAAATGAGAGGTTTTTATGTGGCTTAAGAGTTGCAAACGAAGGACAGTGTTTTGGTTAACAGTGGTATCAAATGGACAAGTAAGCCTACGTCATGGAAGGTGGTCTTTTTAGTTTTTCTCAACTACAGGGAATTTACAGACTTGGGAAAGTTAGTGACCGTGATGAATGATTTACCAAAAGAAATCAACACAAGTTTGGCTGCGGGAATATATGCTTAGTTATTTTCCAAGTTGCCAGAAATAAACACATGTCAGGAAACCTTTTCTTTTTGTCATTTAAAGGAGAAACCTCTCAATATCATAGAATTCTTTAAAGAGAAAATATGCTCAAATAATGACGCTTAGCCCTCGAATACTAATAGCGCCAGGGATGGAAGTAATAAATGTTGGTCCAGAGAATCTTCATAGAAATATAGAAGAAAGGATTTTATTTTCTAAGATTTTAATCCAAGAAAAAAATTAAGAAAGATGCAGATCCAGCTAGGTACCTCGGAATTCTCACACCCGAACTCATAAGTGAAGTGCTAAAGAGAATATACCTATGTTATATATAGTGTTATTTACAAATTAAATTTAATAAGTTTTAAAAACGTTTTCTTTAAACTTAAACAAAATATATCTTGGTTGTTTATCGTCATACGTTTTGCTTTCAAACTTACGTAAAGTAATGAATGTTTTGTCATAGTTGAAAAATCGATGTTAAATTTGTAAAATCTTTTCAACTTAATGCCGACTGTGAAGTCCTCTACAGCCCAAACATGTGGACCGATTTAGATGAAATTTCTGTTTGTAGGTATATTTTGGTCATATATCGAGACATTTTAATTTTGTTTTCTATTTGAAGGCAGCTACCACAAGATCAACGATTTCAGCTAACGAGTTCACTAGATATCAGCTACAATTTAGCCACTAAAGACTCAAACAAAACGTATTGGTGATCATTTTTATTTTAGTGTCAGTTCGAAAGTTATCAATTTTTTTAAATAGAATGGATACCGTAATTTATTTTTTAACCGGCTCTACAGATTTCATGAACTTATTTCTGAAATGTGAAAATTAGTTACTGAAACCAGTCTGCTACATCCAAAGTTATGGCACAACCAAAGCTAGCGTCTTAAGTTATATTTAAATATACAGGGTTCCTTACATCAAAAGCTTTGAAAAAGTTCATATAAACATATTTCCTAAATAGTTAGTTAAAAACACAGAATGACAGCTTGATAAAAAGTAATCGTTTTGGGAAATATGATTATATAAACTATTTCATTTGGTTTGATGTGAGGAATAAACTTCTACACTTTTGGAACGATTACGGAAACACCCTGTATGAATGTCGTTAAGTAAAAGTGACATTTCTCATGAGTGTTAGATATATTTTTGAGAAGCAAGTGATAAATATTATGTTTTGCCCTGTGAAAGTTAGTGCCATGATATTGTACTGTTTATAAGCTCTACTTTGAAACACAAACATTGAAACATATTTCTTTTTTTATAATTAATCTGTCATTTTCTATTTTAAAGAAACACACGCAAATTCTCTATACGATAATGACGTGATTGCTGTCACACTTCCAATGTTACCCACCCTGAGGAAACAGCCTAACCCAGCTGGGTCAATACATTTTTGAATGTATTGTTAGGATCCCCTTCTGTCGTCTTTCCTGTCAGTCGTATCTGGTCTCTTTTGCCCAACTCTTGTTCTCTTCCGACCCTGACTTTTTCCGAAGGTCGTGAGACTTTATTTTACCCCCTTTCCTTATCTTTTTTATAATTCGATGAAGACTAAAAGATTTTTCACCTTTAAACAAAAAGGGAAAATCCAATACCACCCTGATTTAATTCGTTGTACAACTGTGAGTTGTACTTTAATAACTTCAATTCGAAAAAAAAGAAAAGAAAGATATTTTGTTTGTTCAGAAAACATAATAAAGCCTAAAAGTAAAAATATAACACAACAATACTACAAAGAACAAACAATTACTGCAAACTCTGGTGTTTCTATAGCAGTTGGACAATTTATCATGCCACGACTAGGATTAGTATTGCATTTAACTTAATGACCATTGTTTAATTTTAACACCACTCTTATATGGAATTAGATAATGAGTTAAAAAAACATATCGGCAATAAGAAGTTTGTGATTGGTTCTGACTTAAAAACAGGCGTTCATATCCTTAAATACAGTAAAAAAAAACTTTAGAAGAAAATGAATAAAACTTCAGTCAAAATTAAAGCTGAACGTTACGTTCAAATAATATGAAATATCATCGTAGTAACAAATTTATTTAGAAAGTTTAAATAATAAATCGCGAACTTTTAGTGAAGATGGCAGTAATACGTTCAAAGATAATACACATTATCCGTTTCCATTTACAATTATAAATATACTTTGAATAATGAATTATTAAACGATCTCAAGAAGTGTATACAGATTATTCGGTGAAAAAATTATATAAATCAATATTCAGAAAAGTGTGAATAAATGATTTGATTACTCCTGTTGACACATACTGCATTAGTTGACTAATAAGAAAACTGGATTAAATAAACTAAATAATAATAATAATTTACTAATAATACTACTGCATATTAAGAGGTACATAAACATCCGAAAAACCTGTTTGTACATTTACAAATACTAAAACAAAACAAAAATTAAAAATCAAAGAAAAAGGGACCCATGGCTTCCACTGGCAGAATAATACAACATCAAATGAGCCTTGTGGTTAATAGCAATATGAAAGAAGTGATTTCCAAATTACAAATAAAACAGTAACACAATTAACGTTAGAAAGTTTAATAAAAGATGTACATTTCGGTAACATAGCTACCATCCTCAATAGGATATAACCATCCATTGTATTAGTGTTTTATTTGTGGTTTGGAGACCATTTCTTTTATATTACAGAACAATGTTTATAATAAAAATAAAATATAACAAGTTGATACGAATCATCGTGGTACTTACCCAGCCCCATCATACAATACAATACAATACAAGTAGATTTTCTAAATGTAATGCTCAAAAGTTGTTTTTTTTAGCCTTGTAGGAAATATAACATTGCATTGATATAAAATGGAGTCATAACTAGGTTATGCTTCATTATTTTAATAAAAAGGAACGTTATGCAATTAATCATTATTAAAACAGACATTAAATTATTACATACAAAAAAACTTGTAAGAATGAGATGTAAATGTTCTATTTACATACTAAGAGGGAAAGAGTCTAGTCAGTGGATTGCATTAAAACAAAACGCTATATCTTTACTTCCAAGCAAAAAATTTGAATTCATTTAGAAGAAGTTTAATTTTGTTAGTATTTAATATCATCCGGTAATGCATTAAACAATTTCGGCACCTGGTACGAATACAATTTTGTTTTAAAGTGTTAACTTTGAATTACACACATCCACATCGTATATACGTAAAGTTCTCTTTCTGTTTAAGTGCTCGTATGTCATGTAAAGTCAGACATCCTATTTTTACTTTCATTAAAATAAAACTTAGGTCTTTATATACAAACTAGCTGATGTCTCAGATTCACCTGCGGTTAGTTGAGATAGTTTTATAAATACATTTTGTTACTATGGAAATAAATTATGCCCAAATACAGCAACACACCAATTTTGAACAAAATCGACCCATAAATTACAAAGATATGATACTTATTATAGGGAACACTTATTAAAAACACCCTTGGAGTGGACCATTTTCAAAACACTATCTTAGTACGCGTCTACAGACCAACCCCAAACCATGTTAAAAAATTCATAGATTCGGCTTCTTGGATCCAGAGGTATGCTTTAGGGGTAAAAAACAATCGTGGAGTGGAACTTTTTCAAAACATTTTCTTAGTTCGTCTACAGACCTACACCAAATCATGTTAAACAGTTCATAGCTCTAGGCTTCTTGGATCCAGAGACTTCGTTATCAGTCAGTGGGTTTGAACTTTTATATATATATATATATATATATATATATATATATATATATATATATATATATATATATATATATATATATATTTGAGAGAGAGAGAGAGAGAGAGAGAGAGAGAGAGAGAGAGAGAGAGAGAGAGAGAGAGAGAGAGATAGAGAGAGAGAGAGAGAGAGAGAGAGAGAGAGAGAGAGAGAGAGAGAGAGAGAGAGAGAGAGAGAGAGAGATATCCAACCGGTAAAATGTGTGAGATATTCAACAAAGGTGCAGCGTGGTTATTTTTCGTTTGTCTTGATATTTCAAATAATTTAGTTTTGAATTAAAATTAACGATTAAATAATTTGAATAATGTATAACCCCCTCCTTTTATATTCTAACTTCGAGTTAACTAGGGCATAATAAATTATTGGTATTTTCATGAAGAGGAGCGCCACTCAAACAGTGGCCCCCAAAATATTTCCTAACCTAACCACCAACTATATACATAATATATGAATACAAAATGTATGGTTCTGGAGCCCAATATAAATTGACGCCCTTCCAGATGGTGTCATACAGATTCTTCTCTCGTGTTCATACGGCGCCACATGAATTGATATACTAACAAATCTCTACTGGTTCCACATTCTTTCTGTTCCTGGTAAAATACTCTCTTTAAATACAATCCAAGACCGTTTCAACTGTTCTGTTAGTTAGATTCTGTCTGTTCTATTTATGTCAATAAAAAATTGTTTACTAGTATCTTTTTGAACAGACCCAAATGGTTTTTAATAGTTGTAATTTTAGTAAAAAATGCAAGTAACCTGTAAACACAGATCTTATAATCTTCTTTGTGTAGAATGTCAATGTCCAAATTTTTATTTTGCTGTCGTCAAAAAATTACCCTTAGTATAATGACCTTAACTTAGGTCTCTATTTTCCCTATTTCTGAACATTTTCAGTTTGCAATGCCAAACTATTTCTAAGTAATCCTTGGTGGTAAGATGTGGAAATGTGCAGAACATTTAATCTCAGGGTAAGTAGATTTTTTTTTACAAAACATGTTAATCATGGACGATTAAAATTTCTCATAGGACTACAAACATACAATTATTGTAGTAAATGTAACGTGAATATATCACGTATATTGATGGAGTAAACTAAAAAATCAAGACAAACAGAGAACTTACTAGAAACCTTAAACAAATTACAGCGAGTCAAAGTTAGATATATTAAACAAAATATTAATTTGAAAACCGGCAATATCGGCCGTTTCTAAACAAAACCACATTTTGTTTAGATTATCTTTCATTCGAAAGTCATACAGTCCAACAGTCGTAAATATTGTGCAGTTTTAAAATCTGCATCTACGAGTAATATTAAAAAATAAGATAATTATGTTTAATAAAATACATCTTATCATATAAATTTTATCTGAGTGCCAGTAATCATTCTGAAGATATTAATATTATAGTTATTGAATATTGAAGATCCAACTATAATTATTTTTATCAAAAATAACTCCATGATAAAATTTAATATCAGTTTTAGCGATTCACTTTGTGTTCTGTTTACTGTTTTACATAATCTTCAAATTTCTTAATTAAATAAAAACTTCTCCTTCTCGAAGACACAGCACTTTCAAAATTACTTTTCCATTGTTCTTTAAATGAAATTACACCATTCTTGTAGTAGATTTTAACAACAAAATATTTCTCTACTTGTCAGTACGTGTACATTCACTTACAATTCAAACAGGTACAAAGCAAAAATAACCTTACTATTACAGAATTGAAAACGGTTGATAGTAAAATAACAATGCACTACCAACTTAACAACATCTAGCTATCGTACTATAAAAATTGCCAATATTACAAACTTAAAATATAATTAATATTTTTATAGAGTGCAATGAATTACACTTTACCTTATACAGTACTTGTTACCGGTTAATATATTAATAATTAACACGTGAAACAATCATAGCCTGTGGTAGGTAAAACGAGAGGAGGGGGGGAGTTGAGATATGGGTGATTTTTATAAACAACAACCGGTTCTGTATGTATTCACTTAAGTAAACTCACTAAAAATCATAAATAACATTTTTGCGTGAAAGGTCAGATTTCTGTGCACTGGTTCTAACTGTGGTCAGAAATACTTAGTTAAATGTCTGCAATAATGTATGAGAAGGCGTTTTAAAACAGAACAAAATCGGCCTCGGTCCTAATTAGGACGAAGGTCTCAAGTCCGAAAATGGAAACAACACATGTCTCAACCCAAAAACATAACAAAATAGATTTGTGTAAAGTAGAATATTGTTGGCACTGAAATAACTTACAAAAAGTTATGTTGCTCATACTTTCACATATAAAAAATAAGTCAACCAAAAAAATATTTGGACATACGTCAAGAAATGGTTATACATTCAAAATATATTTTTAAATAAAACAAATATATTGTTTATAACGCTTTCGTTCTGTATATATTACAAACAGGGTGTTGCAAAATTGTATTTCCAAGCTACAGGAGGTGGTTTCCCCACAACAAAACTTAAATTTTTTTCTACAAATAGGCCTACTAGAGATATTACTTAGTTTTTCAGATATCTCCCCCCTTTTTTTCACAACGTTTTTATCTTCAGAACGGGTCGACCGATTGATTTGAAACTTGACGTAGTAGCCTACTCAATAAGTTAAAGAAATATTTATAAAACAATAAGCAACCTAATCCAACTATGAGTTTGATAATTGCGACTGTTAAAAATTTATACTATGCATTGATTATCCATGCAGATCTTCTAAATATAATACTTGAAAGTTGTTCTCTTGTGCCTTGTACAAAACGTTACGTTGTTTGATAAGTGGTCGTACCCAGTATAGTAGCGATTTAGTGCCATCTCATCCAACATCCAATTTCCTAGAAAAAAGTGCCATCTCGTCCAGGGCAGTTTTACAGTTGATTAACCTAATCTAACGGCCGCCTTGAATATTTTCAGATTTTATTTGTAATGTATGTCAAATAATTCTGTTAATATACAAGCGGCTTCATATTTTACAAACAAACCTTGAGGTGGAACATTAGAACAGACTGTTGTTGAACTGCGCAACCTGGAGCGTAAGGAGCACCCGCAAGAAGATTAGTTTTCTCCCTGTATTACATACAAGGCGAGTTTTAACATGATTGTACATGATTTATAGCATTTTGACATAAAACGCAAAGACCATTTAGGGGGGTTTAAATAGTATGAAGCTAGAAAATATTGAAGACCCGAAATTTTAAAAATAATAATAATTTTATAAAATTATAAAGGTAGGCTACTAGAAACGCTACAATAGTTTTTGTAGACCTCTCAAGTAAACAATAGCATAGGTTTTTGGACGAGATGGCACTAGTTGGCGGGTAAAGAATTAACCCCCTGCCCTACGTCCGTGGAATCTGGATGAGATGTCACTTGGATGAGATAGCACCTGGACGAGATGGCACGACACCTAAGTAGCATAGGGTAGAATTAAATGTTTGAAAGAGTTTCTATACAATGTTTTCTTGAATCTCGTAATTGAGTATAGTACTTTCTAGACGTCGTTTGGACATGTATATATTAAACTGTCTCCACTCGTTTCAGTGTCTCAGCCATAAAGGATCTCTTAACTGTACCAATATCACTTTTTCTTGGGAAGTCAGAGTTCAAAGTGATTTATTTTACAATAACTTCACTATGTGTCATCGTAGAAAGGTTTCATTGGTAAAAATACATGCAGGATTAAAAACTGTATATTATTATTATTTAATTTAGTGTTTACAAATTACATAACACGGGATGTGAAAAAAATTTGTTTAAAATGGCCGCTATTTTGACTTTTTTTAATTCGGGTTTTCTGAATTTCAATAATTTTTCTGACCACTATCGTGCTTACGTACAGACAACGGACGGATGTCATGTCAAATATCCTTAGATCATAAAAAATTAAGATCAATAACGAAATGTTTTTAGTAACCAAACTAGTCTTTTACTTCGTACTCTAAGTAAGTAAAATAGTTTTCGAAATCCATTTTTTCACAACTTTCATTCACAATTAATAAATATTTACACGTAGCAATAAGCACGTGTTGTAAAATAACAATTACACAGATCATTAAATTTTATTTCTTAAATAATATTAACGGTTCATAAAAACTGCACTAATACACTCAGATACGGAAAACACAATAGTTTAATAGTTTTCTATATTCAAGGTCCGGTAACAGCTGATCTTTGCATTACAATAATTACATGATCATATATTCGTATTATACAGGGTGTCCGAAACGTATCGGAACGGCATTAATTTTTTCGAACCATTGCAGATTGTGGAATAAAACTTAACACATCAATACAAAGGTATGTGTTAGGAGAATACAATGGCGCAAATCCGACATCAAAAGTTTTAACCTTTACGAAATTGCGGCGGTTTACAATGTTGGGGTTGTTGAAAATGACTTAATTTTCTGTCTTACAATAACGAAATAACAGGTCAAGCATGTGCTAAAATCAAACGACTTAGTGTCCATTGGCAAATATTGGGAGTTATTTATATAAAGTCAAGGTCGTGTAACCGGCAGTTTAAATTATACAGGCAGAGACGCGCGTGAAATTATAACGCTCTTTGGTTTTACACAAAGAACCCTTATAAAGTGGAATCAATGAAAATGTAATCCATCTTTTTGGCTGTTGAATAGTTTTGTTTAACATCTCACTAAAACTGCTTTTTAAACTTACACGCTACGCATTTCTCATTGTGTGGTTAAATTAATTTCTCTTCGTCATACAAAAAACTATATTATATGATTTCGTACTGCAATTTAATTTAAAATCGACATATTGTATTTTTAAATTGTAGCTAACGATGTGTTTAAGTTTGAGGGAGGACATGATATCTGACACTTTAAATTTTTCGTGAAATAAATATACATATTCGTAATCAGAATAACGTTTTTTTTTGAAATCCCACACATCCAAAAATAAAATTGCTCAAATCGATTTTCCCCCTAAATTATCCAAGGTAATTTTTAGTTACCGCTATATATTTTCAATATGAGAAATTACAAAGAATATAAATACAAAGTTAAAGATATAGGATTTATTGTCTTGTCTGTGTAAACGGGTTGCGACTTGCAGATAGAAGAACAGACAGACACTTGCGTGAAGCTACGAGTCCTTGATTTTACCTAGAGACCCTGACAGGAGAAAATTAATCTTAATTGCCCTCATTACAGGCTTGATTTCAATAAATAACAATATACACTCGGGCTTAATTGCACAAAAACTCAGTGATAAAGATAATTTTATTTTTTCTATACCTAAAAAGGGGAACGAGATATTACGTTGCGACGTCGACGATTGTTATTTTGTTTTTGTAGTCGAGTATTTGAGAAAGTTTGTGCAATTTTTGTACTATATTTTTTATTCACATTTATGTTCCTCCCCTTTCTTTAAAAATTATTCTTGCATTTTATGTCTAGAGATGAAGTTAACAATGTTGTAGTTGTTGGGATAGATTGTATAGTACATTTGTTTTAAATTTCGATTGAATTCGCCATCAAGTAATATAGCAGGTAATGACGTCATCGCACAATTTAAAAATCTGTATAAACAAAAAACTTCAACAGCACGAATTTATGCTTCAACCATTTTGGTCATTGATTTATTTACAGGATCCATAGAGTATTAGTGTCGTAGAGTTTAAGAACATAGAAGAAAACTTATCTCTTATATTTTTAGAGGTTCTTGTAGTATTATTCTTGAGTTGATCACACTGTATATGTATATTGTTGTATTATATAATAGTGTGAAGAATTAGAGAAATATATACTTCTATTAATTAGTATCGATATATTTATAATTTTGTATCACGTAATTTATTTTATTTTTTTGTAATGTGTTAAAAAATGTATTTTGTTTTGAGGTTAAGTGAAAGAAAATACCCTAATGATCTAACTTCTCCTCCAATATACAGTTTATTTTATTGTTATTATAGAAACAGGTTGAAATACTTGCACGATAAATACAAATGAAAATGAAAATAAGCATTATAAACGCACAATAACACGAATTTTATGTATTAAAAAAATATATATATAACAGAACTTACTTTTATAACAAACAAAAGGAAAGAAATAGGACAAAAAAGTTTAACATAGTAAAAAATATTAAAAAAACATTTAGGCTACAATTATCTCTTTGGACTATGTGCATGAGCTTTCCAAAATAGATGTTCACCAACTAAAACACCTACATATTTAATACTTTTGGGTTGAATTAATTCATCACAACTACACCTCAGAACAGTTTAATAAACTATAACTTCTCATTTCCTATGAAATACGTTCGAAATAGACCTTTACATCAATTAAAAATATTTTCTTTATTCATATTAAATATAAATTGTATGTTTATTTAGAAAAGACAAGATCATGAGCAGGCTTATGATTTAGCTCAATCCCATTGATTGAACTAGCCACAGAAAGGAGTGGGGAAAGAACCTCACTTGTATAATTGTTTATAATATTTATACAATTAGTGGTTGCAACATCTGAAGATGGTAACTTTGTTACTGAAATGTACATAAACAAATTAATCTTGCTTTATAGAATTGTGGTATTGGGTGTTTGTTTAAGGACACCACAGTGTGCTTAAAATGTAGAAAATATTTGACGTGATGGTAAAGATGAAAGAGAAGGATTTAACACAAGATTAAATGAAAATAAGGATTGTGTAGACCTAGCGAGAGTCCCGCGGGATTGCCACACCCGTACTTATTTTATGTGAACCCCTGAGGGTTTGTGAGCAGAGGAGACAAAGCCGGTTGTGTAGTCGTTTATACGTAGTTCATGACCAACGTTGGCTCTATATTTTATGTTTTTTCTTTCTTTTGTTATAAGACAATGATGATGACCGACAGATTTTTCGCCTTTAAATAATAAGGGGAAAAAACCTGTGGTCACCAGCTACTGTAGATAATAATAGCCACACTTCGTAATTGTCCAGTTTCATTTGAATTATTTCAGTAATTGTAGAGAAAATGAAACAAAAATTGATAGACGGACAGTCAATAGGAGAGATGGTTTAGTACATGATTTGTCAAGATACTTTTCCAACATCAGAAAAGATGGTTTAATAATAGAGCTTCCTATTCTGTTAATACGCTGGTAGCATTAGATCAAATCATTGAAAAACGCCAAATTAAAACTATCACCAAAATGTGGAAATTAAACATAATGTCTTGTAAAATTAATTTATAAATTATTGCCTACATTTATGTTTGGGATTTCGCAGGTAGAATATTTCGTAATACAGGATTCCAAAATACAATTAGCAGCGCCACTAAAATAGTTGGACGCCATAAAGTATATCCAGAGAGACAAGTTAATCGTGTAAACGGTAGACGGTTGACCAACCACGGTATCCATTAAATTATGTTTTAAATTTAATAAATGTCATTCTGTGAAGATACGTTGAGCGAATAATATTTTTTTCAGAGAAATTCACAATTTAGTTAATCTGACTTGGCTTGGACTCAATAAAATGGCGGTGTAGACCATATTTCTTAGTGTATCTCAACATTCCGTAATTTATATTACAACTTTTTTTTTTTAACTTTTAGTGTTTAGTATAATTGTTCGCTACTAACCTGCAATGAATGGGATTGGAGGACCTAAGTCAACATACGTTTATCGTATTAAAACTTTCATAAAGGAAAGATAGGAAGATGCAATGTGAAAAGAATGGTTCTGAGGAAAGCAGAACAGAAGTTGAGGCATCCATATTTTCTGATCAGTTGTCTAGTCTAATCGTTTTGAAGATTCTGGTTGGATGGTTTGGTTCCAAAGAAAAATTTCCTCCGTTGACAGATAATCTGAACAGAAATTATACTGCCCAGTTTATTGTACAGTACATCAATTTCTTACTTTTTCTTACTGGTAGCATTGATTTTACATCAAAAGAGATAACCAATCTTCGCAGTATGGTTAGAAGCTCAGAAAATAGAAGCGGAAGTGCTGCAATCTAACGGTCCACTTCTGAACCCACAAAACTGCAAAAGTTCAATCCACATATTGAACCTTCACGTTGAAGTTTTTACTCTAACCCTCAGGAGCTTACTTTACTGAGTACGTGCTTGGCAATCCCGATGATACATAGCTGGATCTACACCTTTATTATTTAGTCTTGGGTTTGATCTGTCTCTTTCATCTCTCCTACCAAGTCTCTCTTGACTAATTCTTGTTCTTTCCGACCTGAAGTTATTAGAGCATTCGAGGACTAAACATTATTTTACGTTATTTCCTTTATTTTGTATAAGGATATGATGAACGAAAGGTTTTTCGCCATTAAACAAAAATACAAAAATAATGTTTGCTGTGGGACATCTTTCCAGCAAGACTTACTTCCCAATGGAGATGGAATAGGAAGAATTTTACAATGTAAATTAACGTTATTAGTTTAATGTAAATTATTGGGTTTCATAGTACCACCAACGCCACTCACCAACTAGAAAATTAATTGATTTTTATGGGGTTGTAAAAGTTTGCACCCTAGAACATATTTTGAAGAATTCGGATGCAAGCAGTGGTGGTAACTTCTAATTATTAGCATGCTCGGTATTCCAAGTGAAAGTGAGTGAAAGATTTGAAATTAATAATTTATATGTGTATTATTGTTCAAAATGGTTATTTTTGTATTTTAGTAAGCACATAGTTTTCTACAGATGCAGTCTTTTTGACTTATTTTTCGTTTCCTCTTTTCGTTTTTAATTTGTATAAAAAATGTATTTGTATTCCATGTAAAATAAGATTGTCTAACATAATTCATACAGAACTCATTATCAAGCACAGGTTACGTGGTACTAGTTCCAGTAAATTGTTTTAATTTTTTATTATATGTAAAAAACATCTAATGGAATAAATAAGATTCGATTCAATTCTATTATGCAATGTCTATTTTTTAGTAATTTTATATAAATCGGTACCTATTTCTTGGTTAATTGAAATTCAAAATGATGAAAAATATTTTCTTTGGTTAAATTGTTGTAAAATAAAAAATCAATCTCAAATAAATTCAGTGTTTTATAAAAATTAAACTGTATTGTGCAATGCTCAAAACTGAAATTTCCAAATTTTCTACGGTATTTTTGTTTATGTATAACCTTATATATATAGAAAAAAATTCATATTAAAAACGTTCAAACAATCGATTTTGGTTACAAATTTTATATGTGTACATATTTATTTATATTTTATAACTAACTGCTGAAGGTTAGGTTACAATATGTCTAGTTTAGGTAAGGTTTTCCTAGTTCACTGTAAATTACACCGATGATTCCCCTTACTTGTTATATAAACATTAACCAGTAAAACAATGCAATACAAATCAGTACCACAATTACTAAAATGTTTTATTTTTTGAAAATTAAGGAAAATGTCATTATTTCAATTTTTCTTTTAATAATAGCATTTACAATGTCGCGTATAATTAAAAGTTTTCCTATGAAAAAAAATCTCCATTCTGCAGAGATTTAGTAAAATTGTAATATTATTTTGTAGACAAATAAGCAATGGACAACGTATGTAAAAGAAATTGATGGTCAGCAAATATTCTCTGTGTCAACCTAAAAATAAAAATGTACGATGATGGCCCTTAGAGCTAAATCATGAACAAAAATTTCGACTTTCAAAATGACTTTTAGTATACTACTATTAGAAACTTTTTAAAATATATAATACCTTCTTCCTATAAATTTCAAAATTAATACTTTTTATTGAAAATATAATAAATAGATCTTTGTAAGTGTGCCGTCACAAATCGGTGAACGGTAAATGTAGCGTTTTTATCATATCACTCGGTCATAGAAATGTGCACACTAAACAAGTCAAATTAGGTTAATGACCTGACTTGTACACCATTCGCATACTAATGTACTGAAAGTCAGAAACTTGAGTCTGTAAACGCAAACAAACACTCCCCCCTGATAAATTAAAAGTGAAACAAATTAATAGGAGGAGTTTCCATTTACAAATTTCACATGAGAGTAAATTAAGTCTTACAGGTACTAGAAAGGCGTTAACAAACAGTGGACCCAGCACAAAACAAAAACTAACACAATTTCACAATTCGTACTGATTCTAGGAAATCTGGGAAGCATAATTAGCCTTCAAAAGTTGCATTACACTTAAAAAGAGCACCCCCTAAATTATAGATTACACTCTAGCATATGGATATTCACAATTAAAATAGATTATCATGGGTAATACACACTAAATTACAGAATACACTATAGCAAGTGGATATAGAAAGTTAAAACTGATTATCATGGGTAATAATTTCTAAATTACAGAATACACTATAGCAAGTGGATATACACAATTAAAACAGATTATCATGGGTAATACACTCTAATTTACAGAATACACTATAGCAAGTGGATATAGAAAGTTAAAACTGATTATCATGGGTAATAATTTCTAAATTACAGAATACACTATAGCAAGTGGATATACACAATTAAAACAGATTATCATGGGCAATACACTCTAATTTACAGAATACACTATAGCAAGTGGATATAGAAAGTTAAAACTGTTTATCATGGGTAATAATTTCTAAATTACAGAATACAATAAAGCAAGTGGATATAGACATTTAAAACAGATTATCAAGGGTAATACACTCTAAATTACAGAATACACTATAGCAAGTGGATATAGAAAGTTAAACTGATTATCATGGGTAATAATTTCTAAATTACAGAATACATACTAGCAAATGGATTTACATAATTAAAATAGATTTTCATGGGTAATACACTCTAATTTACAGAATACACTATAGCAAGTGGATATAGACAATTAAAACAGATTATCATGGGTAATAATTTCTAAATTACAGGATACATACTAGCAAATGGATATACACAATTAAAATAGATTATCATGGGTAATACACTCTAAATTACAGAATACACTATAGCAAGATGATATAGACAATTAAAACAGATTATCATGGGTAATACACTCTAAATTACAGAATACACTATAGCAAGTGGATATACACAATTAAAACAGGTTATCGTGGGTAATACACCATAATTTACAAAATTACACTCTAAATTACAGATTGAACCACAGAGAGTGTATAAACACAATTAAAAGAGTTTATCGTGAATTATACACGATAAGTTATAGTATATTCTACAGGAAGATAATACACACAATAAAAACAGATTATCGTCGGTAATACACCCTAAATTACAGAGTACATCATAAGAAGTAGACATACTGTGGGTAATTCACCCTAAAATAACGCACATAAAGTCTTTTCAACACAACAACATTCTCTCACTCAAAATAAGAAAGGGGAAGGAATAATATCCTCCACTTGCACACCACGAAGCTTTCCTTAGCACATGCCTCCAGAGGCCGAAACCACCGGACAGACCGAGCATGCTCCCATCGTATTCATGTCGGCAAGATTCCCCGTCGAGTCGCTCTCTAAACACCTCGCCCCAAACCATCTATCGAGGACACCGTCCGATAGTAAACACACAGTAAACGAATTTATTTCAACAACTCAGTATGGTTTGGACAATCATCAGTACACATTTCAACGTATTGTTCTTGGTTGCCGGGTACAACAATATTTCCAAATTGGACATTACGTAAAAGATTGAGTAATGTCGTCATGTATAAATTTAAGTTATAAAATTTCACGACATGAACTAGTAAACGATTTAAAACTAAGATTATTGAGGAATAAGAACATGTTCACTGAAATATAAGCATAACGACCTAGAACAGGTCTGAAACAGGTCATTACAGAAGACATCATTGGTAAATTCTTTCAACAATCAATCCAACTTGCAAAACTTAGAAATAAAATAAGTTATACTAAAAGCTTTATTTTGAACTTTCAAAATCTATATTTCACGTCGACGAATAACTCACTTAACTGCAAGGCTACATTATATCACCACTACAAGTTTAATTAGTATGACATGGTCTTTTTTTTTACAACTTCTTGTCTGGTAAACTAATTTACAAGACTGCAATAAAATTGGTTACTCAGAACCTGGGAAAATCCCACCAACTTGTTCAGTACGTCAATGTACATAAAGATGTGTGCGTCATTACAGCAAAGTAAATTTATAAAATATATAATCATTAAGTTGTTTTAAATCTTATAATGAACGTTTAAAATTTGTTACGACTTTCTTTCAAATTAACAGATTCTAATCCTGCACGTAATTGGACTATGAAAAACAGTGTAGTTTTGCTAAAAAATGTAATTTCCAACCTTGATCTTCCAAGGAAATTTGATATTCGTAAAGTTACGAGATCAGAAGGTCAGTCTCACTGACACGAACAAAGGGAGCGAAATGTCTTTCGACATGAGCGAAATAAGTGGAGTTTTTTTTTTAATACGTACACAATTACGAGGTTCAGAAAGCCCTTGTAACAATTATTTTTAGAAACTTATCTTACTGGATAAGACCAATCGAACTACCAATACAATTTAACATTTAGTACAACGCCCAAAAAACCAACTTTTAGGATTACATTTAGAGAATCTGCTTTTTAGATTACCCACATTGTATGTAGGAGTTAGGTAAATACTATATTTGGTGCCAATCAAGTGGTTTTTTATCCTGCCAAAGACACGTTCAATGTTTTATAGTATTTTTGACACATGATACCTATTAACTTAAGTATTGATCTCAATGGTGGGATTTGGTTTTTCATTATAACAACTTGAAACAATTTTGAAGTTATTACTGTATTGTGTAAATTAGTGTGGATGGGAGGTAATGTTTAGTTTTTTATGTTACGTCACTGATTCTAGCTGTTTCCCTCCATTTCATTAACTGTTCTACCAGTTATTTGTTTTGTTGCCCATTTTATTCTGTTTTTTACTTGTTTAAATTTTACTTTTGTCATCTATTTTTCTCGAAAAATATTTAGTGGAGCCTTGGTTTGTTATGAACTGGGAATATAACTCCATGGAAATTAATTTAGAAAAAGTTCCGTGATTACTGTAAATTCCTTTTCATTTGGTTTATTTTTCTGTGTCAGTACTTGTGATAAACCTAAAAATATGTTAGTCTAGTTAATTCTAATAACACAAACTAAGACATTGTGGGATATTATTTAATAGAACATCCGGTGATATAACAATAATATATTAATTTTTTTATAGTACCTGGTTTTGTTAAAAGAATGTAAATCATATCATCAAAATATAGAAATATGACAAGTAGGAATATTTATGGACACGTAAATACTGGTAGCGTATACTCATATCAAAATGTTATGTTGGATTCATATTCTAAACACAAATAAGAAATTATGTAATATGTAATAGATTTTTCGTAACGTTATAACAATTTCACCATTGTATAAATATCTTTGTACTTATTCTAACTAAATTAAATACGATTTATATATTGATATTTTCGTGAATTTCGTGATACATTTAGAGAAATAGTAATATGGACGCCTAAGAAAAAGAAGCAAGGCAATTTAATCCTTTATTAAAATTGTTCCTTATAAAAATAGTTTTTAGTTGCTTAAGACCTAAAAACAGCTGGTGAGATAATTCACTATTTCACCGTGCGTAGAAGCTATGAAAATTAAAAGACTTATATGGGCTAAATACAAACATTGGAGTGCTGGGACTTTAAGAAAACTCATTTTTTCTGACGGAATTCATTTTATGGTCCAGGATTACATGTTCAAAGAAGTGATTGTGAGCAAGTGTCGTCAAAACACAACAAACAACTTTGTAAAGCATCCATCCTTTAAAGAAAATATTCTGGGGATGTTTCTCCTATTTTAGGTTTTACTCTGAAATGATGAATGGTGATAAGTTCATCCAAATATTTAAAAATAGTTGTAATAAGTTCTATACCGGAACTTCAAAAGCTTGTAGATGATGACGCTGTTGTTCAACAAGATTTAGCCCATGTCTCAAAGAGTGTTTCAGTGTTTGCTTTGGCCTGAGAATGGGAATTCACCAGGGATGTACTCAATGGAGAATATGTTGCATAGTGAAGAGAAGACTGAAAAAATCGACTGCACTACATGGAAAAGATGATTTGTAGCGTGATAAAGGTACGGTTTATGATCAAGAAGTGAAAGAAATATGTATAATACCTATATATTTAATGAGTAAATGAATTGAAATGATTATTAAAGAGCGGGCGAGGTTGATACATTAAATACTAAAAAATACTGTAATAAACACTGTAAAGTTTTATATGTAAATATATGAAAATAACCTCTTGTTCACATTAACTTCCAAAAGACAGTAGCTTTCAAAATATAATTTAATTTTGCTTTTAATTTTGTCAAATTAAACTGCATAAATAAATAGAAGTAGATTATGAAAAACAGATCCAACGATTGAAAAGAATATGGGAGTTTTCATGTGTCACAAATAGTTCAAGACATTAACTATTTTGCTTTGGGAGTATTAAAAAAAGGATAATTACTGAAATTTCATGTAACTTTTTGAATTTCTGTAGTTAGAAGAAATAATTAGAAACGTCATTTTGCATTAAACACAGAGTTGAGTTAATGTTTAATAACATGTCGCATTACAATATCTTTTTATTTTTTTATTTTTTTTTTAAATTTTTATTCAAATCCAAAATGGTAAGAAGTAAATTGTGTATCAAAACGCAGTATGAGAGACAATTTATAAACGCTATTTAGAAACAAATCAATATGATGGAAAATATATAAAAATTGTAGGAGGGTATTTTTAACCACCTGTTATTTATAGAGCGATTGATATAAGTGTGCCAGCTGTTTTACTTGGAAACTATTTGATGTAAAAAAAGTCAAACAGCAACTTCCCTAAATTTTTCATCTTGCTCTATTTGGAGCTTTTAAAATTTAGATACCATCAGCCATTTTTCCAATAAAAATGACCAGTGTATAAATTCTTATAGAAATACCAATTTTTTATGATGGTTTTCAATTCTACAAATAATTTTAAGACTCTTGTTCTTAAACAAATCACTAGAGAACTGTGGTGATTGTATATGATCAAGGAAAAACCCCCAACTCACAAAATAACACAACTACACAAAACTGTATAATGCGTTTATATTACCTTATGTACATTTCAATAGCTCTGCTATCATCTTCAGAGGTACACTCCTCTTCAGCTATCGAAATGTACATAAGGTAATATAAACGCATTATACCGTTTTGTGTAGTTGTGTTATTTTGTGGTTTGGGGTTTTTCCTTGTTCATACTCTTGTTCTTGTGTATTTTTTTATATATCTAACTTTTAGGAGTTACAGTGATTATCAATATGCATTTTTAGACTTCCATTATATAACTTAAAGCAGTTGAACTGAATTTAAAATATTCACGTAACGTAATATAAATGGACAAGAATAAAAAGTCTTAAAATAGGAAGATCTAATTAATTAAACACAAATAACTTGTTTCAAAATGGATTCTTGTGTGTCCATGATCGCTGCTATCCAATGACGTACAATAAAAGCAAAGATATCAACTTGATTAGCATTAAAGGAACTAAAACTAGTGATTTGTTTAGTAACACCACCAATTTTTAACCGTTAAATGAAAAATTATAATTTTTTTTTTTTTTTATTGAATGCAAATTACCAGTGTAAAACGATGATCAAGAAAATTAATTATTAATTAATTGTTCACTAAATACCGCCACTTGAGTATCAATATTATTTTAGTAATTAAAAAATCTAGTAGATTTTATTACATTAAACTGTATCTACGTTCCAATTTTAATCAAATTTAACTGTTCAGAGAAGTTTTGAAAATGGAAATCTGAAAACTTCTAAAATAAGGTATTTCACTATTTTAAACCTCTGTACTTCCTAAACAGTTTGATGGCTATTTTAGGGTCATTGGCAATGCAAAAAAAAAAAAAAAAAAAAAAAAAAAAAAAAAAAAAAACATGTTCGAAATTGCTGCAATAATATTTAATAGCATTCATAACCTACAGACCGTATACTTAGATTTAAAGCAAAATCGAGTAAATGACTATTTTTGACTTCAAATATATTTGAGCCGTATATCGATCTAGGTTTTCTTAGTACGTCATTCTTTAGGCTTTTATAAGTACATGCTGTTTATATTTAGATACAGTTGTGGAATAAACCATTATGAACTGGTGACTGGTTGTTTCTAAGCCACAATGAATATTTTGTACTCTAAACATAAGAATAAAAACAAAATATTGGCTTGATAATGAACTGAAGCGCTAATGTTTATCAAATTTTCACTGATACTATTTTTCAAGCGTGTAAAATAATTACGTTCAAAGGATAATAAAATACATTTTTTTAAAATTTTGTAATATCCACTAAAAAATTGGATATTACAAAATAAAAAAAAAAAATAATAATAAAAAAATAAAATTAAATTTAAAAAATAAAATAATAATAATAAAAATAATAATAATAATAATAATAAAATAAATAAAAAAATTAAAGAAAATTTAAAAAAAAAATTGTGTTTAATTATCTTTAAACATGGAATTCCACCAAGAACCATCGGTCTCAACAGTAATGAAAATTAATTACGTTCTACTTAAAATTAAGAAGGTTATATTAGTGAGTTGGTTGGACACTTATTTTCAAGATTAGAAGATTCATTGGGACACAATCTATATTTCATCAGAGTGTACACGTAAGCTCTTTGTTTCTAATTATTTATACAAGAGTAAAACCCACAAAGAAAGCTTGATTTAATGACAGATTCGCTCACTACTTCATAATCAAACTTTGAACAGTACGATAAAATTACCTTATTTGTGTACGAGTAAATAAATCAGCTGTTCCCACCAAACAGCTGTACTTTCTGAAACATACCTTCCTTTCATCCTTCGTAGAATTATCCACACTCCAATACGTGACTTTAATAAGTAAACATAACCTACAATGAAATCATATTCACGAAAATGTCACATTTAATTCTTAGCAGTCACTATTACGTATTCTGGTATTTTATTATGATTTAATTATGTTAAGAGAAAAGCAATAAAACAATTAACATTTATTACGTTAAGGTTATTATAATACACTGTGTTACTATGACATAACCTTCACTATGGCTAGCACCCACACAAGCATACCTTGAACTAAGACGTTTCTGGTTTCACGATCTTTGAATTACCTCAGGGATAAAAAAAAAGTATCTAATAAGGTGTAGACTCGATGCTGATAAGAAAAATAAGATAATGATTTATAGCTGAATAGTAAAAGAAAAGATAAAGGATGATGTTTTATGCCGAAAGGTGGGTGTTTTGATTTAAAGCTGTAATAAATTATGTTAATTTATTATTAATGTGACGTTATATCTTGATTATTGGTGAATTTTACTTTCAAATTTAGTAGTTGCTAAAATCTTATTAAAGTTTGGTTCGTTATGTTTACAAAATATTGATTTCATCAACAAAATATCTGTAAAACATCAAAGAATATATATTATGTTGAATTAGTTTGTTTTAATATATTTTTTAATTGAATTCCAACAATCAGGTTTATCACATGTTTTTAAAAAACAGCCTAGATTTCAAAGCTTGACAGTGTAAACCGTTATTACACTATATAATAACTTGAGCAGTCTATCATTGCTGCCCATCATGTGTGTTTCTTTTGTGCAGGTCTCGACCTATGCAGGGATTGAAATCTCTGAGATCTAAAGAGAACCTGAGACAGAAATACCCTGGTCATGAGGAGTATGGCAAGCAGTTGTGATACGGGTCGCACTAAATTTCTGAAGATATAGTGACTAATAAAGCATCAGCAGTAAATAGGACCTGAAACTATGCTCGTCAGCATTTGGGATCAAAAAGACCACTAGAAGTGTATCTTAGATTAAAAATGAGTTAAATTTCACTTCTTATCTCCTCTGAAAAATACATCTGCCCAACTTTAGTTTGGTAGAGGCAATATAAGAAAAGTGAGGTTAGTTTCAAAACACATGCACACCTGGGGATACATTCATTGAAAACCATTTGAGCAGGAAGTGTGCCCTGTGTAAGAAGTAACTATATATCACCTAATTTTTGAACACCGTTTGATCAGGAAGGACTGAGATATATGAGTCTTTGAATATCCTTCAAAACGTCCTTTTCAGGAAGATTCTAAAGTTTGTGGAGATAGGCTGCCATTTTCTAACGTGGCTGCCAACTTTTTAATTTTTTACAGAGATTTTTATAATGTTTTCGGATTCTGTACAACATGTTAAGACATTTTTATTCTTGGATACTCTTGATAAAACTACCTGTTTAGCAGTATTAGGCGCTTAAAGATTAGAAAATTCAACGTTTTAAGCATTTTTAGCAGGTTATTTCCCATGCTTCCCATTGTTGAATCAAACTTTTTGTAAGTAGACATAGTTTAGGATTTGTAAATATTTACTAATAATTGTATAGGCTATAATTCCTTACTTAACTTATTCTACACTACAACCTGACTTACACTAGATTCTAGCAAGTTTTTATTTGTCGTACAAATTATTCGTTTTATTTGTAGTCCTAAATTAGTATTTACACATCCTAGACAATGCGTACTTACATTTTTATCTTGAATCAACAATGGGAAGTATGGAAAATCGCCTTCTGAAAATTGTTCAAGCGTTAATGTTCAAAAGTTTAAGCGCCAATGTTAAACGTTTAACAAACACTAACTAAGAATAAAAAAGTTTTAAAATTTCGTACATAATCCGAAAACTCTATATAAAATAAGAGTTCTTATTAGAAATTAAAAAGTTGGCAGCCAAATTGGAAAATGGTGGCCATTATTCATAGTTTGCAAAACACATTTTTTTAAATTATATGGAAAAATAATAATGGTCTCCCAGTTAAAATTTGTCAAGAAATTAATAGTTTACGATATACCAATAGCGCTCATGATGAAAGAATCACACTTTGTATATTTCTAAACATTAAAAACATCATATTATGTTTCAGTAGAGCCTGAAATTACTTGAATCTTATTTGAATAAAATAAAGTTGTAATTGACAGTGGTCAAGGTTAGTTTTCGGTTTTTTCTTATTATTCCTAGAAGTCATTCAGATTTTAAACACTAAATTGGTATTCTATTGTTTACAATTCAACCAACGTTAAACGAAATCAAGCATATTTTAAGAAATAACGTCGTTTTAAGTAACTCCGACTACTTGAAGTTTTACCGATATCATTCCAACCAGCATTTTTGGGGGGAGGGGCATTGATTAAAACTTTTGTTTTGATCTTTAGACACTATATTTTATCAAATTTCATCAAATTAGGCTGAGCTCATTATGAGAAATAACACTTTAGTGTTATGGAAAATGCCTCCAAAATTTGAGCTATGATACAAATGTCTGAATATATTGCACAATACGTCCTCATAATCAATATAATCAAAATCGGTTTATTAGTTTTTGTTGCCCAACAAATCAGATATGACAGACAACATTATTAAAACTACTTAAGGGACCTCAAAAAGAAAGTGCATACGAAATATTCAAATTCCATTTTAATATTCTTTATACCTTTTAAATAAAAATCAACATGTTGTATTTGGGCGTTGGGGGTGGGGGCGATAAAGCAAAAGTAATTAGGGTACATTCTGGTTTCCTTATTACTGAAACTAATATAATTTCGTAAGAAAATTCCTCTCCCCACTCTGAACAGATACAATAACCGCAAATCATCGTATTACATCAGGCCCAGGTTACTCTAATTACCTAAAGCTTCAGGCGAGGGTAGCAACATAACAGGTGGTTACCAATGATTGATGTCCATTATGAATCATCAAGCCGCTATCCTTGTCCCGATAACCAGTGACATTACCGTGAACTCCCGCTGCTACCTTGATCTTGGCAAGTATTTTAATATCTTACATTACACCTACACGTCTTTTGTCCACTGCCATTATTAGGGTTTAACTTGCAATAATATATGCGTTCTTTTCTGACTAGTTATTTAAACATCTTCTCTCTTTGTTTAGTCTTCTTCCTTATTCCGGTGAAATTTAAATAATTTCATAAATTTCTACGTTGCATAGGCTACGTAAATTTTAAGTAGGTTGTTTTGTTGTAGGTGTAACAACGTTTGAAAGTTAAAGTGTCTAAACATTTCTTATATGGTGAAATTACACAAATGGTGTACATGGAATATTAAAATTCAAACTCCAATATCTGCAACAAGAAAACGCAGAAATTAGGGAACGTTTCAGCAACTGTCATCTTTAATTGTAACCAAGATGTAAACTACTAGAAAACATAAAATTACAGATAACGCAATCTAGGAATGTGCCTGATCAAAAGAGGGTATTCCACCCACTATGGCGACTTGTTATGCCAAGTATTTGTACAAGCAACATCATTCGTGAATCTCTTAGAATCTTAGTTGTACATTTTCTATGTTTACTTGATAATTATATTCCTAAATTATTAGAGATATTTTGTAAGATTTTTTCTTTTAAAATTAACACCTATTAATTATGTTTAACAAACACAAATGTTATGGAATTCTCCTCAGGAGGTTCACTACATTGAATAAGGGCTTGGCAAACCCGAGGGTCCCAGCTGGATCGACATATTTTTTCATGTAGTCTTGGGTTATATCCCTCTCCTTCATATTTCCTATCGGATCTCTCTTGACCAAGTCTTCTTCTTTTCCAACTCGAATGCTAGGAGATTTTGTTGCTGTAGACATTT
Source organism: Aphrophora alni (assembly GCA_963513935.1). Lineage (NCBI taxonomy): Eukaryota > Metazoa > Arthropoda > Insecta > Hemiptera > Aphrophoridae > Aphrophora > Aphrophora alni. The sequence continues at coordinate 18,640,865 of OY740774.1, read as the reverse complement.
TGTAGTAGACCCCTCAAACAAACCAAACCCCACCCTTAAAACGTGTTTGGTTAATTAGACCCCTTCAAACCAAACAAATCAGTCTAAATCTATTGGATGATTATAGAAAAATATATAGATTTCACTGGTATGAAGAATAGAACATTAATAAATTATCCTTTAACTGTACTTTTGATGTTACGTCTAGTCAGTGAGAATATATTTCAGAACCTCAATATTACAATATTTTTCCCATATACATTAATATATATTGTGGAACCATATAATAAGCTAAAACTGTCCAAATTATAATTATAAAAGTCTTTAAAAATAATATAGATTTTTACATAAAGAAACTCAAATTACATAAAAAAAACCCAAATTTTAACTTTAAAAAAAGAGAAAAAAGAAATATAAACATCGATAGTTAATTTCTTAACACATTTTCTCACATTTAATATATTTAATTAAAATGTCTAATTTGCAAACCGATTTAACGAAACTGGGTTTTTTTACAAATCACTTCTGGAGAAAACTTATTGAGCATTGCTCAGAAGACAGATCCCCAAAACACTGTGTAACATCGTATTCGCTCTATAGTGAGGTAACAATAACATATAATTTTTGGAAATTTAAAGTCGTTTGGAACAATCCTTTACACCTTACAACGATATGAAAAATATACCATAGGAAATACTAATCAACGATTTCAGCTATTCACGTCTAACTAGTCGTAAACTTTTATTAATTTTGTCGCCTATAGAGATACTAAAAAATACATGTAATTCTTTAACCTATCATACTTTAAGTAGATTCTATAGCTTACATTTTTATATTACCACGGAGTTCCTTAATTATTTTTATTTACGATTGAACACGTGGCCTAGTAAATAAGATTTGGAAATGTACTTTTCATCACATTGCACCGGAAGCGGCTGTTTTCGATAATAGCTGAGAGCAACGAAAGTGATAGTTTCCTAATGTCAAATTTAGAACAAGAGAAAAACAATCAAATGAGTTCCATTGCTCTAATTTAGTTTCGTATTTGCCCAATAGTAATACTAATGTTTCTTTCCAATGTATTTATGCGTTTGGAATTAGCAGATCTTAAATAATTAACAACAGAATTGTCAAAAGAACTTGTTAAATTTTACTGATGTATTTACGTGTTTGAAAATGACTGCTACAAATGTTTCTAACATACCAGATAAGTTATTGAAAAAAGCTTCAGACATATCGCTAGCAGAGAAATCTCGCGATAGATATGAAGAGGAATATAGTAAATTTTTGAGTGTTGCAGAGATGAAAATGTTAAACCAAAACATGTAAGAGACGAACTTTTATTGGTTTATTTGTCTGATAAATCTAAAGACAACATCTTCGTCGACCAACAAAAGTCCAAAAAATGGACAATACAAACATGACCACTACAAACGTGACAAAATTACAGATACTTCAAACGTGACAAAATTGAAAAAACTTCTAATCGATGGAATCAATGTTACCAATAATCAAAATTGTAGCATAAAAATCAATCTGAACATTTAAATCGTAGCTTGTTTTAATATAGTATAACTCTGTAACCCGTTTATGTTTGTTGATATAATTTTGTTCGTAATAAAAGTTAAAATTGATAATCAAAAGTTTATATTATGAGAAATGTACTCGTTTTTATTTCGCTTAGGCCTATTGTGTGTTTTATTTTTGGATCATGATGAAAAGTATCGTTCATAACTCGTGCCAAAAGTACTTTTCCGATGCTTCATTAAATTTACAAATTCCGGTTCTGATAGTTCGTGGACAAATTTTGTTATTAATATTAAACTTATGCTAATTTTAATTAAGTATATTATTTTGTAATATGAGTATAACCTATATTAAGTATACTATATTATTTTAATGTTAAGATAAAGACGCCGCGGAATGCGAGTTTTGTAATTGTTATACTGAACTCGTAAGTTAATTAAGTGTATTGTCTTTCTTTATTTATATAAATAAATATTTGGCCACAAATACTTTAACTGTGGCCAACCCAATTTCCTGTAAAAAACAATGTTGTCCATAATTTTTATGAAGGGAATAAATTTATATTCTCATATTAACATGTAAATCTCCAAGAAATAACGTCATAGACAAAATTTTCATTCTATATTTAGTTTTGGAAAAAAAATAGTATTTTCAGGGAGGCAAAAACTTTTCTGCCATCATCGCCTTTAAAAAATGAATTTAAAAAACATAAAATAAAAACCTCTAGCATTGGAATACTCTAATAATAACTCCAGGGTCTGATGAGAATAAGAATTGTTCAAGAAAGTCTTCAGAGGAAAGATTTAATTTAGGGGTCACATGGAAGAGATGTAGAAGCATTTTGGGGTCACTTGCGATTATCAAAGCCAGACTAAATATAGGGAGTTTATTGCATATCTATAAAATTCAATAAAACTGTAGTAAAACAAATTATAAATCTCAAGGGGCTGACATATAATATGTATAGGTGCAACAATCCCAAGGTAACCTAGCTGGATATACACCTTCCTTCATCTATCTTGGTCTAGTCATCCCTCTCTTTCATCTTTCCTATATGGTCTCTCTTGACCAACTCTTGTTCTCTTCCAACCCAAATACTATTTGCTAGCAGTTTCCATTTTATAAACTATTCTTCTTCTTTTTAAAACTATGAAAACTGCGAGTTTTTCGTCGTTAAACAAACAAAATAATTAGTTTAGCAACTGTTTCACAGAAAATACTTCAATGAATCTCTGGAAATAATAGATTATATCAAGACAACATGAAAATCTAATTTAAGCTTTTAGAATGTTGTTTTTTTGAGAAAATGAAACCGATGATATAGAAACTCCGATTCCACTCTAACCTTTCCTCGGTAGCTTTTACCAAAACAATGCAAGGACTAAGATGACATGTAGACCTATCATATTTTGAGTAGTAGACACCCAAAGTCAATTAACTGATTACACATGCCAAGGAGGCGCTAAAACAACTTTCCAAATTGTACTTCAAGAAAGGTCAAAGAAGTGATTTGTCCCTCGACCACGTCCATGTCCCAAGGCGTGGATTCACTTAGATTATGTCATTCTACAAGAGAAAGGTTGTGCAGTGAAAGAGTCATTTTAAGTCATCTTCTGTTTCACTCTCTCCTCTTGTTAGTATAGCTGGAGGCGGAGTTATTTTCATTTTTATACATTAAGAACTAGTAGCTGCTGTTTATTTATATCTAAGTATACTAGACCCGGTTTAGCTGTGTCAATGACATGAAGTTGTCTTCTCCGTGTTATTGGAAATTTTATTTTATCTGGCCAAACTTGTATTCTTTCTAAAAACATAACACTCTCTCCGTCTGAAGCGCTTTAGGCAGATGTTTTTATAATACTCTTAATTAAAGGTGACCTCAATTTGGCAGTGATAATTTTTACTGGTTTTTTAAAGGCGAAAAACATCTCTGTCATCATCTCCTTATAAAGAAATAATACCCCTAGTTTCGAATATTCTAAACCGTCTAAATGCGAATAATTCGTTAAAAAATATATAAAAAAGAAGAATCTAACATACGACTACGTAAAAAAGTGTAGATTTGGCTAGGATCCGTCGGGATTTCCAACCCCGTACTCACTGTAATGAACTCCTGTGGGCGGTAGAGGGTTAAAATCGAAATGTAAAAACTGCTGTATTTTGGAAATTATTAACCAATCAACACTGTTTGCACATAAGTAACTCGACAATGAGTCTGAATGATTGTAAAAATATTTGAAATCCATTATTATTATAGGGTCTTGTATTTAGTTGTCAGTTTCTTAAAAGTTTAAACGAAATTAATTTTAATATTCGTTACCACAACAAACAATTTAATAATAGTTGATTCATTACATCAATCAACTTGAAGTTAACATAACCAACAAGAAATTGCGGCGAACGTCTCTGCTACCAACTGAGGCGAACGTCAGCCCTCGTTATTAGATATGACCAGAAGTTCCAACCGCTTAAGGGTCCGGAAGGAGGGTTTGGAAAAACGTGTTAGGACTTACCCAGTAAATATATTGAATCGTTAATTAACGATTAGTCTCAAACCCAACTAATCACTATGTTCACAGCCAGCTTATGATGAGATATAATTTAATAACTAAACTAACTTATTAATTATTATAATTGAATAACTTATCGCTTAGATACAGGCGTGATGGGAGAATTACGTTAACCCTTTTAGGTCATAATAATTCTGCTCAATTTAGTCGGATGACTTACGAATGACTGCTTAACACCCAGGGGTCGATAGGACCCCGCAATTACGGTTTACGGTAGCCATTTTGGTTTATTGGCAAAAGGTTAAATTGATAACAACGCGCAACTCACGTCCTCTGACTTCGGCGCACTGTGAACGACTCTATCTCGTCTTGACTACGATGCGCGCGCATCGCATATCTTATACCGTGATCTTAATACGGTGATCCCCAAATACCCGTGGATTCACCACAATGTATAAAAGATTATCACCATGATACATTGGGTGTATTTTTGAATTATACCACCATTTGGATCTCTGAAATTATAAGATTTACAGAAAACCTTATCTCAATTTTCCTCTGTAATGAAGTGGTGCATTTACATATTTTAAATTGTACCTCCATTTTCTAATATGGCAGTCAACTTAAATTTTCTTACAGAACATTTTTTATGTTTAATTTTTATTTAAAAAATATTTTAAAACTTTTTTATCTCTTGGGTATTTGTTTATATTTTTACACGTTTTCAAGATAATATGCCTTGAAAATTCGCCAAAGTCCCGTTTAAAATACACAGGAATAAGAACCAATTTCTTAATACTCTTGTTTCAATTTCGGTTATATATGATTTGTTTTACAAATACTGTTGAGTTTATGGTTGAAATAACATCTTTAATAAAGTTAAAAGTGATATTTTTTGTTGCCATTAGTTTTGCCTTAAAAAGCAATCTAATTTGTCATGTCTCATGATGTGATTCTTTTTTGTATTTTAAAAAGTACCCAAATGTACCCAAAAGTACCACACTTTTGTGTGGAGAGATAAAATTAGTTCCACGTTGAATGCTTCTCTCAGGTTTGTCTTACGAACCTTTTTTAAAATGGTTTAGTGTTCTTATTTCATATATTTATCTATTTTATAATTAAAAAGACTCAAATACATTTTACGACGCCATATTGGATAGGGACACCCAAAATATATTTCGTGAGTACCATTAATATTGTCGTTTTATGCCCTTTAATTTGACATATCACATGATATGGTTTTTTTTGTATTTTGAGTGTGCCAAAAATCCTGCTTTGGGAGACAGGTAAAATTCCTTAAATTCTTTGAAACTTGAATGCTTCTCTCACATTTGTCTTGCGAACATTAAAAATAACTATTTAGTGTTCTTATTTCACACATTCAGCTATTTTATAATAAAAAAGTCTCAAATACATTTTGTGACTCCATTTTGGTTAGAGACATGTAAAACAATAAATACTTCGTATGCACCAATAATTTTGTCCTTTCACACCCATTAATTTTACATGTCACAAGATACGTGTTCCATTTGAAAATGTTGAGTACCCCCAAAAATCACCCTTTAGGTGGAGCTGCAAAATTTCAAACTATCATAAAAGAACCTTCAAGTGACAGATAACAGTCCCAAAAGAGTTTGGCGAGGGTAAGGCGGGGGGAGGGACTAACACACTGTACAAATCTAAGAGGTTCGATAGGGCCTTGTCGATGTCAAAAAGTAGTGATTTTACAAGATTACAAGGTTTGTAAAACATACACCCTACTGGATAAGACTCCTTGAAGTAGAATTAGACTTCAGATATAGAGAATCTGCATTGTATTAGATTATACGATAGGGCTGGGTAAGTACCATGATGGTGCCAATCAACATTTTTTATTGTAATTTTAATCAATCTTGTAAATTAACACAATAGTACCAATCTATTCACGCAAACCACTGCTGTAAATACAAAGAAATCTACTTTGCAGCAACTTTTCGCTTTATCATTATTCAGTTGAAAATACGTAATTATCTACATTATGTCATAATTTTTTTCTCACATTCACGGTGACAAGAATATATAATCATTACAAGTAAGAATGTATGGGTTTTTTTTTTAACACAATGAGTTTTTAATAACGCCGATTAGGTTTCTTCAAGTTTTAATTAATTTACTCAAAACCGTGAAATATTTTCCTTTCTCGAAATAGTAAAGAGGCTTGGTAATTGTAAAACAATTCTATTAACAAACAAACAATTTCTTTTTAATGTTATAAGATCATGTAACAGTTTTCTTCAGAGCTGAACTGTGAAACACTGACACAATTGAAGTGTCTATCCCCTTAAAAAAAAAATCAAATAAAAACTAACCAACTAATCACTAAAAATGTCAAAAAGTTAATATTAATAAGAAACTTAAGAAAAAAATATTTAAAACAGTGCCCAAAATATCCATCATTTGAATCATAAACACGTCATTGTGTCTGATTAAAATAGAGATTTAATCAAGGATAATTTTATTAACAATTATGTCTAACAGTAATATTACTAGTGTCTGTAGAATAAACCAAAAACCCTTATAATTTCACGCCCGTGTCTGTCCGTCTATCTCTCTGTAAGCTGCAACTCGTCTTCACGACAAGTTGATAAATCCAATTAATTTCAAACTTTGTTTTTATATTCATTGTATTACCCACATATAGGAAAAATATAGCGGTAACAAAAAATGACCTTTGCTAGTTAGTAACAAAAACTATCGAGATCAATTTTTTTTTGTTTTTTTTTTAATATTATGTGTGGGGTATAAAATAAAACTAGAACTTATTTTGATTACAAATATGTACCTTCATTGGATTAAGACATTATTATGTTGGTGCTAGGCCGCTTAAAAGACTTTGACTTCATAAAAATCCCTATATAACTAGGTATGGTTTTAGCCCACCCTTGAAACATTTTACCTTTGATTTGCAGACAAATATGGGTCACGAATCTTCAAATTTCACTAAAACTTTTACTATCGTTATTACTTCTTAACAATATTTGTATGTTTATGAGAGAAACTGTTAGTAAAATAGAAATATTTTATTTCAAATAACATTTTATAAAAACTGGTGAAGAATCAATGTTATCAATCAAGATTACATTATTATAACAATTACAAATCATTTTCATTACTTATTGCAATAATCACTATCTAACAAGCGAAACAAAATACAATATTACATAACGTATTCTAATCTAGAACAATCTATAGTATGTAAACTGTAGAAAAATATTTCGAAATTTATTTTCTCCTAGTTCCATTTATCAACAAAATCAAAGAAAAAATTCCTAGCAGCTAGTAATTGTCATCCAGATATTCTTGAACCGAGTAAAACGCTTTGTGTTAAAGTAATTTTAATGCGGGCTGTAATTTCTTTTTCATTTAAATGTTTTACATCTATAGCGCTTCATTAAACAATATAATACCGATGCAATAAAGTGTTTTTTGTTTTTTCAAAAATAGAAAGCTCACATTTTGGATAGTTTAAATAACCAAGGACTTCCTCATTTCGGATTGAATATGGAAGCTCTGCTTTTCAAGGAAATATTTTATTTGGTTTTTTACTATCAACAGATACTTATATATGAAAAGGCTTGAGACAGTCAAATATTTTAAATCGATGAATATATTCTTACAAGAACTTTTGACTAAACGTCATGAGCCAAATATATCTTATGACTTATTGTGAATAGTCGGGATAATCACCATTTCACAATAATCACCATTTCACAATAATTTAAAAATCACCAATATATACACTACCGCCCTAACATCCATCTCTTGCCTATTAATGTTATATCTCTTTTTGTCTTAAAATGCTCTTTTTGGAAAGAGTAATACAAAAATAATACTTACACGCAAAGAAAGCACCAGGTTACACCACATGAAGAACAAAACCACACCTGAAATGAAAAACTGTTATTAACATATACTGATTTATATTTTCTTAAATGATTTAATTAAAACATGTTTACTTTTCAGCTATAAAAAACTTTAGAAAAGTTTTGTGATAGGTCTAAAAATCGTTATTAATTTGTTCATGGTATTATCAGTTTAACGGGACCTGAATACAAAATAATAAATATTACTTGGTAAACACACTATAGGGTAAGTTTGCTAATCGCCTAAAATTTCTACTTCTGTTTTTCGACTGATGATCATGTTACATGACGTCATAAAACCGAAATGTTTTTCGACATGTCGTCTTCGCCTACGTAAGCGCAATAGCGACCACAAAAATTAAAACAAGAACGTGAAATTTGTTACCGAAAACTATAGTGTGCACATATATAACGCTAAAGTAATTTTAAAAAATCGAAATGTAAATGTCAAATTAGCTGCTACAAAACATTATTTTGTTTGTATCGCCTGTGTTATTCAACAGTCTAAATTAAATACAAATTTACTGATTTCAATTCTGAATGTAATGGAACCAACTCCACGTCTCTACGATGAAGTTATTGTCAAAAATGTGATATCTTTCCCTGACCTCCCAATAGAATGTGATATTCGTATAGTTACGAGGTAAAGCCATAGACACGAGTATAGCGAGTGGAAACTCCTACATAATAGCACAGCGTTGAGGCCCGCCAGGGCTCCATCGAGTTAAGTGAAGGAGACTTTTTAATATAGACATCTACAAGGACCATTAGAGTCTAGTCGACATCAAGACAGTAGTAAAACACAATTAGGAGGTTCAGAAAACCTGTGTAACAACTGTTCTAAACAAACTTACCCTACTTCGTAAGACCCTTTGATCTAACAATACAATTAATTTAATATTTCCTACAAAGTCCATGAAACCAACTTTAGGCATTACATTTAGAGGATCCGCTTGTATGATGGGACTGGATAAGTAAAATGATGATTACATGAACTTGTGACCAAATAATATTTTTTATTTTTTTATATTTTTTTTAAAATATTTTTAACATAAGTTACTGTACCACGTTTTTTAAACGAATATAAAGTATAAAATAATTTTTCATGCCCCTTCTACAATTTTGAGGGAGGATTGTTAGTGCCTATGGATATATTTGGAATACTTGGAGAGAAAATGTGGGGCGGAGACAATCTATGATAGTTAAGGAGGAGTAAATAAATTAAATTACAGTGAATCTCATTTCCGATTGACTGAAATTAGCTGTGAATTCATCCGATTGTCTACTTGTATTATTTACTGGCTGCGCCCCACGTTTTTCTCTCCAAGTATTCCAAATATATCCATAGCCACTAACAATCCTCCCTCAAAATTTTAGAAGGGTCATGAAAAATTATTTTATACTTTTTAGTCCGTTTTAAAAACGTGGTATCTTAAAAAAATATATTTGATTTATTATTTTCAGTATTTTAGTCTTATGTCCGGGTGAAAGATTTCAATCGGTTTTGTATATATTGATGAGACTCTGACAGGGACATTTATAGGAAATTCCCAATGCATTTCACATCCTGTTTAGCTGCAAATGCCTGGAATTCAAAATATTACCTCTTATTATCTGTTGTTTAAACAAATGTAGAGACAAGAAACCAACTGAATATTGTATTGTGATCCAATTCTGACCTATGTTCAAAATTTCAGGTCTCTAGTTTATCGGGAAGGTAGTTTAAAGTTAAACTCGATTGGAAAATTCTACCCAGAGAGACAGACAGACAGATACGACGGAAACCGAACTATTAATGAAAACGTGGTAAAAATGGTGCTAAACTACTTCAATAAGTAAGTTAGGTTTTTGATACTCTCGGATTACTAAGAAAGAGATTGTAATCAGTATAAGCAAGCAAAGTTTGTATATACTTAAATATCTACACAAAGTGTTCATAAAGTATGGAACATATAAAAAAAATCATTAAAACGCCTGAACATAAAAGTTCGTATTTTGTGACAAAAGTTATGGTGTATAAGTAACAATTATAACATGGAAAATAATTTCAGTTTATATTTTTTACACTTACATAATACTCTCATTCCTAAAATCATTTCTATATATCGATGAATGATATTTAAACCAGTTTATATCTTAAATAGAAATCAGTTTTAATAATAACGAGCTGAGAGAATATCGTTAACCTGTACCCGTGAAGTGCTTTTATTTTGATTTATCTAGTCATAAATAAAATCCGTAGAAGCGGACCAATTGAAGCAGATGTGCTAAAGAAATTTATTTTATTAGTTGAGAGCGGGGATGTGTTAAGACGCGGTCGTTGGCCGGTCAGCTGACCTCGCTATGTAAGCGTCTTAATGTGACGTGACTTACGATGCCAGGGTGGTTTCATTAACATAAGTCGAGTGGTTTAGAAGTTACGTAAGATAATCGACTATCAAACACTTGCAAATTTCTAACTAAATGTGTATTTTATTCTGGAATTAAACTAAACAGTTTAATCTGGCAACAACTATTTGATGAGCAATCATCGTACTTGCTCAGCCCCATCGTGCAATGTAATTCAAGCAGATCCATTAAATATATGCCTAAATGTTAGTTTCTTGGGCCATGAAGGAAACGTTATGTTGTATTAGTAGATCAAGGGGTCTCATCCAGTAGGGTGAGTTTGTTTAAAACAGATGTTACACAAGTTTTCATAACCTCGTAATTTTCAATAATTCCTTTCTTGACGTCGGCTCGGCCTAAAAATTCTCCATTCGCTTCGGTCTTGTCAATGTTTCGGACAAAAATTGGAATGTTATTTACAATGTGATGCAGTGAAAAGAGATACTGAAAATGGAGGTTGTGTATTATATTTGAGTTACAAGCTAGTGTGTGTGGAGGAGCTTCTTCTCGCTACTCTCATGTCGGTCTTGCTGGATTTCGTGATGCGAATATCACAATTCTTTGTAGATCTTGTCTTATTTCCTTTTATCTCCTATTGGAGCATAGGGCGTCCAGAAGAGCTCTCCATCTGTCCCTGTCTCTAGCAAGTGCCTTCACTTCTCCCCAAGTCTTGTTAACCTCTTTTGCTTCTTTAATAATGGTCCTCTTCCAGGTTTCTCGGGGTCGACCTCTTCTTCTGACACCTTGCGGGTTCCAACCTAGGGCCTCTTTCTCAATGGTTCCGTCTGGCTTCCTCAGTGTATGCCCTAACCACCTCCACTTCCTCTCTCGAATCTGCAGTTTGACCCGAATTTGACCTGTTTCTCTCCAAACACACAGGGAGACGATTATTGCCTTGCACCAAACACATTGTAGATCAGTGTTTAAATATTACCACGTTTTTATTAGTTCGGCTTCCGTCATATCTGTCTGTCTGTCTGTCCGGGTGGAATTTTCCAATCGAGTTTAAACTAACTTCCCGATAAGCTAGAGACCTGAAATTTTGAACATAGGTCAAAATTGGACGACAATACAATATTCAGTTGGTTTCTTGTCTCTACATTTTGTAAACAATATTTGCTTAAATAAATAAAAATTGGCCAATGAGATATAGACTTGAATTTTTAAACAGGTCGAGGATGGATAACAATGCAATATTCACTCAGTTCCTTGTCTGCAAGATTGTTTAAACAATATTTGATGAGAGCAGCGTCTGCTTTGCGCGCTTTGCATATTCTGCAGTGTAGTATACAGCATCAGCACTGTCGCGTTGCTGTAACAGCAGAACTTCGGTTTCAAGTGTGCACGTGTATAACAGCAGAACTTGTATTTCAAGTGTGTATTTTCTGAGTTACAAGACTAATAGAACTATTATAAGTAATAAGAGGTAATATTTTGAACTTCAGACATTTGCAGCTAAACAGAATTTGAAAGGCATTGGGAAATTCCTATATATTATGTCCCTGTCAGAGTCTCATCAATATATACAAAACCGATTGAAATCTTTCACCAGGACATAAGACTAAAAAACAGAAATAGTCCGTTTTAAAAACGTGGTATGTTAAAAAAGAATTTTTATTTGATTTTTTTTTTACCAATAACTTCACTTGTTCTCGTAATTACGGTTTGATACACAGGAAATCAAGTAGAGTTTAAATAAAATAAGATTAAAAAAAATCAGGTGTTCCGTAGTTATTTGTTGGCAGAAAAATAATTTTACGATATTTCACGTTTTAAAAATTAACAAATCACAATTAAATATTGAATTATAATCTCACTCATGGATATTCTGACACTCAAAATCGTGTTCGCCCATTGTGTCGTATCAGCTTTTAGTACAGTCAAATTAATGATTTGTTTAAAAAAGGTTAAAAAATGTATTAGCTTCAAGAACTTTTAAATTTAGTTTTCAAAGCACATAAATTATTAACAGTTGCAGATTGGTAAATGAAGATACAAAAATTTATTTACATATCAAAGTTTGAACCAAGGAAATCGCTCTTTTTAAAATAATTTTGAAAATCTGATAAACACAACTGCATAAGCCGTCATTTTAAAGTCCATTTATCGGTCAAAATTTCCCTGCATCTTGTTAATATTATGAATAGAAGCGAGTTTTACCCCCTTGACGCTTCAGCCTTTTTGTGTACTTCTTATTCCTGACTAGCTTATTTATATACCATTGTTAAAGGACAGGATTTTCCTACCTAGGTTGCTTGTTGTTTAAAGGTGACATCTGGGGGAAAGATCAGTTATCTTCTACGTCCTAATGCTTCACACTTTAGAAGTATATGTTCTGCAGTTTCTAAGTGCTGGTTGCATAGTCTGCATTCCAGATTTTCTTTGAATAAAATTGTTTTAATCATTTTCATCTCCGCTAGATGAAGATACATGTCATAATTAAAATGTGTACATTGCTCCGATTTTCCCAACTTCGTTAATCTCACTTTCGGATATACTCGATTCTCAAAACACTAAATAGGAGTACGATTAAGTGTTTTTAGAATAGAGTATATCCCAAACTCGTCAACAAAAGTGAGATTAAAGAAGCTAGGAAAAGCGGAACAATGTACACATTTTAATTACTTGACGTAATCCCATGGTATTAAGATGGTTCTCGAAAGAGTCATGGCCTGCTACCTTTAATTTCATTTACTTTGTGGTTTAGCATTCTGTACTTTAAATCCAGAGATTCTAGTTCTCTACAACATAAATACTTACGTACTTAGAAACTTTAGACCTATAAAGTTTCCCAAATTTACATTGTTTTATTCGTTCGATAAAAAAATAAGAGGAAGAACGTTTCTACAATTCCTACATGTAGAAAAATAATTTATAATTTTTATGTCCGTAAGTCATAATGATCTCAATTAAGTTCCATAAGAAACAATTTTTCTTTCTAAGTTTCAAAATGACGGCTCTAAAATCTAACTCAAGTAAAAATTAAACAATTAAGTTTACACTATCAATAGCTTCAAAAACAGGTAAATATGTATGTTTAGAAATAAAGCAATAAGATTTGTAGTTTTTAATAAATTAAAAAAACCATGAGTATAATTGCTAAATTTCTTATTGAATATATTACCGGGTGTTTCAGACCACATGGATACTATCTGTAGCGCCTTAACGAAACCAGATTAGAATTAGCGCCTTAACCAATTAACCAGATTCTAATTAGCGCCTTCCAATTAGAACCCCCCTTTTTCGACCTCAAAGAATTCAGGAAAATTATTTCGACGCTCTTCAATGACCCAAAAGGGCACTTTTGGGGGGCAGGGTGGTGTTTTTGGAAAATTTTCAAAATAGAAACATAGGTCGTGTAATACCTCATTTTAAAAGTCTCTCTTTTCTGAACATTTTGGAGCAAAACAAATTGTTATCTTTTCATTACTGTACAGGGTGTGGCGAAATAAAATTATTTTCGTTAATGAAATTTTTTTTTTACAATTATTCAATGGTGCAAGATAGAACCAAACTTTTAATACAAAAAATGTTTGTTTTCAAAAAGGTCTCCCAAATGGTACAATTTTCAGTCTAGGTTGCTATTTGAATTTTTTTACTTTTTGCTCTATAAATATTAATAAATTTTGAAATTTATTAAAAATTTGAAAACCACATAGAAGTCCATACTACCCCATATCTCCTGAAAGGGCGTTTTCTTGTAAAACTAGGGGGAAAAATTGTTGCCCTAACTTTGTTTGGGAGCTGGCAGTCACATTTCCCGCTAAAAACTAAAAAAAAAAAAAAAACATATTTCGTCACACCCTGTACAGTAATAAAAAGATTACAAAATTTGTTTTGCTCCAAAATGTTCAGAAAAGAGAGACCTTTAAAATGAGGTATTACACGACCTATGTTTCTACTTGAAAATTTTCCAAAAACAACACCCTGTCCCCAAAAGTGCCCTTTTGGGTCATTGAGGAGCGTCGAAAATAATTTTCCTGAAATCTTTGGGGTCGAAAAAGGGGGGTTCTAATTGAAAGGAAATTTTTATCTGGTTTCGTTTAGGCGCTACAGATAGTGTCCATGTGGTCTGAAACACCCGGTATAATTAATATTTCAGCTTAAAACAGATAACACTATTTTTAGTGATGCGCAGTTGAATCTTTCACATGTGCCATCTCTCTCTTGCTGAGAGCTTTTCCTCGTACAATTTGTACAGTCTAACAACATCGCATAATGGCGAAGACTGAAGCCATATAGTTGCTTATTTGTGGTTTTACAACATTAATGTATACCTAATTCGCCGCCCAAACAAACACTAAAGCTCGGTGTTTATTGCGCAGTCTTTTCTTAAAAACAGGCGCGACTTCTGGAGAAAATGTGTTTTCGAACGACACTGCGAAATCATGGGATCGTAAAAATGTAAAATATTTAAAACGGGATTCTCCGAAATCTGCGCAAAACACGCGAATAATCTATATGTGAATAGTTTATTGTTACCGGTTTGTGTTAATTAGCTATTGCTAGGGTTTATGGTGAGATATCTGTGGTGTAGGAAATTTTTCCATTTATTATTTGTAAACATACAAACAGATACATTAAAGGAATATGTGTAATTTTTACATTAACAGAATTAAAAAAAAAATTAATAGTAAACACATGAACATAAAAAATGTTAGTTGGAAATATTCGTTTAGTGATATGGAATCAAACAGAAATGGTTCGTTTTGGTATTTTCCAATTTGTTCACAATACAAAATACTATTTAATTAAAGGTTTGACAAATTAACGAAGCTTTAAAATGAATTGATCGAATACGCTTTTGTCCGGTTTTGGATATTTACGGTCATAAATTTCATATTTCACCAAAATTTCATTGATATCTCTAGTTCCAATTTAAGATATTTGACCTCATAAAACGGTTGTTCTTAGCGATTACTCTCAAAGTAGCATTGTTTTTAAAAGATGACAAAGAACAATTTTACATACTTAAACTTTAAATTTGCGTATGGGAATATGAGAAAGATGAGCAATATTTGCTCAACTGGATAAGTCATATAACTCTTTGATTTATCTTCGTTAACGCACCCATCTCAATGTTTTGTAATTGACCTCAAAAAGAACTTCCGGTAATGAACTTCCTATTTGGCAAAGCCAATCAGTGCCAAGGCATCATGATGTACGCCAAGAATTATTATTAACACAAGAGACGACTGTCAAATAATTCGATAGACTTTACTTTCAAAAGTTCGAGGTCATGTATTATTCAGTAATTATGTTTTGTCATTATGATACCGTCACAGCGTCGGTGCGTGAGAGAAGGCGTCGTTTTGCAAACTGATCTGTCCCTGGGGCGTTGCCTTGATTTTTAACTTTTTCAGTCAAAAGAATCAACAGCGGAATTAATTATATTTCACAAATTTAATTTTGTTCAAGATGTGTTTTAGAATTTAGTTTATACGAAAAATATTCATTTATAAAAATGACAAACTGATTTTTTCGCCTTTCTTTTATATTTTATTTGGGGAGGGGGGTTCCAGTTGTTGCTATTTACTATGTAACTACTGCATATTTTATGTATCGTGTTTATATTAAAAAGTTCTGAAAAGGACTTTGTTACCTTTAATATTAACAAATAATTTATCAATTTTGTTTTCGAAATTTGTTAATTTTTGTTATATTAAACTACAAACTTTAACGTTCAGTCACGTAACGTGTATACGAAGTAGGTATACAGTAAATAAGGAATTTTCAAAATGGAGGCCGTTCAATAATTTTGTTTAAAGTTAACGATTTTAAAGATATTCGACATTAAAAGTTTTAAACTGCCGTCGTTTAGAAAATTATAAAAATAAAGTATTTATGTTTGGTATACTTGTAAATCTTAAAACAAATTTTAGCTCATTATTTTGTGTATTTTTGGAGTTAAATTGAGTTTTTGTAAAATATGGCGGATTGCGACTAACAAAGACGAATTCGAAAAGAGTTAATGAATTTTTTTAATTTATTTGAATATTTAGAATATGATCCTATGTAGCGCGCTAATTTTTGTGACACCCTGTATATTGGAAAGCCACATACTGACCACTACAAGTTGTTATAGAAAATAATTTCCTAAAGTAGTATTACTATCGATTGTAAATACCATACTGCTCAGAAATCTACTAGAAAGAACAGACTATACATAATAGACAATATACCTTAGATTGCTTTTCTTGTTTCCTTTGTAATTCAATTATCAAAACCGCTTCTGATGTTTCTGCGCTTTATAAGCAAAGAAAATGACATCGTCTGACCTCCTGTGGGTCATCATTGGATAATCTCCCTATCAACGGGATGCTACTGAGGAATGCATCTCCGGAGAAACGATTGCATAGTCTTGTGTTTTAGTACGTATCTTTTCATCTGTTTCGCAGCTTTGTACATGTTAATTTGCAATACGATAATTATGTTTAGTAATTTGTACTCAGCTGAAAGGTAATCCTGTCGATATAATTATACTAGTGAATTTATAATTGATTCTAGCTATTGTGGTAATCATAACAATTTTTCTTAAAATCTGAAAAACAATCGCCATATTGAATTTTATCAATCTAGATTAACCCACTGAACACCAAAGACATTTCTTGCCAGTCCTGCGAAAACCTTTCCGTAAACCCCACGGACGGACAACGATTGTGTGCTTTTGTTTTGCACTGTGTTTACATATGCGGGATTTAATAAAAAAACTCAAATTTACGCCAAATTCTTACTTGTTTGGTTTATGAAGACGGGCGTTCGAAGTTGCAATTCTCTTCCTGGAAAATGTTTGTGCAATTTTTTGATGTTACAGTCTTCGTATTCAGTGTTATTTGAAAAAAAAAAACAAAAAAAACAACAACATTTGTTTCATTTAAAATTTCCCCTACAGCAATTTCTTCCCTTACGAATTCCTGGGCTCTTGATATCTTCAACGAATCCGGTGGTTTCAAACTTACTAACAAGCTTTTTACTTGACTACACTGCACGGTCTGTCCCTCAAACCGTTGCCAGTAAGAAACTTTCTTAACCCGACTGTTTAACTCCGTTCATATTCATAATAACAGTGAATTAATGCGATTCGCGTTTGTAAAGGTTAAGTCAAGATAGAAATTTTTAAAATCAATTAATTAATAATTATTGTAAACTACTAAAAGTTTACCAGCTACTAGATTAATGTGTTTTAAATTAGTCAACAATGAGAAAACTCTTTGGTATGATAAAAAATAAAAATAATAATAATAACAGCTGATGTTATTAAATCCCTATTATATATCTGTACACAATAAAGGGTTTTTTCTCGGGGATGGATAAGTAATAACTAAGTTATTTAAAGCTTTAAATATTTTTGAGTTACCTTTTTTTCAATATTTTTTTTAACAGTTTCGAAGTAAAATTACAGGCTTTTAAAGGCATATAAATCCAGATATAATATATTACAAATGATTATTAATTTGTTTTATATTTTTGAGTTTTTAAACATTGTATGTTTAAAGTGGTATAGTGAAACAACCAAAAACAATTTTACTGCGGGAAATAAATTATTTCATTCTAGAATATGTTTTATAAATGGATACCGATTTGGGGTTTTTTAGGCAATAATTACATTTTTAACGGGTGGTTTATTTTCATACAAACTTGTTTCAAACCAATCCCCCGTCAAATTTTATTTAAGTTAACCAACCACTGTTTATTCACAGTGGTGGACTCCCACCACCAACCACACTTTCGAGTGAATGAAACTACACCGGAATAATCTTATGTCTTGGTGGGATTTAGCCCACAACCTCTAAGGCTTAGGTGCCTATCATTTTACCATCATTTGAGTAATGGAGTAAAATGAGTCTATGTTCAGCAGGTTAAGAATTTTTCAAGTTTGTAAAAAGATACTACATAAAAAGTTTGAACAAATCAGACTAAAATTCGGACATCTAGATCGATTATTAACACCCATCACGAGGGAAAAAAATCGTAGACTTCATGGTCAGAAGTGTCATCATTATCTTAAATTTCTACATTATAAATCTACTAATAACAATTCAAATCTACAAGATAATTATTAATATAATCTGATAGAACTAAATCATCCAGTATCATGTTTAGATAGTAGTTTACTGAATTTCTTTTTATTTGTGGTTTATGTACATCTTTCTGGTTTCAAAAAAAATCGAAACAAAATATACTTTATGCAATGTAGGTCTATTCAATTCAACCTATAGCTTGTAAAGACAACAAACATTTAGTTCTACCCAACTGCCAAAATAGGAGTAGTTGTTTTTGAAAAAATAATTTATAAAACAGCTTTATGAAGTTCGTTGTATAACAAATGCTTTAATTGACAGTATTGAAAATGTTGTAATGCAACTCTATACAGATAGGCACTGATTGTATGTAGGTTTTAGGGAGAGAACGTGTAACTAGTTAGAACTGGAAGTGGGAGTAAGGATGGGGCCAGTAGCTGACTAACAAGCAACTTAATGTTCTTGGTTCAATTCTCAGAATTTTAAAATATTTATTTAACCTTATTAGCTATAGAAATAATTCCAATACTAGACTAAACATCTGAGTTGTCATACATACAATGTACATACGCAGTGCAAATAAAAATAACACATAACGTAATAGAAATATAAATACAAATCCTATATAAACTATTGAATATTCCACAGATTAAAATGTCTGCTAAACAAAGGTAGGTTTTAAGTTGTCGTTTTGTTTTTTTAATTCTTCAATACTCACTTCCTTTAGATATTCCGACAGTCTGGAATACACCCGTAGTGATTTCTAAACTTTATTTGTAGCTGATATTCACGTACAGTTTTTCTGCTATTCAGTATTATCAACATGAATTTACTAGTTACACTTTAATAGCTCAAACATTTCTGGGGAAATGTCCGGTTACTATGCTATACTTTTGCAGCTATTTAACTCAAATGTTCAACCAAATATTGTGCAGAATATTATTCATGTTTAAAGCAGTCGGCCAATATTTTAGTTATAGTGTCAGGTACTAAATAATCACGTGGAAAAATCACATTTTTGTCTGGGTTTTAGGTTATATTACAAACATTTATATTTAGCTACACTTATTAAACTTTCGTGTTAGTAAGGTCATATGAATATAGTTGGAAAATGGTTTATAACCGTAAGAAATTAACTATACGCAACTGTATATATGTATATAAGCAAATTTATCAATGAAAAACCGACATTTTTATATTTACCGCCAGATTTTCTTCAAAGTCTCATCAGAATATGATAAAAATAAATCTAAAATATATTGATAATACCAATATTTTAAACTGAATAAAATATGTATGCCCAGTTGTGTATGCCCAGTTAATGTATAACTCGGCATTGCAATATTTATCTTACTGCTTCCTTGCGATATTTTACGTTTCCTACATAAATTGAAATCAAATTTATAATTTCAGATAATATTGAATAATAATTATTAAATCTATTTTAATTTATTTATTTTAGCATACTGGATACGCGAACATATTAGCATATTCTTTGCACCTGTTACTAAGCATGCGTATTGCAACATGTCCATTAATCTAACCTCCTAGGTGTAGAGATAAGAAAGATGTAAAGGAAAACAAGTCTGTACATTGTAGGTACATTCTACATCTATCCTACATTCTTGGTTTCCTGCGACATAAATCTACCATTGCATATCTCAGTAGTGTTCCTTTGGAATGGAGATTATCCTGATGATAACCCTATTCTGACCAACCGTTGAAGTCTCCACGGAGGTCAAATGATGTCATTTTCTTTGTGTACAACGTTGAGGTACATCGGTAGCGGGATTAGATAATTAAATAAAGGATAGTATCTACTCTTTAATAACTTGTTATGTATATTGTTAACTAGTATTTATTATTGTATATTTCTCGTATTGGAAACACTCCAATGCACTTTTTGTCATTGAGAAACTTAAATAAAAATAATAAGCCTGCAATCAAGGGCATAAAAAGGGTCTTAAATACTGATCAATTACCTTTTCGAATAAAATTCATAGTAACAGTAAAAAATACCAAATTCGAAATAAATTTCTTACTTATGCCCAACTATAAATGCTAAATGTCGTCTACATTTCTACTTTGTCCCTTTTTTTAGAGGCATCAGCTGTATCTCCTAAGATAAATATTAAAAATTTTTAATTAAATATTGATATTTAAATTTTTTCCTCAACTTCGCAAAATCAAATCTTCAGTCTTAATAGACTTCTCTTTGATCAGATGTTTTCATTATACTGGTATGATGAAGTTCAAATTAATGTTCTACAGTTTCCGCTGTACGAGCAAAGCAAAGTTTATTAAACATTTTCGTTGTTTTTGCACTTTCTAGTTCATTTTGAGAAACTTTATAAGACTAAGTTTCTTCATGACAAAAATTGTTTGTTTCGTCCTTTAAAATTTTCCAAAAGACGTGTTTGTATAAAATCTTTCAAAATTTAGAGGGATAAGGAGGGGACTTTAGAAAAACTATAAGACAATGTAAGGACATCTCTCGACACTATGTAAAACTAAGTAGATAATTTTAATTCTTCAATTCGATATTTGTTTATAAATTAATTTGGGTCCCAAAACACCAAATTAAGGAAACTTTTTTTTTTAATATTTAGAAGCTCACGACAGTTTTCAAAACAAATAACTAATAATTACAAATAATATAAACATAATTATTTAATTTATACTATTTTTTACTCTAAATTTTATAAAATTACTTTTAATAATATTTTACCACTGATTGTTTTTTAATGATATTCAGTTATGAGGTTAACTCCTTGAAAAGAAAATAATTTCCTACTAAAACTTCAGGAAAGCACCTTTTCGATTTGTGTGGATTAAATGCAGAAATCTATCAACTACACAAAAGATAAAAAATGCCATAAAAATCGACAAATTGTTGCTGCGGGTTGGCTTTCATAGAAGTAAAAGGGGTCCTTAAATCGAATTTTGTAGGTCAATAAACATTTAATGGATCCGGTTTTGGAAAGCACCTTTTTTATACTCATGTCCCTCCATTTAAAAATTAGCAAACTTGAAAAAACTAATGATAGTTAGACAATAATGATAATGTACTCTAAATTATAACTCATTTTAAATTTCATGACATGCAATATATTTATGATATATTTTATTAAGGGGCATTAAACAAGATATAATGGCCAAATAACTCCTGATTGCAAATGGTGATAACAACTCGGTTGATGAAATTTAGGTGTTTTGTGAAAATTTATGTTTTCCATAAATATTTTATTAAAAATATCACAAATTTTATTCGATATATTTAATTAAAAAATACTCGGCATACAGCTACTGCACTGTAATTATAAATCTCAAACTTCCTTTGCCCTTTTTCGTGCTTATTTTAACGGAAAGTCAGGGTTAAAAATTACATTTTTAGAAATAACGTCGTAATTTTTTGTCCTCATAACAATACACTTGTTGGTATCAAATCATTTTTAATTTGAGTACAATACAATCTTCTGCCAATCTTAGCATATCTTTATTATTTATATTTGTCGAGGCATTTTGGTGTTCTTCCATCTTTGAGACTTAATTTAGTACTGGATTCACCCGCTAAGGACGTCTATATATACAGTTTTGCCCTCCCCGTCCACCCTAACAGCAAACTACCGTGTTATTAACTTTGGTGGATTTACTGTCATGTTCTTTTTCTTTAACATTTTAATGTTTTGGAACATTACTTCTGATTAGTTATAAATTTGCTCGTTAATAATATTTTCTTCTTCATCTTTAGTTTAAAATTTCGATATTTTCCATTATATTTAGACATCTTCTTTCCTTACAGTGAGATAATACTCTTATAGAATATTTCATTTCATAAGGGATATGGCCCACTTTTAGTAAACAAGTACGTTAATTTGAATCTCTCTTTTCGTATTTGTACGACGGAATATGTTCGCTAAATGTTATTTTTAACTTTCATGCTGTTTAGCCAATATCCCGTTACACTTACACTATATTTCGTAGACTTCGTTTTTATTAATGCTTCACTTTCTTCTATATTCTTATTTAATCTTTTTTTTATAGTGTTACTTGTGTTTTCTAAAAAAAGGCCTCAGTTTTTATATTTCTCTCTCAAAGAAAGTAAATCCAGCCCAGATTTTTTTTTTACTTTTGTCGTTTTATTTATTTTTGACTTATTTTTCGTATTAATTTCCTTATTATCTCCTTTCTAATCCATTGTTTTCAGCTATCTGATATATTGTGTTTGGTTCTTCTTTGTGTGCTACCTTTTTTAAAGGTAAATTATATAATTCATTAATCATTGTTGAAAATATGCCGTTTTGTGTTCCATTGTGTGATTTTAATCGGAAATATAAGAGTAATGAAAGCGAAACATATAATAGCAATGTAATCTACGAAATAAAATATAAGTGTAACGTAACATATATAGGACAAACAGGACGGAAGTTAGAAACAAGATTTAGGGAACATCTTGTACCCAAATATGAAATGAGAGGTTCAAATTACGCTACACATATACTAAAAGAGAGTTGCATACCATAGGAAATGAAAGATCGTATGAGGTTATTACATCAGTGCAAGAAGGAAGACGTCAAAATATGATAGAAAATATGAAAAATTGTAAACTAAAAGTAAACGGAGAATATATTATGAAAGAGGAAATTAATAACCAATCCAAATAATAGCATTAAAATGTTAAAGAAAAAGAAATAAGTTAGTAAATCCACCAAATTGAAAATCACGGGAGATGGAGCCTGTTGTAGTGGGCGTGGCAAAGCTGTGTAGACGTGTCCTGCGAATCCAGTACTAAAATAGGTTTCGAAAATGGAAGAACTCCGAAACGCGTTGACAAATCAAAATAATAAAAAGTGCTAAGATTGGCAGAAGATTGTATTCAAATTAATTATGCAATAATTATATAATATCAGTCATTACGTACAGAACTGAAATCTATAAATTATTAACTATTTTTGTGTGAATAACCCATGAGATATAAATAAAATACTGTTTAAAACCGATGTTATTCTGATGATGTTTCAATTTATTTTCCTGAGTTATAATATGAGTACACTTATTGTCTTCTATTGTAAATTGTATGATCCTGTCTTTATTTTCGGAATCGCTGTAGCCCTTCCTACGGCAAAGTCAACGATAAGGACAACGGAAGGACGGTATGTAGAAAATCAGTTTTAGGTTTCCTGTTCACGAAACGTGAAAATCAGTCAAAAAATCGGATGTCAAAAATTTATTATTGCTTAGCTACATTTAGTTGTCCTAAAGTTAGAACTTCGTGACAGACTTTTGTGAACGTTTTATTTTTATTTACACCGTTAAAAGAAACGAAAGTAGGGTACGCGTTTACACAGAAGCATTTGATGTCTATATATTTTTTATTGGGGCTGTAGCGCTGAAAGTAAACGCAACAAAGAAAGTGGGGGCCCCTCTATTCCTCTCCACTCCAGACATTCCTACCTTGAGGATACCGTAGTATCTTTTCGCGTTTAGAAAAACTCAAAACAAAATTTCAATAACAAGGAAACCAAAACTTTAAAGATAAATCTAAGAATCATTCTAAAAGATAAAGTAACTATTTACCGTTTAAACACTGCGTATATGCATATCCATTGTGATATCATTGCTGCGTCATCCCAACATTCCAACACGCATCTCACAAAACAATTGGTGAATAAATGTGATGATTTGCATAATATCTAACAACCATAAGTCGTATAACACGAGGCCATAATACAAAGAAAATATCTGCTAATCAATCACCTTTGTTTGAACAGACGCGATTTCTTGTTTACAATGTGTATTTATCCGCTTGTTAACAATGCGGATTCGTTATGTAAGTTTTATGTTTTTTTAATCTCATGGTTATTAATGATTCTCAACGATTCATTTGATACACATTAACAAAGTAGTTGTGATCACGGAAAATAATATTTCCAAGAATATCAAGATTAAAATTACGATTTTAATTTTAAAATGTTACAGGTTGGGTCTTGCATCGTAAGACGGATTATCCAGACATTATTAAATGTGCACAAACTTTCTCACTCACTTATCTATAAAACCAACCTACTGAACAAGCAAAACTATACGTATCTAAAAAATATCGGTTTAGTAGTTATCGACTAAAAAGTGAAAATAAACCACGACTTCTTCATTATACAGAGTGTTTCAAAAATAAGGTCGTAACTCAGGAAAGTCATTTATGCCATCAAAATAAAGAAAACATTTCCTGTAAACACACCTCCGAAAAAGCTTCGTTATGTGTGTGTCGGCCATTTTGCCATTTTTAAATCAATTATTATAACTAAAACATTTAATAAGATTTCGAATCAAAATTTGGTATACACAATTTTGATGATACATTTCACCATTATTGAAAAAATTAAAACATTATCTTATAAATTCTAAAAATCGCAGAATTTTGAAATAGCTAATATTAAATATCTCTAAAACTATTAACTGTACAAAAATGTAAACAGTCAACACTTTGAAAATTTAATAGATAACGTTTTGATTCTTGGTAAACTAGTAAAATAGATAAAATATATGTAAACCAAATTTCAAATCGAAATATTTCTAAAGTTACCATTATTTTCCAAAAAATACAAAACTACCGATAGAATGATTACGAGTCGTTTTGAGACATAAGTTTATAGAAACTTTTGTTTATTTTCATGCTTTGAATCACTTTTCAAAGTTAAGGCACACATTTTTGAAACTCTATGTTTATTTAAAGTCAATCTAAAATTGCTTTGCTTATGTTCATAAACGTCCATTGTTATTATTATTTTAAACAAGCAGGGTTTACCCCTGACACTTCACCCTATAAGACTTTTTCTTTACTTCTTAATTCCTAACTATATTATGTCAATTCCCTTATTTAGGGTCAGAATTTTCCAAGCTAGATTGGTTGTCGCTTCAACGGTCGCATCTGGGCCGAAGATCTGTTGTCTTCTACGACGCAATGCTACGCATTTTCGAAGTATATGTTCTAAGTGGTGATTACATAGTCTGCATTTCAAGTTTCCTTGGAATAATCTCATGGTATGAGATTATCTTGGAGGACATTCTCAGTAAACTACCATGGAGAGAGTTACCTTCAGGTTGACTTGGAGAGACAGTATTGATATTGGACAGAACAGGCGAAATACTGGTTTATATATACCAATGGAAACCCGTGTGCAGACTATGCGGGTTAGATAAGGCATCCTCAGGGCACATAATCTATCATTGTAATACTCTTACCTGCAAGAGGAATAGGGTAATTTATTTCGAAACTCTTGGTGAACTCATTAACTAGTGAGTAGACTGTTAAAATTTGTAGAGTGAACTAATCTACCAAACTAGAGGCTTAGTTTGGACAATAGACCAGTAGTCGCTGTGCCAAGAGTCTTTTAAATCTTTAAATTTTCATTACCATATAATCTAACCTAATCTACAGTTATCATCAATTTTTGACAAATGTCTATGAAATTCCAAATTCACTAACTATGATTTAAACCAAATTTTACCAAATCAGTTAATTATAAAGCCAACAAGAGATATATTCAGTAATGGGTAGTATTATTGTGCGTCTTACAGGTATATATTGAAAAAAATGTGCTCTACCATCAAGCAACTGTTAATAGTTCTAAATTGTACATTCGGTATTTTTGGTCATTAACCTACATCACGCAACTAGACGACTATGGATATTATGTACAAAGCATTAACCTTTTATAAATACAATAATATTTCAAGTGAAAAATATACGACCTAGACTGGGAATCGAACCCAGGACCTTTGGCTTTACGCGCCAATGCTCTACCAACTGAGCTATCCTAGTCGCTTCTCACTTGACGTTTTACGTTTATTGATGCAATTTTGAGTTTCTAACTTAATTACCTCGCATATGCGACATTGAAATGAATTTTTACTAATTTATCAGCCTTTACGTAAGAGAAAAGTCAAGTGAGAAATCTACGCCCTGTGCTGGGAAGCGACTAGGATAGCTCATTTGGTAGAGCATTGGCGCGTAAAGCTAAAGGTCCTGGGTTCGATTCCCAGTCTAGGTCGTATATTTTTCACTTGAAATATTATTGTATTTTCAATACCTGCTAAGTAAAAAATCGTATAAGCGGAAAAAATAATAAATTAAACTTTCATAAATCTCTCAGGCTCAGATTGTCTTCATATTTAACATCAATTCCCAAACTTACTCAAAACACCCACTCCTTTAAGGAAGACAGATTTTCTAAAGTTAGCTTGTATTTGTTAGTCGTCTACCAGCAAGAATGTCTGATTTCCGAAATCCTGGTGAACTTCGCTAGATGAGTTAGGGCGTAGAGTACTAAAGCTTGTAGATGGAACTAATCTAAGGAAGTAGAATTAAGATAATTAATCTACTGAACTATAACAACCTATGATAGTTGTATTTAAAGTAAACATGATAATTTTCGTTATGAAATAATCTTTGAATTGTTAAGAAATAGTTCCTTCATAACAGACCAGTTAACTTTCTTAGATCTTCCTATTCAACTTGATAAACTATCTATTTACTTTTATCAAGTCAGAAGTTATTGCCAGTCTTTAATGAAACAGGCGATATATTTCCTCAAAGCAGACCTCCACCTGGCTTCTGACACTAGGTTAGATTCTTCTCTTGATCAAGTACAATCCAATTCTTCCTCAACTCATGTCATTTTAATACATTATACTCCACATAATCTCAGAGACACAACAGGCTTACATAATTGTATTTCTTGACAGCATGTTGAGGTAGTTTTCCACCAGTAAGATCTTCATTTAGTCTGCTTAACATTAAGAACAAGTTACCTCACTATAGACCTCCCATGGCTAGTCACTTGGCCGTCAATATTTAACTCTGACTGAGTTACTATTCAGTTCTCCCAACTGAAGAAAACTTTTAGTTCTACGTTTGGCATGTTACCTGAAATTATCTGTACAGATTACAATCCAAATCATCGTTTTGATTTCCAAATCATCTAGTAGTATTCAGCCGTTTTAGCTATACTCTTAAATCTAAATTATCTACCCACAGTTTTAAGGGAGAGGGAGTATTGGTGTTTATCTTAATCGATCAAAATAATACCTTTTCTAAAAACATACGATTCCTTACTTCAATATCCCTATAAGCCAGAGACAAAGAGTGTTTATATTGTATAAGATTTTTAATTATGCATTTTTGTTATATTTTGTTTATTCTAAATAAATCCAAGAAAGATAAGTTTGTTGATTCGTATGTACACTCCGAAGCTGATAAAAAGGATAGTTCTCATCACTGTCTCTCACCCACGGCGATTCTAATCTTCCTGACATAAAGTCATTCAGTCACAAAGCGATAACATAGTATGACCCTACTTTAGTAGTTGTACCCACAAGTTTCCACTTCTGTGAATATTTCTCTTCCACTGACCTGCATTTTAAAGCTTTAATAATCCAACACCATCTTCAACACGACACGCATCGGTGACAAGTTCATAACTTCCAGTGCTGTTACTCGAACACCACCTCCAGTGCTTTAGTTGTAGATGTCACACTGCGCCAATTCTTTTATATATTTCCACGATCGACGTGAAATAACGAGAATGTCAACTGTTATTTGACATCATTTACAAGTGACTCAATGAGGAAGCTTTACGTCTATACACTTTAATACTTCCTGTACACAGTTAGATCTGTCTAGACTCGGTAGGATCTCACACCTGGTCATCTTGGCGAAGGTCCAACACACCTGTGGATCCACGCATGTGTATGTAAATCACACGCACCTTCCACAGATTATCTCCTCCGACGCGACCTCTCGTGGGAAGTATTTACATTAGAATTGCCTGACTTGTAAGTTGTTAGATTTGGAACCAGTTTCTGTCGGATAATTTGATAATCAATAAGAAATTAATTGACATAAACGACACTAAGGATAAAGAACCCCATCACGTACCGCCACCAGCATATTTTTAATTTTCGTCGAAAACTAATTTCTGCAATTTAAGCTATCATTAATAAACCCTCTTATTTTATTTTAATATATTAAACTAAATATGGATATGATTGGGAAAGGACACCGTTTATACTACCTAAATATCCGTAAGTATTTTTGTAGTGTCAAAATTGAAAATAAAATCAAGATATCTTAGGAATTTATCAATTTACTATCGAACTGTAATTTCCTATTCCTTGAATTTTTACAATTTCAATGTAAAATTAAATAATAAAACAACCAAATAATAAAATTATACGACTTGGTAAACAAATTGATAAATATCAAACTTTAATAAAGGTGCGACAAAAGATTTTTGTTTTAACAGATGATTACAAACACACAAGAAGGCGTTCAGTAAAGTTTAATATTGAGTCAGTAAGAGACAAATACAGTCTAGTTGTTAAGCCAATTTTGAAAAAAAATTGGTTTTAGTATTCTTTAAAATTACAAGATACACATAATATGTGAAGTACCAGTTTGCAGCTTGAAGCCATTAGGGAGTTCCCTAGATGCTGCTATTCGCTCTCCCCAGTGCATGTCCGTGGGGGAGGGAGGAGGTATTTTTAGTGGGTATGACTTTCGAGGTGAGTCCCACAGTATCTCTCAGGAGAGAGATCTGCATAATTTCGCATGTGTTCTCCCTAAAAAAAAAAAAAAATTAAATTTATTTCTTTTAATAAAAAAATATTGCATCCCAATGTTGGTGAAAAAAACTCGATAAGATTGTTGAAATGAATGGTTTATATTTAATTAAATTCGCGTCTTAAATGATATCCTGCAGATTTATATAGACGTCATTGCGTCCTATAAACATTTCGTATAAAAATCTCTCAATAAATAATCGCCATTTTTAAATATGTAGATCGGATGTAAATGTTAGTGGACTTTTTTTCTTTTTTCTTTTTATGTTATGGGCTGTGATAGCCTCCGTCAGAGTCCTCACCGGCATCGACCTAAAGGTCTTTTGCCGCCCCAAGTTCCATCCTACACCCACTCAGTAATACCTGTCATCCTTATGAAGGAACAAATGCTACCTATAGGGTTGTATAGGATGGTTTCCATCTCCTTCCCCGGAGGGCCTAGAGAGTATAGCCTGGCTCGTCCTAACGCCTCACACTCTAAGAGAATGTGTAAACCTTAGAGAAAATATAGGATTTAAACATGCCAACTAGGAGTTCGGGTTTTCTACGAAATTTGGGAAGGAAGAAAAAGTTCTGAGGCGTTACAAAGGAATGAAAAATATTTTCTAAAACAAATTAGACTGCAAAGCCATTGAAATGTTTGGTGAAAAGGATTTCAGAGCTGAACGTTCGAACGAAAGAATTTGTAACAATCGAGCCACACCCAACCTATATAATTATAAAAGTTTTACTCCAAATAATTACGTCAACAAAGTTGTAACTTAGGTTTCGTTCTATTCATGTTAGGACATTTATTACTCATCAAAGCTGGTTATATAAAAAAATATATATTTATTGGTGATTTTAATATTTAGAGGCCATCTAAGTTTCGCCATATTAGAGGAGTTAACATTATAATGTTCATTTATCTATTACCGAGTGATTCTTCGCTTAAAAACCCTCAGAGGATCATTACATCAGGTATGACAGTGGAAATTCCGAAGAACTATAGCAGGCTCTACATCTCTTTTGGGTTTAATCCATCTCTTTCATCTTTCCTAAGTAATGTCTATCTAATTTGTGTTTAAAGATATATAGTGAAGCAACAAAAATAATTATTGAAAGTGAATTAATTTCATTTCAGAACATGTTTTCTAAATGAACAATAATTCTGAGTGTTTTAGGGAAAATACACATATTTTTTGCCTAACAAATCTACAAAAATAAAACTTCAAAAACTGATGTTTTCTGTGCAGTTGTGTTCCAAACCAACCCTGTCAACTTTCACTTTCAAGTCAATCATCATTTATTTATTATAGGCCCTCCCACTCATGTAAACAAAATGGCACATAAAAAAAATTGTCTTGGGTGGGATTCGAACACACGACCTTCGGCATTAATCCTTTATCAATGAATTGCTCCCTTAAGCCTTTCAACCACTAAGAGACTTAGATATAGTCGGTCATTTAACATTACTTGAGTGATATAATCACATTACCTATTCTATCCCATAGTTACGCTAATAACCCCTAAGGTTTTTCGGTTCTCTGCTAGGTATCGCTAGGAACAACTAAAAACAACCTACTCATTTCTTACGTCATCGTAATAATAATGATTCTGTATTTTGATAAATTTTTTTTTCTCTTCCGAACCGATGCTATTACAGTATTTCTGAGATAGACGTCTTTAATTTATGTCATTTTCTTTACAAAGGCAACGATGACTAAGAAATTTTAAGAACAATACGCTTTAAACAACAATATGAAAACTTCGTTAAAAACAATTTTATAATAATAATATAACAACAAAACATTTAATAAAATATTTACAATTTTACCATTCATTCCAAAATAACTGCACGAAGTTAATGAATATTTCGTTATGTACACGATTTTGTCCTCAAAACATACCTCCTAATATAGACTATATCATAATGGTATACCACCTTCTCTAGCAAACTACCTTATGTAATTTTCCAAATACGAATTATTAGTTTATGCTATTCTTTCTTTTTCTTATTTTATATTGTCTTCCTATAATTTTTGAATAATTAAATTCCTTGCGATTCCCTCAGTTCCAGTAGGAACTCTTTCATATCGTACGAGGAACAGGCTCACTACACATAGACAGTTACGCCACAATATTATAATTTCCTTAATACGTAATTAGGAATTAAAAACAATAACATTGTTAGTTGTAACATATTTTATTTTAAGCATGAATGTCCCAGAGCGTGCGTGTGAAAGTCTGTGCACTCGTTATACTTGGGAATAACAATTAAATTTAATTCAACTAACACTTGCAGTTAACTTCGTAAATAATGAGCAACATTTACATTTCTTGGTGCTTTGAATGAAACAGCTGATTGTATCTAGATAGGATTTAAAATCTTATCTACAATAATTAATTGTCAAAGCTGTGTAATAATCATACTGACAGCTGTGTAGATATTTGTCGGTTTGTTTAATAATCTTAGATAATTACAGGTATAAAATCTTATAATCCCAGTCAAAAGGAAATTTTTTTTAGATATTGGTTTTAGGTTTAAAAACCTTTGCTGTTAAGTTACAAGGTATTCTTATTTAAAATCGATCAAATTATATAGTAAATATCGATTATTACACCAATATATGAGGTATAAGGTAAGTCCGGTAATTGTAAGAAATTTCGTCCTGCGAATTTTGACTGATCTACAAGTTTTATGATCTTAGGAAACATAAAAAGTAATTTTCGCCTGGTCATCTGTTCGTCGTAGTTGTCGTCTGTACGTGAACTAAGTTTATCATTTAAATAAAATAAATAACCTAACCCAGCTTAACCTAACATGCTTGTTATGGGTAAATAACATGTTTAAAAAAAAAATCATTTGAAACAGCTGTTATAAATTCTCAAATACGTTTTATTTTGTTGTTTTCTTTGAGAAGTTATATTATTCATTTATTTATGTTAGGCTAACTTAAATTTATTATTTAAATTAAATATAAATAACGCCCTAGCCCAACGTAACCTAACCTAATGTAATCTAACTCAAACTAACCTAACAAAAAATCATTTGTAATAGCTTATTCTTGCTAATAGTATTTATGGCTTATTGTTAATGTGTGACATTTAGGTCTGAATTTCTTATCTCCCATAAGTTAACTACTTAACTATATATACTGTATACCGCCTACTTTATTTGTGCTATATTGCTTACAACCCCTTAATATTAACGGTTTATATGGCTTATTGTTATTCAAAGCTGTTAAAATTCTTAACTGGAAACGACTAGTTATTATATTATATGTAATATTATGATTAATACTGATATTTAATGCTATTATATTTACATTAAGAATTATTGTTATATTTGTTCAATTTAATTATAATTGTTTATATTTATATGTAACTAGAATTAACTTTTCACGAGGGGGATTTGAGTAACTGGAATTTCTGAATAACAAATTTTTTATTAATAATGAAGTGATCGTTTAGAAACAATCGTGAAATGGACGTCCTTTTTATGGATTTGTTTTAGCAAACTTTGATTAAAATTTAAAATTCTAACAACTGCCTACCAGCGGTAACATAAAACTTTACTTTAAACTAAGTATGCCTACAATCATAATGTTAGTTAATTGAATTGTGCACACTCATCAATTAACGGCAAACCTTTTACGTAGACTTAAAACTTTTAGGTAGACCTATATGCTTTTTATACCAAATTTAATTTAATGATTAAACACTTTTATTATATTAAAAAAGTAGTAATAAATGTGTATTTAATAGAAATTAAGTACTAATTGAGACAAGAAAACGTTAAGTATCATAAAGAAAAACCAAACAACTAAATATAATATTTTGTCTTACATTATGAATACAGCAGTTGGTATACATTTATTTCTACAGTATATCCACACTTTTCACTCCGTACGCTACAACAGAGTTACAACAACTGAAAGATATTTAAAGATAAAAATACAGATTTTTCTTTTACAATTATTCCACCTCTCATTAATAGTACAAATTACTGTAGGATAAATTTTACAGCATTGATGTTTACAAAACAAAATTTTAATTGCTTACCATTAATTTTATTACTTTCTGATAAGGTATAAAACGTTATTCGTTTCGTGCATTTAGTTAATTACAACATGGTTAATGTTGTAATGTATGTATAAATTGAAATTATTAACATTTTTTAAAACATGAAGATAATTATTTTATTCAAAATTTCATGTTTATATAGCGTTTGTAAATTTTCATCCGTTTATGCACCGAGTTCTGACTTGTCGGCGATAGAGTAAAGCCAGCCGATTTGGCGGACCGAGCGGGCAGTCCACTACTACCCTTTTGAGGAAATTACCCCATAGTTCCAAGTTACTAAAAACAATACTAAAACAAATTAATTCCCTGTGTTGAATTTTGAATTTATTAAAACATTTGTTTCTATCCAGCAATGAGCTCTCCAATCAAGAAATACAATATTTCTATCTCCAATACTTAATATAACGTACGTGTGCGGTCATTGTTTTTAGCTGAGTCTTATGCAATCTACTTAATATCAGCTACTTATGCAATCAGATAAAATTATCTATTTACTTTTTGTCCACGAGGAACAAATTACCAGGCAGTATTTTATCAACATAAAAGAAAAAAAAGTCAATATCGTCTTGACTTGAATTGTTCATCTCAAGCCTTCCTTAGATATTGGTGAATTTGAAGTTTTCCATGGGTTGGAAGATTTTTTTCATTTACGAAGTTCTAACGTTAGTACCAAAACTCATTTCCGGTCACAACTGTAGAAAAACAGTGGATCATTTTGAACTGTAGGAGAAACGTTTTTGATTTATAAATCTTCAATTAACATTTGCTAACATGAACCCCAACACAAAACATTCATTTCGAAATTATCATCAAGAAACGATCTTCATTTTTGAATATTTTATTTTACCTTTCCCTTCTTTTGAATAGCAAATACCACTCTTACATTTACATTTTACCTAAAACTTGTTCCTTAAATGTTGACAGTTTCAGCAAATATTTTCGCTAAATAAAACAAAACTTCACCCGCTCTTTATTAATTATTAACAACATTTGTGAAAATTTTCAAATTTTTTTGAAGACAAGTTAATACGCGCCATCATGATACTTACCCAACCACGTCATCCAATATAATACAAGCAGATCGACTTAATGTATTTCCGAAAAGTTTGTCTTTTGGTCGTAGTAGATCATGTGGTATACGGTAGCTTTGATTAAAACAGTTGTTACACAGGTTTTCTGAATCTTGTAATGAGGTATATCACTAGTTTGTTGACGTTGTGGAACCCTCGATGCTGTACATATGAAAAGAAGCCTCCACTCGCTACGCTCGTGTGGTTGACTGCCGGATTTCTAAACTACACAAACATTACATTTTTTCGTGAGATCAGGGGTAGTGAATTCCGTTTTTGATAATAATTTCGCTATTTTGACATCGTTAGTACCATTACATGCAGAATTGAAATCTTTACGTATTTATCTAAAAACATTGTTAAAGCTGGATTTATAAATTTCAATAGAGTTCTACACATTATAGTTCCCAATATGAAATTTCATGATCCTAACTTAATTTCAGTGGCTGCTATCGTGCTTACGTACAGACGACAACGATAAAAAAAAAAACTTCGAAGAACGGACGGATATCAAAATTTAAAGAGGAGTCAAAAAAAGAGGTTCGATTTTTTTTGCGATTACCACACTTACCATTTTACTTCCTAGAAAATAGAACAAAAAATATCAGATAGAGATTCCCAGCCCTCAAATACTCTTAAAGAGCCTCAGGTTCAGATAAGAACAAGATTTGGTCAATAGCGATTTTACGTGAAAGATGAAAGAGAGAAATCTATCCCAAGACAACATCAAGAAGGATGTAACTCCAGGTAGTGTATCCCGGAATTAATACACCCCATATGCAGCTGAATAGAGTATCTTAAAACATATAAAATTCATGTAGTACGCATGACATGAGCCTATTTGGTACAGTGTAATAGCTACGGTTCTAGTTTTATCATTCACACTTGACACAGATATTTTGTTCCAACAACAGCATTGCATTACTACATCCAATGTTCTAATTAAATAATGTCCCGTATCTTTGGAATTATTTCTTGCCTAAAGCTTACTTCGCTCCAATGGATGACGCTTTCCCTTACCGTCAGCGATCAGATATGCTGCTGCAAGACGGAGCCAAATAGTGTATCCTGTGTTTCAATAAAGGATTGGTTTAGTTTCCGAGGAATATATTGCCGAGTTCCTAATATAGAAATTCTAGCTTTGTACACATCAAATACAATTTTTAATTATTATAAACATTTTAAGATGGTATTATGTTTGGAAATATTTGGAACTATGCAGCATCGTAGAAAATTGGGACTCTCCAGTATATTATTTGTTTATTATTATTCACTACATTAAAAAGTAGTAATAATAATTCCTGGGTGGTGTATACAAGGACAAAGTTGCAGTCGTTCAAGAGGTGAATCCATTGGGGTGTTATTAGAAGAAGAGGCAAATCTAAATGATGTCTTAGTGGGTCCATTTGACGGTGTCGTGCCATCTCGTCCAGGTGCTATCTCATGCAAGTGCCATCTCATCCAGATTCCACGGACGTAGGGCAGGGGGTTAATTCTTTACCCGCCAACTAGTGCCATCTTGTCCAAAATCCTATGCTATTGTTTACTTGACAGGTCTAAAAAAACTATTGGAACGTTGGTAGTAGCCTACTTTTATAATTTACTTTTAATTTTTTAATTTTACAACAACAGTCTGTTCTAATGTTCCACCTCAAGGTTTGTAGAATATGAAGCCGCTTGTATATAAACAGAATTATTTGACATAAATTACAAATAAAATCTGAAAATAGTCAAAGCTGCCGTTAGGTTAGGTTATATAACCGTTATATAACAGACTAGGTTGGCCTCGTATGGTGGTCGAAAAACTCCATATTCCTACAGGTGTTTACACCTGCCGATCAAGCATACAAATGAGGTTTAAAGTGCTAGTGTCCATATGTAAACAAAGGGGTGGGAAAGGGGTGAGATTCCACGGGAATTCCAGAGCTAGGCCAGGGTGCACAACCACAACCACAGGGGTCATGAACCTCCGGCTACCTGCGTTGCGTTCCTTAACCCTTGGCAAGTTTTCACATGGACGAGATGGCACTAATTAGTGTGTTTAATCAACTGTAAAACTGCACTGGACGAGATGGCACTTTTTTCTAAGAAAATTGGGTGTTGGATGAGATAGCACTGGGATGAGATGGCACTACATCCCATTTCACATGTACATATTATTATTTTTGGGTCTTCAAATTTATGACAAGTTGAACTGGTATGACCACATTAACAGTATTAGTGCTAAAATTTGCTCAGGTATATTTGTACTGAGAAATTTGAAGCTATACTGTGGTACATCGATATTAACAGCCTATAATGGACTCTTGTATCATTATTTGAGTTATTGAATTCTACTTTGGGGAAACTCTTTGGCTCACAATATTAAAAGAGTGGTTGTCTTGCAGTTATTGCGGTTCTAAAAACAAAATATTTTAAGAAATTCGAAGTACTTACACTTCCGTGTAGTTATATACTTGAAGTGCTTCTTTTCTTTAAATTCAAGTGTGATCATGTATAAAATATGGATATATACAACTTTTTTACAGGCAAGCTTGTGAGTATCGCGCCAAACAGCACAAGTTAAATTTATACAGTATTTATTCCCTCACAATCTGGTGGAAAGTTCCTAAAAGCATTCAAAATTTACCAAACTACAGGTGTTGTAAAAATAGTTTTACACAATTTCTATTTTCTGGATCCTATTACTTGGTGGATGAGTTTGTGCATCATGATTGTACTATTTCATGATGGATGTGATCTCTTTTTTTTTTGTAATATATTTTATCCGGACTATACTTATTTATTTGTACTGTGTCAATTATTGTATGTTTCTCTATTTGCTGCTGGCTGTTTAAATAAATTTTGTGATTTTGTGTGTGTGTGTATTGTCTCAATGTGTTGTAATGTGTATACATGACCTGTTTTAAACAAATAATATTTGTCAAGAAAACTAATATTGAATAAATAAATAACGATTGACCACAAGTGATACCCATTATATAATAGTGCAACTATTATTATGATAGAAATATTTGAATACTGTAATATATATTCATTGTAACGATACCGAAATTCGAAAGTTATAAATTTGTATGAAAACACAAACACAATATTTAGTAAATTCTACAATTTCATTGAGTCTAGCCGACCACGGTTTCGCCAGCAACGGCATTTACAAGGCAGCTTACAAAGACTAAGGATGAAATTGAAAACTGACGTATAAAATTAGAAAAAGAAGAACAGTTACTTAGCTAAGGGGGTGAGGGCTGGAGTAGAAGGGCGCGGGAAACATGTGGTCATAAGGAAGACAATGTATTTAACAAAGGTGAGTTCTTTCTTTCGTGTTAACCTCATAAAAAAAATGTTAAAAACTAAATTGAAAAATAATGCTAAATTACATATATTTCCAAATGTAGATTCTATTAAAACCGTACAAAAATGGCGTAGAATTAACTATATTGGTAAGGTTTAGTTATGCTGTTGGGGGACAGTTACTTACTAGAAGGGCTCGGGAAACATGTGGTCATAAGGAAGACAATGGTTTTAACAAAGGCGAGTTTGACAAAAATTCTACCTAATCATTGAGTACCAGTTTGGAGTCTTTACAAAATATTCTCCTAACCTCTAACATTTCTAATGAATTTAATTTCCTACTTTTTGCATTGACATGGAGAATCTCAAACTTAACATTATTGAAAAAATGAGACACTAAATGAGTTTTTAAATGATTAGAAAAACTAGAGTCATTATGACCCAACCGCCAACTTCTTTCGTGTTCACTTAACCTACATTTAAAACTACGGCCTACATAAGCTGCATTACAAATATTACATGTTAATTTATAAACACCACTTTTTTGCATGTTATCTATTTTATTCTTACAATTTAGTAACATTTTTCCTAAATTGTTTTTGCAGTAAAAAGCTGGTTTACAATGATTTTTCTTTTCAAATTAATACATTCCCAACAGCATAACTAACCTTACCAATATAGTTAATTCTACGCAATTTTTGTACGGTTTTAATAGAATCTACAGTTGGAAATATATGTAATTTAGCATTATTTTTCAATTTAGTTTTTAACATTTTTTTTATGAGGTTAACACGAAAGAAAGAACTCACCTTTGTTAAATACATTGTCTTCCTTATGACCACATGTTTCCCGCGCCCTTCTACTCCCCCCCCC
This sequence comes from Aphrophora alni, assembly GCA_963513935.1. NCBI lineage: Eukaryota > Metazoa > Arthropoda > Insecta > Hemiptera > Aphrophoridae > Aphrophora > Aphrophora alni. Next base: position 18,602,616 of record OY740774.1, on the reverse strand, counting down.
CCCTAGCTAAGTAACTGTTCTTCTCTTTGTAATATTATATGTCAGTTTTCAATATCTTCCTTAGTCTTTGTTAAAGCTGCCTTGTAAATGCCGTTGTTGGCGAAACCATGGTCGGAAAGACTCAATAAAATTGTAGAATTTACTAAATATTGCGTTTGTTTTTTTATTAAAATGGAGTTCTACCAAGTACCTTCGGTCAAAATCGTATTATAAATTTGTACTTACGTAACGTAAAAATCACCCAATTAAACTTATTCACCATCATTAACCCAAAACATAACCCATTTCATCAAACACCATGCCACAGAAGATATAAATATTATTCATATTTTGTAGCTTCATGAAATATAATTTGTTCAACATGAACAGTAACAGGATTCACGTTATAAGTTATGAGTTTAAAAAAAGGAGAAAGAAAAATATTAAGTAAAAGAGAGAAAGAAAAACTACCACTCGGGTGGAAAAGGAAGAATCTATGGTGAAGAAGAAACAAACAGATTGTTGCATTGTATTTAAAAAAAAAGCATTCAAACAAGCAACACCACATTTTAGAATCTGGATGATATTAAGATTTTTGAATAAATGTTTAGTGATAAAAAATCAGCTAAGTAGCTAACAACATACATTTGGACTCTAGAGCACAGCACAATCTACAGAACCCAGACAGCACACCAAAAACTACTTTTTTAGACTCAGATAACCTCAAAATTGGTATATTCCCAAAATATCAACATCGATTTTGTAGCATATTACTCAAATTTCTTTGTACTACGTATGTTTGAGAAAGTAAACCCTTTAAAACATAATCCCGTCAGTTTTTGAGCTGCACACTTAGCATTTTATCAACAGTAATTGCAAATGTAATCCACGTGAGAAATTTATCTTTTTAGATTAAATACATTACGTAATGGTAAAGAGGGCAGGTTGTAGGTAATTTACAAGCATTATATAATAATATTAAAGAGAAAATGTAACCAGTGAACTTTAAAAATATTACCATGCCAATACCACACTATTAACTTTGGTCAACAGTGAAACGGACTTATTTACATAACCTATATGATCTGAAAGATGTTTCACATGCATGAATTTTAAATTAAAATATGTTCATTTCGTTTCATTAGAGAATTGAATTTTACATTCAAATCCAATTTCAGTAACTATGCACAGAGTATATTTGTGGTTTGTAATTTCACCGTCCTTATGTAGTTAACTATAGAGTGTCCTGTGAAGAATGGACTGTTGGTTTTGGATATTTTGCAATTTTTGAATTTCATTAACTCCGTTTCCTCCTGGAAGCTAATTTTATTAATTGGCTTAACTCTTTCGCAATAATTTGGAATTTTTTAGAGCCTGGTAATGTCATGGGAGTAATATTTCTACATGTAGGCCTATAGTATACTCAACAAGCAGGTATAAAGCTACCGTAATAAACAGCCATTTAAAAAAATAGTTTTTTATTTATTTTGCATACTTTTCGACTTTGATCTTATTATTAATATATGCAGTAAGATAAGTCCTACAAAATTAGTTATTACAGGATCGTGTAAGGACCAAGGAAAAGAAAAATTACAGAAAAATTATTTGACGCCATTTTGTTATTTAAGTATGCGCAATGGACATGGAGGCGGTTTTTATCGAACGGAAAATGAGTAATTCAGCTCGACATGTACTTTACTATATGTGTATCAACTTAAAACTTTAAATAAGACAATGTTTCTTATTTATTACGAGTAGTAGATCTACCAAGATTGTCTAAATTAAATTATTTGAGTTTTTCCGTCCGTCTACAATCTTTTTTATTTCAATAAAAATTACCGGTTTCGACAGATTACTGTCATCATCAGATTTTTACAATTTTTTTTGTAAAACCAGTTGAGAGTGACGTCGACCATTGGTCTCTCACTACCATTTACATGTTTAAGAAATTTTTATTTTGCTGTCGTGTCTGTGATAATATGTTTTTGTTTTGACCATTTGGTGCTTCATATTTGTATAATTTGATGAATTAATTCTATTCAAATGATTTTCTTTTTTATTCAAGGTCTATTATTCAAAACTTGTACTTTTATATATGTTTTCAATTTCAAAAAGTTTAAAAATCTGATGATGACAATGTTCTGATAGTGTCTTTCGCAACAGTTGGTCTCCATTCTGACTTTTTCATATTTATATTTATCTATATTCTAACTATCCTAATTCCTAACAGTAACTAGACATCTTTGAGAGGGTCGTTATGCAGCCATCTCACCAGACTCTTGATGGCTGGAATATCGGATGAACTGAACAGAAAAATGAATGTCCCTGTTTGAGTTACTTTGAATTTAGAGCACTTTTTCCTCATCTCGCATTCCCGCCTGTCTTGGAAGTTTTGACATCATTGTGCTGAAATATTTTCCAAACTATCCAATCCCCCTTCGTACAAAGAAACAACAATGTGTTAAAGAAGAATGTGAGTTGCAAATTTTAGTTTACATTAATGAATTGACGACAGTAGCTGTTACTACTCAGAATCTAGTAGTGGTCCAATCGTTTCCCTTTAGATGCTGCTGAATAGATGTAAAAATTAAATAACATAAAACGACCGTCCAAATTTCTCTGATCACTGTTTATTGTTCGATATGAGTGACATGCACATTGTACACAACCTCCGATATTTAAGTTTTGGGACAGGGGGATTGAAAAACATCTTTGATATATCCTCATAAAAAGAAATTTCGTGGGCGTTAATTTCAGCGAACTTGAAGGACTTGAAAACATTGTAAAATCTTCATTTCCGGCGCGACCAATCCAACTGTAGGATATTTGAGCACATCCTAATAGAAATTCGGAGAAGTACCATTCTGCTGAAATACTACGTTGGGTAGATCTTCTTCCAGGTGAAGCAAAAACCATTCAAAGATCACGTCCAAATAGACATTCTGTGGATACAGGCTTGGTAAAAAAGATGACCACATAAATTTTGTTTTTGTTCGTAGAAAAACACACGGTTAGTTATGATAACTCATGCTGGATAAGTTCATATTATTTCTGTTTCCGAAATTCCAACATAACGATTGGCTTGTGAAAAGTAATTGCCTCATCTCTGAACACCAGCCTAGTAGCTAATGTGTCAACTTCCAACTGTTCCATGTTGTTGGGCATATTCTTAAATTTAACACCTTTAATATGTGGAATTTATATGGGAGAGAATTCTTTAAGATACTCCATACTATATGTTATTGTACCAGTAGTTCCCACAAACTTAGAAAATTAACATAACTTAGAAAATTATCATTTAACATTCAAAACTGAAAAAATAATAATATATTTTCCAGGTTATTAAGAGTTAACCCAAATAAAAAACATTGAACTCTATTTTAAAGTGTTGATTTGATTATGTGTGTGTTCGTAAATTTTGAAAAAAAGATTTATGTGCGTGGGTACGACTTTATATGTAAAGTTGTGTGAGTGTGTGTTTGGAGGGGGGGAGTTGTGAGGTGTTAGTGTATAAATAAATATTCAGGAATTAAGATTTTGAATAAATTAAACTTAGTAAGTTCTGTTGTTTTAAATATCCTGGAGTAGATCTAATAGGAAGCTACTTATTCTTTTGTTGTAATTTGTAGCTTTATGTAAGTTTATTGTTTATTTTGCTAGGTTCGGTCGGGTGCGGTTTTGTCAATTTCTAGCCAATGAAAATTAATTTTATTTTATTATTTTTTCTCTCTCTTTTTTATATGTATTTCATGTTTAATTTAGATCTAGTATACATTCATTTATAAGTTTTACACATAATAAAGCCCCTAACAGGTTTATCACCTCGGGGCAGTTTTTATTTGTTCGTAGTTTTTAGTTTAGTTTTCTCTCTATTGTGTAAATATTTTTGTAAATTTTTGTAAGAAAGAAGAAAACAATATTTCCATTTTTTAATATGTAGAAAACAAACAAACAAATAAAAATGTGTTTAATAATAATAATAATAATAATAATAATAATAATAATAATATAACCGAACAGAATAACTGAAAAAAAATTATTCAAAATTGTCCATACATCCGCAATAAGAACGAGTTTTATGTAAAACCCTTATAAGACATCAAGGTAGTGAAAAATGCTTCCTAATTGTATTTTTTAATTTGTTTTGTTTATATTCAAAGGTGTTAATTGTAACTATGTACTTTAAAGAAAATAATAATAAATTTTTAATTCATTTCAGATTAACAAAGATACAAACTATACTAAAAGTTTTTTTTTTTTACAGGAGCAAACCGATTTATTATGGTATCTGTAAAATAGAATGATTAAATAATACTCAATTTAAAGTTACTTTAAAAGAATAATTAATAAATGATGTGTATTATTCCTGACAGGAAGATACACCATAATTATGATTATGAATAATTGAAATATGAATAATGGATGAGGTATGCACAATATTAATTATTAATATTAATAGCTTCCTTGAGTTTTTACTGTTATATTGTAGATATTTTTATACTCTGTTTATACCGCATATTCACGGAAAGTACCAAATTCCAAGTAGATTGACTTTACGATGGTTTTAGACTGTCAGTTTTTAAGCTTAGCTCACAGGCGATGGTTAAGTTTAGAAGATTAAGATTAATTGAGGACTCAAAGGAATGATGCCAGGTAGTAATACTTGAAGGTTATAATGGAGTTAACTTGAGAGGGTACCAAGGAAGTAGTACACGAATGATGATGAGGACACTATAAGGAAACTGGGAGTAAAGCACTGTAGACAGAGAACTACAGACAGACAAGAGTGGCGATCGGTTCTTGTGGAAGGCCAAGCCCCCTGGGCTTTAGTACCACTGTATAAGGTAAAGTACTTTTTGAAGACATCGACTCAAATATAATAACTAAAGCCTAACTGTTTGGACATATTTCTTTCCAGTTCATGGACATGTTTTGACCATATATCGTGAATATGTATTCTTCTTTTGGATAACCCTGAATCTGAGAGTAATTATAATAAACATAAAATATATTTGTTTATAAAATTGAATTTTACCACATTTATTAAAAAAAAAAAAAAAAAAAAAAAAAAAAAAAAAAAAAAAAAAAAAAAAAAAAAAAAAAAAAAAAAATGAGCCGTGGCAGTCTGTTTAAAATATGGAATAAGTAAAAATTAAAGTAAAACATTCACAAAAGAAGTTTATTTTTATGACAAAATTGGGATTTGAAAACGTGTTTAAAAGATAATGTAGTTTTGACGATACAAATTGATTCATAAGGTCAAATAAACACAACAAGTGTCTGTAAATTCTTCATTTAGTGGTTGTTTATGTATTCTTTCTTTTTTTAATCTACATCGGAAAGGATTTAAATAATAACGCCAAATTTCGTAGGCTACACATGCATAGATAAAATTAAAACTAAACTTCAATTATTATTTTTCTCACAAATAATACTTTTATTAAATCAATCACATTTCAACAACAATGTCACCATCTTCAGTGGTGTATGATGTACAACAATCAAACTATAACTCAACTAGTTCTCATGCATGAAAATGGCGAAATTGTCGTTGAAACGCGTTTTATTTAAAAAAAAAAAAAAATGTGAGAAATTGTTTTCAAGTTAATTTTATTTTAAAACAACTCACAAGTGAAGCTCGATATTTATTTCATAGATATAATTGTTTAACGTGTCTAAAACAACAATATAATTTTATTACAAACCGTTTAAAAATGGCGTACATTTAGAATATTTGATCCTGATTATTTTTTAAACAATTATATTAACACAAAATTTACAAATATGCAACATTAAGCTCTTTTAACAAAAACACACCGATAACTTAATTTTTATTTTAAGTCATAGACTAACAGAATTATCGATTAAAAAAATCATTTATTGTAATTGTTTCTTCAATATCAATAACTTCCCAATGTCCCTAAAATTTGATATTGTTTTTTTGCCAATAACAAAACCTCTAACCTAACCTAACCTATTTAGAAAACCTTACACATTAAAACCATAATGTGTCTAAGAACGTGGGTCTGCTGCATCTAAACATTTTTCATGTAGTCTTAGGTTGCAACCTTCTCTTTTATCTTTGTTATCAGACTTATCATTGCTTGATCAACTCATCTTATATTTTGACTCTGACATTATGAGAATATTCAAGGTCTAAGGGTCTTTATTTTATCTTTTTTTATAAACCTATGATGCCTAAGAGCTATTTCTCCTTAAACAATAACAACAAATTAGAAATAGGTCAAGTATGTGCTAAAAGCAAACGATATATCCTCCATATAAGAACGATTATTTTTATCAAAACAAAGTCTTTTAAGCAGCAGTTTAAATTGTACTTACAGACACGCACGTGAAAATATAAGGGTCCTTGGTCTTATCTAGGGATCCTAAAAAAAAAAAAAAAAAAAAAAAAAAAAAGGAAATTCATCTATTAATAATTATTTTAATGTTTTTGTTTTATCTCACAAAAAATTGCTTTTAAAACTAATACCCTACGCATTTCTAATTGAATGGTTAAATTTAATTGTATTTGAAATACAGAAACTATAACACACGATTTTGCGATGCAATTTGATTTAAAATCCAATTTTTGTTTTCACATTTGTAGGTAACGCCGCATAATTTTAGAGATGGGGCAGACGAAATCTGGCACTTTAGATTTGGCCTAACAAGAACATATTATTTTTTCGTATAATAAACAAACATATTTGTAATCAGAGTAACTTATAAATTTTTTTCATACACCTAACATAATATTTTCAAAAAACAATTTTCTGCGCCATATTTTTTTGCCCCTTAACTACCTAACCAAGTTTTTTCCCGCTATACTTTTCCTATGTGGGAAAATACAAAGTTTGAAGTAGCCTATATAGGATTTATCGTCTCGTCTGTGTAGACTGGTTGTGAAAGACACGCCCATGAAATTGTAAGAGTCTTTGGTTTTACCTACGGACCCTAATAAACGCATAAAACCTTTGAACAAAACCTATAGAGTATTTAATACTAAGACATTTTTGTAAGTTAAACAATAACAAATACTAGTTACAGAAACTTTGGAGCGGGTGAAGAAAAAATTAGATCATGAAGAATATTTTTGTTCGGTTTAAAATTTATCGTGTTCCTGCAAAATTGTGGTCCGTATTGTTTTTAATAAATGACTTATTTCTGTAACTTGTATTTATTTTCTATTGGCCTTAAAACAAAAATTAAAGTCAATTCTCCACATGTTTTGTTGATAGGTTGTTTGCGTTTATTAGCCAATTAATAAAGTTATTTTACGCCAAGAAGTTTCCACCAGGTTACTAGGAAATTAATGAGACACATGTTTGGGATATATTTTATACCATTTTCCAGATCAAAACATATATATATATATATATATATATATATATATATATATATATATATATATATATAAAACAACCAATTCATTCCCTAGTTTGGATCACAAGAATAACAGTATGGGAATGTAATTTCATTCTTGGAGCTCTGACCGGGCGAAATATTTTACTATCCATAACTCTTAAACGAATCATTTTGAACATACATTTATATGAAAGTCTTTTCTTAGTTCTTACTCCTGGAATTAGTTTCCGAAAATATTACCGTACAATTTTGAATTGCCCTGTACATTTTATCATTCAACATGCCAAGACAAAAATAACATAATCCTATACTTTACGCACACAATATATGCAAGGCCTATCCAAGGTTATGTTTATTCTTATTATTGGAAGTTTCTTAACAATTACTTGAAGTGGCCTCTAAATTGCATGGTCTGGGTTCTAATTTATGCTTAATAAAGGTTTTGTTATTGATATGAAGGTGAGATATTAATTGATGGAGACGAAATGGCTTGAATTACATTGGACGATGTAACACAGGGTGCCTTGATAAATTCAAGAAAATAAGCCCTCATTGACTCATTCTGCTTTGTCAAATGTCAATTTGACATTGTTTGTTATTGAATTCACACGAAAATGGAATAGTGTATATATTGGAATTATAAGTTAAAAACAAAATATATTATATACTGATGTGTATGCACATTTAATAAGCTGGCATTACATCACGAATAAAGAAACAAGTTGAAGAACGCCATCATGGTACTTACCCTAACCTTTTATACAATATAATACAAGCGAATGCCCAAAGGTAGATCTTGGGCTTTGTAGTAAATTTTAAATTGATCAAGAGGCCATACCCAGTGTAGTGTGGAAAAGTTTGTTTAAAACAGTTGTTACACAAGTTTTCTGAACATCGTAATGTGTCTATTTTCTAATTTTTCTATTCAGCTGTAATTTTCTCTTTACCACAATTGGCATGTCGTAAACTATTAACTGGCAAAAACTTTATATGGGGAAACTTCATTACTTTTCATGCCATTTAAAATCCGTACTGCAAACTATTAAATGGCTGCCATTAACCAATATGGCAGCTAACTTCAAAATTACTTATGGAATTCTTATATTTTATGGTGATTTGTGATTATGTACACAATTATAAGACTTCTGTGACATTTTTTGATAAACCTACTTGTATAGGAGTTATAGGTGCTTAAAGATTCAAAAAATTGACTTGCGATGCATTTACGGTAGGCGATTTTTCGAACTTCCCATTGTTGAATCAAGTTAAATTTTTACTATGCATACCATAGGAAGTTTAAACACCAACACAGAACTAAATAAATAATTTATAAAACAGATAAAAGTTATCTAAATCAGAAATTAATCAAACACAGAATTATCATATGTTATGAAAATTTGATCAGCAGTTATTCTCCCTGCAATGTTTTGGTTCACAACTTTAATAGTTTCCTAACTTTAAATGAAGCAGATGTTTATAACTATTTGTATGTACGTTGAAGAAAAACAGTTTTCTTTAGAATTATATTAAAATAAACTATCGTAACTATTTTATTTTTTATTTATTGTTTTTGTTTCCTTAATTTAAATTATGCTTATTCTGAAAGATATTTTTATGCTTTTCCTTTAATCATTAATTTCATTACACAATGGAGTTTACTAATAGTGAAAAGATTGATATAATAAAAGTTTATTTTACATATCATGAAAACAGCAAATACGTACAGAGACCGCTATCCAAATAAAATTGTGCCTGATCGAAGGTTTTAGCTAGTTTTGATCAATTTAAAAATAATATATTTTAATTTTAGTCTTATATTGGTGTTTAAATTTCCTACTATGCCTAAATTTTTTAATTGATTCAACATTGGGAGGTAAGGAAAATCGCCTACCGAAAATGCATCACAGGGTCAAATTTTCGAAACTTTAAGCGCCTATAACTCCTAAACGTTTATCGAAAAATTACAAAGAATAAAAAAGGTTTTTAATTTTATGTAAAACTAGAAAAGGCCATATTTAAAGTTGGCCTCCATATTGGTTGATGGGAGCCATTTTTTTTGCGAAAAGGATTTTTAAATACCATGAAAAAGTAATGAAGGTTTCCATTTACATTTTTTTGGTAAATCAATAGTTTCCTGTACAAACTGTTCCTTATCGCTACGCTCGTGTCAGTGTCTCCTTCACGCGCTTTAAAGTTGTACATATATGAAGAGGCTTCCATTCGCTACGCTCGTACTCTGATGGATCTAGTAACTTTACGAATATCAAATTTTCTTAAAAGATCGGTGTTCTAAATTACATTTTTGATAACTTTGCTATTTGATATCGTAGAGGGGTGGGGTTGGTACCATTACATGCAGAATTTAACTCTGCAGATTGTTATCTAATTTAGTGCATTATAAGTTGAATAACAAATAGAATATGGACTAAAACTGTTTAATATAGTCACCATTTTTTACATTTTTATTTAGATATTTTTTAAATTTCAATAAGGTTTTATATGAGCACACTGTAGTCAACTATAATATTTATTTCTATCTTAATATTTGTAGCTGTTAACGTGTTTACATACAGAAGACAACGAAAGGACGAGACGTCGAAATCACTTTTTTCTGATGTCGGATAAATAACAGACAAAAGTAGGCCGTAGAAACTTTGTTTTCTCCTAAAGAATAAATAATGTGCACATTTTTTTTTACATCTTATACACAAAATAAAGTACTTTTTAATGTCATCTCGTTTAAGGATAAAATTTATAGTAGATTATTCTAAACCAAATTTTCTGAAATTGATTTTTAAAATGTACACGAAATTATTCTAGAATCTAACAAATCGAAATTAGTCACTATTACCATACATTTTTTGTTTTTGTTGTTAAAAGCGAAATTTCTCTGTCATCATGGCTTTAAAAAAAAGGAAGACATTAACATAAAATAAAGATCCCTTGAATACCAATACTACAATGGTTCTAACCCAATACTACACGAACAAAAATGTGTAGATCCAGTTAGGGTACGAACAGAACAAGTGGGTCGCGGTGGATGGTACTGCGTTCAAGGCCAAGTTGCCATCCCCCTCCACAGCAGCTCCCATAGAACACGTCTGGCGTCTGTCATTCCGTGCGCTAGGGTTTCTAGTTGCTTTCTATAATCTCTATAGCGAATTAAGTTAATTTTTTAATTTCAAGTGCTAAATATGAAGGAAGATCTGATAGCAATTGTGCAGCTCACTCCCGTGTTGTGGGTATATTACCTATCAGCCACCACTTGGTGACAGCTGACATTTCATCACTATCATCACTTGATTCACACAACATCGCAAAAGCACAATCTTTTTGTCATTCAAATTTCATCAAACTAGTCCACTTGACAGTGGTCCTAGCTCGATTGAACAGCGCAGGTCACCTCCTTGCTATGCGCTGTCGACATCGACCGCGACTTAACTAGTAGCATCCACCGCGACCTCCACCTCCACCGCGACCCACTTGTTCTGTTCGTACCCTTAGAATTCTTCGGGATTGCCCGTACTCACTGATGTAATACCCTGATCCACAGAAAAAAAAAATTTGTGACTTATAACTAGAAAAGAAAAATTAACCATTAGTAATCGTTACAAATATCTAAAAATTTCAACAACAGATTTCTATTAATTTTTAACAAAAATGTATAACACACACATAATGAAGTTCAGCGCTGACACAGCTAATATACGTTGCTCAATAAACAGGTCGAACAATTAATTAGTTCCACCATTTTGTTGTACGTCAGACCAAGGTGAGGTGAGAGAGATTCAACAGGAAGCATTGTTCCAAGTACAATACTGGCAAATTAATTAAAACAAACTTTCAATCAAAACTTGATACCATAATAACAGAGTAGACTGAGAATGAATGGCAGCGGTTTGTTTAGCCTATGAAGCTGATTCACCTTTGATCACGAAGCTGTAAAGGCCAGGGATACTGCAAATTATCCTTTCATTTTAGTTTGTTTTCGTACAAGTAAAAACAATGAAAAATACAGTTTCATGTTATTTTAGCCGCAATCATTGATATCGAAACTGATTGAAAAGCTTTTTGAGCTGTGTCAAACACCCAGAAAACGAATTTCAGTAACGCTGTCGGTTTGAAACTGTATTCTGCAATATTTAAAAACTATCAAACTAATTTCGTGTTGTTTGATTAAACAGGGTTACAGAAGATTCACAATATAGCTACAATATAGCTCGACTCCTAAATGACATGGAAACGAGAAAAACCGCGTTTTAAAGTTCTGGTTTAAGGCTGTCTACAGGGTACTCCGAAACTAAAATAAAATATACAACGTGTTCCAAAAATTATAAAATGTGGATTAAGTGCAAATTTTTAAATATAAAAATAGTAGGTAAATATTTTCCCCTGTTCGTTATCTTCTCCACAAAACGAAAATTTCTGTTGAAACAAATATTGTTCAACTGTTTAATTTTTGAGAAATGTAAATGCACATTCAACATGTGATTGTTGAGCATGTTGTGGGTTGGAGGTCTGGAATATAATTTTTATGACATAGATGACATAGAAATGAGCGAAAACAGCGTTGGAAAGCTATACAGGGTGCCACGAAATAAAAATAAAAAATACAGTGTTCCAAAAATTATAAAATGTGTTTTTGATGAGAATATTTAAATATAAACATAGTAATATTTTCCCTATTAGTTCTCTTCTCCACAAGACGAAAATTTATGAAACTAGGCTATAATTTTGAGACGTTAAACAACATATTTAAGTTAAAATTCTAATTCAAAATTGCCCCTTCACAAATATTTAACTCTAATTTTGAAACAAATTAGTGAAACTCATTGTTTATGAGGAGCTAAACACGATTTTATTGTAGTTTAAAAACATACAAAAATTATAATTTTATGACTGAATCGGAAATTCTTAAATGGCACTTTTATCTTGCTCTTTCATAGAATAAAACGTGAACACAATAGTACATTTATTTATTTAAGCGCATTTCAACGACAGAGTGATATATCAGCTATATATACACGAGCTTCAATAATTACATTATAACTCGTGTATCACTGATGATGTCGACTTTGACGTTGAAACGCGTTTGAATAAATATACAAACTCTTTGTGAGAATTTGTGTTTATTTTATCAAAAATACCATCTCACAAGTCTAGCTTTTTATTTATTTATAAATTATTGCTTATGCTCCTTAATGAGTTTTCCAATTGTCTACAAAGGTTATCAAAAATATTCTGTAGATAACAAATCCAAATAATATCTGTTCCCCCCTACAAAATAATATTTTAAATTTTACTTTTTAATATTTAAAACACTGGTTAAGTCGTAACAATTTTTATATTAGATAAAATTTTGTTTTCTTGTTTAAAAGTAAAACATTTCTCGGTCATCATAACTTTATAAAAAAAGAGAAACATAAAATAAAAACCTGTAGTCCTCCAGTATTCCAACAAAGTCAAGATAGGAAGAGAACAGGATTGTTCAAGAAAGACATGTTAGTAAAAATGAAAGAGAGGGATCTAACCCACGACTTTAAGAAAAATGTTGTGCACACTATAATAAACCACTAAGAGCTCAAATAAAGTTAAATAAACCTTAAACATGTTGTTTTGCACTTCAGAATATTGGATATCAAGAACTTTTTTCATTGGCTACAGTTTACACTTCACAACATTTCTAGATAATTACCTTAGTCAATCACTAAGTTACGACAAAATGGCGTACAAATAGAATGGAATGATTCATTTATTTAAGTGTGAACAGTGGTACGTAAATGTTGCAAGAATAGGTCGAGTGAATTGTGTAATGTAATGCGGGTAGACTTAAAACTGTAACAAAGTTCCTTGGATTGCCTAGTAAGATCGAAACATTTTAGAAACAACATTTACAAATATACGAATTATGTTAGAAATATCTTCAATTTTTGGAGGTGAGTTATAATGATCTTAGTTTCAGAAAGTGTTTATTGTTATGATGCCAATCAATGCACTAAGTAGTAGATATCCTGAAACCAATTTTTCTCCTATTGTAAATAAATGTGTATATATACAAGGTTATTAATATAAATGTGCCACATTTTTTACTTGAATATTATTTAATATATTTAAAAAAGTGAAACGGTAACTCACCTGAACTTTTTTTTTCCTTATTTGGTGGTTTCGAAATTGTGACACCATCAACCATTTTTCTAATATGATGGACCACTTAAAACTTATTATAGAAATAACATAATTAGATTTTAGATTTTGCATATAATTTTAAGACTTTTTTTAGTTTGTGATTTTTTTTTATAAACCTACCTGTTTACGAGCTACAGAGGAAAGTGAAAAACAAGATATTAGGCGTTATCAGAAGTCCATTTTCTGTGCTTAAAATAGTTGAACCGAGATTAAAATTTAAAGTTGGACAGAGGTTCAATGTAACAAAAACAATTAGAAATTTGAAAACGAACAAAATAATTTTACTCACTTGGCAGGTCTAATAAATTGCGATATTTAGTGAAGAATTAAGTAGTAAATACTACTAATTTTAAATTCACGTTGTTCTAGAAATTATATGTAGGTTAAGAATAGTTTGTTGTTTAATTAGTTTCTAAAAAAGTTCTTTTTCGTGTATAATTTTCAATTCATTTCGTTGTTTAGAAATTTAAGTAAGTTATTTTGGTAAGAATTATCTTTTGTTAGAAACTATTGTCATTGTAGTTGAAAAAATTCTTAATTTACCTTAACAAAAAGAGACATAATTTTTTAATATGCTATTTAAATTTAATTATATAGAACATACTATTTGCCCATTTTCAAATTTCTAGCAGTTTTCATTACATTATACTCTATCTACGTTCCAATTTTAATCTCGGTTCATCTGTTTTAAGTTTGAAAAATGGACCTCTGTACATGCACTCAAATTTGTTTTTCACAGCTACTAAACAATTAGATATATTAAAAATACCCAAAAATAAAATAATCTTAAAATTATTTGTAGAATCTACAATTACCATAACAATAAGTTTATCTATAATAAATTTTTTAATTGGCTGCCATATTGGAAAAATAGCTTATCAAAATTTGTAAACTCCCATATAAGACAACATAAAAAGTTCAGGTGAGTTGTCATTTCTCTTATTTAATATATCAAACATTTTTCAAGTAAAACTGCTGTAAAACATTTATATACCGTATTTCCTTTGAATACCGTAATATGTGGTTGTAAAAAATAATAATATAAGACACTATCAGAAAGTTTCAAAATTTCTCACAATTGTATTTAATTTGTTTAATTTTCATCTAAAGAAAAATGTTATATACAATTGATTACAGTTCTGCAAAACACGTAAACTATTAAAATGACCCTGGGCCGCCATCGGTCGCCAATCTATAAAAAAAAACTAGTAAAATCTAATCGTCATCTTGGCACAATAGTTAGGCCTACACACAAACTCTCCCGTTTTACAAAAGTTGGATGAGAATAGGTTTTGCCATTTTTTAAAATTTTTAGCTGTATTTCGAAACGTTTTTTATTTCATCCAAATTTTGTGCTATCTGCTATTTTACTTTACACAACTACAAACTTTTCTTAAAAATGGCTCAAATGAAACCTTTAATAATACATTAACCCTATTAGCGCATGGCAAAAAAACGGTTTTAGGAATTATTTGTCAAAAGGTGAAATTGAAACAATGCTGTTTAGAAAGTCAAATACATAAAAACTGGTCAATGCAATAGCGATGAAATGTGTGAAAAATTCACGGCTTTTGAACAATGTATATTGATTTTATCCGATTTATTATAAAAACGTTATTTTTGTCGAATTGGTTTCCAATATAAATATTTCCATTTAACTCAAATTTATGGATATATCTTAGGCTGATTTTGAGATTGAGACTTTATAAAACAGAATTATTGGGCCATTTTAATTCTTGAGCGGTAACTCCTAAACTGACTTTTTTTTCCAATCCTGACGAAAGATAGTTTCCTTAGACCTTTATTATATTATTTCGAGTAAAATTATGCCTTCAGCACCGTTTAATTAAAATGAAGTTTTCAACAGTTTCTTATCAGTAACTGTAGTCGTACAAGACACTTTTCCCAAGTTGCCTGCCTGTTGGACTCATCAATAATCGATCTCTGCACCTGTTTATATATTCCACACACTCACTTTTAGGTCATCTCCTTCTAGGACAAGCACGTGTCCTAACAAAGTTCAACTATTTTCGATCAAATTGGATGCAAATATATTTAATTGGGGCGAATCTGGTTTGAATTTTGACATTAATCAGACATTCTGAGATGTTGTAATACTAGATCCTTAGCTCTGAGATTCTCGTCCATGTATATTAAATATCGGTCTTTTAGTTGGTTTGAAATGGGTTAAAATAAAAACTGATATTAGATCTGTATGCAGAACGATTCCGAACAACCGTCTAAAATTCTATTTGAAGGGGAGGGCGGTTGGAAAT
The DNA here is from genome assembly GCA_963513935.1 of Aphrophora alni. Taxonomy (NCBI): domain Eukaryota; kingdom Metazoa; phylum Arthropoda; class Insecta; order Hemiptera; family Aphrophoridae; genus Aphrophora; species Aphrophora alni. The sequence continues at coordinate 18,586,807 of OY740774.1, read as the reverse complement.
GTGAGTTAGGTTTAAAATTAAACCCCAATAATTCACATTGGAAATTAAAATAATTAAAAAATATATTATTTTAATATCGTAGCTAAAAAGGGGGGGGGGGGTAAGGGGGAGTATTTTTCTAAATATTTAAACATGAACATAGAGATTCGTTATTTTAAAAGTCTTTTAATGAGAAACATTATCGTGATTTTTTTTCCAATAAACTTAATAATATACTAGTCTCATTTGGTGTACACAAATAGCAACAATTCTGCAGTAAACATTTGAGTTGTTAATACACCGTACAAATAAAACTAACATGTAACACTGCAAATAAACATAGAAAGACCATATAAAATATTTACATAATTAGTTTCACTACAATCATCTACCAATTGTCTTGCTGAGTTCTAAAGTAGGTTTCGAAGATGGAGGAACTCCGAAACGCGTCGACAAATAAAAAAAAAAGACAATCTAAATCCTAAACTTAATTAGTATATAGGCCTACTAGCTGATATAATTATAATAATTTCAATTGTTTACATTTGAAAAGTTCATTTCCATAGAGTAAAATTCCTGTTGAATAAGGTAAGTTAAAGTTGGAATTTTTCTATAAAAGACACTTCCTTTAGGTCTTTTGAGCATTTCTTTTAGAGGATCTGTTTGTATTAAATTGTATGATTGGGTCGGGTAAGTACCATGATGACCCTATCAGTTTGTTTAGTACATGTTTTATTTGGATTACTATAGTTCGTACTGAAAAATATCTTTCAAATTTTAAAATAAAAATTCGCCCTAAGTTTTATATAAAATGTTAAACATTTTACAATAATATTTTATAAATCTCCTTAAGGCTTGGCAGGACATAGGGGAAATTTACATTTCGCAAACATGAACTCTCTCAGACGACGCAAGCTCGTCCATTTTAACTACATGTAAGCTCTACGAGGATATGCATAGAATATACAGGGATTATTTGTTGATATACTTTATTTTAAGATAATTAAGTTCCAAGTCTTTATATATTTTTAATAACTTCGAAATATACCAGGTCCAAAATGTCAGTACTCCTTTATATTATTACTGTTAATTAATCAACGGTTAATGTAACTTTACTCTACATTGTTGTCATTTCCCTTATTATTATCTGTGTTTAAGGTGAGTGCATTATGAATATCAAACTATCAACCCAACAACGCGTATTTGTTTTTAAGAAACGGTGGCAGTTTGATCGAAGTTATGCTAAAGTAACGGAACAATTCTCAATACGTTTACCTGTAATTCAACCATCAACTAGAAAATGCGATTATAAATTAAATAAAAGATTTAAAGACATAGGTTTCAGTGGTTGATTTACCATGACCAGGGCACCCGAAACCTGGCGGCTACTCACATCATCACCGATGGCGGCGCCCGTTAACCACTAACATGAAATGGGGTAGCCTACCCCCGATTTTAGGGGCCAACACTATGAGGTACAATGTTGACCCAGTACGTAAAGAATCATTACCCAAATAAGTGTGCCAAAACGCAAGTAAAAGAAAAATATTACAGTTGAGGGATAATTAGCAAAATGAACATTGACCTCCATAATTAAAACTGAATTAAATCACATACAACTTATCCACTGAGTTTATTTCAAAAGGGAAGTTTACTCTATATCTACTTGTATAACTAGATTACCAAAATTTAATTTAAACTTTTTGTTTAATGCAACAATTACCGAATAGTTTACTCTTTCGCTTCCATAGTAACCAAATTCATTATTTTATTCTTACTGTTAAAACATGCGCCAAACAATTTTCCTTGAAGTCTTCAACTTCGCTGCCACACTGACTAACCGTTACTACGGCCACTTTAGTAAGTGAAAAATATTTGTTTAACACAATCAAATCATAACCTGTTAAAAAAAATTACATTTCCAAACACTCTTTTTTTTCTAAATAGCTTTGAATATAGGAATACAAAAATGTTATAAATCAACCCTAACAACATTGAACGACCGGTCTTGGGTAAGTATCTTGGTGGCGTTGTAGACATCGTCAAACACAAGGATCTTTACTGGCCACTAAAAATTGGGGATGTCTTTCCAATACTTCTCTCGACTTGATTTCTATAATCGTTTGAACCAGGACCTCATTACCAAAGTTTAGAATATAAACCTGAAAAGGATACAGTTATTGGAACGAAACAAGTTTGTGCGAGTGTGGTTGTCTGTGTGTGCGTGTAGAACCTAAAAATGTTTTTAAATTAAAGAAAGATATCCTATTATTAATATAGGTTAGTGGGACATTTGTAATCACGACGTTTCAAGAGTATAAATCAACTTTCTTTAACAATTGATTAATCTACATCATAAAAGTGAAAAAAACTAATATACTGTAGTCTAATAGCCTAGGGTATTAGAAACTAATAAGAACTTTTAACAGTGACTTGTTAAATGCAATTAATTCTGTTATTTATTTATTTTTATTTGTGTGTGTGTGTGTGTGTGTGTGTGTTTTATTTTTATCTTGATACATTTTTTTGTCACTCAACTCTGATTGTTAAGGTTTTAGTTTTGAATATTACTCCATGCACTCTTTAATTTTTAAACGATATTGATAGTTTAAATCGTATGTTATAAAATCCCAGACCCCTAGTATTTTAAACTAATTCAGCACTCTCGGGTTTTTGGGGATTGTCTTTGGTTTTTCCAGGATTTTCGTGAAACAATTTTGGTAAACCTACACTAATTCTAGTCCATTTCTTATAGTAGAGTTTTTCTTTATTTTATTTTTGTTTCAGGCCAACGGGAGTACAAGAACACGTACAGAGGCGTCTTGCTGAAAGATCTCCCCACCCCACCAGCACCCCCCAAAACCTTCCTCCAAACATTGATCGGAGAAAATAAATTCCACCACAAGTAAGTCTGTTTACTAACCTAATTGTAATTAAAAATTTTCGATAAAAATTGAATGTTTATACTGCTTCGTTCCCGATTGCTACAACCTTTTGTTTTGTAACTTGTAACACTACAGATCACTTCTGAACATAACTACAATTTTGTACTTCAGTAAAATATAGTTATAAAAGTTTTAATTTGGTAAGACAGTCTTATTGTATTATATATTAAAATGGTATGTTATTATTTTTAATGAAACTATAAAATTGTTGATACGATTTGGACTAGTTTTCTTGGTAATTTACGCATTTGGACATTTTAAGAACGTCAGTATAAGGTTTATAACCAACTTACTGCATATTAAGGTAAGTGAGGTGTCTGACATTTCTGGATAACGTACTAGAATATGTAGCTTCAAGGCTGGAAGATAAGGTTTAGTCAAGAGATACCTGATAGAGATATAAGGGATCTAGTCTAAGACTAATTTAAAAAACTATGTAGATCCAGCTAGGATACCACTGGATTGTTACAGCTAAACTCACTATGTCATGATTTGAAGACACGTAATTGTCCAATGATTTATTTTGTAAAACCGTGTCTGCAATCCAAATTTTAACAAAATCAGACAAAATATTTTGGCATTTACTTCATTTACAAAAACATACAGTTATAAAATTAGGTACCAAACTACTCAAATGGGTAGGATCAATAGACATTTTACTGTTCATGTGTCGATGTTTCATTTTCTCACAGAGGCTCACTAATATGAGTACGGGTGTGGCAAACCCGAGGATCCCTACTAGCTAGAGGAATCTTTCTCTTCCTATCCTGAAGCTATTAGAGTATTCGAAGGCTCTTTATTTAATACTATTTTCTTCTTTCACAACAAATAGCAATTCATATATTTGTGAACAATACTCAATGTCAATTTATTTCAGCACAATGGATATCTACCAGATATGACTTAAACATTACATACAAACAATTAATGATGCTATCGATAATATCACTTTACTAATGTACACTTTGTTTTGTTTTGTTTCAGGCGTCCCCTCTCCTTCTATTACCGGGATTGAATCAGGTAATAAATCAGTTAATTACTAGTTATAGTTTCGTTATCTATTTATTATCTTTGACTTACCGCCAGCAATCCTTGATTAATTCTTTTTTTCCAGTTTATATTGTCATATATTCACTACACGTGTTTCGGACATTATCGTCCATCGTCGGGTGATAACACTTAGTTAAAACATTCAACACAAAAAAACAAGTATACACATAACATTCACGCACAAGAAAAACAATATTTTCTTTTTTATTAATGTCACCGCGCCGGATTTACATAGTATACTATGCATTGGTTATGTGCGTATGGTAGTCAATCTGTTTATCAGCTCGAAGGTGGAGGTTGCCTCAAACCTTTTTTTATCATTCAACAATCCATCAGGGTTCTGCAACTCGCCGTGATAAATTTGGTATTCTTCCATGCGGTTCATATAGTTTCGTTATTGTAGCTCATGTATCAGTGAGGATGGCGAATTCGTCGTTGAAACGCGTATGATTAAGTAAACGTAATTATTGTGAGATCTTGTGTTCGAGTTTTTTTTTAATCTAATATTATCTCACAAGTCAAGCTCCATATTTATTTATAGGTAATATATATTTATTCAAGAATTATTTTTTGGCTAACTTATGTCTGAGTGTCCCTGAGATTGATAAAACTAAATGTATGTATAAAAATAAAAACAAAAATACTAAATGTATGTAAAAATTGATAATTTCGTACATAGGTGAGATTTTACGATTGTTTTAAAACTTTTACCAGTATTTGGCGACCGATTAAAATATTTAATGTTGATTATCTTGAAAACCATTTATTTTACACAAAATTCCAATAGACAAAATATCGCAAAGTCTCCCTGACAAAAGTCTCCCTTAGTATTCAGTACAGTATTAAATAAGAACCCTTATCTGTAATTAACTTTCTATTCCTTATGTCATTTTTAAAACCTCCTGACATTTTAAAACCACAAATCCTCAATTACAATAAATAGTATCACGACTAGAAAAGTACAAGAATGATCAAGACCTAGGTTATGGGCGTAATCCAAGACTAAATGAAAAATATATAGATCTTGCTAAATATGTCATCGGGATTGCTTCGCCCGTACCCTCTATAGTGAGCTATTATGGGTTTATTTTTTTGTTTTATAAAAATTGTTTTCTTTTGTTTCAGACGCCTCTGTATCAGCTGTACTCCCACCGGCTCTAGGCACGATGCCTTTCGCCATCGCCGGATCCATGCAAGTGGATGATTACACCCATCTCAGCACTGCTGCTGGGAACATTGCCTGCAGGATGTTCCTAAAGGCCCGTCCATCCACGTTGTCACTGGGACATTTACAACGTATTAAACACTACGTTCATCCAACATTGTTGGTGTACATTGAAGAGTAACCAACAGTAAATGAACGGCAGTCAGGAAGTGTATTTGTACGCACAGAAGCAGTGGAAGTTACAATATCTGGAAGTGAGAAACTGGCAACTGAATTTCAGAGTAATACATTGGAAAACAGTACATAAACAATGAAGAATTGTAAAAGACTTCAAAGAGAAGAACATAGTTTTGCGCTGGAACGTAAGAACGTAAGAATAAAACACATGGTAGACAATGGTGGGGTGGGGGAGGTCTTGGCTTCCAAAAATGCACTCAATCGAATTCTAGAATTTATATGAATTCAAATTTACAAAATTAATGCATTGAACACGATATTTGAAAGCAAAAAACTGAACAACACTGTAATGGAAGTGAAGCAAAAAATACGAAATTTGGTGGTTCATTGGGTGGTTATGAAATGCACACACTACAATCATGTTATATATAGTTGACAATCATAACAACTATATTATAATGAAGAACAAACGAAATGATTCCGGAAGGTGGGGGGTGCCTGTCTACCAAAGTTTCTACATAACTTGTGTAAAGAAAAACAATCAAGAAGAAAACTTGCAATCATAAACAAAATGTATAATGTTTTCAAGAAACACCTTAATAAAAGCGGTGAATTTTGAAAATTTCAATCAGAATATAAAAGTAAATATTTACTAAAATACACCAGAGTGGATGGAAACATAATTGAGAATAGAAATACAAACTTAATTACACGTCAATTTGGAAAAATGTCGGACAATAAGTACAGTTAAACTATAAATTATTTAATCGATTTATAAATTACCACAATGGATGAAAAAAGTTTGACAATGCTACCAATATATAATGTTTTTAAATGAACGTCATAATGAACGCAGAGAATTTTGAGAAAACAAAGTATATAAATATTTAAAGTATACACCATTTTTGATAAGAAATCATAGAAAACAGACACAATATAGAAGGTACAAGTGTATAAATAATTTTTTAAAACGTGTAATTAAGTGCAATTCTTTCAAACATATTTATTCATTTTTTAAATTTATCAAGTTGGACGAAGAACACGGAGTAATTTGAAGAAATTATACATAACGATACCATTTTGAAAAAAAAAAAAAAAAAAAAAGTCGATTTGACGGAATTTGCAGTTTTTATATTTTCGATTAAAACTTTGGAAAAGTAAACACAGTTAAAGAAGGCATTAGAAAGGAATAAGTAATTTTGAAAAATGTATAATTGACAATAAGTGTAGTTCTTTTGAACTTTTTTATAAATTTACCAAGAAGTAACGAAAAACGCAATGAAAGCCAACATTGAAGCAATTATAACACCAAAACCATTTTGAAAATTATTAATTTGACGGAAGTGAAGTATTTAAAAAATTATTGAAAAATTTGATAAAAGTGTCACAAAGAGGACGAAGAAAACTTTGGGATACTAATAAGTTGTTATTGAAGAAAATAAAAATGCCTAAACCATTTTGAAAAAAAGGTATATGTGACAGAAAGTATCATTTTTATTTCCATAACTGTTGAATCCTTCAATAAACATGCCAAGAAAGAAGAAGAAAACTTTGAGAAAACAAAGACAACGAGAAGAAATTACAAGTGATTAAAATCGTTTTGAAAAATATTTATTTGGCATTGAACGCTGTTTTTACATTCCTATAATTGTTGATTCATATTATAAATGTACCAAGACAGTTGAAAAAAACTTTGAAGATATAACCAAAAATATAAACTGAAGAAACTGCAAATGGCTAAATATGTTGAATATTATGTAATTTGGTGTTGGTCGCTCTTCTTAGATTACTGTTTATTCAAGTCATTAAATTCATCTTTACACCGAATTTTTAGTTTATTCTATTATAGATTGAAACCAATATATATATATATATATATATATATATATATATATATATAATTTATATTATATACTCTTATTTACAAATCACAAAGGAAACTAAAACAACTTTTTAAATCTTGAAACTTATATCACCACCAATTGAATTGATTAATTGATTATGTTTGGATTTTTAAGCGGTTTTTAAAGACCAGTCCTGGCATCGCGATCTATGGCCTATTGTGCAACTATGGCCTCCTAATTATAGCTTAGCAGATTTGTTCCTCTTTCGAGTAATCCACTAACTATCTCTTCCAACGTTAGTTCCCCAGGAATAATTGGGAACTCAAAAACCTTTCGTCTTTTATTGGTCAGGCCCTCATAATTGAAAATCATGTAGTCTGTGGTCTCTTTATCCTTCACCCACAATCTACACACTGTTTCGCCATGACAGCCATTCCTTTGCAAATCCACTCTCAGACCACAGTGTCCCATAATCTATCTGAGTTGTCTCCTACTTCGGGTCATTATCGTCTTCTCAGGATTACCTGAAGGGATGCAATTAAGTAATGATATCTATAGTATATCTTTGCTGGTGTTTTGAAAGAATGCACTCTGTTCATGGCCATCTTGGCCAGACACGCGGATATTCCTACAGCTGGTCCTACAAATTCGATGCAGAGCCAAGTTTAGTTAGTTTGTCCGCCATCTCATTCCCCTCAACTCCATTATGCGCCGGTATCCAGTTCAAAGTTAGCCGGTTTTCGTGAGATAAAGCGTTTAGGTTTTCCCGGCATTCCCACACTAGACTAGATTTTATTGTAGTTCCTGCAAGTGCATTGAAGCCTGACTATCTCTATATATCTCTTAGAGTCCCACCTCAAATTTTCGTGTATACAGTAGTTTATGGCCATAATCTCGGCCTGAAAACTGTAGCAATTGTCCTAAGGGAAACAAACGTTATAACAGTACAAATCACATCAATAACTTATGCAACAGGTTAGGATAGTTAGCCTAAATTAAACAATAACAACATAACCTAAGTCAAATGAAAAATATACGATTTGGATAATTAAGCATAGAATACAACGATCTACATTCATAAGTATTAATAGCAGATATTTATATACAACCTATTATTAATAAACCACCCATATTCATTCAATTGCAAAACAAATCATTCCTAAAGCAGACGTAAGATAGGCCTATCTCAAATTGTAAACATTCGAAATTTAGACGCTGACACAAATTAACCACACCACTACACAACCATAACATCACATAGCTTTATTTAAAATCATTTCATAAGATCCCAAACTTTATTTAAAAGCAAATCACTACTTATAAGGAACAGTGAGTTTGCAATGTTAAACACGAAAACGGCCTACGGCCATTTTCCAAAATATATGTAACCATATTTCGAAGTACTAAATAGAACGATCAGACTGTAAATTACTCTAAGATACCACTACTTATAAATTATTTGTATGCAAAAACATCTGTTAGTTTTAATTGCAAACATTGTAAAATATTGAGGAAGAAGAAATAAGTTACTGATGTAGTCATTTAGTCAACCTTGTATTAAGATAGATCAGCTGATATGTATGTACGTGGTCTAAATCACCCTTAAATTAGTTAAATAATGTGTAATTAATAAACAAATTGATACAAAACAACAAATACGAATACAAGAAATGATTATTACAACCCCAAATTGCCAATGGCCAAGAAAAGAAGAAAAAAAACGGTACTATATGGTGCCGCGGAAGAACCCCAACTGTTTCAACAAACGATCTCACTTAAAATAGAAAAATATCGCTCCGCAACACAACGAGGCGCCATGTTTTAAAAGAAATCAGAGAGAAGAGTAACATTGTGGAGACCAGAGTACAGAAGCCAAATTAACATCCAAAGTTTTCTTTTATAATATTTGTGTCTAAATTAGTGATTAGAGTCAGTGTGAACTGTACAGAGCATGGTATGCTCTGTTAATTAACTATTCTAAACATTTACCAAATTCAAAGGCCTGTATCTACTTCAAAATTATCAATTCAACATTTCTTGTGAACTTTAATTAATTTTTTTTTTAGAATTTTAATCATTTCAATTTATTTATGCGTTATAGTTGTATAACACAACCATGCCAGCCGAGTGCCTACCCCGAGATCTAGCCTAATTAATATTGTATTCTTTGAGTCAATGTGTTCTGTTAAATTGAGCTAAGCCAAGAGGCCTATAATATTACAAACTTTATTACAAATTTCATGAACTCTAAAAGAGAGTCAAATCTTAACAAATTATGAATTAATATTGTATGTTAAAGTCTAATAAAATTAATGTTATTATGTTAATATAACATCATATCCTATTATTTATTAATGTTTGAACCTAGAAAGTAAGAAACTGAATTTAGTCTTTATTTATTTATTTTTTAATAACCATCCATATTCCAAATTAACCAATTAGCTTGAATTGAGTAGAGCCAAGAGGTAATTCTGTTTCATTTAGAAAGTTATTCCAAATTTAAGAAGTTTTTCAAAAAAAAAAAAAAACTTGAAAGAATATATTATTTTATAATATATTATATTACATTATAGTAAAGAAATATTTATTATTTTTATTCATTTATTATAAATGGCGCACAACGTGATTGGCATGATTGTGTTATGAAACAATATGTACATATCAGCTTGGTAACAATTAGGATATTACATTAAAAACTTATCAAACAGTAGCCTAGATATTTAAGTTAGTCCTAGATAAATTTGATAATTATAAATCATTTACTAGTACATAAACATCACATTCTAGTTTTAAAATCCATGTTTATATGTGTTAGAATAATTAGTAAGTAAAGTAATAGGCTAACCATAAAAGTAGTACATACATGATATCAAGATGAGTTCGCCAGACGAGACATCCAAAGCAAACTATGACCTTAGGCAGACAATACAACAAACCGACAAAGCCAAGGAAGGGCAGTTACCAATTTTAAGACGAACTGCTTCCAATATAACAATAACCGACCCTATACCTCAGGATATCGAGACCAACTCAAACACTAACGACACTGAAACCGGGATAGCTATGGACATACCTACCACATCATCCCCTAACCTGTTAGAGCAGATGACATTCCTTATTGCAAACTTACAAATAAATTTAGAAGAAAAATTAAAATTAAACCAAATAGAAGCCAGTCAAAATTTAGAAGAAAAATTAAAATTAAACCAAATAGAAGCCAGTCAAAATTTAGAAGAAAAATTAAAATTAAATCAAATAGAAATTAAACAAAATTTAGAAGAAAAATTAAAGGAAAACAGTCAAAATTTAGAAGAAAAATTTAGGCAGAGCGAGGCTAATATAAAAGCCAACTTTATAGGAATACAAATGGAAGTAGGGCAGCTTAAAGAATGTATTGCTACACAAATAAGCCAGGTAGAAAATAAATTTTCGGAAAATTTCACGGAATTAGAACAAAAATTACAGGCTAACAATTCTAAGATTATCGAGTTAGAAAATAAAGTTGACCTTACAATCACTACCAAAATTCTAAATGAGTCCCTACAAAAACACGAGACTACAATCGACGAAAAATTGGAAATAAATAACCATAATGTTATGAGGGAGGTACAACATATAATTTCGGAATTACCCAAAACAAACGACGTTAGCAACGTCCTACCCCCTATAAATGTTACATGCGGAGCCAACGGACACGAAAACAACAACTTAGTCATGCCTACACTACCAAAATTCAACGGGAGGCAACCAAACCCTAATGAATACCTATATCAACTAAGCAGGTACTACGAACGGCTCACGAATCGGACCATAGGAAACCCTATCGACAGACAGGATTGCTTGTTCGATATCATCGAGAACAGCTTAGAAGGCAGTGCGAGCAGATGGTGGCAGCTGGTTAAGCCCGACATTACAAACTTCCAAAAGTTTTGCGAAGAGTTTTTGTCCAAATTCTGGAGCAGGGATGTCCAAAAGGGGATTCGACAAAAACTAGAGTTCGAACGGTATCGACCAGGAGGGAAACTAACCCGCAGTGAATATTTCATCGACCGTGTTCTAATAATGAAGTCGATGATTCCACAGCCTCCAGAGGAGGACATAATCACCACATTGGTGGAACACTTCGACAAAATTATCCAGGACGCACAGAGGGTGCAAAACATAACCAGCATCAAGGAATTCTCAGAACTTCTGCAACGTGAAGACACGGAGGAGGCCAATGCGGAGATAAGACACAGGAACACTACACTACAAAGGTCAACACACAACACGACACTACCCCGACCGTCAACATCATTCCAACACCCCAACAGAGGAACACCACAGAGAAACCCACCGTATTACAACAACGCACAAGACTATAGGAACCACCCTTACAGACATCAGGACGGTTTCCAACACAACTCAAGATACACACCCTACCACGGAAGCCCCCAATCAAATACAAATCAGAACGGTAACAGATTTACGACAAGACGAACATTCGACCGTCAACCTGGACCTATCGCCACAGACTTCAGGTACCAAAACCAAACCCAGAACAGACCAACATACCCACCACAAAACACAAGACAGCATAACGAAGCAAGAGGAATGACTTACCCTACTAAAGAACAGACGAGAGTGTGCCAAATGATTGCCACAACGACGAGACCGCTGAGTTCAGATAGAACCGGAGAAGAAGCAAGGAGTGATACGAACCAGAGTGCGTTAAACACCAACGCACTGGTTTAGATTCTACGATCAAGATAACTAATGGCTGTACAGGTAAGGCTGAAGAAAATGGACATATCAGCACTTCACCAACTACACCAGTGCAAGGAGCAACGGAACAAATCGGAATTAGGCCATTATTAGAAAGGGAGCAACAACCATTGGAAAGAAACCCTATAATTATAAGTAACCTCTACTGCGACAGGGAGTTTTTATTACGAGAAGATGACAACGAATTGAATGAGCCCCTAACGAATTTTAAATGCCCGGAAATAAATATTAAACTTAACGGTTTGAATACAAATTCACTTCTGGATACAGGCAGCAGCATAACTTGCTTGTCCGAAACGTGGTTTCTCAACAACAAGAGCAAACTAGGTCATGTGGAACAGTTACCCGTCAGTAACACATTTATAACAACCGCCTTAAACAGCAAATCAAAACGAATTTCACAAATAATAATGGTAAAAGCAGAGATTAAGGGACTAGAGTTTGATTTACAATGTGTTATAGTACCTTATCTTATCAAAGATTGCATTTTAGGAATAGACACGATTAGGCAAATGAAGATGGAATTAAACTTTGAAAATAATGTTATTAGTATAACGAACGCAAAAGGCGATGTACTAGAACTTAAGTTAGAATGTGAAGATATTAAAGGAATAAAGTGCAGAATGGTATGCTACGACGATAACAACAATGATAATATTAAAAATAAAATTTTAAAGACAAACAATGAGTACAACGACGATAAAATAAGTGAAATATACTAGACTTTTGAGGCAAACGACAAATTAAACAACATCCGACGAACACAAATGACCGACTTAATCATAAAATATTCTGAAACTTTCTCAGAGAAACCAGGAAGATGTAATGTATACGAACACCGAATAAACGTGGAACAGCCAGAGAACTACCGAGCTCAAAGTTACCCTTTCCCAATCAACCTACAGGACGCAGTAGAGAGAGAAATTAACTCTTTATTAAAGCCATACCGCCAGAACATACCTGTACAGACCAACGACTACTGCATACAAAATGGAACACCCTCAAGTGAATTGACTACCATGGAAAACAATGAGTGTGAATAAAAACAGTGAAATACCCAACAAACTACCCCAGAGTTCCCCATTATAAACTACAATCCTATGAACTACATAAGTCCCCAACCCCTACAAATCACCAACAAGTGTTATCAACAACAAATATGAGCAAACAGAAACCACAACGAGGGTTTGAAAAACAATACTACCCCAGAATAGAACTAGAATTGTATTAACCATGTTAGATTTAAGGATTGTTATTAGTTATAAGTTATTTCATTGTTATTAGTTATGTTATTTGATTGTTACCAGTTATAGTTAGATTAAAGATGTTATTTGTGCTTCACAAAATGATTTTGGATTCAGTACCCTCATCAAAATCAGTTTGAAGGGCATTATAACAGTACAAATCACATCAATAACTTATGCAACAGGTTAGGATAGTTAGCCTAAATTAAACAATAACAACATAACCTAAGTCAAATGAAAAATATACGATTTGGATAATTAAGCATAGAATACAACGATCTACATTCATAAGTATTAATAGCAGATATTTATATACAACCTATTATTAATAAACCACCCATATTCATTCAATTGCAAAACAAATCATTCCTAAAGCAGACGTAAGATAGGCCTATCTCAAATTGTAAACATTCGAAATTTAGACGCTGACACAAATTAACCACACCACTACACAACCATAACATCACATAGCTTTATTTAAAATCATTTCATAAGATCCCAAACTTTATTTAAAAGCAAATCACTACTTATAAGGAACAGTGAGTTTGCAATGTTAAACACGAAAACGGCCTACGGCCATTTTCCAAAATATATGTAACCATATTTCGAAGTACTAAATAGAACGATCAGACTGTAAATTACTCTAAGATACCACTACTTATAAATTATTTGTATGCAAAAACATCTGTTAGTTTTAATTGCAAACATTGTAAAATATTGAGGAAGAAGAAATAAGTTACTGATGTAGTCATTTAGTCAACCTTGTATTAAGATAGATCAGCTGATATGTATGTACGTGGTCTAAATCACCCTTAAATTAGTTAAATAATGTGTAATTAATAAACAAATTGATACAAAACAACAAATACGAATACAAGAAATGATTATTACAACCCCAAATTGCCAATGGCCAAGAAAAGAAGAAAAAAAACGGTACTATATGGTGCCGCGGAAGAACCCCAACTGTTTCAACAAACGATCTCACTTAAAATAGAAAAATATCGCTCCGCAACACAACGAGGCGCCATGTTTTAAAAGAAATCAGAGAGAAGAGTAACATTGTGGAGACCAGAGTACAGAAGCCAAATTAACATCCAAAGTTTTCTTTTATAATATTTGTGTCTAAATTAGTGATTAGAGTCAGTGTGAACTGTACAGAGCATGGTATGCTCTGTTAATTAACTATTCTAAACATTTACCAAATTCAAAGGCCTGTATCTACTTCAAAATTATCAATTCAACATTTCTTGTGAACTTTAATTAATTTTTTTTTTAGAATTTTAATCATTTCAATTTATTTATGCGTTATAGTTGTATAACACAACCATGCCAGCCGAGTGCCTACCCCGAGATCTAGCCTAATTAATATTGTATTCTTTGAGTCAATGTGTTCTGTTAAATTGAGCTAAGCCAAGAGGCCTATAATATTACAAACTTTATTACAAATTTCATGAACTCTAAAAGAGAGTCAAATCTTAACAAATTATGAATTAATATTGTATGTTAAAGTCTAATAAAATTAATGTTATTATGTTAATATAACATCATATCCTATTATTTATTAATGTTTGAACCTAGAAAGTAAGAAACTGAATTTAGTCTTTATTTATTTATTTTTTAATAACCATCCATATTCCAAATTAACCAATTAGCTTGAATTGAGTAGAGCCAAGAGGTAATTCTGTTTCATTTAGAAAGTTATTCCAAATTTAAGAAATTTTTCAAAAAAAAATAACTTGAAAGAATATATTATTTTATAATATTTTATAATATATTATAGTAAAGAAATATTTATTTTTATTCATTTATTATAACGTTTCAACCACGGTCTCAGCCCATATACCCCGACACCAGTACCTACCGTCGTTTTTGAACCGTCGGTATATCACACCAGGTTTCCAGTGTTTCCGACAAAAAATTTTTTTTTCTTTAAATATTTTATAAATTGATTTTTGTTTAAACCAAAGTTGATTCACAACCATATTAAAACACTTATGTGTCGAAAAAGTAGGAAAAAAATATAATAAAATCTTGTATGATATTTATAGCCTTTTTTCTCTGGAATATTTTCGGTTATTTGACGGTTTCTTGATTCCTGACATACTAATTCCAACATTTTTACAACTAAAATTTTTGGCATTACATATATAAAATCTATGTACCTTTTGAGAAAAATTATAGTAAGAAGTTGTGTTTCACATATTCTTACTATTTTTAGTGAATTTTCTTAAAACTAGCCCAATTTTTTAGGGATTTTCGACTTTTACGTAAATTTATTATTTTTTTTCTAATGGAAATTTTATATATCGATTTTTTTTAACCAACATTTATTCACAACTATATTACAAAACTTTATGTACATCTTGAAAAAATTCAACAACTTTTGTTTTATGGTATAAAACAAAACAGGTATACAGGTGGTTTTATGGGATACAGGGTTTTCTGTGGAATTTTCACTTCATTTTTTGCACATTTTTTTGATTACTGACATACTTTCTCCAAAACCGTTACATGTAACATTTTTTCTAGGTAAGTTCTATGCACCTTTCTGATAAAAATGATGTCTTATAAGTTGTTTTCCATAAAATTACTAATTTTATGAATTTTTTAAAAAATGATTTAAAAAGACGAAAATTGTAAAACGTTATATTAGGGAGTTGTAGAACCCTACATATGAAATCTTATAGGCCTAAACTTGTACGAACCCTACAAGAGGACGATTTTGACCATCGTGTAGTTCTTTATGAATGGTATTTAATTCGCAACGAATCTGACCTCAACATTTACAACAAGTACAGGGAAATGTTGGAAGAAGTAGTTGTAGAAAACCCACAGTCTTGTGTTTGAATTTATTAGGAATTAACTCATTTTGGCAATACTATGGCGCTCCACCATTCGTGATTTCCTCAACGTCCCTTAACTGAGTGGGTAGGCAGAGGTGACATCGTTGAAAGACCTGCATCATAGCCAGACATTACGCCTTGAGACTTTCCATGTAGAGCAAACATTTTAGAATGGAGTTTCTGCTACCAAACCTATGGATTTGGAATACCTAAAAGAAATTATTAGTAGACAGTCTGAAACCATTTTTAGCCATATTACAAAACTGTGCACAACAATATGCAGACCTGTTTTGAAACGTTGTTTACACCGTATAGAGGAAAATGGAGGACACTTTGATTTGAATATATTTACCTGTAAAGTAATATTAACGATTATTGAAGTAAACTCAATAAATAAGTAACTCTATAAGTCATACAATTAGTCCAGTATTTTCATTCAACAACTAATAAACTCATGGGGCTTTTCCGGGGTACTGACTTATGCCGGGCCCTGTATAATAACAAATATGGAAAATTTCCAAAAATAAATTAAAGTATTTGAAATAAACAATTTATTAAATCTATAAAGATGATCGCATTTTTATTGGTCTAATTTTAAAGTAACATGGCTCAAATGATTTTTTAATCGAAAATAATTCATTAACTAATCGTGCCTTTAATTAACCACGGCCTACAATCCGTTTGAACGTGTGACCTGAAAAACGCCACACCGTTGTTTTTTTAAAAGAAACAATTTATCTGGTTCCCAAAGTCGCCCTAATCCAACAATAATTAAGGCATCTTTCATCGTCCACTCTACAGATTAAAACAGAGTTTAGTTTATTAAAATAATTCAGCATAAGAAACGGTTCGTAACAGGTGTTTGGAACTGGTTAGGTTAGGTTATAGTGAGGTCAAAGGTCACGCATGGCGGGAGGTCTACCAGACTGCAATTATTAACACTTATCTCAATAAATTAGCAATCTTTTCTGGATAAATTGTAATAATTTATTTTAATTTTAACATAAATTTTAGCAGTCTGTGGTGTTGTGTTGGTTTAATGCGTTTAGTAGGTATTTTTGAACCACCTTATCTTGTTTTATATTGTTTTGTTATTTTATATTTTCATTTATGTTTCAGTACTATTAAAATACATCGTAACCTTAAATAATTTTTGAACTAGTGTCTGTATGGAGGACGTGTAAATATTACAGGTGTAATAAGTCCTGAAAGAAACTGCAAAAAAAAAATTTCAAATTATAATACTTTTTACACTTTTTAAGTGGGTTAGAAATTTTATCCCTCACTCACCTCTTTTAAAAGTGGGTAAAATGTCAACATTATATTTTTAAAATGACAACCCTTAGCTTGTGACATATCATTGAAAAGGCAAATTTAAAAATTTAAAAACTTGTGGATTTTTAAATTAGATATATGTACTGTCTTACTTGATTTAGTAACAAGAGTTTGTATTGTGGATCTTTAGGGTTTTGACAGTGTACTAGCCGTGTGTAATAACTTATTCCAGCATTCATATTCGATTCTCTGGGAATAGATTGAACTGTTTGTAATATTGTAGATTATAAGTGGTCAGTTGGATTTGATTGGTACATGACGATTTTCAGGTGACTCCCCCCCCCCCTCATGAAAGAAATAGTCAAATGCATTAAGGTCAGAAGACGATGCTGGACATTTCACGGCACCCTTTAATTTTATCCATCTTTTTAGGGAAACATTGTCAGATAGTGTTGTACTTCAAGACCATTTTTGTGTTGCTCCATTTTATTGTAACCAAATGTTTGCCGTCCTCTGTTTAGACATGTTTCGCAGTGAAGGCATGGTTTAGTTGGCAAGTATCTCGAAATAGTTATCAGGATATCAGTTTATGAACTCTATAGGGTATGGCAAAACATTCGTAACCTAACAGTAGCCAACCTAACCTAACCTAATCTAACCTAACCTATATCCAATTATTCACACACAAAAACACTGAAAATGTATAGAATTTAACTTTTTTTTAGACTACTACACATTTAATGATTCAATTGTATGATGCTCGTGTTACTGCACTAGACTTTAATTTTCACATCAATGGAACATTGTAAAACTCATATTACATCATAAATCAAATTATTAATTTATTTTATTTTTTAATTCTAGACACTCATAGATAACTGAAGTGGTACAATTATACGGACCTATTTCCGGAGATGTGCATTGAGTTGAAAATCAAAATCAAAGTAATATGCACCTCACACAATTAAAACATTAAATTTGCAGTACACATAAAATGTCATACATTTCCTATGGTTTTATGTTAATAACTGGAGATAGTCATAGATATAAACTAAAGTATTTATACCACTGAACTTAGGGTTGAAAAACTATGTTAATCATGTATAGACACTATGTTTCTATTTGAAAAAAAAATGACGGATTCAAAATGGCTGTATTAAACACAAACTTCACTTGGTTTGGAATCGAGAGAGAGAGAGAGAGAGAGAGAGAGAGAGAGAGAGAGAGAGAGAGAGAGAGAGAGAGAGAGAGAGAGAGAGAGAGAGAGAGAGAGAGAGAGAGAGAGAGAGAGAGAGAGAGAGAGAGAGAGAGAGAGAGAGGGAGAGAGGGAGAGAGAGAGAGAGTGTGTGTGTTTATATTCGCTGCTTGTAAAATCCATTTAATTTTCACTTTTAATCTGATATTTTTGTTGTCGAACATTTTTTGTTGATTTTTATTTAGTTTTGTGAGAAAGTTTGTGCAATATTTTTGTAAAGTATATTAAATATAACTGTCATCTTAATTAATTAACTGTTTGCTTTTATTAATGACATCACTAATAGTTCTGTTTGACCTCTTTGTTCTGATTTTAGTTAGGGATACACCCTATATCAGAAAAAAAAATCGTTTCTTAACGTAATCTTTGTTTAATTACTATTACCCAATTTCCCTTTGTCAATTTTATTATCATATGATTCGTTTGTTATTATCGAACTCTTGTCATATAATCTTGCTGAAGATGTGTGCAGCTGAATATTCTCTCAGTTTAATCTATCACTGGCAAGACGTCTAGTATTATTCTGTTTAGCTTTGAGCAATATTAGACTGCAACTTCAATATTTGTAACGGTTTGTGATGAGTTATGTTCAAGACCTTTTTAGAAATCGTTGTCCTTCTTCGATGATCAATATAAAATATGTTTTTACTAGGGCTGAAACCAATGTAAACGATATTTGACGTAAGACTTTTGACGTCATATATTGCTAAGTAACTAATATATAGTATGATTTTAAAGTCAATTCCTCCCTATTTTTAGGACATTTTATATCAGGTTTTAACCAATATAACCCCATTATAAATGTAAAAAAAACACTTACTTTGTAAGTTTTTAAGAATTTTAGACGTTCACTCTTGGTCCAAGATGTAGGGGATAATTTCAAACATTTTAATACAAAAATAGTCACACCGTATTTTGTTTTGAAACAGTGGTTATCAAAACTGAAAAAAAGGTTTTACCATTTTCGAGATCAATAGGTTTATGTTAAGTTACGTTAGGATATCTCGAAAACGGTATAAACCTTTTCCAGTTTTAATTCAACCACCGTTTTTAGAAAAAAAGACGGTGTTAAACAATATTTCGCAAAACTATCTTTGCATTAAACTTTTACAAGTTGACTCCTATATCTTGGACCTAGAGTGATCCCCTAAAATTCCCAAACACTTTGCGTTTATATATTTATAATGAGTAGTATTTGTTAGAAAACAATCTAATATAAAATGTACAAAAAATTGGAGAGGAACTTAAAAACCACCCTATGTAGCTTAATCGGCTACACCAAGGGAGAGCAGCCATTAGACAAATAGGGTCTCTATTTTTAATTAAAAGATAATTGAAATCTCCTAATTTCTAATTCATTTTCTATTTATTTCTATTGGAAGACTCCTCTAGTTCGAAGAGAACTATTTATAAAGATTTAATACCATATAAATTACATCGTCTGTCCTTATCGATTAAACAATGCATTCAACAAAAGATTTTAATCTTCACTCTAACCTACTTCTACAGTAATTCATTTTCTATTTATTTACAAAGTATCTAGTGGTAGCAACACAAAAATTGACCTCCATTTTTTTACACATCTGAACATTTCGTGGTATACGAAATCCAAATTCTTTTTACATGCAGTATTTCTATCGATATTAATAATATCGAAATTGCTAACGAACTTTTACATTCTAAGTTATACTTAGACTAAAGAAAGTTATGAGTTGTTAAAAAATAAGAGGGTCAAACGCGTGATAAAATCACAAGACTTAGGGTAGCCATATAGAGACAGTTATTTTTATAAAGTCGAAGTCTTTTAAGCTGCTTAACGCCAACATATTTACTTCTTCCTCAAATAAACATACATATTCGTTATCAGAATGTCCTTTTACTATAGCAAGGTCATTTTATGTTAACGCTATATATGATTTTTTTTTATATGTAGGACAATACAAAGAATATAAATGCATAGTTTGAAATATCATAAGTAGCTTGCTTTCTACATGGTAAAACCCTCCCTCACGCACGCAATCTCACAGATGCCCTGCCTTAGACAAGCTGCCTAATTAGTGATTCACTCACTGCAAACTCTTTTGACACAAAAACAAGTTTCTTAATTGTTAAGTAATACCTACTGAATGTGATTGTTCATAATATTTTATTGAAAACGACTTCAAGCAAGCCATTGTTAAAACACAAGAGTAAAATAATGAAAATTAAAGAAAAGTAGAATATGCTAAATCATTTATCGATTATCTCAAAAGATTGAAGCATCTTGAAAATCTGTCACAGAACCACTAAACGTCTGAAGCTGCGGCCATATCGAGTTCAGGGAGTGCAATAATTACGGTACATGATGTGAGGTAAGATATCCCATGAACGACCTGACGGTTTGGGGGACAGTGCTAACATCGGTTCTAGGAGAATAGGAGCACTGCACGCTACGGTAATGGCTGAAGAGACCTGGGGGAAGGCTGTCTGGCATACAGCTTCCAGCTTTGGCTGGTGGGCTACCCTATCCCAAGTAGGTAATGGTAGTGGGCGAAGGTATCGAGTAAGCGACCCGACGGTGACTTGGGGAACCTTGCCGGCAGGAGTACCATGGGATTATGCTCAGCTTGTCCAGATGTTTCTGCGTCTGGGAGCATGTGCTGAGGAAAGGTTTAATGGTGGTAGCTGTGTGCTAGTGGCAGATAGGTCTTTGCACCTAGCTAATTAGTCTGTTGTTTCGCTGAAAGTCTCCAGGTGAGCCGGTTCTCCTAGTTCCTTAGAAAGCTAGATAACTTCTAAACTTACTCACAAGTACAGTCAAATAATTACGACCTTTGGATGTAGAAAAATGCGTAATCTATTGTGATTGGTTGAAGAAATTCATTCGTAACGATAAGAATACTTTATTAGTAATGGTGCTTGATTTTATTCAAATGGATAAATTAACAGACAAAATATTCATGCCCTAGCTACCACTAATCCTTTCCCCTTTTACGAATTTCCACTTGAAGGAAGTTAGAGTTAGTTGTAACATATTAAAGGAGAGAATTGTTAGACCGATTTTCTTCGACAGCAAGGTTAATTTCTGTGTTTATGGACAAATCATACAACAGTTAGCTTCAAGTTTGAAAGTTATTGTTGGTGTAACCTGTACCTCAGGTCGTAACAATGAAACAATCACGATGTTTCGTGAATTCTTTGACAATCGATTAATCTCAAAAATCCTTGTGCCACCACGGTCGCCGGATCTGTCTCCCGCAGATTATCTGTGGAGCTACTTTAAGGACTCCGTATACTCCAATAATCCAAGAACGCTGCAAGATTTACTAAACAACAACCGACGGTGTGAGGGGCATCCCACACGCGTTTCTGCAAATTTGTGTCGCCGAGTTGATTTATTCTGTGTTTAAAACAATTACTATATTGAGGTTAATTTTTCCATTAGAATTCAGAGATATAAGAATCACTCTGTACAAGCAGATCCTCTAAATGTACTAACCAAAAGTTGATTTCTTGGATCTTATAGGAAATGTTTAATTATATTGCTAGATTGAGGAGTCTTATCCAGTACGTAAGTTTGTTTAAAACAGTTTACATGAGCCTCGTAGATGTGTATATTATTAAAAGGTTTCCACTCGCTTCGCTCGCGTCAGTGTTTCGGCTCTTGTGGGTCTCAAAGATACACATAAATGAAGGAATATTCACTTGCTACGCTCATGTCGGTGGCTCAGTCCTGTCATATATCACATTTTTTTGGAAGACAGATTTTGAAATTACATTTTTACAATAACTCCACTAGCGTAGACGTATGAAATGCATTCAGAATTAAGTTCTACAAACCTCTCTAATTTACTGTGTTTATTAACACACAGGTATGTTTATAATAGTGGTCATTTTGACAATAATTCCATTTTCTGAAGTTTAGTAGAGTCTTGTGCACACTACAGTCCTCTACTCCAAATTTCATATTCCAGTCTTAATTTTTGTGACCGCCTTCGTCCTTACATCCAGAACCAACGACATGCCAAAAATCATTATTTCAATTTCCTGAACAATATCTCTCTTCGCTCGATTAACAACACACTTCCTCAATCTACCAAAGTTGGAACTCTCATTATTAATGATTTCCTATTATGTGACCGTAAATAATTCACAGTGTCCTCGATAATTGAATCTATGAGTTGGTTAAACATCTGTGATATAGGATCTTGGGTTGAGTGGCATTGGGAGGCCCTAACTTGTCTGTCTGTATGTACATAACCTTGGTAAAATCAACTAGACAAGATGCCAATGGATAACTAACAAGCTATTTGTTACGTACATAAAATTAACTACGCTTATTGCATACTGATAAGCTATCAAAGTTAACCAATCATTACACGCTTGATCGAGCGGTAAATAAACTTATTTAATTCCTTTTATATAGAAACACTTTTGTGGTTACACATGACGTTTTAATTTACTTAATTAAAATACATCGTAGACATTACGTAGAACCTATGTCAGGTGTGTGAAGTGGATTTTATAATGTGTGTATTTTAAGAAAAATGAATATACTAATATCAAACTGGGAATGGGGCTGTACGAAGGGTCGCTTCACTCACACAAACACAGAGGATTGGGGGGTCCGGTGACCTACCCCCAAGCCACCCGAGTCACCTACTGTGCTTCACTTTATAGAACATTAAATAAAATGTATTTACAGATATCGATGAAATTAACTAAATTCTAAATTATTTTAATAAATCCATTTAACGTCGATGAACATTTTTGGGGGTTTATTACGTACCAAGTATGTTGTAAGTTTGGTAAAAAAAAATCCCCGTCTGTTTTTAACCAATCTATACATTTCATTGTCCTCATTTCATTGTCGGGAAATAGAAAAGGTTATTTTCGTCTTCTTGTTGTCGTTTTGGTTCTCACGTAAGCATGACAGAGGTCACAAAATATAAGATAGGAACATGAAATTTAGGAAGACTATAGTGTACTAATATAGAACCCTATTGTAATTCAGATAAATCTAATTATTAACAAAATGGCACCTATTTTAAACAGTTTTTTTTGTTCATAGGACGTGTGTTATTAACATATAAAACACTAAATTAGTTACACATTTGTTGAGTTTTAATTCGGCATGCAGTGGTACCAACCGTACCGCTCTACGATGACAAATAGCGATGTTACATACAATTACGATATCCGTCAGGTTGGAGTGACACCGACTCTAAAGTAGGGAGTAGAACCTTCTTCACTAATGAACATCGGCGATCTAGAGTCGAAACAAAGACACAAACAAAGCAATTTGACTGTTATCGGATTTTCCGCATTGTATTCTCCTAACAGAGACGTTTAATATGATGTAAAACTCGACATATGCTCTCATTTAAGATTTTATTTTGACTCCTCTACCCCTCGTCCCCATAAGGTGATGAAAAATTGATAGTTGCTTCAAAAAGTATATTTTAAGGTATTGTATTGATGTGTTAAAATTTATTGCTTAATCTGCAATGGTTCAAAAAATATAACGCTGTTCTAATACTATGGACATTATGTATGAACATCTATGAGGCCCGATAGGTTAGGTTAGGTTTGGTTTGGTTTGGTGGTCTTAGCCGAAGTCGAGGAAATAGTGATATTCAAAATTACGAGATTCAGATAACCTGAGTAATACTGCTTTAAACAAACTTATTGGTAAAATCTACCAATATAATTTAACATTTCCTACAAGGAGACGAACTCTAGGGCACGATGTAGAGAGGATTTTGCCTGTAATCATTGTATGGTGGAGCTGGGTAAGTACGATGATGGCATCAACTTGTTTTGAATCAATTATTGGTCGTACCAATCGCGTATGTCAATTATTAAGATACTTTACTTCCATCTAGATTCAAATCCAAATAGATTATCTATTAGATAGAATGAAACTTGAACACAAGTTCTCACAATTAGTACGTTTATTTATTCAAACGCGTTTCAACGTTGAATTTGCCATCTTCAATTAATTATGAGCTACAATAACTAAACTGCAAGATGCATGAGCTACAATAACTAACTGAAGCTGGCGACTTTGTCCTTGAAACGTGTTTAAATAAATATAATATTTTTGAGAATTTGTGTTCAAGTTTTATTCTATCAAGTATACCATCTCACAAGTCAAGCTCGTTATTTATTTATAAACAATGCATGTTTGTATATTTTTTAATTGATTTCCCGATTTGTAAATGGTGGCTATGAAACCAGATCTGCACTGTTCCAAATCATAGACAAGGAATTGACACGATTAGAAATTTATTGACCACTGCGAAGTGAGAAAAATATGATATGAACGAGCTGTCGTATAAAATATCTTAAATTTTAAAAATGGTTTTTGAAACTGCTTCCTTAAACTTTCCAACGCTAAGTTTTTACAAAATCAAAAAAATAAAAAATCTACTATTTGATAGTTTAATGTTTTCATTTATTAGAAATAATACGATTTTGCATATAGGTTTGGGTCATTAAACCCAATGTTTACTACAATTTTAACTTGAACGAAATTGGTCTAGCTACTTTTTAAAAATACGGTCTGTTATATTTATTGTCATAACCCACAAACAAATCCGGTAGTAGTTTTATTGGGTCTCGATCAAATAAAGGATATTTTCGTAAAAATGCAACCTACGTTCCGGGTAGTCAGCAATAATTTCTTATAAAATGTGGTTTTTATTGGGATAGGATTTCTATTTTTAGAACCTCGTGTTTTGTTGATTCAACAGCTGTTTATCGAATTTATTGTGTTGGTTATACAGTTAAACGTTACAACTTTTATTATGCCTTAAAGCTTTTTAATTTTGATAGTTGAGCGAACAGATCTTGGAGTATATTTTACACTAAATGATTGTCCGGGTACTGGTCTACTTAGGAAAGATTCATTGAGAATCTGAATGTTACATTATAATTCCAATTAGCTTGTTCATGAAGAAAATTGTTTCA
Source organism: Aphrophora alni (assembly GCA_963513935.1). Classification (NCBI taxonomy): domain Eukaryota; kingdom Metazoa; phylum Arthropoda; class Insecta; order Hemiptera; family Aphrophoridae; genus Aphrophora; species Aphrophora alni. The sequence continues at coordinate 18,561,315 of OY740774.1, read as the reverse complement.
ACTTTATATTCGTTTCATTGAACCTTGATGGAGTGGAAGAAAATATTGTAAAAATAAATGAAAATTAGCAACTTTGAATAGCGTTTGTTCACTCAGTAATAGCACAATTCTCAATGAAAATTGTTAATTACTTTTCAACAAAAAAAAAAAATGTTAAAAAGAACAATAGGACAATAAATAAAGTTTATTTGTTTCAATTATTTTTAAACATTCTCCTCTCCTTTATTACCTGGAGAAGACTAAAGTTTAGGTAAGACAGGTTATGTTAAGTTAAGTTAGTTTAGGTTAGGTTGGGTTAGGTTAGGAAGTTAGGTTAGGGCGTAGGTTTATGCAGTAATTTTTCTTTTTTCAAAGCCTATAATATTACGTACAAATCAATATGGATTTGTATTTGAGATTCAAAGGTTCAACCCCCGAACTCGATCTAGGGTGAAAAGGTAGTCATTCTACAAAAGTAGTACTATTTCAACCACTAAAATTTAAATTATTTTATCTTCACAAATTTCGCCCATAATAAGACATTTGGACACTCGGTAAAGTGAGTTAAATTGATGTAAAATTATTAAAATATAAAGGGTCGGTAGATATTTCGTGGTTTTGGGTGACGACATTTTCATAAAGTTAGAATTTCTATATTATAATCACGCTTAAAACACATCTGACACTAGCCGTTAAAACTCATCATAGAACCGTAAGACTTCCTATTAAGGGGGTACATAACCTTGAACAGTAAGAAAACAAATTTGATAGGTTAGACAGTAATAAAGGCCGTAGTAACCACAACAGAACATGTTTGGCACTGCTATAATGTCCGTCCTTCCTACGTCTCGAAATGACCTTTTTGACAGAGGTCAAACCGTGTCTTCAACATCTGATAATTAAAATCTTAACACTTACAATACAAGATGTATTGTAAGGTAAGCTTGAGGGACTAGAATCTTACCACAACTGTGTAAGAGGAAATGAGTTATAATGTAGTATCTAAAACCGCATGAGAAGATAACGCCTGTTTTATGATCCTTATAATTTAAAGGATTGGTTTGCCTTTAGTTAGGTACCAATTATGGTAAAACTCTAAAAGGGTGAATTTAAATCGTGAATTTAAATTTGTACGAAATTGAAATGATACTACTGAACTACATATTAAGGCGAATTACTTTTATCTAGAAACCTTAAGGGCTATATAACAGTGAGTTATGGGCATTACAATCCCGAGGTAATCCACCTAGATTTAAATGTTTGTTCATGTAGAAGAAATCCTCTACCATCTTTCCTATCAGGTCTTTGTTCTCTTCCGACCTTGACGTTATAAGACTATTCAGGGGTCTTTTCTTCCTCTTTTATAAGATGTTGATAAAAGAAAGAAATAAAACCTTTAAAAACCAAAGAGAGTTTGTCTATAATATATAAGAAAGCAATATCAAACTTGAGCTAACTATTACAAAACAAATGTTTTAATTTTTTTTTTTTTTTTTTTTTTTTTAATGAAAAACTTCACTTTCATTAAAGAAGCTTATTCAGGGTATAAAAATAAAGTAAACTATTCCAATAAAGAAATTAATAACTCCAATAAGAACTAAAATACTTCATTTTCCTATGTCCGTGTTTTCACAAATCCAGATTAGTTTTACGCAATTTGTTTATAAATCGTTTTAAAAAGAATTACGAGAGACAAAAAAAATGATGCTGTTTTATCGATTTTGTTTTACTCCTTAGAGGCTACACTTGAGAAAAATTTGATCAAAATTGTTAAAACAGATTTTGAGAAAAACAAATATTTTTATTATTTTTAATTTAGTATTGAAAAACTTAAGAAATCTCCCGAAATATGACCAAAATATGTCAATAAAATTTTATTAAAATATCATCACATGTTTAGATTGTAGAGCACTACATATACGACAAACTACCAAAAACCACTTTATAAACTCGAAGGTCCTTAAAAGGTCTCTCAACATCGATTGTGTGTCCCAACATATAAATTTCTTTATAATACGTATCTGTGAGAAGATGAAATATAGGTAAATCTAACAATCTATACTTTCATTTCAATCGGCTGAAAATTTAGATAAGGGCAACAAAGCTATCTCTACTTTTCGCGGTTTTTCCTTAATTCGTTGTTCCTTCTTAACGTATACGCGTGGAAAACATTCTTCAGAACACTTACTCCATGATTGGAGTGTACAGAGTTATCAAAAACATCACCCTTAGATGGAAATACCATCAAATATCTTTCCTTCTTTAATTTATTTGGAATTAATACAACATTCACAAAATATAACAATCAATATATAATAAATGTCTTACACGTGATGAAAATCTCTGTCTAAATGTAGATGTCGTTAGTCTTATGTTTTTAGAAAGAGGACTATTTTAGCGCGTCACTCCCACAGCTAAAACGGCTCTACTTAATAAGGTTTAGCATTTACAATTAATTTTTGATTTTTTTTGTAATTTTTAGTCCTAATTATCGTTAATAGAATTAATTTGAGCAAAACTTAGAAGAAGACGGGACTTTACGGTACCTCATCCATAAGACTCGTAATGGAGACCAGTCCTTGATTTTTCGATATTTTATTTAATGATCTTGTTTATTGGTTTCCATCTACCTAATAAATACCGATTAGCTGTTTTTTTTTTAAATAAAAATTAACTTCAAATTTGTCACAAAGTAGAATGGTGAAATTCCGAAGTTTTACAACCCAATGAAATCTGCGGTACCGCTTAAAAAAGAATATTGCATCGTAAATGTTATAATAGCAAAATTATTCTCAATGCCCGACAAGTTTATTATTATTTTATTTTTATGTTTTTGTTTCCAAATTCCTCTGGACCTATAACTTTTATTACTTGAGGTTTGGTACAAAGATTTAAGAGTCAATATATATGGACTTCAACTTGAATATTAATCTCTAAAGAATAATGTTAATATGAACTTATACAGTATAACGGCACTTTAAACAGCAACAAAGCTTCTGGAGTATAGTTTATTTACTTTTTTAATCCAGAAAATATTGCAGCTAAGCTTAAGTAATTAAGCATTACGCAGGTAATTTTATTTCATTACAACTGATAATAAATTTTGAGAAAATACCTTTACGCCTTAAAGTATTGTTATTCTTACAAATTTTCTCAAATTAAGAGAAATATAATGTATATTTAGACAATTATGTTAGTTTTTATAACAGTAAGTTTCATTATAACACAAAGTTTTATCGTCAGATACAGTTTGTTACCAATTTTTTTAATTCATTAAAAAATATATATAAAGTACTTTAAACTCCTTGCTGTTTAAAGGAGAAACTCCTCTCGTTAACCCACCTTATAAAAAAGGAAGAAAAGAGCAATATAAAGACGTCTTAGTCCTTGAATAATCTACAAGCGTTGATCAACAGGCTTAATAAGAAAGATGAAAGAGAGGGATCTAACCTAAGACTACATGAACAAGGTACAGCTAGAGTACCTTGGGATTGCCCAAAGTCACTATAAATATTGATTATACATACAACATACATTGCCCCTCTCCATAATATGACTTGAAGCTCAGAAATTATATCCTCTAGTGCTGCCATCTAACGGCTCACTTCTGATAACGTCAAGACAACATGGCGTATTGTATGTTCCGACTCCTCCTATACTGGCGCATTCTGAACATAAACGAATAAAACTACAACTCTTCAACCCATTTATTAAGCCTCACATTAAGTTATATTTTGGTACTTCTACTTAAATATAAATTAAATAGTTACATACACCATTTGCACGTATACTCAGAAAGGATATCTGTATTAAATCAATTAAAGGACATTATTCTATTTTATAATATTTTATTTTTTACCCAGAAAAAAAAAATATATTGTAGGTCTAACCTCAGTTTTTGATTTACGACTAAATGATTAAAAAAACTTCAGTATTTAAATTTTTCAAATATTTTCTGTGCCTAATATTAAGATAGCAATTGTAAATTTTAAATAAAATTTCCAATGCATAAAATGATTATTTTATAGGGCGTATTCGGTAAAATAAAATGCATAACTAAAATTGAATAGTACTTTTCATTTAGCTATTTATGTTTCAATTAGACCATTTTTGAATATTAACACAGTTGTGTGACTTTTTAATATGGGTCTATAAAGAAGCAAGTGTACACCCATAGTTACAACAATGATAAGGATTTGAAGAGGACTAACCTAACCTAACCTAACCTAACCTACAAGGACCTATGAGTTATTTGTTAGACGTTTCTATCACTGTGTCGATGTGGGTGGGTTTCAGTTTGAATATATAAATAAAAAATTTATTCTCATTTTCAATGGTCTTTTAAACAAATAATTAGTTGTTTTTTTATTGTGTTTGTATCAAATTACGTTTGCAGCAATAAAAGTTTTTCCCGAAAGTAACAAAAGCAGTACTTTATTTCAACGGATGTTGCCGCCATTTTGTTTTGTAAACGCCAGTGTGTTGAAATTTCCATACAACATTTTCGGTAATGTTATCAAAAAGTATTTAAAGTTTCAAAATAATCGGTTGAGGAATAAGTGATTAATGAAAAATCAAAAGCGTGTACCTCTTCATGGGACATATTCTACAGTGCGAGCCGCTAAATTCACAGCACATAATATTTAAAGTCTATATTTATATTTTATTACAAATTCAAGAAATTTACATGTTGTGCTGTCATCACTACTGGAATAGATAACTAGATATTCTGAAATATCCTGTTATTTCCTGTATACATTGTATATTAAGCTGGAATAAATCATTATTATTATTACTCCAAAACCCATAAACCTACAACAGTTCAATCCACATATTGAGCCTTATGTTATCGTGGTATGGAACTTATATAAATCAATCTTATAAGTGTGTCATTGAGGGTGAAGATTTTTAAACTATGACCATATATGGAATTTAATTACAACTGAATAGATATTAATTGCAATAAAATAAGAGAAATTAAGATGAAAATCTACTTCATAAAGGTAATATATCCGCTCTGAAGCTATGTGGGGTGGGATCATAGAGGCATAAGGGGTGACGTCAATCAAAGAGTTTCCATAAGGAATACATGTAAACTTTGGGAACACTTTTCTCAGTCTTGAATGATACGTTGCCGTCAAATTTTAACCATAAATTGATTGTTCCCTTATTAACGTTGGGTATCAAAATAAAAGTCCTATTATCAAAATTGTCTGTAAAAGAGGTTTAACTTTATAATTACGCAAAAATAATAATAATTAAATATTTATTTAACTTTTTTATTTTTCATGAAAATGCTACAATTTTTCGAACCAATCGCAATTGTACACTTTTAAATATAATCCTAATATTACAAAACTAGCTTTACTAGTTTTGGAGAAAAGGTGTTCCTAAATGTTAAAAAATACAACCCTTCGGAAAAAATTATAAAACTAAAAAAAGTAACTCAACCTAAAATATCTTATTAAAAGTCTCCACACCCATAAGTCTTCTGCATCCTGTTCCTCATTCTTCTTTTTATGGTTTCTACACTCTGTCTTGCTTCCTCATTCAATTGAAGAATGGCTTTTTCCGCTTTAGTATTTTGTCAATTCGTAGAAAGCAAGCAATGGCGTCAGAACAGGGAGTTCTAACTTTTTTTTTCATTTTGAGGGTGGAAGGCGTAACATTATTTACTTGATGTGTAATTAGGTTCACACTGTTTGTGTATTTTATAAATTTTCTTTTCCCATTTTCTTTAATTGCTGCTTTTTAGAAACTTTTCATTCACTCATAACAAACGACAAAACACCAATTCAAAATCACTGAAAATACAAATCAAAATAAAACAATATCAGCTTTCCGCTATTTTAATACCTTACACAGCAGTGCTAATAAAAAAAATCAACACTAGGTTCAAAACCACAGTTTTTTTAAGGACCAAAGTTATGGCGTTGAACTGCAGGTTTATTTGTGTTTAGAAGAATGTCGTGCATGTGGATAGAAAACAATTTTTTTAAATAGTTTTTAGCACTAATTTATGCATATATTGTATACCCCGATTTTTTTTTAAGGTTACCATTGACGTCGAAACGATAAATCTTTATATCTCATCCAAATATAATCGAAATAAATCGTGTCGATTTAAAGCAAAAAATCAACCTCTTATACGAATCTGTCATTTTCATATTCACTCTGAACTAAACCTCGTAACGGGTAATTCACAGGAAGGTTATGATGAACACGTACTTTGTATTTTGTTTTATCGACGAGGGAATGAGAAAAATAGTGCAATATACTATCTGCTACTTTATTATCGTTACACCTCTAAGCGATCTGTTATTATTTTAAATGTATCAGTTTGTATTCAAAGTTCATTAGTTTTAACTTTCTTAAAGAGTAATTCATAAAGAGTGAGAGGCGGCGATATTTAGACCGGAAGCAGGGAACAGGTTGTAGTGTAACGTCACTTCCGGTAAGTAAAAGTAAATATGTATTTGAATAATTACTTAGACAAATATGTTACCAATTTAATTTATGTTATCTTTTTTCTCTTCTTCACTACAAGGATTAGAGGAATATTTCTGTGTTGTCTTCAAACTACTGTATTATTAATATTACTAATACTATTTCACCTTGAACCTATCATTGTCTCTACTGTCTTTATGATTTCATTTATATATTTCTAGAATCCATTCAATTAGTTCATTTATATTTATTTAACTATTTTCATATTTCTTCATCGGCGTACAATAGAGCCGGTTTAACTTTTCTAGTGACGTAAACACACATCCAAGTTTCTCAACGGTTTTAAAATAACTGGCCAGAACATGCCCTTTCTAAAAACATAATACTGGTGACATCTACAAGTGTAGGAGGTTTTTATCTCGTATAAACCACTTATTTATTTATTGTTTATAATTTTATTGTGGTATTAAACCTATCCGATTGCTCACTGTAGTAATTATAAAGTTTCTTTACTTGCCTGACCAATCTTGGTTGTAAACTTTCCTGTTTCACCTGTCTATTATGCATCATAAGAACAAACAAAGTTCAAAAAATTTTAAAAATAATTTGTCAAGTTTGATCTGATTTTCATTCCTATATAGATATATGATATCTGGTCAATTTAGACTTTGTTTTATTAAAATTAATTAATTAGTTCAGAATGTATAATATTTGTCTGCATGGATAATATGAAAAATAGAATATTCAACACATTTTAAGAAGATGTTTTAAAACTCTCAGCGAAAATACTTACTTTTTCAGTGAAAATAAATAATTTATTATTCGAATGGTAATTAAAACTATGTACTTTTTAGAAAATCTTACAGAACTTTCCTAGTTATAATAATTTTTTACTGCTGAAAAGTTGAAAACCAGTTTTGGCGACACATTTTGGGAAATATATGGATGACGTTATTAATTTGATTTTTTTTTTATCAACCTGTTATGTTACTCTCTATTAATAGTAAAACTTAAGATGTGTTTATCATTACAAGGGCAAAATATGTATTTTTTATAAATTTATTATTAGATTAAATGATTTTGAGATATTCAAAGGATAAAATATTTCAAATGTGTGCCATTTTTAAACGGTTTCGTATGAAATTAATATATTTTGAAGAATGTACAAAATATTTTCAATACATGTGTACAAAATGCGGGCTCGTTGTCGAAATCTATATATTTTTTCAATACATAAATGGACAAATAGACCACAAACGGGGTGTTCTTTTGTCTGTAGCTCGGTTAACTATTCATGAAACATAAGATGATGTTTTTGTTTTAACCGTAACTAATTTCCACCTTGATAACAAACTTCCGGGCCAAACACGTTCGACGCCAATTATTTCACCTTTGATATTACACAGTTCTAAACTATAAAGCCAAGGTTATATTACAATAAATATGATTGGCACGGACAATTACTCTTCAGCATCAAACTAATTACCCGGCTACTATTAGATACGATGATTGGACATTTGTTTTAGACAAGGAAAAGAGTTTTGTTTTAAGAGAACATCAATAACTCACTCGGCGCGGCGGTACTATTGAGGCAATCCGTAGTATACACTTCAAGGTAAGGTTAATTGATACATCTGTGATTACATTTTTGTTATTCGGTTTTTAAATATTTTATTTTTAACGAAATCATAGTCTTTATTCTAAGTTTATTGTCTTGTACATATTTTACATATATATATATATATATATTATTTGATAGAGATTAAAGCTCAAAATGATACAGATAATTTTAGACATATCCAAATATCAATTGATATTTACAGAAACAATAAATAACAATACAATAATTCCAATAATTATTATTTCGTTTATTTCCTTGAATATTGAGACGTACATTTCGACAACACGTTAACCATCATCAGATGTGTTTACTGCTGGAATAAGTTGTAAATCTAATCATAAATAATGCCCGTCACCCTTACCACAATACAGAAGTATCAACTATCAGCATTAATGGATTAAACTAATGATATTAAAATTTATTATCGTACCCAGTGTACGGAGTATAGGGTAAGTTTGGTAATTGCGAAAAATTTCCACCTTCTTTTTTAACTGATTTTCATGTTTCAACACCCCGGCCGTCCGGCGTCGTTGCGGTCTGTACGTAAGCACAATATCGAGCATAAAATTTTATATAGAAGAATTTAGTGTGCTTTTCTAAAAAAAAAAAAAAAATAAAAAAAAAAAAAAAAAAATTAAAAAATAAATAAAATGTAGAAAAATATAATTTATAATTTCAAAATGGCGGCAATTTGAAACAGTTTTTTGTCCATATCTCAACTTATAACACTTTTAATTTATTAAAAATTTACATATTTTGAGACTGCTCGTATTGGCACCGACCCTACCTCTGTACGGAGACGAATAGCGAAGTTAGTATCAAAAATATAATAATTTATAATTTCAAAATGGCGGCAATTTGAAACAGTTTTTTGTCCATATATCAACTTATAACACTTTTAATTTATTAAAAATTTACATATTTTGAGACTGCTCGTATTGGCACCGACCCTACCTCTGTACGGAGACGAATAGCGAAGTTAGTATCAAAAATATAATTTCTAATTTCAAAATGGCGGCAATTTGAAACAGTTTTTTGTCCATATCTCAACTTATAACATTTTTAATTTCCTAAAAATTTACATATTTTAAGACTGCTCGTATTGGCACCGACCCTACCTCTGTACGGAGACGAATAGCGAAGTTAGTATCAAAAATATAATTTCTAATTTCAAAATGGCGGCAATTTGAAACAGTTTTTTGTCCATATCTTAACTTATAACATTTTTAATTTCCTAAAAATTTACATATTTTAAGACTGCTCGCATTGGCACCGACCCTACCTCTCTATGAAGACGAATAGCGAAGTTAGTATCAAAAATGTAATTTCAAACTCAAGAAAATGTCATGTTCCTATACAAGATCCGGGAGTGCATAGTCAACGACACGAGTGCATCGTGTGAACACTTCTTCATACATACATATATAGATAGCTTGAAGGCCAAAAGATTGACACGAGCGAGATACACGAGCCTCAGGTAACCCATAAAGTTATTTTCGACATCTAGTCGGTTCGTCGTCGTTGTCCTCCGTCAGGAAGTACAATAGCAATCACAGACATTAATATAGGAGCGTGAAATTTGATATAGAGGACTTTATTACGTGCATACAATGTGTCCCACGAAGGTATTTACGTGTTTAAACAACCACCAAGTACATATGAGTCAACGAAATTGTAAGATTTCTTTCACACATATTGGAAACATACCCAAAAGTGTGCCAACAAATTTCTACGCTGATATCTGCAATAGAAATAAAATGGCGGCTGTTGATAGAAATGCAGTTTAAACTACAGCGCCTGCCGCCGGAGAACAAGATAACATAAAAGCTACAAATGTAACAGCTGGTTATTTTTAAACAAACAGTTGTTTCTTTTATTTTAGATCATTTCATTGTTGGGAACTTTTATTGTGTTCTCTTAGGTAGAAACATAACCTAAGTTGTTCTAGTTTTTTGCCATGTTGTTTACGATAGAGCAGAAGGTTTTGTGCTGTGCTTGGTCTATTGCATTTAATGATGACAAAGAAGCAAACAGAATATTTCAAGCTACGTATCCTATGATTGAACCTCTTTCAGTCATGTCCATCGTAAAGCGGAGGAACCTCTTAATTGAAACTAGTAGTAAACAGAAATACATACGCCCTTCCCCGGTTTGTCACAGGGGGTCGCGTATAACGAAGACAGATCGCCCAATAAAAAGTGATTTTCAAAGTTACGAAATCTGACTGGGCCGAGTGACCAGCACGAGCGTAACGAGTGGAGGTATCCTCAGACATATACAGCTCTGAAGCCCGCCAAGACTGAGATAATGACTCGAGCGAAGTGAGTAAAGACATATTTTACATACATCTACGAAATCCCGTTAGGCCACGTCAAGAAAGTAATGTTATACACAATTACGAGGTTCAGAAAACCTGATTTAAACAAACTTGCCCTACTGAAAAGACCCCTGGATCAAACTATACGATTTAACATTCCTACAAGACCCAATAAAGCAACTTTAAGGCGTTACATTATACGTTGAAGCCGGGTACGTACCATGATGGCTCCCTTCAACTTGTTTATCACGAAACCTCCTCTATACACCGTACTTGTAAAATAGTAAATTTTAGATTTAAGCGCATAAAAGACGAGGAAAATAGATAGATAGAATATTTCATGCGGATTCCATGTTGACTAGAAATAACAAGGTTTATCCAACTGTTGCTATAATTCACCGGAAAATTTTACATTAATCATCTCACAAATTTAAATATATCTAAGAAATTTAGGTTTTGTTATAACTTTCTCTGTCATTACACGAAGAAAGTAATTTAATTAGTTAGAGTGATTAACTCGATATCTTTTACAATCCAACAATCGATTGTTTGTTTACGACTCGACTCTATTGACAACATAATGGCAAGTAATAACAGACTCGTGCTCAGTATAACCTTACTCGAGCGGGAAGAACACTTGTATTTCTTAGTTGAATTTGTCAGCGTTTCCGTGTTTTAAATTGAATGTAATTTACTAACAAATTGTCTTTTTAAACAAATTATTTATTCATAATCTTGAGGGGCGATCAAACCGGAAGAACTATTAGATGCCGTTTACGGACAATTATTTTTTTAATTAGAATTTATTGTCATTGCCAGCATGGTAAATTGAAGGATTAGTTAAATTTATTATGAATTATGTGAACTTGTCATGCGCGAGTAATTCATCTCTGCTCTCACCTCGTATAATTTTTTTTTCACAAATACATAAGGATAATTAAATAAATTACATAATTTCTGATTCCAATATCTAAAACCAAATTTTAAAATGGGGTCTTTTCAAGAAGAGGACCACCGAGTAAACAATTTTCTATTGACATAAGTAGAACCGTCAGAATTTAACCTGAAAAAAAACAGCTGATAAGTGTATTAAGGAAAGTAATTCACCAGGAAACAAAAAGAATGTGGAACAAGTAGAGATTCCTCCACATTATGTTAAATTTGTTAATTCCTAATGTGAATTCATGTGGCGTCGTAGGAACAAAGAAATCTCTTTAACATCATCTGGAAGAGCATTGGGCTCCAGAACAATAAACTCTGTATTAATATATTAGTTTAAAGTTGGTTATGTTAGGAAAACTTCTGGGTGCCACTATTTGAGTAGAAGTCCTCTTCTTATACAAACTCAAACAAACCTAAAAGTCCTAAACAAGTATGAACGTATTTGAAATAAAAATATATAATAAATAAATGAGGACCTAAACTTGCTTCACTTTGCGGCATAAACAAGTGATCAAAGTGAATTGTAATAATTAAATCTAGCTTTTAAAAACGGGTTGTCAATGTTCATCTCCATTTTGCCAATTACTTCTGAATCGTAATATTTTTTTTCCCGCGATTCACACGGTTTTGGATGATTACATAATAATTTGAACGAAATCGGCAAAGAAGATTTTGAGAAATTACATCTAACTAACTTTGTATATTTTCAACACCAATCTTCAAAGCCTAAACGGTTAAAACTTTTTTTTTAATGTGAAAAATAAAAATGTTTCAAAATATAATTTCCTATCAAAATCAGTTACAGAAATTAATGTTGTCAGCAGTATTTGAAAATGGACGACTCTTTAAAAGATTGAATGAGGATAATTTTATTAAACAAAAAGGGTTTTAAGTTTTTACGTTTTTCTTATGTTTTCAGAATAAAACCCTTGCTAACTAGCTGGATCTTCAGTTTTTTCCCGTCTTCTTAGGTTGGATCACTTGCTTTCTTTCCTATAAGGTCTCTCTTAACCAACTCTTGTTCTCTTCTGACTCTGACGATATTAAAGTAGGGCATTTTTATTATATCTTCTCCTCTTATTTTTTATTTATTTTGTTTTTTTTATAAAATGATGAAGACCGAGAGGGTTTTCGCTTTTAAACTAGAAGGAAAAAATAATCATTTGGATTTTACATCCTTCAATAATAAACTCGCACAGTGTGAGCATTTAATTTTTGCCACAATTGGCATCTCGTAAACTATTGACGTGTCGAAAAACTTTATATAGGGAAAACTCATTACTTTTTCATGCTAACTAAAAATTCGTTTTGCAAACCTAAAAAAATGGCCGCCATTAACCAATATGGTTGACAAATTTAAAATACCTTATGCCACTTCCTATATTTTCTGTTTCCTGGTTCTAAGAGGTTTTTATGTTTTAAGCTGAATAAAATATGAGATATGAACAAAAATCTGTTAAAAATGACAGCTATTCTAAAAGGATTATCAATAAGTAGGTTACACTATTCTCGCCTATATTTCATGTTTCTATCTGTAGGGTCCACGGGAAAAACGATCAAAGTCACAAAAAACAAAAAAAAAATAGTTATTTACATTTTCTGAAAGTCATTGTCGACCTCTACAAGATAGCAGTATGAAAACAGGGGGAAAACGATCACAGTCCATTTAAATTAAGCTAAAATGTTTTTAAACAAAGGGGAAGAACGTTCAGAGTCCATGTTCAACAGGGAAAAACTGATCACAGTCCAGGTTCAGCAGGGAAATAGCGGTCAGATTTGTATGTTTATTAAGTTAAAAATTATAAAATATATATATATCAAAGTTGTATGAGCTAAACTTTGTTTGTTGTTTTTCTCGAAACCTAGATGGGTGGACATTGATTGTTTTCCCCCTGGACCCTTCATCTTTATTTTTGTGACAGCTGACAAAGTATTATATTTTTGTATTAAGTACAGACAAAATCAATGGACGGACGGAATATCGTCATCACTCCGGTTTCCTGAAGCCATAAAACTTGACGATCAGTCAAAAAACAGAGCTCGATTACCAAACTTACCCTATAAGCTACTATGTATACTGGGTTAGTACAATGGAAGGATAAAATCATAAAATAAAGACCCCTAGCTCTCAATTTGCTCTAATAGCGTCATGGTAGGAAGAGAACAAAAGCTGGTCAAGAAAGACATAATAGGAAGGGTGAAAGAGAGGCATGCTAAGGTTTTCCCTCTTTAAACAACAAGAAGAAAAAATCTAAATCTAGACTACATGGAAAAGATTGTTGATCCAGGCATGATCTCTCTGGGTTGTCACGCAAGTTACTTAGTATTGAGATGCTATGAGGGAAGATCTATTTAAATCATGTTTACAAAACTTTCTAAAAATTAAAAAGGCGGATTTATATCAACTTATTTCCCACAAAAAATAGAAGTAATCTAGACTAAATCCGTCAAAACTCGGTGTAAAAACATTTCCCTACAAACTTGAATCACTTGACCTCCGTACATGGTCATATCTGCGCACGCGCTGTAGTAATCTCAACAGAAATTGAATACAACCACGCGTGACGCACTCTACCGTCAATTACGCTTAACTACGACCCTTGTGACGTCATATTTTTAATATTTTCTCGTTATAAAGATGGTCAATCAATCAAGACATCGTGTCAGTGTGTCAAGGACTTCTCAAGGTCATAGTTCTTCTCAACAATAAGTAAATATGACATTTCCATAACTTGACAACTTCCTTTAGTTTCTTGAATGTGTTTCGTTAAAAATATTTGAAGGTTGTGTTGACACTGAATTTATATCTGTAGTTTTATATGTATAAAAAATACACGACGTTTCGAGAATTTATATCTACTATCTTCATCAGGTAATAATTCATTAGATTCTCGTGTTAGCTTACAACATCGTGGTATTAAATTACGATTTAATAGGAAGTTTTCTATCAACTTTGTGTACAAAAGACATATATGGAATTGAAGAATTACTGTTGTGGTTGTTTGTTTATTGTTTAGATTATTGGTCAACATCTTGATATTTTCACTTCGTCTTAAATATTGAAAAAACAAAATGGGGTTTCGTGAATTACAGGCAATAAAAATCAAATTTTTCTTGAGAAGGTCGTCAATAAAAATTCCCAAATTTTCTTACGACCTAAATTTAACACGTTAAAAATGAAATTCATTCTCAATATTGTAGGGGGGGGGGGTTATTTTGAGACAAAACTGAATTTCTTTCAATTAATATACCCATTGACAATAATTATATAGAGATATGTTTTTAAAAATGCTTGTCAGATTTTTCAATAAAACAAATTTATTTGAGATTTAAAACTCCATCTCCATGTTAAACTTATAATTTTAATGTCAAAAGGTGTGGTAAGTACACACTCTCTAGTTGAAAATACCGATTTTTACAGATATATGATATAAGCTAATACATAAAATCGTTAAATAACGGATTAGCTTACGAGTAGGAAGTTCCATTCCCGTACCTTAAGAATAGGGTTATGCTGAACATGCATATTCCAGGCTTGATCCGAGGTTCGCTTCAAAAGGTTGGTGTGTACCCTCAGAAACACCCGTATAGTCTTCAGAATGTCCTTCCTAGCTCAAAGGTAGCAATAATTGTCTCCAGTTAACGCTTTATTGCATTTTTGAAGCAGGAAAAAACATGAGCTCCTTTTCGCAGGTAGCTTTCTGAGATTGAAGAAAAAGTTCTTTCTTCCATGAGTTCAAACTTATCTATTAGCCTGTCCTCGACCTCTTCGCCTTGCTTATCTTTAAGTTTTGTCTCGGGAGAGGCATCGACAACAAGTCATTTTACTGGCGAGGATGTCCTTTTAAATGGGAACTTTCTTCCTTATGGCTCCAAAACCCGTTGAGTTTTTGCTATGTCAAAATCTCAAGTTTTACATCTGCTTTTTTATAAAGGGCCCTCATCAGAGGGCGGAGTAGGGTAATCACCTTCAGAGCACTTGACCACATACATCCTTGCTTCGGAACAACCATCATTCCCTAAAGTGATTCCCGACTTCATGACTTCCTCTTCTTTTTCTTCTCCTTTGCCACCCCGGAGTTTGCATTTGACTGTCTTTCTTCGGGGGACAGTAGTGAAATTAGTTCTTTTCACCTTTAGTCTACACAGTTGCCTGGTACCATCGTCGAGTGAACCAGTGAAGTCTGATGTTCCTGGATTTTTTCAGAAGTTCGTCCTCTCCTTCCAATATAGTGGAACTTCTCCCTCTTCCATCTCATCCAGCTCCATATCTATAATTCTTAGCTAGAAATCTTAGCAATTACTTCAGGCCAAGGGACTTATCAGCTGATTGTGGTGGATTGTCCACCGGGCGATGGGACAAAATTTAAAATAGTTTAAAAATGGACTTAATACCAGTAAAAATGGCCAGAAAATGTATTAGTTCGTGTAACATCAAATTTTTCAGATGATTGTTATAACTATATTTTTGATCGGATTACATTCGTCTCAAAGTAGCCACATCAAAACTTAATTAAAAACTAGTAAACGTTTAATTTAATTGCCATTTTTTTGTAAATATATGTACCATGCCCCCTCATTAGCAGATTCTTTTTTTTTTTTTACACCTTAAAGAACACTTCGAACACTTAAAGACTTTTTTCAAAACTATAATAATAAATCTCTTTCGACAGCACTGTAGCGGCAATAAATAGAACTGGAGTGCATGGTTAATCAGTTGTTAAATATTACACTGTACGGAATTGGTTGTTAAGGAAACAAAGATCGTTATTAACTATCTAGGTGACCTAACCTCAAAACTATAGGTTACGTTGCATAGGGAGACATAAACAAAATTCATTTCCTTAACAACCAGTTTCACATATTGTAAAATCTAGAACAGAGCTAACAGTTAGCAACTAGAGTTATATGTATTACCACTAGGAGTAACACAGCTATTGCATTGGTTTAATTTTACCTCGAATATTTCAACCCACAGAATGAATTTAAAAAATCGTGTTTCGTCATCCGCTGCGTCTTAATCTACTACAATTGAATACACAATTTCATCCAAATCGGTTGTGTGTTGTTGAAAAGAAACTTTACTAACAAAATTAGTTTTAAGGAAAGTTTACTTCAACAAATATAGAAACAAGTTGATTGAGAATCGCGGTACTTACCCAGCCCTATCGTAAATATAATACGAGCAGATTCATTCAAATTGAAAGGCCGGAAATTGGTTTAAAGTACATTTTAGAACATGTTATGTTGTTTTAGTAGATCAAGGAGTCTTATCTAGCGGAGTAAGTTTGTTTCAAAGAGTTTACACGTTTCCTTGCAATTGTGTATACTACTTTCCTGACGTCAGCTAAACTCTAAAGAGACTCGTAGATGTGTGTAACAAAAATCAAAACTTACTTTGCTCGTATCAGCGTCTCGGCATTGATTGAACTTCAAACTATACACATGTTAAGGAGCCTTCACTCGCTACGCTCGTGTCGGTAACTCGAACCTCCCTGATATCGTACCTACACGAATATCACATCTTGAAAGTTCAAGATTAAATTTTATTTTTGACAAAAATTTCGCTATTAGTGATTGTAGAGTACTGATACCATTACATGTACAATTTAATGTGTTTTTTTTTTGGTAATTATATAGCAGAGTAGCCTCACTTCAAAATCAATTTTTATGGGTTTTATTCGTCAAATAAATGTTGGAAAAATATTTTATTATCGAAAAAAAAGTGTCGGAAAGATGATTACATAATATAATTACACAAGATTACACAAGAAAATCTTAATCAGAGTCATATTCTGCAGCAAATTCAGTAGAAGAGGAATTTATTGAATATAAATGTATTTCACTCGTAATTCTCCATAAATGATGAAAACGAGTATTATACTTTCTTTTAAACATAAATTCGGCTATATGGCCATGGAAGCTGTAAATATGTAGGGCTGTATTATTATATAAGGTTTGGCCAGGTTGCTATATATATATAGCAACCTGGCCAAACCTTCCATACGTTTATTGAAGTGAATGTCATGAGTATGAAAGATAACAAAGAGTTAATTTTTTCACGAAAAAACAACTTGTGTAATTATATTATATAATCATCTTTCCGACACTTTTTTTTTCGATAATAAAATATTTTTCCAACATTTATTTGACGAATAAAACCCATAAAAATTGATTTTGAAGTGAGGCTACTCTGCTATATAATTACCTTTTTTTTTATTTATTAATTTATAGTGTTACAAGTTGGATAACACACGAGATATGTACAAAAGAGAATTTTAAAAGAACACAATTTTGACATTTTCAAGTTCGGAATTGCAGGTTTTATAAGAGCACAATATATCCTATATTAAATTTTGTGGCCGCTATTGTAGTTATGAGAGTGACGGACATTTCGCAAATCACGTTTTTTTCTTGTATCCAGAGACTGTGAAACTTTAGGATCAATCAAAAAACAGAGTTCGACGTTTATAACTATTACTGAAATTAGTATATACTTGGTATTACTCATGTAGTTCGTTTTATATTGTATGGTTTTATCGTCAAGGGTTCACTTATAATGAATGCAAGCTTGTAATCCCGAAGTAACCTAACTGGATCTACTCTTTTATTCGTATTGTCTTGGGTTAGGTTAGGTTAGGTTAGGTTAGGTTAGGTTAGGTTAGGTTAGGTTAGGTTAGGTTAGGTTATGTTGTTAGGTTAGGTTAGGTTAGCTTAGCTTAGGTTAGGTTAGGTTAGCTTAGCTTAGGTTAGGTTAGGTTAGGTTGTTAGGTTAGGTTAGCTTAGGTTAAGTTGTTAGGTTAGGTTAGGTTGTTAGGTTAGGTTAGGTTAGCTTAGGTTAGGTTAGGTTGTTAGGTTAGGTTAGGTTAGGTTAGGTTAGGTTAGCTTAGGTTAGGTTAGGTTGTTAGGTTAGGTTATGTTAGGTTAGGTTAGGTTAGGTTAGGTTAGGTTGTTAGGTTAGGTTAGATCCATCTATTTCACTTTTTCTTAGGTCTCTCTTGATCAACTCTTGTTGCTTTCCGACCCTGACACTATTAGAGTATTCGATGGTTAAAGGTTTTAATTTTATGTTTTTGTTTTTACTTATTTTATAAGGCGAAGATGACGGAGAGGTTTTACTCCTTTAAACAACAAGAAAAATTATCCTATGCTTATAAAGTTTCCGAGAAGACTGCAACAACAATTGAAATCTCTTTAATAATCTTCCACCAACATTTCAAACATGTTCTATAAAATAATGCAATCAACTTATTTTTATAAAACAATATAAATCATAAAATTCCCGTATAAAAACTACAAGTATTCGTTTAAAATGTAATAACCAAGACAAAGTGGCCTTACTGCATTTATCCAATATTATTTACTACCACGATGTACATAATTTATGTACAGCGTTTCTAGTATCATGTCAATAAAACTTGGCATTAGGGTTTTTACTACAACAGATACTTGAAATGAAAAGTCAGTAGAACAAGGTTGGGTCACGTCTGGAAGTAAATAGAATCCGAATGAAAACAGTGGCATCAAGGTAGTAAGGCATCATTTGTATGACTTGATACTTTATTGTGCCCTTCAAATGGACTACAGATAATCTGTTAAACTTGAAGAGTTTTAAGAAATCTGTAGTTTGCGTTTATAGTAGCCAATCTAATTTATTTAATATACAGGGCGAATGGCGAACAATGTAGGCCTACTAAAAAATGTGGGTGATAGTACACTTCATGTGCAATAAAATTGACTATAATATGCACCATACTATATCGCTTCGTTTCCCTGATATAATTTTTTCCGTTTTTTAGTAAACCGTGACTTTTTAGTTAAAATTTCTATTTCCTCACTATATTTTTTACTTAACAAGTAAAGTGCCCGCATTTCCAAAAAATAAATTAAAATCCCTATAAAATAGAACCAATATCGTTTTTTGAAACTGATAATAAGCATTATTTACAAGATCTCAAACTTTAAAAAAGTTAAAGTTTTGAAATCTTTGTTAAAGTTAAATTTTGTTTTACAAACAAACGACTACACTTATAGGCGTTCAAATTTCACAAATACTACAGCTTTTCATAAGCTTTCCAAATGAATCACCAATTTACTTTTTCTTTGATAGAATTATTGTGTCCATAAAGTCAATAGTTGTAAATATTACGTTGTTTTAGATTTCGGTTCTCTAATTGACTCTCAACAATGATCAATTGAAATATTTTTATTTTATTTTTAATTGATACTCAACAATGAAAAATTGTTGGTAATAACTCTCTACAAAAGAAAGAAATAGTGTACATTGTCAGAATTAATCATTATCAAGGTTATTGATCTGGTCAAATAATATTTGTTAATGGTAATATTTTATTGACCTTAACAAATGGCAGAGGCTATGTTTTCGCGTTTCCATGTGATAGCAAATTATTAGAGTAAAGTTGTATTTAAGGATTTTTTTTGTATTTGTTTTTTTTAGCCTATTGGAGATTTGGTAACACTGTTGCACAAAATTAGAGGATTGACTACAATACTTTGACTAGGCCAAATGAGTTATATATTTATAATGAAATGTAATAGATAAATTTTAAATTATTATTATCTGTTTGTTAAATTTCAGGTTTTCATAAGCAGACATGTTCAGCAATGTGTATGTAGCTTGAGGCTAAGAAGAAACATTGATTGGAATGTACTGACTTGATTTGTTTGTGTTCAAACAGAGATCTACATATAAATAAGTATGAAGCATGAATAAATGTAAATTATTTTATTACATTTTGTAGCTAAATTTTTTCTTCTTTATTTTTTAAAGTTTGAATAGAAGAATTCATAGAAGTTACAACAGGGAGCTGTTATTTTTAATGACATTTCTTCCATTGTGACCCTTAGTTCTTATGTATTTAAAAATTTGGTTTCTTTTTTTTTTAATATTTCCAAGTTCTTATTATTATTATTATTATTCAACAAAGATTTGAAGTTTGAACTACGCGACTATCTGTCTCTATATCTACATCAATCTGTAATTTGAAATAGGAGCAGTAAAGAAAGTCTAAGGGTTTAAGATATATACACATAAATACGGTAAATAAATGTACCTCTTGCATTAGCTGATATTGCCAAGTGATTTTGTTATTTTATTTGACTTAACTCTAGTGTCCTCCCGTCGTTCATTACATCAATATTTGTTTGCTGTAGCCTACTAAAAGGAAAAATAATTTCTTGAAAAAATGTGTCATTCAATTATTGTGTTTTAACATATATAATTTTTTTTCTTTTTAATTTACTGAAAAGGGCATCATTGAATAAGAAACTCTACGACATTTAGTATTATAATAAGCAAATAAAAATATCGTACTATAAATTTACAATTAAAAATTGAAAATTACCTTCGATTATTCTGAAAATGGGTTTATTAAGACAAATTATAAAGTTTGAAAACTAATAAATGTATAAACAAAAATCTCACCAAAAAAGAGAAGAAAATAATTATCTTTATTATAACAAAATTTACATCTACATTTTCTTTCACCTATAAGCCTTTAAATAAGAAACAAAACATAGGGAGTGTTGGAAATTACCGTTATATTTTTTCAATAGGAGTTCTTGTCTTTAAATTGTTGACACTGTAAATTTGTCAATAAAGTAAAAAGATAAAAAAAAAAAAAAAAAAAAAAAAAAAAAAAAAAAAATACACATATGTTTTGTATTTATTTGGTTTTGGGATGAGTGAATGAGAAACTGTCATTGTTTATGAACTTTTTATTAAATCTGTGTACAAGAAATAAAATTACTGGTAACCCCTGATAATGAATCTAAATTAGCACTTTTTCCTTGTGACTCATAATTCAGCACATTACTACTGTACCTAAAGGCATGTATTTAAGAGTAAATTCATGGGTTTCTGATTATTGTACAAAACACTAAATTACACACTCAGCCGACTGACTCGCTGACAATTATGAAGCAGTAAATCTTCATATTTTCCTCGCTTTTTATAGTTTTCTAACACTTATATTGTTTCTGTGTGTTAATGTTATGTTTTAACGTCAGGTGTTTAATGTTTGAAATAACTCCAGTTCTTGTATAGAAATATTTATATCATTACAAGCTGAAGTTTGGTACACAACATGTAGAATTAAAATCTATATATTTTAAAACAATGTAGTGTGTTCCAAGTTGGTATGAATTCAAAATTATCACCGAAATTACAGCTAAATGTATTACGAAAAGCAATCTGTACACATATTTAGTACATAGTTTAAGTTCGTTAGACTAGGTTAGGTTAGGTTAGGTTAGATTAGGTTAGTTTGATTAGGTTAGGTTAGGTTAGGTTATGTTAGTTTAGGTTAGATTAGGTTAAGTTAGATTGGATTTGGCTCGATTTTGTTAAACACAATTTATGCAGAGTTTGTGTTTGTGGCATAAAGCAAGATTAGGTTCTTATTTAAACATAAAACTAATAATTGTGTAACGAATAATTTTTGGTGCGATTTTGTTAGGGTTTGTAGGTAAAACCAAGGACCCTTTTAATTTCACCAGTTTGTCTGTCTGTAAGTCGCAACCTGTTTTCACAGACAAAACTATAAATTATATATATTTCAAACTTTGCATTTATATTCTTTATATTGTCTCACTTATAGAAATAATAGCTATCACAAAAAAAAGACTTTGGCGAATTAAATTTTTAGTTTTTTGCCGATAATTCAATTATCCTTTAAAGTTCAGAAATAATACAAAAACCAAATCATTTGCCATTAAAAAAGTAAACTTTGTTGTTCCTTGTAATTTTGGTTTTAGAGATATTTAACGTTAAAACTTTAAACGGCCGCCATTTAAAAAATATACAAGAAAAGTTTATTGGATCTTTTATCTTATTTTTACCTAGGGAACAATTATTTTACAAAGAGAGTTCCGGGACACCCTGTATTTCTTATAGTTTTAAAGATCCTAATGATAGCGTTCATTTTCTATACTATCTTTGAATACAATTGTTATCACTTCTCCGGAAAATATTGAATCAAAAACTATTTACGGTACAAAGATTCTTTTGAAAGTTTCCAGAGTTCAAATACGTGTTACCTCATAGAAAGTGAATTTAACTCCTTTTAAAGAGTATCTTCTAGTAGTCTAACATAGTATATTAGCGTTAAAACAGGCAGATTTGTTTTAATTGTTTTAAAATTAGACGGTGTGGTTTTAAAGTCCCCCTCTATTTTTGCACATTTTATATCACATTGTTTTTAACCAATACCGCCCACTATAAATGTAAAACACTAACTTTTTAAGTGTTTTTGGAATTTTAGAGAATCACTCTAGGTCCAAGATGTAGGATTCAAAGGATGCTAAGGTGGGTGTGCGATATATCATTTATCAGCGGTTTTTAATAAAAACAGTGGTTGAATCAAAACTGGAAAAGATACCGTTTTCGAAATATCAACAGGTTTACTTTTTAGAAATCGACTTCAAAGTTGTAATGTGAAGGCGGTCATCCGACATACCGTTTAACATCGTTTTTTTTCCTTTCTAGAAAGAGTGGTTGAATCAAAACTGAAAAGTGTTTTACCGATTTCAAAATCTTAATCTAAATTTGATATCCAAACCTAACCTAAACCTACTGATATTTCAAAAACGGTCGAACCTTTTGCAATTTTGAGTCAACCATTATGTTTACAAAAGAGGTAACGGTGTTAAACGATATGTCGCATGAGCGCCTTTCGTTAAAACTTCAAGTCAATTCCTAAATCTCAAACCTAATGATATCTCAAAAAACAGTAAAATAATTTTAGGACTTGATTCAAGCACTGTATAAAGAAAAACTGTGTTAAACGCTATGTCACATGACTACCTTCGAGTTAAGATTAAGTTGAGTCCTAACCTAACCTTACCTAACCTAACCTAACCTAACCTAACCTAACCTAACCTTACCTAACCTAACCTAACCTAACCTAACCTAACCTTACTTTACTTTACCTAACATAACCTAACCTAACCTAACCTAACCTAACCTAACCTAACCTAAAAATCCCAAACACTTATAAAAACAGTGTTTTACATTTATAATGGGTATTATTGGTTAAAAAACGATGTGATATAAAATGTGCAAAAGAATAATAGGGGGAAGAGACTTCAAAACCAAACTATATATTTTTGTATTATATGTTACTTCATTAAATTTGTGTAATATTCACGTAGTAGCCTATGTGGCATTATTTTTGTTAAATTTTGATATCACATGTTTTGTGAAGATAAAAATTTGATATAACATGTAATGCAACATATGAAATATATATATATATATATATATATATATATATATATATATATATATATAAAGGGAGTCTTTTAAATTATTCTTTCACGAAAACAATAATTCATTTTTTCAGTCACATAAATATTCTTTTCTGCTGTGGATGAAGCGGGCGGGTTTTGTTTACTTACGCCTCTCATGCCAAAGGACGACCTTGAACCTCTGAGAAAACTCCTCCCCGAATAATAAGCCCCAGACGTATCCTGTTTCTTTCTATTTTTGTAGCCGAAAATAAAATACTATTTATGGATGATATTTCCAACTTGTCCTTGACCTAAGGCTGGAGATTTTAATGCTTCATTTTGTAACACATCAATTTATGCCGACCTTTAAGGTCATGGTAACTGCGCTTTGGCAAAGTGAATGGAGTCTGGCTGTTTACGTTTAGTGTACATCGTTAATGGCGAAACGATCATGTAAATTTACTAAATGTATAGGATACAATAGGGTTTATTGAATGACACGATCATAATACATGCACAGTTCTGTTTTCCACCTCAAATATATAATTTTACAGAAATTAAATATGATATACAGACTTTTAGAAATTTATGACAAAGGTTTATAGCTGTTGAACTATTAACAGCAGAAATGGGCCACATTGAACAGTCAATTTGAATTACTTTTTTTTTATGCAACGCAATTTTACAAATCCCAAAAGCTCCACTCTTCAAAGAGTTAAAGTCAAAATTTGCAAACCTACATTTTAAATGACATTATTTATTCTACATAAAATTACATTTGAAGTTTATTTTATTATTCACACTAAAAAACAATTTAGGAGATTTGACTTTCAAAATTTGTTGAAATAATACGAAAATGTCCGCCTTAGAACTAAAACTAAACTTATTGAAAAACTGAAAAGAAAAAAATACTATTAAAACCATAAATACAGTTATTCTTGTTAAAAATTTGTTTCTTGAATCAATTCTCAAAAAGATAAAAAATAATTTTGAAAAATTGTAACTGGACTAATTCAATTTATTTAATAGTTTAACGTTTATTTATTCATTCCAATTTTTCCATTAAAAACTAGGTTTTGGTTCTATCACTGAAACTTGTATAATGTCAACAACTTTTGAATTTTGATAGCAACTACACGATTTTTTTAATAACAAGAATAAAATTATCTTAAAATGTGATTTTAGATAAAATAATTTAAAAGAACCCAAATTAAAATTTCTGTAAAATTGTGCTATATAAAAATATAGTCAATTTATCCAATAGGTTAGTCACATTTCTATTTATATATATTAAAACAAGCTTTTTCATAATTAATTTCCTAGTTTGGTTTGTCCGACTCGAAGCAAACTAGCATATATATATATATATATATATATATATATATATATATATATATATATATATATGATCAAATAGAGATAGGATCAAATAGAGACTGCCAAACTCCCAGCGTAAATAGTGGCTGAATAGTGCCTAAATAGGGTGTTTAAATCCTGAGCACCACTGTAAAACCCCCTAAAAATAAAAATATTATACACAAATTGGACTACAAAAGCGCTCTTAATTTTTCATTATTTTTTTAAAAATATTCTGTTATTAACTAGATCAATTATAGCAGATTTATAATACATAAAACAAACACAAAAATACTATAAGAATCGTGTAATTAAAATTGTGCAATAAAGACTATCCCGCTAGCTCTCTGTCTTAACCCACCACACAAGTCCTTTCACTTTCTTCTAATGTAAAGTGGGTTTTACATGTGTTAATTTACAACATTTAATTATAGACTTCACCGAAGTTACATCATTGTTAAATAGACTGTGACAATATGACTATACGTTTTCTCATCACGTGACAATTTAACTGTATTTAACATAACTAATTATTTTAAACACGCAAGCTGTCGTCAAATGGTTCTATGTTTTGTCTAATTTATTTTAATTAGTTAAATCTAATTTAATTTTCCGAGCCTGTTGATCGTTTTAAATTTGTGTATCTTCGAAATTTAAAATTTGCAAATATTTCCTAAATTGTAACGTAAGCTATTGTCAAAGTAATCCAACATTAAAAATACATTTAAAAAAAAGATTCTTATTGGTGGAATATTTAAATTAATATATATTACAGAATTTTAGAATATTTTTAATCACTAATTTAACAGGTTTAACCAACTGGTCTTATGAATATTCAATTTATTTAACTCTTATGTGTACACAGTAATAATAACTTGTATATTGAGAATGGTATAAATAAAATCCTCAACAAAACTCCACAGTTTTGTATTTACAAAAATATAAACATCAAATGTTTACTGTTTTTCTGTAAAAAAAATTCTTCACGCCACCAAAAACCTATATTTGTACAAAAGTGGACTTCCCGCAAATAAAACTGGGAATAAATTATCCACGATGTATCTATTTAGTAAACAATATAGAATTGTTAAATACTAAAAAATTTAATAACCCCTCGCAATGTAAGCTGATTGACTAAGAAATTGAATTACGATAGTATTATGTGTGGGGAATCATATAAAGCTAATAGTTATTCCGATTATGAATATGTTTGTTCCATTTGGCGAATAAATTAATATGTGGACGCCATGCACTATATAACCGTCCCTATATGCTTAAGGAGCCTGGTTTTAGAGTAAATTATTAGTATATAGAGTAGATTATAACTAATAAAAATGAACTGTCCAAAAACATTCCACAAACTTTCTTACACACAACCGAAAAAAAAGAAAACTACTCGTCGAAAAAAAAGTCAGTTCAGTAATCATCAGTAAACAAAAAGGAAAATCAACAATGGATGCCATCTTTTATTTTGTATAATAGTAAATAATACATATATATATAATAGTATATATATATATATATATATATATATATATATATATATATATATATATATATATATATATATATTTAAATCAGACCTAAACTTGCTTCAATTGTATCACAAACACAACTTAAGAATAAATATTATGAGATGAAATCAGTGTAAATGATGTCAAGTTTAGTTTTCCCTTTTTGGAATTTATTCTTTAAAACTATTTTTTTAATTTTTTTATTATCAATTATGTATGGTGTTTTCGGTTATAAATCTTAACATTTCAATAAAATTGAAAACGAAATTGGTAGTGTTGATTTTGAGAAAATAGTCAGTTAAACAGCTCAGCTACAGATTTTTATTTTCTTAAACCTGAACTCATCATACACCGGAAATTTTTGAGAGATTACAACTAGGACGTTTTGCTTAGATACTTAGGGGTTTAAAATTTAGTAAATTTGATCAAAATCGTTACAATCGATTTTGAGAAAATCGTTGTTTTTCTTTTATCATATTAAATGTTGAGTTCGATTTATGAGAAAAATTATACAGTATAACAAACAGACAGAACACAATTCTCACAAAGAATACGCCTAAGTATCAGACGCGTTTCAACGACAAGGTCGTCCTCTTCAGTGATACACGAGCTACACCAATCAAACTATAACTATAATCCAGTTGAGTTATAGTTTGATTGGTGTAGCTCGTGTATCACTGAAGAGGACGACCTTGTCGTTGAAACGCGTCTGATACTTAGACTATTTTTTGTGAGAATTGTGTTCTGTGTGTTTGTTATAATGTATTTCTTTTATCAGCTAATTACAAACTTTGAGCTAGCAAAATAAATGGAAAAAAGCTAAAATATGATCGAAATATGCCAATAAACCAAACATTATTAAAATCGTTCCACACCTTTGGTCTGTAGGGCACATAGCAGGCTGCTAGCTGGCGTCACTTAAAATATACATTTTTTAAAATGAGGAACCTCATAACTGATAATTCTGCTAAAATCGACGTTTTTACTCATTACATTACTTTCACTAAACTATGTACACGTGAGATTGTAAAAAGAAAAATACAAAATAAATACAAAAATAAATACGCCTATAAAGTTTTAAAACATAAAGACACATTTGTGTGTAAACAAACAAAGAATTCATTAAATTATAAATCAAGATAACGCTGGCAGACACCCCGTTGATAAAACTAGGAGAGAACCCAGCGTGCTTCGTTAATCAAACTAAGGTTATGTTTAATGAATAACATTAAGATCGTGTCAAGATATGTCACACACATCGTGTCCAGGTAGGTTTACAGGTATGAGTGAAAATATAAATATAAACCCCCACGGAATTTAAAAAAAACACACTAGAAATTCTTCATATCCGTTTTGAGAAATGACGTAAACATAACCTCAAAATAAACAAAAATTACATACAATTTGGATGCAATTACAATTTGGATGAGAATTATTACATTGTAATTAACAGTTCTCCAAACATTGTTACTAAATACTGTGGCAACAGCGCCTATTAGTGGGTGTATTTCTGTGTATTTTAAATTACATTTAAAAGAATTTCTCATTCTAATTTAAGTTCTCTTATTTAAGGCTGCCAATTTCTTAAGTGTGTGAATCGCAGGGGGTTATTGTGCTCCTAACCCTCTGGGGCTCACTTTAGTGAGTACGGGCTTGGCAATCTATTTTAGCTGGATTTACCCGTTTTTTCATGTAGTCTTGGTTTGGATTTCATGTTTCCTCAGGTCCTTCTTGGCTAAGTCTTAATCTTCACCGAAACTAACGCTATTACATATTCGAGGGTAAGAGGGGTCTTTTTTTATCCTCTTTCCTTCTCTTTTGGGTCTGCTCAAGAAGAGGACAGCCACTCAAACAGTGGCATCCAGAAGGTTTTCTAACCTAACCTAACTTAACCTAAAATAACCTAACCCTCTGGTGCTCACTTTAGTGAGTAAGGGCTTGGCAATCCTGAGGCAATTAATTTTAACTGGATTTACACATTTGTTCATACAGTCTTGGTTTGGATTTCATGTTTCCTCAGGTCCTGCTTGACAAAGTCTCTTCTCTGAAACTAGCGCTAATAAAATGTTCGAGGGTATGGGGGTCTTTATTTTATCCTCTTCCCTTCTCTTTACGGTCTGCTCAAGAACAGGACCGCCACTCAAACAGTGGCATCCAGAAGGTTTTCTAACCTAACCAAATTCATAGATAATATGAATAAAACGCTGTGCAACATATAACTGTCCCTATATGCTCACAGCCTAAGTGGTGTGGTTTTAGCACAAGCTTGATCTTTTTTTATGATATAGAACAGATTATAAACAATAAAAATAAACTGTCCAAAAATATTGCACAAATTTTCTCACACACAATGCACAATTGAAATACTTAATAATAAAAGAAAACTACTCGTAGAAAATAATGTCACTTCGGTAATCATAAGTTTAAAAAAATGAAAAACAACACGGGATGCCATCTTGGATTTTGTAAAATAGTTTTCTAACATAACCTAACCTAACCAACTTCATGCATAATATGTGAATACAAACTTTATTATTCTGGAGCCCAATATGAACTAATGTCCTTCCAGATAATGTAAAAAATATCTTCACCCTTGTTCCTATGGCGCCACACGAATTCACATGAGTAGGAATTTTACAAATCTCTACCGGTTTCACGTTCTTTATGTTCCTGGTAAAATACTGTCCTTTATACACGCCGACAACGTTTCAGCTGTTTTGTCAGATCAGGTTCTGTCTGTTCTATTTATGTTAATTGAAAATGTGTTCCTAAAAAAAATCGTCAAAATTGGTTTACCTGCTTAGGCTGGCAGAACACGGAGAGAAATTATTCAAAAATCACTCTTTAGTACTCAGGGGATCTTTAAATAAATATGGACACGAGCAACTGAACATCCTTTTCCTTTTGTTTTATCTAATAAACGTATATACTATTATTACGTGAAAAAATAAACAAAACCTTTCATATATTACATAAATACAATTCCAGGGTGTGTGTGTACGAAATTTAGGAAACAAGCATAAATTTTGAACCAGGAAACTCGTACTACACTACTAATCAATTGATAGGACTAATTTGTAACTTTTAGGTTAGACCGTAACTTAACCCTATTTATGAGGATTCCGTGATAGGTAATTTAACCTAGATTATTATTTCAGATAGAGTAAAGGGTTAGGAAATAGTATAGTACTAAAATAACCCCTGAAACAACAAAATAATTCTTTAAATCAAGGTTTAAATAAGTAATCTAGAAATTAAATATAAGTAACTTGGCCTAAAAGTGTAATATCTAGATTAAGGAGATTGGGCAATAGAAAATTCCGAGTGTATTATTTTCATTGCATTAAAGTTTTAAATCTAGGTGACAAAATATGGTAATAATAAAATAACCTAATTTTCAATTTAGCATTTTAGAATTATCACACCCTGAAGAACCATCAATGTGAAAAAATGTCAAAATTTTGCCAAAGGTGAAACACATTTCCAAAAACAGATTTTTCTAAAGATTAGAATTATTTACAAGAATCTAACCTAAAAAATAAAATACACATCCTAATGAAAAACAAAGCAATCCCATCATATTTAAATATTTCACACCAACAAATTCTAAAGAATGGTCAAACTACTTTAGATTTATAAAAATTCAAAACCTAACCTAGAAAATATACAAAAATGTGAAAACTAAATCTACCATACCTTGAAAAGAAAACGTTAACAGCATTCCTTCTGTTACATACATTCCAATAAATACACTTTACACTTCACAATCCAAACCACATAGTTTTTAAACACTTTCACGAAAGTAGTACAGTAATTATATATAATTGAACTCTCATCGATTGAAATCTAGACAGTTGAACTTGATTTGTAACTTGCGGTAGGCCACTGCCTTTGTTATTTTTCGCTCTTCGTTACATTCACGATAGCATCTTTGATATCAGTGCCTGTTTGGACAAGTTCTTATCTACGAAATGACTAAAATGGTTTGGCCTACCTGCTACTATGAAATGGAATTTAAACGTTATTGCTACAATAAATGTCTTGTGTTTTAAGTTAACTTTTCTTTTATTATGTTAGTATTATAATGATTAACTGTATTTGTGGTAGTCCATGCACAAACTTTCTTGTACACATAAATAGAATATAAATTACAAATACTTGGCACGAAGCTGATACGCCGACAAAATGGACGCGAATTTCTGTTGCTTTTGAAGGTCCGTAGGTAAAACCAAAAACGCATTTAATTTCACAATTGTCTGTCCGTCTTTCTGAATGTAAATCGCAACCAGTTTAGACAGAAAAGACGAAAAATCCTATGTCAAATTTTGTATTTATATTTTTTGTATTGTCCCACACATAGGTAAAATGTAGCGGTTACAAAAAAAATCTTTGGAGTGTTACGGGACAAAAACTATGAAGTAGAAAATTTTATTTTTGGAAATATTATGTGTAGGAGATATAAATAAAATTAGATATTATTCTGATTGCAAATATGTATGTATATTTGATGGAAGAAAAATATGTTGTCGCTTAAAATATTTCGACTTTTTAAAAATAACTGTCCCTAGGTCGTGTGATTTTAGTACACGGTTGAGCCTTTTATTGTTTTCTGTAATTTGGCTCTAAAAGTGACATTTTACGAGAAACTAATTTTGAAGGTCACATGATGTCCAGATATTTTGTTAAATCTTGAAAACCCAATGCGATATTTAAAATGTTTTAAGTTTAAAGATTCTCACTTTTATGATTGTAAAACATAATATTTAGATTTCTACTTTTAAAAGTTGAGTTGACCTTTAAATGACCTTGAAAACATAAACTTAATATTACTATTTTCATTACTCTTTCAAAATAAAATTTAACCAAAATATTTCCAGATAACGTTTGTCTTTTTAGAAATATTTACTTGTCTCAGTTTAGATGACTCACCCGTATTATTCTTTTATACTTTCCAAAGTGTTTTAAATATTATTTTTTATACAAATAAGTAATATAGATATATTTATATTTTAAATTATTGTATTATTTGTATTTTTATGTGAGTTATGTTAGAGGTTAGGTGTCAAAAAACTTGCATAGTTCTTCTATTCTCTCTCTCTCTCTCTCTCTCTCTCTCTCTCTCTCTCTCTCTCTCTCTCTCTCTCTCTCTCTCTCTCTCTCTATCTATCTATCTATCTATCTATCTATCTATCTATCTATCTATCTATCTATCTATCTATCTATCTATCTATCTATCTATCTATCTATCTATCTATCTACATAATATCTATCTCATCCTCAAGGAAATCACATATAGTTAGCACAAGAGAGAGAGAGAGAGAGAGAGAGAGAGAGAGAGAGAGAGAGAGAGAGAGAGAGAGAGAGAGAGAGAGAGAGAGAGAGAGAGAGAAAGATGATTAGCGAGAGAAATTCCTTAAAAGGTGTATATTTAGCTGGAATTACTCGGGATTGCCAAGCCTCTACTCACTATATGTTCCAGAAGGTGAGATAGTGAAAGAGAAAGAGAATAGACAAACGATGTCTTTATTTGGGAGAGTGGAGCAAGGTTAGCACTGTCAAGTTCATTTGACAATCAACCCCAACATAATTCAAATGAAAATATAATTTAAAATCATTTCAATAATAAAATACATAAAAGTTTAAAATATTTCAAATAATATTAATAAAATATATTTAAAATAAAGAAATAATGAGAGACAGAGAGAAATAGTCAAATGGAGGATAACTTGAAGGAGCGAAAGGTTAAAAATCGTTCTAAAAAATGAGACTGTAAATTCAATCCGTTCCTCTCAACTGAATATAGTAATTCAAAAGTTCACATAGTATTTTATAGTTATTTAAATATATACATTAAAACTTTGATATCGTTATATAACATAAAACAAAATGGCGGAACACTTACTTGGCAGGAGGAATTCCTTGGGAAAATATAAAACACTGGATTCACTGTACGGACACTTGTTTCTAAGGAACTTTAAAAAATAACAATTTCAAGGCCATGTAACGAAAACAAAATGGTTTGTAATGAATTTAATGAAACACTGTGGAAGAGTAACTGGAAAAGAAAGTACTATACAATGTCTCGACTTCTACCTCCCCCCCATTTCTTCCGAGTGAAAGAGAGAGTCAACATGGATCGAGTTGATATAACTTGCATGACATTTACTTTCATTGAGCAGTCATTGGAAACTAGAATCAATTTGCTTTACGTGTTACAGAGAAAGTACTGTGGTTGAGAGAAAATTACGTTTTAAATGATATACCAGAACGTAAAACTAATACTAACAAAATGTCTAGACCTTCATTTATATTTTAAAAACTATTCGAAACAAAAGATAAAAGATGTTACATTGTTCCTGTTTTATGGAATAACCTTAATATATAAAATTGTAAAGCAAAGTGTAATCTTATCTGTTTTAAGTCCAAAGTTACCATTGACTTTAAAAATTTCTGGTTAGTTTATTCAGGTATGGAAACATCCCATGGGAGAAAGTAACTGATAGTGCTTCCTTAGGGTGTATAGGCTAAAAAAAATCGATTATAATCCCCTTACGAAAGAAGGGAGAAAATAAAAATAATAAAGAATTGAATGCTTTAGTATAGCCTCAATGTCGTAAAAGAACAACAGTTGGTCAAGATACACCTCATAGGAAAGATGAAAGTGAGGAATCTAAACCAACCTAACCTAAAGTTTCCTAACCTAACCTAACCAACTTTATAATTTTATAAATAATATGGAATATACACTTTATTGTTCTGAAGCCCAATATAAATTGATGCCCTTCTAGATGCTGTCAAACAGATCTTCATCCTTGTTCTTACGGCGCCACATGAATTCACATAAGTAGGAATCTAACAAACCTCTACTGTTTCTACATTCTTTCTGTTCCTGTTAAAATACTGTCCTTAATACATCCCAAACATTTCAGCTGTTCTGTCAGGTCAGGTTCTGTCTGTTCTATTTATGTCACTAGAAAATTGTTTACGAGTGGCAGTCCTCTTCTTGTCTCAAAATATTTTTAAACTTGGTTTTTGCTGATTCGCTGTTTCTTTTCTTATTGAGTATAATATTATCTCTTTCCTTTTCTACATGCTTGCATTAAATACAGTCTACCTGAGATTGATAATTACTTTACAATTTGCGAACATTTACCAAACTTTCTTCACCAAAAACTATTTCATTTTCGTGGAAACTGTAAAGAGACCACACAGAGTTTTTATTATCAACCAACCAAGGTTAATTATTCTTATCGAGCTTTAATCCAACGTTTTCACTGATATTTTCGCAAATATAAAATCAGTTCAAGGTCTAACTTAGCGTAAAAACAATGACACTATGCCTCGTTGCCTGAATATACGATTGGCTCCATTCATATATGACTGACTCTAAAATAAAATACAACTGATCGGGTAACCTTGATTTAATTTTTACAAATATCAAAGCTCATTTTTCTCCCTTTTTATCTAAAAACATGGAAATTTATAAAAAATTATCGATGTAATAGCCAATGTATATTTGAATTCTTTAAAATGTAACGAATAAGTCGAAATATATTAAAATTATTCGTCGAAATATAATTAAATATTTTGAAATGTATCGGTGGGTAACAAATAAATCGTAATATAACAAAAACATCGAAATATAACAAATATATTGAAATATATAAAAGTAACAACACAATATTGTATTGCCAACTGCCTTACGTCGGTCAGCAAAATTTCATGAACAGCTTGGAAGATTTGAAGACAAACAAGCAAGATAGTGAATTACAGAATAGAATGTAAAACGTGTAGATACAGCTAGGGTATCTTGGGATTGCCACGCACGCACTCACTATAAGTGAGCCCTTCAGGATTGGAACTAATAGATAAGGGGTTTTAAAGGATGGACTAATTTGACCTGATGAAATTAGAGGGGGAGAGATATATTTGAAACAATAAATAATAATAATAAGTAAATAATAATAATGGAAAGTTATTCTCGTATAGCAACAGCCATTTAGAAACTGTATTATTTTACTATTTTCCTTCCCCTATTCGCAGAATTTACATGCCCCATCATTTTCTATTCTTATCAATCTAAAGTGTTACCTGACTCTACAATGCCCAGATAAAAACCCTGCCAATGTGTACAGTTAATTTAGATCTAGACTGATGCATGCTCACAACATTCTCATGTTATAATTCTCTTACACCTAACCTTACCTTTATGTTCTTTCTCATAAGCGGACTTTTAGGTTTTTTCTAAGACGTTTAAGGACTGTCTTTTCCTCTTTGTCGAGTGCTTCTTCTATCACGAGTACGGTACCTCCTGAATGGCATGATTCACTTTTCTGTACTGTGTTTGTTAGCTCCGCGTTTTGAGGAAATCTAGCTCCCCTTCCAACAGTCATCATGCATGGTCCATTGTATCAGCACGTTAAGCTGTGGTGATATCCCGGATAAACTTATTATATTTCATCCTGTCTCCCTGTGAGAGGTTTCCAAATATTCACAGGCTCCATAATATACCCGGTGCGATTCAATCCATCAGCACGGCTCGTTTTACACTTTTGTATTGGGCTGAAAACAGAAATAAATAGAAGAAAAGAGCTGATAAAAACACAGTAAGGAAGAGTTAAGATGAAAAAGAGCTGACAGAATACATCAATAATGTTTTGAATAGATCGGAATTTTTCCATCTACAAGAAAGATCTCAGAACTACATCAAGAGTAGGGATCTGAGGAGGCTGTTTGTAGTTGATCTCCACTGTGTGATGGGTTCTCCAACTCCTACGTCACAGAGCACTGAATAATAATAGAGTGGGCATACCAATACTAATGGCATTGAGGCAGTTGAAGCCAAAATCGGCCATTTTGGCTGTGGCAAGTTCTCCCTTCGCCGCATCTTCATGCGACTCTAGTTAGAGAAAGCGATTTTCTTAAATCACGATTTCTATTATTTGCGATCACTCAATCGACTTGAAACTTCGCAGGTTGAAACTGCATTTATTCATGATACAGGATGTGTAATCAGATTTATTTATTTATTTTTATATTACTGGTAAAATTAATTTTAATTGCGATTTAATGTAGTAAATAATTGAAATGACATGAAATAAATAGTCTGCTATTACTTTTTTAATTTTTTGGTCAGGTAAGTATCGTCAGTGGGAAAGTTGTAGCCAATGAAATGAACTTAAAACTTCCAATTTAACTTGTTATTCTAGCGGTTATAGTTTTCTCAGAAATTTAGGTTGAACAGGGCGGTTTTACTTAACAGGCAACGCACAGCCGCCGCGCCGGTGTATTATATTATAACCATGATAGCATTCATTTGATTGTTATTAGTTTTTTTTAGGTCTAAAGTGACAAATAGAATTTACCTTTTTTTTTTTTTTAGGTAAATAGAATTAAAGTGACAAGATAAATTGCTGTTTACAGTGTTTTAGAATAATATTCAGTGCATACGCCATCCATCATATTGGCCACCATTCCCAATTTTATCCAAATGATTTCACCAAATCGTGTTCCACTTCGTAACTATGTGAGACTTTATGATGACCCAATCATGTAATTCTATAGTTTATGATTGTTATTCTGTAACAAATACCACCATCCGCCGAGTTTCAGAGCTCTCGCTCCACAAAAATAAGCCCGATATAATGAAAACATATTGCGAGATATTAATGTATATATGGTACAAAACAAGACGGCAGATAGGGGAAATATCACGTGACCAAGATGGTGGATGAGGGGAGCAAGATGGTGGTCAAAATGGCGGGAACAGTTAGCAGGAAGTTGTGAGGTGAAAAGAACCCAAATAAAATCTACTCTTGTATTTTCATATTCGATTGTGTAGATTGGGAATTTCCGAAACACTTGTTTTGTTTAATGACTCTTAAGATATTGCGCCACCAATCAATCCTCATCTCGTAAAATATTTCTTGCTCAACAAAGGTTCTAAATAAAACAACAAATATTTGTATTTAAAGCATCTGCTTTATTAATACCTCTCAACTAAAATATCAGGTGACCTTATCAAACCCTAAGTACATGGAACAACAATTTTAGGATAGGAAGACCAGATTTAAAAGAATTTTAAGATCAGCTTTCCATTCACTGATAACTTTATCATATATTCACTTTTTATATGAAATTAAATATATCTGAAATGTGTGTTTTTAATAATATAAATTATTTTCAAACGCAAAATTGTTTGATTACAAAATCTGTTTAAGGTGAAATTTGTTTTTCTTGTAAGTTGAATAATAGCGACAAAAAACTTGTTAGAATTCAGTAATTTTCCAAAAATGTTCCAGTTATAATTAATGAACAAATATTATGCACAATCGTTCTTACACCAACCTCCTAATTTTGGAAGGACACAGTTATGAGGAAAAAACTAACAATAATTTTTGTTTTTAATTTGACTCAAATTAACACTTTTATAATCCTCAGTGGCTGTTTATTACACAACTAGTTACAACTTTTACAGGTAAATAAGAAATAAATAGCGTTACTATTTATCTGTTATTCATGAGTCAATGAATAACTAAAAGATTGAAATTAGTTGTGTCATAAACAACCATTGTAGATTAAAAGAGTCGGATATCATGTTTTGTAAGTCGCCAAAGTACAAAAATAGAAATCTGGTTCATATCGTGGTCAGATAGGATTTCGTTTGTTTATTTAGGAATTGCCTTTTTGGAAAATTACTTCAAAACAATCGATTTAGAACTTAATATTCCCAATACAGATCAATATTTACGTTGTATTATTGATTTTAATAATTTAAACTAATTTCAAGGAATTCCGACAAAAGGAATTAAACTAAAATAACACCTATTCTACCTTTCTGGATTCGAAGATATGTATGCAGATTTTAAAGTCACCAGAATACAAAATTTTATTAGAAATCTGGGTTTTATATTGGTGGGGTAGTATTTTAATATTTTAAATTATCTTTTATTAAATTACTATAAAAATGCACTATTTAGACTTTTAACATGTCCAATATGGAAACGTATTAGCAGTTTTATTTTATATACTATTAAAATTTGTTATATAAACTTGC
Source organism: Aphrophora alni (assembly GCA_963513935.1). NCBI lineage: Eukaryota > Metazoa > Arthropoda > Insecta > Hemiptera > Aphrophoridae > Aphrophora > Aphrophora alni. The sequence goes on along the minus strand of OY740774.1, from coordinate 18,523,834 downwards.
TGTTGTTGTTAAAATAGTTTAAACAATTCCTGAGAAAAGAATTAAACCAAAAATCATGTAAAAAATATACTAGATTCGAAAACCAATTTTCAGCTTCCTAAACGACCAGACTACAAAATTAGTCATCTGGGTTTCAATTTTGGTCAAGATTTTTTTAAAACTTTATTGTCATAAATAGATTATATTTTTTTAAACAAAGCTATAATCAAACTTTCTCCTTTTAAAAAACTACCACAATTTCAGATATAAACACTTCGTAAAACATTAGCAACACAACACAAAGCAACTCAAAACTGATCTTAAATTCCAATAAACATTTTATTATATTTGGCAACAACATTTACACGGGTAACAAGAATGCACTAATTTTCTAAACTATTGATTATGACTAAACAGTTTCAGAATCTGGAATGAAAAGTTTCAAAAAATATTCTTACACTATCTTACTGACTGGAAGACATTTTTCGGAAGACTCTTATGCCATCTACACTAAATTATATGAACTAAACTAGATATTTTACAGCTAATTACTAAATTACTAATTAAACTTAATTAAATTATTATTTTACACAAACAGATTCAGTATTTGCAATCTTTTATGAGATAAACAGCTTTTAATATTAGAATTTTAAGAATTTATTAGTTATTCTTTAAAAATTTCAATTTCTATAAGAGTTTTCAATAAATTACTCTAACTGTCTGAATGCTAATCTACATTTTATGATTTAATTCTCTAAATAAAATTTTAGTTCTATATGATTTTTATGCTGTGTGCAATTAATTGTTATTCTGAATCAACGTTGATTAACAAACTTTCCCGTTTCATTCTTTGTCCTTTGACCACCACCTATTATTATTAAAGGTGAATTTTCAATCATAACCCAGATTTACCACAACTTTAAAAAAATCTTTTTTGTACGTCAAAGTTGTTAAATAACATCACATAAAACATGAATTCAAAGATGTAAAAGTAATAAATAAGTGTATTTTTCCACTGAATTGATTTAAAACTCATCACTGAAGATGGCAATATTGTCGCCGAAACGCGTTTCAGTTAAAAATTTGTGAGAAATTATGTCTTATTTTAATTTAAAAGGCGTTTGATAATGTAAAACACCATTAGTTGACAATTGAGGATGGCGATTTAGTATTTGAAACTTTTATTGAAGTGAAATTTAAGTTACGGAGTTTTTGCATGTTTTTATTTTATGTGAATTTATTAATGAAATTAGTAACAAACAAATTTAATATTCATATTTTAAAGCAGCTAATCTTTTCATTTGAGTATTAATTATAATCTGCTAAATTATATTACAATACCAAAAGCCTTTTTGTCGTAAAAAGATTGCAAAAAGTGAATCGAAAATTGAAAATAATTTCTAAAATAAACCTATAACAGCTGTTAAATATTTGCATAAAATATAATTCTATTTATAATAGACATCTGAACAATTTTAGAAACTGGAGAGCACAGCATGCGCAGAATTAATTGTGTTGTAAAATTAATTAAGTTTTCCAATTATTCCAATATTACTTTACAAATATTTTTAGTAATGTTATTCAATCTGAAATAAAACTTTTTATAAAAATTATTATAAATATTTTCGTATTTAGGATAAGTGAAAAGAAGAATTCTGTCTATCATGTGTTAAAAGTGTGGAGGCATTTAAAATTGTATATGAATCTCTCTATTAGTTAAACATTTTTTTTCTTATTTTTATAACACTAAAAATGCATATCTTCCATAAGACTGAAAAACAAAAATTTCGATCCTATCAAAATGTATTGTACAAATTTTTATCATATTTTTTATAAAAAATGATTGATCGGTACCAAAAATACCATTGTAAAAGTTATATTTTAAATGTTGAAATGAATTTCAAGCAACATCTGTGGTTAGATACAGTGCAAACGGTGAATTGATTATTTATAAATTTTGTTTTCAATTATATTTTAAAGGTTTTTTTTTTAATTTAAGAAAAATCAAAATTTACGTTTTTTATATAATAACAACTTCCTCCCCTAAATTTTGAGTTTCAGTAGCACATGATTTTGTATATGGGTGTGTAAAAAGTTTTTTCAGTATATTTAACTTATTTTCTATTTATCTCTAAAAAAAATTTATATAAACTTGTTCCCTTTTGTTAACAAAACAAATTAACGAATCAGTGCCAAATTTAGTATGAATATTCTTCAACACCCTACCAAATTTAAATATGTGCAATGTTTGAACTTCAAAATTCCACAACTTCCTCCTTTCCTTACCCCAATTTTTTCCCATTGTCGTACAATTGTATCCACGTCCCGAAGTTGTAATATTTCAAAACAGCTTTTATTTACGTCATGTAGCCCTCAGGGCCTCATTTATAATTAGTACGAGAGCGGCAATACCGAGGGAGTCTTGCTGGATCTAAATTTGTTCATGTAGTATTGGGTTAGATCTCTCTCTTTCTTTCTTCTAACCTAAAATAATCTATCAGGTCTCTAAACCAATCTCTTGTTCTCCAGATGCTATTAGAATATTCAAGAGATAGGGTCTTTAGTTTATTTCCTTTTTTTTTTATAAGACAATGATTACCTTTAAACAAAAAGAATTTCATATCAAGTACTATTTTACCTAAAAGCTAATCCCAAGTCTGTAATTTCATTTTTATCTTTTCCTTCGTGAGACTATGCATTAAAATTCAACACTCAGAAGGAAAAAATTGAAACCCAGGTACCCTTTAAACATAACAACAAACCTAAAATAAACTGCACATTCTGATTGCTCCAGTTTCATTCATTGTTTCTACATATTTTCTACATTAATAAACACCATTCGATGACATTTTAATACTTATCAAATAACAAACAAAACCAAAACACACAATAAAACTAATATAATACTTAGAATGACTTTTTACCTTCACAGTTTTCAATTTCTTAAAAATAAACTCTAGTTTACAAATCCAATATGTATTCTTTGATTTATCTGTCCAACAAATCATTGATTATTGCTTTTGTTCAAAATGTAATTAATCTAATATATTATGTTTATACAATAATTGATCTGTTTGGTTAAGAAGCTTAGGCTTATTTATATATCTTATCATAGACATTTAAAGGCTTGGTTAATATTTGCGTAATTTTTTTAAATCGTATTTTAGTAAATAATTGTTTTGTAAATTACAAAATATTGGTAATCTATTACTGTATGAATTATATATGGACGTGGAGGTTAGGTTAAAGTTTGTACTATGAAACGAAAGGTACCTTGGGGTTGATTCCAGGTAGAGGAGATTTTTTTTTCTGTGCTCAAGTTGTTGTCTCGTTTTAACAACCTTGCCAGATTAATATATGATGATTATGAAAGAAATAAAACTAAACAGTGAACAATATTGAACTAACTTTCTCAAGAAATAATCTATAGACGGAAAAATTCGTCTCCATCCTCACATATATATAAATATATATCAATTGAAAATAGTGTCTCAAATTTCTTCAGACTAATTTATAGGTGTAATAAAAAACAATTTCCAATAGTTTTCGAATTATCCGCCATTTCGTTTTTTTACCAAAATTTAATATCTTTGGAAATAGAAAGGATGTTGAGCTCGAATTTGGCGTACATATTGGTTAAGTAATCTTTTACTGTACAAAAAACCAGATAGTTATTTTGTATATTTTCAATATGGCGGCCATTTATAATTTTGAATGTCAAATATCACTTTAACAGTAAACAGCTGATATAAGTGTACCAGCTGTTTTACTTTGAAAATATTTGATACAAAATAAAAGTATAATGGCAACTCCCCTGAACTTTTTATGTTGTCTTATTTGGGAGTTTAAAAATGTTGATACCAGCAGCCATTTTTCCAAAATGGCAGCAAACTTTATTTTTTTTACAGAAATACCTATTTGTTATGATGGTTTTAAATTTTACAATTAATTTCAAAACGCTTTTATTCTAGTATATTTTTTAATACATCAAACTGTTTAGGATCTACAGAAGATGAAAGTAGTGAAAACAAGATTTTACACAAGAATAAAAAATTCTTACAATTATGAGAACGAATCTAAAACAGTCCTAAAAAAAAGATTTTTCTTTAAGAAATTTTAACGTTGGCCGCCATACTGAAAAAATGGCGGTTGGTATCGAAATTTTAAAACTCCCAAATGAGTAAAAATTAAAATGCAGGGGAGTTGCTATTTAACTTTTTTTATTATATCAAATATTTTTCAAATAAAACAACTGCCACGCTTATATTAATCACCATGTATGTAGTACTTATATGTGACAAAAAAACTTTATTCTTAAATGTTTCCTTATGTATTTTTATAAGTCTTTATCAACTTTTTGCATTTTTTTATAGCGCAATTTTAAAATAAATAAGTATATATTGCTCTCGCTATACATAAAATAGTATTTTATTAAAATATATATATATATATATATATATATATATATATATATATATATATATATAAATAATGACAATCACAGTACATTGTTGTTTTTGTCCATAATTCCTAAACTGTCAGTTTTTTTTTTTTTTAAGTTTTTTTATTACTTGTGAATTGGCACACATGCTTACGTCAATAATCGTCAGATTTCACCAACAAATTTATAACCATTCTTGGAAAAACGTCTTGTTTGGATTCTTTGGTGGTAAATTGAGAAAAATTTTATCAAATTTATCAAAATCGTTATTGCCGAATTAAAAAAAAACTATTTTGCCTTAAGGTAAGGATCTAAATATTTTGAGTTATTCAAAAAATTTAATTAAAATACAATGTTCTGTTAAAAAATATCTACATACTCATCTTCAAAATCGCTACACCAGTATGGACTTTAACTAAGGCACAGCCTACTAAGAAAAGGTAGAAAGACTACTTTTTATTCAGGAAACTACTTTTCTGGACTCAAAGAATTTCAAAACAAGTTCTTAAATACTTAAGATAAATTTTTCGACTTCATAAATACTTTTTTTCTACAAGTAAATATGGTCCAGTTTACATTTTTAAATTTTGTGAGAAGAATCTAAGAGTAGGGGAGGGCGTCCTAATGACTAGATTTTAATCAAAATTACTCTAGGGTTGGGATGAATATAACGGTTTTATGAAAACTTATATTAATTAGCAATTTATGAAAAAAGAAAAAGAAAAAAAAAAGAAAAGAAACTCATAATATTTCTAAAACTCAATCCGATCTTTACACCGTTTTATACAGTCATATCTCATCGTCCAGAGCCCCTCGAAAAATGAAAATTAACTCACAAGTTTAACAGATTTTTAACACAATAATTAACATAATAGATTACCAATGAATTTGTACCGTTTGTAAAACATTCCTGTCTAATTGTAATAAGTATGCAGACAAAAAGCAACTTTTGAAAATGATATAAAAGAACGTTTTTGTACGGTTGTAATTATTATAATTTCTGGCAGCTTCAGTTTCTACTACAATGACATTATTTATTAAAAAATTTTAATAACATTAATTTTTCAATAATTCAATAGAATATCATACATGACTTAGCCAATATAACTTACCATAGTTTAGCATAAAATGAGCACATTTTTGTGTAAACTATTAAATTTGTGTAACTTAAATATTGTAAAGTATCAAAATTATATCAGGATCCTAAAAATTCGTCCGAAAAACTGGAATTAAATAAAGTGGTTTTGACATTGTGTGCAGTTTTGATTTCCCAAAATTGATCTTTTGGGAGCAAATAAAAAATGTTTAAATTACATCATCTCTCCAGCGAAATAATGAACCCTGATCAAATGGAATGTCACAATGTTGCCTCCAACTAAATGGAAATTTAAAATATGTAGGACAAATTTTAAATTTTACTTTAACTTTAAAGGAAGAATTAAATGAAAAACGTATCATTAAAAATATATTCATATACAACTAAGACATGTTAGACTCGTGCATTATAGTTTTAAAAAACGAATTTTTGCAACATGTGGAAACTAATGTTATTCAACAGTTCACTGAAAAATTCCACTAACCGAGAAAATCTATAATTATTTAATAGATTAAAGTTGTTTTACTAAAACTCCTATTAAAGTTTGAGGTGACATTAGACAGAGCTCAATGTGAAGTTGTTTCCATCAAAATTTCAAATAATGCAACATAAGGGAGGGAGAGTAGAAGGGAGAAGGTTTTTACCATTAACCCCATGCTAATTTTTATTGAAGGAATTTATAAACATCTGTAATTAAAAACATCTGACTTTATATTAAGAATATGTTCTTATGAAAAAACAACATACGTTTTAAACTACACCAATCAAATAATATCAGCTGTTATTGGTATAAAAACAATAATTTGTTTTTATTATGTTGTCATAATTTGTTTTTGACAAAATATAGTATTTATCAATTTATTTTGATTGGCTTAAACAATATTTTTAAAGGAGATTTTTCAAGTTTGTTAATAGATTATATATGATTTTTTTTTAATCTGTAGAATTATTTAAGTTTATTGAACTGTTTCTCATTGTACTTTAGTAACAATGCCTCCAAATAGAAGGAACAGAAACTTATACCGAAGGCATTTTTATCACAGTAACAGTTATGAAATTTAAAATATTTGTAAGTAACAAACTATTGCCTGTTTCGAATAATGAATATCCCAGTAACTACTAAAAAGACGATATCTTTTATTTAGTTATTTTTAAATTTTCAACTTAGAATGTTTGTAGCTTATAATATGGTTTACAATAACTATTTCCGACGAGGTGTAACACTATATATTACACTAAAATTCCGTTGAAGCCCCCCCCCCTCCAAATAGTGAATCGCTTACACGACAGAATTTTGCTCTCAATAACGAAAAATTGTTCTCCAATTCAGTAGCTTCCTTTACAATCAAACAATTAAAACAAATAGGTAAACCTAATATTAAATTTCCATCGGAAACCATTTTATTTAGGGCCAAAATTACGACTTCCTGTTTAGGAAATTTTTTACTCATTCGTTTTAAATTTCTTGATGTGAGTTGCGAAATCGATTTTTTGATTTTCACCCAAAGACCCAATTTTTAGGGTAGGTTAAACTGTCTTATAGGCTAACTTTAGTCTTACAAAGCTTGACCCAATTTTGTATATAATATTTTTGACCTTCAGTATTTTGAAAAGAGAAAGCGATACTTTCAGAACAATTGGTCTATTGAACAAAAACGAAATTAATCTGCACTATTTATCGCTCTGTGTGATTTGTCAGTTTTACTTAAAATTTCAATAAATTATTAATTAGTATTAGTACCAATTTTAAATTCTTTAATCTTAAAGAAATACAAAATTTCTTCATTGATTGACTTTTGCTGAAAACCGTGTGAAATTATTATTTTAAACTTTTATGTTATTATCAGGAGGTGTTCATTATTGTCGGCCTTGTTTTTCCCAAGGTATACTAGAAAATATTTGTTTGTGTTTTTTACCTGAATAGTATATTTTAATAAATCAAAAATAATTTCATTTTATCATATTTTTAAGAATCAAATTTTATATCAGTACATATTTTTCTACCCAAATTTGATAGTTATTGGGACAAAATTATGAAAGTTATTTTGTAAGGATCAAGTTTACCGTACATAATCATCGAAATTTTTATAAGTATTTGAAGTCTATTTTAAACCAATTATTATGCATCTCAGTATATCATAATTATTAAAATACTACACTCAAATTTGTATTCACTGTGCATATAAGCACAGTTAAAATTAATTTTTAAAACTGCTTAAATTTCACTAAACTATAGTAGAGAAATCAAAATTATAGTGTTTATAGTTTTCACAAAAATGCTCCATTTTTTAGTTTAATTTTACTTTTTTTTTTCTTGATCTAACATTTCTCAAGGCTTACAGATAAATATTTTACACTTATACATTTTTACAATACTATTTTGGAAGACAATTTTGTACAAGTTAACAGTCAATAATATATTTTAAAAATGTTCAAAACTATAAATATAAGCCAAATATATCAGATGATATAATTCATTAGTGATACAAATTATTTTATTCTAATATAATGGAAAACAGGGCTCGTTTTTATTAATAATAAATTAATTTTTAAAAGAAAATTCAATTTAATTTAAAGCATTTCTCTAAGTAGTGTCAATTGAAATTTATTTTATAGGAAAGACAAATTTGTCATCTGATAAAACGTTTGAAGGAGACGAACAAATAATCTGTAGGTACATTATTCAATTTCAGTTACGTATTTTATAAAATAAATAACTCCAAAGCATTTATTTCTATAATTGTATTTATATGAAATGTAAATTTTATTTTTTATTTAGAATTGCAGTCTAATTTAAGGCACAGAAAATATTTGAAAGATTAAAGTATTGAAGTTTAATCAATCTTTTAATCATAAATAAAAAACTGAGATTAGACCTACAACAATATATTTTCTTGATAAAAAAAAATTAATTTTAAATAAACAAAATTTTTAAATGTCCTTTACAGTAGGGCTACTTGATTTTATATAAATTTCTTTTCTGCAAATTTATGTATATCCAAATGGTCTGGCCTATATAAGCATTGAATTTATCTCTACGTAGAAATCCCATAATATACGATAACGTGAGGCTGTATAAGTGGGTTGAACAGTTGTAGTTTTGTGGGTTCAGGATTAGAATGCGCTAGTGTGGAAGTAGTTGAAGCATGCAAACGGCAAGCTGTCCTTGAAGCTACCTGAAATGGCACCGCTAGAGCTTCTAATTTCTGAGTTTCAACTCGTAAAATGATGATGCGCGATCTATTTAGTAGGATATAAAATCAATGATATAACTTAAAGGACCAGATACAAAAAATACAATGTAAAATAAAATTTTCTTAAAAGTAATTTGTAGTTGGCAGGTTTTAAATTCAAGCAATTGCTAACACGTCAGTATTCATTTTGTCGTTTCTAGTTTTAATCTTATACTGAGTTCATTTAACTTTTAACCAAATAAAATTTAATTACAACATTCACAAGAACTACAAAACATTAAAATATGTTTTTATATTTCAGCAAATCTACATCAATACATATGTTTAAAATTACTTTTTTTTTAATTTGATTCAAAATTATTAAAAATAAGTTGATCTATCAAATACAACCTTAAGATTTTCAGAAAATTAATCCATTTTCCTTAAATTAAAAATATGTAACAAAAATATGAAAAACGAATAGACAAATTTAAACAAAATAAAGAAACAACTTTCAAATAAAATTATGTATATCTAATTCAACGGTGTCTCCAAGTCTAAATGCAGGAACAATATTTTCTTTCCAATTACGCAAAAAGGAAAATAATTTGATAGTGCAAACATTTTAATATCTCGTTTTAAAATAAGATCTTTAACTTTTGAGTGACGTTTAGACCACATTCGAAATGGCTACAACATATACAGGGTGATCCTTTTATGATTGGGCGCTAGTTATCTTTCGTAAACCATTTTAATAGTGGACCTTCCTTAATTTTCTTGAACTTTTGCGAATTTTTAAAAATAGTTGCTATTTTCCATATGGAGGCTACCTTTAAAATTTTTTATGGAATCCCCTTTTTTATTCTTGGATCTTATGTTTTATAAACCTACTCGTTTAGATGTTAAAAGCGTTTCAACTTTCGAAAATTTGATTTGGTACATTTTAAGGGGCGATATTCCAAACTTCCCTGTGTTGCATCAATTTAAAACTCAATTAGTCAAAGTTCAGAAAGGCGAAATACCAAAGCAGGACTAAAATAACTAATTTGTGTAACAGATAAAAGCCTACTTATAACTACAGTGTTACAGTTAGTGTTTATCTTTTTTATAAATTAGTTATTTTAGTCCTGAATTGGTATGTAAACCTCCTATACTATGCCTAATATTAATTTTTTAACTTGGTATAACAATAGGAAGTACATAAAATCGTCACCAAAAATCTACTAAATTTTCAAACTTTTCAAATTTTCGAAAGTTGAAATGACATTAACTCCGAAAAGTTATAAAAAGTACAGAAGAATAAAAAAGTTTTAAAATATGGTATAAAATCCGAAAACACTAAAATGTTATTTCCGTAAAGAATTTTAAAGTATAATGTATATTTTAAGAATCATGTTGCTAGTATCCAAGTTACTATTGTTTTAACTAACAATTAAATTACCTTATATGGTTTCCGCCAGGAGACTTTTTTTTAAACACTAACGCGTTTCAAAGCATCTGCTCCATCTTCACAGTTCTTTTCACTCAGTTGATATCTGAGATCACATTAATATTTTAATGTGTTAACGATCTCAACTGAGTGAAAAGAAGATGGAGCAGATGCTTTGAAACGCGTTACTGAAAAGAAGTCACCTGGCGGAAACCATTTAAGGTAATAATTGAATTGTTAGGTAATGTAAATTTGTTGACGCGTTTCGGAGTTCCTCTATCTTCAATACTTAATTTCGTACTGGATTCATCCCTTAAGGACAGATCTATATATACAACTTTCCCATCCCCCCCCCCACCACCACCAAGTTCCACCTCTTGTGTTTTCTCTTTGGTGGATTTACTAACTTATTCTATTTCTTTATATGTTGCACGGGAGGTGAAGCTTCGTAGTAAGCAAAGCTTGGTGGTGGGGCGTGGAAAAGTTGTATATAGATGTGTCCTTAAGTAATGATTCCAGTACTAAATTAGATGTCTAAGATATAGAGAAACTCCCCAAAGCGTCGACAAATATATATTATAAGAAAATGCTAGGATTGACACAAGAATTTACTGAAATTAATAAAATTATATAGATTCTAGCAGATATATTTATTATAAGAATTTGATTTCTAGATTTTATGAAAAAGTAACGAAGATCCCCCATTTAAAGTCTTTCATAGGATCAATAGTGTCCAAGATAAAATGATTATATTTAATATATCCTTTTTGAGTTACCTAGTACAATACAGTACATATTTACAAATCTTGATAAATTTTGTAATTATTATTGTTTTTTTATAGCTCTGAGTCCAAAGTATGAAACCGATTTTTGACATACCAACACTCATAAGTCATGTAACCTACATTATTTTTAAACCTACAAATAATTTTGTCAATTATCAATAATTTCCTATCAACTCTTTATATTCTCCACTTAGTAATGTTACACTATATCTTTTCTTTTAATAAAATATTTAGAAAAGAATAGAAATCATTTCCAATTCATAACTTTGTCATAATTTAATTACAAGCCCTGTCTTCCATTTACACATTCTAACCTATATTTAACTAATCTAAAATAATATATATCACATTTTTTTCAAAAACAAAAAATCACGGAAGACTTAGACATAATAAAACACAATAAATGGAAGACGTAACCTTGTGTTTTTGCCTCTTATAATACAATTCTAAACAATTTATAACAACAATAGTACACTGGAAGACTTATTTTGAACTATATTAAATAGGGTACATTTAACAAATTGTTCATTTTTTTTAAAACGGAAGCCCAATTTGAAAGGCTTTAATCATCGCACTCCCTGAATCATACATACCAATTATACCAAAAAGAAAACCCAAAAATATAACAAAACAATCGTACGCAACTGTTCCCCAATCTAATGTGTGACCTTTTAATTTTAAATGGAAATAACAAGGCCAGATAAAAGATAACATGGTACCGGTGAAACTACCAATAAATCCCATTAAAATTGCAAAATGTGGAATTGAAATCGCCATCATTACTGTTAGAAAAATAATAACGACTCGAAAACCGAGTCCCCAAACTTTCAACTCCCCATCTAAAGCCCATAATGATGGGAACATCGTGTCCGGTTTACCTTTAAAAAATGATTTCTCCAATAGATCACACGCTGCGTAAAAAGGTAAAGGATATGACAGCAATGCTTTAATTACTAAAAATATATTGACAAGACCTTTGAAAAAAGGTGAATGTAAGTTGTTTGTGATGACTTGTTGTGTGTCGTTTTGAAAAGTCAAAAAGCAGACGTAACCGAACAAGGATTTGAATATCGCAGCAGCGATGTGACTCCAGTTCAACATCCAATCGAATTTGGAACGATCTATTAAATTGCCTTCCAATGTAGGCAAGAAAATTTGAGATGTATATGAAAATACAATAACGCCGAGTAGTATTGGAAAGTTTTGTACATCTATCTCCCATTTCACCTTACTCCATCCCCAGTCTGGCATCTCTAACAGACAATACCCAAGGATGATCGCGTTGATGACTAAATGAGACATCGTACACCAGAAACTTAACAAAGATACGTGATGTAACGACTTGAGGAAGCCTAATGGTATTAAAAATATGCCTATTACCATCATCCAACTTCTTGCGTCGATGACGCCTTCAGGAAATGTTCCGATGAGGAGATCACCGCAGACTACGACGTACAATATACAAGTCATGAGAAGTTCGATGAGTTGGGCGCAGTTGACAGCTCTGCCGCCCCATGTAGGACCAAAACACTCTCTTGCTATTGCTACGTAAGAATCTCGCACTCTGACTCGTTCACCTGTTACCGAATCTTCTTCGTATAAACATTCTACGAGGATTTTACCTGTGTAGCAGCAGATGTAGGCGATACCCAACATGGCGAAGATTGCCCAGTAGCCGCCTCGGAGGACTGCGAATGGAAGAGACACGATGAACATCCCCTAAACAGAAACACAATTGGTGAGAATTGTTTAGAATACATTCATTAAAACTAGCTACATATTTCTGAAAGACATATAATTCTTTTAATATATTCTGTATAATATTCCAACACCTGAGATAAGACAGCAAATCTCCTCGAATGTTGTAGGAAACATTATTATACTGGAAAACAACAATAAAAAGGGATTTAATTTTACAATGGAAACATCTTAAATTTTAACATTTGGTTCAAAAGATAAATCAAATAAGATTCAGGGATCCTCTCTGTCTACACACTCTTGCCTACATGTAGGCTAACAGTTTAAACTAAAGGTTCAATGTTACGTCATCATATTTTCTTGCAATAATTAAACATAACAGCTGGTTTTGTTAATTAATTTACTAATTCTTAATTATTCTGACAGTATTTTCAACTTACAGTTAAGTTCAAGGCTTCTGTAATGGGTAGAATTTAGGAACGAAAATGGATACTGGAAGTGTGAGAACGCTGAAATTCTTCCTAGTAACTGTGAACAATCTTTGAAACTCTACCACCGTCCAGATTTGCAATTTACAAACTGCGAAATAAACATGAAATAAGGCGGTTTGTTTTTAATTAAAATAAATACTGTAGACCGGTTACTGTTACAACTGAGAATAACACCCTGTTGATTACTATAATTTTTGAACACAAAGAGCTTCGATTGAACTTGAAATATCTAAAAAATCTTTACAGGGGTTTAATCTCTCTCTCTCTCTCTCTCTCTCTCTCTCTCTCTCTCTCTCTCTCTCTCTCTCTCTCTCTCTCTCTCTCTCTCTCTCTCTCTCTCTCTCTCTCTCTCTCTCTCTCTCTCTCTCTCTCTCTCTCTCTCTCTCTCTCTCTCTCTCTCTCTCTCTCTCTCTCTCTCTCTCTCTCTCTCTCTCTCTCTCTCTCTCTCTCTCTCTCTCTCTCTCTCTGTTTTTAAGTTGTATCACCTGACACTTGTTTATAGTTGGTTGGAGGATGACCCAGACCGGAATCTGCAGTTTTGTGAAATTACGTAAAATGAACAGAAGGACAGAAGAAGTGTTGAAAGGTTAGGTTAGGTTTGGTTTGGTTTGATATCTGCAATTGAACTCGTCGTCTCAAATTTCCTCATTATCCTACAACTGTTGATTCATTAATTGCATTATGACGACCTAGAGCACAGTTTCTACGTAACGTTCACCATATTTGTAATGTGTTTTCACAATTAATATTCGTGGTCCCATTGTAAAATGTTCCATAATAACTAACCTCAAAAAAAACACTGGTTAAATAGCTTGCAATTTAAACCAGGCGTTCCCTATATTGGATTGTACGATCAGGCACTAAACTAATTCCATCAACTTGTTTGCACTATTTATTAAAATACTGATCAATATAAAACCCCCACCAACAGTTTATAAAGTTAAAGTAATCACTTTTATACACGCTATTAATTCCAATAAATTTCCCAATTACCCGAACAAGACGGGATTAATTTAGGATGTGGCACTAATTGCGTAATCATGATTGATAGGTTAATTATTGGCGGAGCATTAATTTCACGGATGTTACAGCGACATTGACATCTGAAGCCTCAAATACACTGTTATTTTATTTCAAGGCATAGAGATGAAATGAAATGTCGCTTGTTTTTATGTATTACTAGCAGAGTAGGCTACCCGTCCTTCGTACGGGGTTGACGTATATTTGTATTGAGTGTTATGTGAGTTTTCAAGGCCAGTGGGGCGGTTCCCTGATGGAATTTCTAAATAGAAACAGGCCTATGTGTTAACCAGGGACCCTAAGAATGTCCATGTGCAATTTCATCTCAATGGGTCCAGTAGTTTTTACGTGATTGAGTAACACACACATACAGACAGACACCATTAGATTTTTATATAATAGTATAGATTTTACTATAGCATATAGAGGAAATAATATGATGAATAAAAAACATGATGCCAAATTTAAACTGAAATTTTCGTTTTAAGGTATCCTGTTAGCAATAAAAGTATATTTTGAAATATCTGCTTGTAGTTAGCCCAAATTGGTGTACTAATTTTGATCAAATTTGATATGCAGACATATTTTTATCTCTATAGACATATTTTGTTCATGTTTTAATAACTCAAAATTTGGGAGCTGATGTAAGTAAAAAGATTTGGATGCTAAGGGGACTAATTACGGGTTTAATATAATTTGGAAGCGTCTTACGCTAAATTTTTAATTTGTTACGTCACCCAGAAGTTAAATTGATAGCCTAAACGGCCGCTCTCCACTACTGTCCCGACGCCTGCCGTGATAACAGCCAACATATAATACCAAAAACCTTAACACATTTTAGTTAACAATTTACCAGCAAATAACGATCGTGGAAGGAAGCCATTCCTAATCTTCTTAACGTAACAATTCATTATTTCGGCAAATTATTTCGCATCCCAATATCCGGAGAAATAGAGACACCAAGAAAAAACTTACCACCACAAAAAAGAACTGGTCTCACTTGTCGCTCATCACAAACTATTGCTTACTGCGCCGGGCGTTAGCGCAGTTCCAAATTTTCAGACCTTAGCTACAAGTACAGACATAGGACAAGGTATGCAACCAGCAACGCAACAATGTAGCATAGGAAAACTATACAACAGGGGTGCGAAATGTTTAATTCGACATATAAGAAAAAGAGGAAATAATGATTTTCTAAATAAATGCAAATGATTTTAAATCAAGTTTCTCTGCAATGTAGCCCTTAAGCGTTCTAATAAAGGGTATTGATTGCCATCTCTTCAAATAGCCGATTTGGGATTTATCTTATAATAATCTTTCCTTTTTTTTTTAATAGTCCAAGGCACTCTTATAAAAGACGTAGCCTACCGTCAAAAAATAGGCTCTATTGACTTTCTTTTCAATTTTGGAAAATTTTTAAGATATTTTAAACCAGTAAATATCAGTTCAGGTATAATGGGGAAAACATTAAAAGCACCTTCTTAAGTTACTAAAAACTGGATTTACACTATGGAAAATTTAAGACTCTAAGACCATTATATTTCCAGATAGCCATGCTGCTCAAATTAGCTACTTTGGTAGGACGTAAGATAAAACAAAATAACCAAACTGCAATTTTAAACAGCAATATATTGAAATGTTCCTATCAATATTGTATGTAGCAATTACATTCACAACCAAGTCGAGGACCATTATAGTACCTACCCAGCCCTATCATGCAATGAAATACTAGATACTCTGAATGTAACGCCCAGAATTTGGTTACTTCAACATTGTAGGATATGTTAAATTGTATTGTTACATCAAGCGGTCTTATCCAGTAGGATAAAATTGTTTCAAACATTGATTAATTGTATATGTTACATTACTTTCTCGAAGGCAGTAACGCTAAAACGGGCATCGTAGATGTCTATATATTAAACCATCTCCACTCGCTTCGCTCGTGCCAGTCTTTCTGCCCTACGGCCTTGAAGCTGTGCATATGTGAAGGACTCTCTACTCGCTTCGCTCGTGCCAGTCTTTCTGCCCTACGGCCTTGAAGCTGTGCATATGTGAAGGACTCTCTACTCGCTTCGCTCGTGTCAGTCTTTCTGCCCTACGGCCTTGAAACTGTGCATATGTGAAGGACTCTACTCGCTACGCTCGTGTCAGTCTTTCTGCCCTAAGGCTTTGAAGCTGTGCTTATGTGAAGGACTCTCTACTGGCTTCGCTCGTGTCAGTCTTTCTGCCCTACGGCTTTGAAGCTGTGCTTATGTGAAGGACTCTCTACTGGCTTCGCTCGTGTCAGTCTTCCTGCCTTACGGCCTTGAAGGTGTACATATGTGAAGGACTCTCTACTCGCTACGCTCGTGTCAGTCTTTCTGCCCTACGGCTTTGAAGCTGTGCTTATGTGAAGGACTCTCTACTGGCTTCGCTCGTGTCAGTCTTTCTGCCCTACGGCTTTGAAGCTGTGCTTATGTGAAGGACTCTCTACTGGCTTCGCTCGTGTCAGTCTTTCTGCCCTACGGCCTTGAAGCTGTGCATATGTGAAGGACTCTCTACTCGCTTCGCTCGTGTCAGTCTTCCTGCCATACGGCCTTGAAGGTGTACATATGTGAAGGACTCTCTACTCGCTTCGCTCGTGTCAGTCTTTCTGCCCTACGGCTTTGAAGCTGTGCTTATGTGAAGGACTCTCTACTGGCTTCGCTCGTGTCAGTCTTTCTGCCCTAAGGCTTTGAAGCTGTGCTTATGTGAAGGACTCTCTACTGGCTTCGCTCGTGTCAGTCTTTCTGCCCTACGGCTTTGAAGCTGTGCTTATGTGAAGGACTCTCTACTGGCTTCGCTCGTGTCAGTCTTTCTGCCCTAAGGCTTTGAAGCTGTGCTTATGTGAAGGACTCTCTACTCGCTTCGCTCGTGTCAGTCTTTCTGCCCTACGGCCTTGAAACTGTGCATATGTGAAGGACTCTCTACTCGCTACGCTCGTGTCAGTCTTCCTGCCCTACGGCCTTGAAACTGTGCATATGTGAAGGACTCTCTACTCGCTACGCTCGTGTCGGCGTCTCGGCTTTGCTGGATCTAGTAACTATACACTAACACATTGTCTTGAGAAGTCACGAGTATCTTTTTTCTTCGTAGAGAGGTGAAGTTGGTATCATTACATTCAAAATTGAAATCTAAACATTTGTAATGTTGAAAAATCCAATAGATTAGAGTTTTTTTCATTTAAATACCCGCCATTTTGACGTTATCTATTTTTTAAAATTTCAACGGCGTTGTATATGAACACACTATAGTCCACTTTTTTTCAAAATCCTTAAATTTTGTGACCACTTTATTACGAACGGACGGCACGGCGAAATTCACTTTTACGGTTTCCTGAGGCTATGTAACTTGAAGATCAGTTGAAAAACGAAGCTTAAATTTGTTTGGAATTACCAAATTTATCCTGTACTTTAAATACTGGGCAAGAAAAAGACAAATGAAGCTTAAATGGTAAAATTAAACTTCATATGCTAATGGTATTATTCTGATTATTTTATATTTTTGAGGAAGTGAGTTTTGTTTTTTAGTAGAAAACATTGGATGTATAGTTTTTAGACAGCATAAAGTGAGCTTTTTTGAGACGTTAAAGGACATAAAAATAAAACGTTATGCAGGAAAAAAAATGTTGAAATTTCGATTTACCTCGTCATTTTTAAACCTATTGACAGATTTTTCTGGTTATACAACAAGTCTAGTAATTCGTAGACCCGTTCCTAAATACCAAATGTGTAACTGCTGTAGAACTAATAATGTCACATCTGAGCATTTAATATGAGCACGTAATTGTGTTATTTTATTACTCCTATGGATGGTATCAGTGCACATTTCATAATCTCAAATGTCAGCGGTACCATGAAGAATATTGTAATGAATTATTTATTTTAAAATTCGTAAAACAGAAAGAGTTGAAATTCCTTTATTTGGGGGGGGGGGAGAAAGAGATGAAAACACAGACTGTGGAAACTTTATAATTGGGAAATTGTGTTGTGCCATTAGTTTATACAGGAATGTCGGAATGTGTTTTTGTCAATGGGGAAATGGGGGGGGGCTCCAATATCGTAAAAACTTTATTGGTAACTGTCCTCGGGGTGGTCTAATGCAGGAGAAGGATAGACGAATCGCTATCATAATTTAAACTTTAAGTTTCTAAATCTTCTGTTTAATTAAAAAAATAAAGTTTTTTCTTGTTGTTTAATTAAAAAGGAAAGACTTCTCGGTCATCATTGCCTTAGTTGTTTAAAAAGTTTTAAAAAAATAATGAAAAATAAAGACCTCTAGTAATAACAACTTTAATTCAGAACTATTCATGCTTATCCATTCATTCCGACACGCTCATACAGAATTGTTGTTAAAATAAAGACCTCTAGTAATAACAACTTTAATTCTGAACTAGTCATGCTTATCCATTCATTCAGACACACTCATACAGAATTATTGTTAAAATAAAGACCTCTAGTAATAACAACTTTAATTCTGAACTATTCATACTTATCCATTGATTCAGACACACTCATACAGAATTATTGTTAAAATAAAGACCTCTAGTAATAACAACTTTAATTCTGAACTATTCATGCTTATCCATTCATTCAGACACACTCATACAGAATTATTGTTAAAATAAAGACCTCTAGTAATAACAACTTTAATTCTGAACTATTCATGCTTATCCATTGATTCAGACACACTCATACAGAATTATTGATAAAATAAAGACCTCTAGTAATAACAACTTTAATTTTGAATAAAGTCCTCTAGTAATAACAACTTTAATTCTGAACTATTCATGCTTATCCATTCATTCAGACTCACTCATACAGAATTATTGTTAAAATAAAGACCTCTAGTAATAACAACTTTAATTCTGAACTATTCATGCTTATCCATTCATTCAGACACACTCATACGGAATTATTGTTAAAATAAAGACCTCTAGTAATAACAACTATAATTCTGAATAAAGTCCTGTAGTAATTACAACTTTAATTCTGAACTATTCATGCTTGTCCATTCATTCAGACTCACTCATACAGAATTATTGTTAAAATAAAGACCTCTAGTAATAACAACTTTAATTTTGAATAAAGTCCTCTAGTAATAACAACTTTAATTCTGAACTATTCATGCTTATCCATTCATTCAGACTCACTCATACAGAATTATTGTTAAAATAAAGACCTCTAGTAATAACAACTTTAATTCTGAATAAAGTCTTCTAGTAATTACAACTTTAATTCTGAACTATTCTCCCTTATCCGTTCAGTCAGACACACTCATACAGAATTATTGTTAAAATAAAGACCTCTAGTAATAACAAATTTAATTCAGAATTATTCATTCTTATCCATTCATTCAGACAAGCTCATACAGTAATAACAACTTTAATTCAGAATTATTCTCGCTTATCCGTTCAGTCAGACACACTCGTACAGAATTGTTGTTAAAATAAAGACCTCTAGTAATAACAACTTTAATTCAGAACTATTCATGCTTATCCATTTATTCTAGACACACTCATACAGAATTATTGTTAAAATAAAGACCTCTAGTAATAACAAATTTAATTCAGAATTATTCATTCTTATCCATTCATTCAGACAAGCTCATACAGTAATAACAACTTTAATTCAGAATTATTCTCGCTTATCCGTTCAGTCAGACACACTCATACAGAATTGTTGTTAAAATAAAGACCTCTAGTAATAACAACTTTAATTCTGAACTATTCATGCTTATCCATTGATTCAGACACACTCATACAGAATTATTGTTAAAATAAAGACCTCTAGTAATAACAACTTTAATTTTGAATAAAGTCCTCTAGTAATAACAACTTTAATTCTGAACTATTCTCCCTTATCTGTTCAGTCAGACACACTCATACAGAATTATTGTTAAAATAAAGACCTCTAGTAATAACAACTTTAATTCAGAACTATTCATGCTTATCCATTCATTCAGACAAGCTCATACAGTAATAACAACTTTAATTCAGAATTATTCTCGCTTATCCGTTCAGTCAGACACACTCATACAGAATTATTGTTAAAATAAAGACCTCTAGTAATAACAACATTAATTCAGAACTATTCTCGCTTATCCATTCATTCAGACACACTCATACAAAATTGTTGTTAAAATAAAGACCTCTAGTAATAACAACTTTAATTCAGAACTATTCATGCTTATCCATTCATTCAGACAAGCTCATACAGTAATAACAACTTTAATTCAGAATTATTCTCGCTTATCCGTTCAGTCAGACACACTCATACAGAATTATTGTTAAAATAAAGACCTCTAGTAATAACAACATTAATTCAGAACTATTCATGCTTATCCATTCATTCAGACACGATCATACAGAATTATTGTTAAAATAAAGACCTCTAGTAATAACAAATTTAATTCAGAACTATTCTCGCTTATCCATTCATTCAGACACGCTCATACAAAATTGTTGTTAAAATAAAGACCTCTAGTAATAACAAATTTAATTCAGAACTATTTATGCTTATCTATACATTCAGACACACTCATACAGAATTGTTGTTAAAATAAAGACCTCTAGTAATAACAAATTTAATTCAGAACTATTCTCGCTTATCCATTCATTCAGACACGCTCATACAAAATTGTTGTTAAAATAAAGACCTCTAGTAATAACAAATTTAATTCAGAACTATTTATGCTTATCCATTCATTCAGACACACTCATACAGAATTGTTGTTAAAATAAAGACCTCTAGTAATAACAAATTTAATTCAGAACTATTCATGCTTATCCATTCATTCAGACACGATCATACAGAATTATTGTTAAAATAAAGACCTCTAGTAATAACAAATTTAATTCAGAACTATTCATGCTTATCCATTCATTCAGACACACTCATACAAAATTGTTGTTAAAATAAAGACCTCTAGTAATAACAAATTTAATTCAGAACTATTCATGCTTATCCATTCATTCAGACACGATCATACAGAATTATTGTTAAAATAAAGACCTCTAGTAATAACAAATTTAATTCAGAACTATTCATGCTTATCCATTCATTCAGACACGATCATACAGAATTATTGTTAAAATAAAGACCTCTAGTAATAACAACATTAATTCAGAACTATTCTCGCTTATCCATTCATTCAGACACGCTCATACAAAATTGTTGTTAAAATAAAGACCTCTAGTAATAACAAATTTAATTCAGAACTATTCATGCTTATCCATTCATTCAGACACGATCATACAGAATTATTGTTAAAATAAAGACCTCTAGTAATAACAACATTAATTCAGAACTATTCTCGCTTATCCATTCATTCATACACGCTCATACAAAATTGTTGTTAAAATAAAGACCTCTAGTAATAACAAATTTAATTCAGAACTATTCTCGCTTATCCATTCATTCAGACACGATCATACAGAATTGTTGTTAAAATAAAGACCTCTAGTAATAACAACTTTAATTCAGAACTATTCATGCTTATCCATTCATTCAGACACACTCATACAGAACTGTTGTTTAAATAGTCACCACTCGTCTTAGAATACTTATTTCATTGGATGATTTAAAAAATATATAATGCCATTGGGAAAAGAGAAAATAACCCTTAAGTTTAAATATTAAATATTTGTTTCATGTATGTAGGTAATAAGCTATAATATTTGGATAATTTGGATAATTCAAGAAAATAGAGTATAAAAATCAGTTACTTTCCAGTAACCCATTACTGACAAAACAGTAGATTCCTGTAACCTGTTAATTTAATAACGCGTTACTGGATAGATCGTAGGATTGTAAACCTAACCTAACCTAACGTATTATTCTCTCACATTTACGAAGCATGGAGAACATTATGCGATGTGTCATAAATCGATGTTGAGTTTTTTAGCCAAAAAGTGCTATTTTGAAAAGTTGTCTGTCCTTCGTCTTTTGTCTGTCCAGTGTTCTACAGCCCAGACTTGAGGACCGGTTTTAATCACATTTGGTAGCCTATATGGGCATATTTTGTCCTTATCTGGATTTTTTTTTTATGCTGCATAAGAACATAATATTACAAATTTCTCAAAATCAGCTCTAACGATTTCAATCAAATTTTAGTGAAACGTGAACAGTTATAACCAAAACACAAGTTCAGAATACAAGACAAAAAAATATAGTTTCAGGACTAATTGATAAAAAAAAGAAAAACGAAAGTTCATTAAATAAGCCGCCATTAAACGTTCATTTTTTAATTAAAACCTCTTACGACCATAACTTATTTATAGCACAAGCCCTTTTTTTTCACAGGTAATGCATTTTTTGTAATCGGCTTCCTAAAATGTGCTACAGTTTTGGAGATAATGAAAATGTGAAAATATAAAATTACACTAAAATTATTAGACGAATTTTGTTTATGTAATCGGATTCTTAATCTTCGAAAAAATGAAAATGGTTGTATAATTTCCGTTTCACAAATATGTTTTGTGCCGATTTTTTTCACTTCAAATTGTTTTAGAAGCTTAGTTTTGGTTGTAGGGTTAAAAATTCTATAATTTCATCAATTTCTAAATAACATTTTTGATAACGATTCGTTACGGTTCGTGTTAATTTCGTTTTGGAAGGTGAATGACAAAGTTTGTGCAATGATTGTGTACTAATTGTATCTAAAAAAATTACCGCATTATCGTTGAAATCCTTTTCATAATTGAACTTTATTTTATTTGAATTTAAGTTCTTTTTATATTCTAAAAATATACTTAATTTTAGTATATAATTATACATTATAATAATTATATTTTATAAAAGCAATTATATAAGTCGACCGTAAGTTTAAATGATTACTACAAGTTGTAAGAACATTATTGTACCCAAAATAAACTAATTACAGTATTATGGTGGCGATACCTGGTGACATTATCCGAAACTAAGTGATTGTATTTACAGTCGCAACGCCTTCATTTCTTAATATAGGCTATGTAACACATTTCTTGAGAAAATGATTATTGTGGCCAAGGAAATACTCTTTTTTTAAAACAAATTGTTATTTTATCCTCCATGAAATTTTCAATCAGAAGTTGACAGGTAAATGTGAAAATAACTCTGTGTAAAATCTGTTAATAGTCTCAAAATCTAGCCAATTTATTTAGATAATATTTTGACTGACGGGGTCGCACATCGTAATTATCTTTTACATTTTGTTATTACTGTGTGTAGTCAAATCTTTACGGTTTTCAAAAATTTGTTCAAAATCGATTGGGCAGGTCTACGATAGATTATTTTAATTTTTGTATCCATAACTCTGGAATTAGCATATATTTTATTTTAGTTCTTAAAATTGAAATTTGAGTAAAATTTTAGGCATATAGGATAATTTAAAAAAATGTAAATAACCCTAAATAGCAAATAACCCCAAAAGTGATTTTAAATAATGATAATAATTATGGAGATATTACAAAATTAAGCCGATTTTTTTAGTAGTTGTTTAAAAGTGAAAAACTTCTCTGTCATCATCACCTTATTGAAAAAAAAAAAAAAAGGAAGAGAAGAATATAAAATAGTAACCTTTAACACACAAAAATTAAAAATGCCAAAAAATTTTAAAAAAAATTAAAAATTAAATGGTGTAAGGTCACTAGAGATTATACCGCGCCTAGACTTACTAAAAGTGTACCCCTAATATAAAGTAACAAAAATATAAGCATACCACATTTGTTTATCGTGTCTTATAATGTACAAACAGATAACATACACTTTTAATACATTTTAATAATATTCTCAAGGCACACCATCAGGGGCTCAATTTAGTGAGTACGGGCGATACCGAGTGTATCATGTAGTGTTTTGTTATATCACTCGCTTTCATATTTCCTATCAGGTCTCTCTTGACCAACTCTTGTTCTTTTCCGACCCTGACGCTAATAAAGGGTTAGGGGTTTCATTTGATGTTTCTTTTTTATAAGGCGATTATGACCGTGAGGTTATTTGCTTTTACACAACAAGGGAATAAAAATCCTGAAATTTGTTTATTTTTGCACAGCTCAAAATATTGTTAACACCGAAATACAATATTTTGTATTTTTTTAACTGGGTCTAACCATTTTAATTAAATTTGTCTACACTAAACCCAAAAATAATGGCAGTCATCCACAAAATTGTCTTTCGAAAATTTTCTGTAGAAAACGGAAAATTATACAATGAACGTTGTCCCCAAAGATCTAATTTCTCAAAATGAACAAATGCGTAAAATTTTGTTAAAATGTGAAAATATAAAAACCTACAATGTACAGTATGTGCAAAACCTCAAGTAGTTTTTTTCCTTGTTCTTCAAACGCAATAAAAACCTGTCAGCCTTATAAAAAAGCAAGAAATTCGCGTAAAAAAAAAAACTCCTTGCCTTTGAATACTCTATTAGCATCCTGTCGGAAAGAACAACAGTTGGTCAAGAGAAAGCAAATAGAAAAATGAAACCAAGAGATTAAACCAAGACTACTTTTAAAAACTGTACATCCAGCTAGGTTCACCCGGGATTGCCGAGCCTGTACTTCCTGAGGGAACCTCAAGTAAAAGAATTTTATGTTCTTAATTAAATTTTAAAATAAAACCCCGTCATCTGTTCAACTTAGATTTTTAATCTACTAATGGTTTCGCACTTTGGCCTGCTGTATAAACGTTCACAATTCACCAAAATTATATCGGTATCGTTATAGATTATTTAATAGATTCGACCTTTAAAGACGCCTAGGGCTTATATTAATTTTTGACCAAAATTTTAAACTTTCATTCTTGGGTAGTGAATACTATTCTTTGTTATTTAGTTAAAAAGCTTAATAATACTTTTCCTTATTGAAAAAAACGGTTGTTGTCAGCCATTTTCAACGGTTTACTGTTAATATGTTAGGTTTTTAAATTTGGAGACTTAAAAGGTAAAAATCTAATTAGGCTATAACTAACCTGAAAACTTTTATTAGAAAAAAGTTTGTAAATACAGCCCTAGGTTTCTATAATATTTTATTATAATCTATACAGTGTTCATAAGGTATGGAATATCTTTAAATCATAGGAACACAAAAAGTTCATTTTTGGTATATATTTATAAGAGACAACATGTACTTCCTGTTTAAATTTTGGCGGCCATCTTGGATTCGCCATTTTGAAATTATGTTTATTTTTTAATAGGAATAGGGTCGTTGGACAAATGCTATAACATTGTTTTTTTTATTCTGAATTTTTAATGGTTGAATAAGTTTTTTTTATATCTCGTATCATTGAAAAGTTACCTAACACAAGTACAGATAATTTAAAGGTGGACAAATAATTTGGATACTTACCTTTAAACAAGTAGGCTACATTATGTAGTTTTGACCTTGTGACTTTCAAATAAACGATTATAAATGTATTATTTTAACCAACCAGAAATCCTATGAACTACAAAATAGGCTACGAACATAAATTAACTGATCAGACAATTTCTAAAGTATTTGGTGGATTTTATAACCGTTTAGGACTGTCTCAAATAGCTCTGGGGCACCATTTTGACCATATTTAAAAACTATAGTTCAAAACTACAGCATGTAAGTGGTAAGTACCCAATTTGTCCAGTTGTAAATTATAGTTTTATTGTTCTATAGGTGTATTAATTGATATCTGTTTAAGGAAATGATTTAAACTTTAAACTTAATTTCAACATGGCGGATCTGAGATGGGCGCCAAAATTAAAACTATCAAAACTGGAAGTAAATGTAGTCATAAATAAAAACAAACTACTTATGTTCAGGCGATTTAAAGATTTTTTTAAATTTATTACATACTTTACGAATACAATGTATAAAATCTTTCTTTAAACAGACTATATCCATAATATCTCACAAGAAAATAAGTTAACTTTATTTTTTTACAATAAAAAAAAAAATCTACCTAACCAAGATTCGAAGCTAGGTTAACTAGACCACCAGTGATACTGCTACGATATGCCATCTCTCGATCGTGGGAATTGAAATTTGTGACGTTACAAAATGTAATCACATAAGATGTAAGTACTTAGGCCTACTGGTAAAATACAATAGTGTAAGTTAACTCCATTTCACCCACCTGTATAGCATTGGTAACATTCCAAGCAGCCTGCCATTCGTTGATTTTATGTCTGCTCTTGCCCTCCCCGCCTCCGAATTCATCGAAACTTCCTCCACTTGCCATACTCAACGTCGCTCCTCGAGATTGCTGGTAACTCTGTCTCGGCGTGAACCCATCCTCTTTAACGGCGTACCCATCTTCTTGTCCCGTGAAACCATCTTCAGCAACACGATTTGTGTAACCAGCTGTTTCTGTCCCGTATGTCCCCCCTGGCATGGACGCCATTTCTGTTTGATTTCGTCGTATCAATTTGCTTTTCTCGGGGATCGTACTTTTGACGGTCTCCCATGCTACGTTCACTACAGCACGCCACGGTGGGATGTAAAAACGACCAAACTGAGCCATATTCATCAAATAAAATAGGCCTAGTTTTATTTAATTACTTAAAATAACACAAATTAAAGTCTTATTTTGTTTATTCATTTCTATTTATATATTACTTTGATATGTTTAAAAATTTTCAGTTTTTTCTCATTCTAGACTTCTACCTACTGAATTAGAATTGTTGCTTACTACCTTCATTCCTTCACAAACACAGTATCACAACACTTTTAATCAATTCAAACGAAACACTAGCACTACTGGGGTTCAAAATTGTGGAAAATTTAAAGGAAGACTTTTGTAAGGGACAGTGGTTTTGCTTTTTCAGAGGCCGGGAGACTGGATCAATTCAACCCGTCGTATGTAGCGCCCCAAGCGGCGAAACCATTAAAATAACATTTCTCACCCCACCCGTAACTCCGTCATGCTGTTTTGTGTCAGGGGAAAATCATTGGACAAATTGATGGGATTTAATAGAGGGTGATTTTTTAATTTTTTTTAAATAGAGAATAATGAGTATTCTTTTAAATTAATGAATATATAAATTTCATTATAGTCTGCGAAAATCGAGTGTTTATTAAAAGATAAGCATACATAAGCTTCGAAAAAAGAAGAAAAATAAACAAAACAAAAAATTGAAGTTTTAATTTATATGTAAATTAGATAAAATATTTCAATGGCGGAATATTATTCGGTAGTTTTAACGGAAATGTAGGTCTGTTTTGAAGAACAAACAAGATTTTTTTCTTATTTTTCTGATAGTATTGAAACGTTCCCAATCTCTTCTCATAAACTGTTGGAACGATTCTGTACAAACGTGACATCTGTAAAAGTTTATACTCGTTAATAATAAATATAATTATATTAGTTTAAATTATAAGAAGTTCACACTAGGTTGAAAAACTTTACAAATAGAATATTTAAAGCCGTCCAACTTAATTGATTTTTTTGTTAAATTGTTGCTCTTATGAACCCCAAAACTGTTTTACAAAATTTGGAATTAAAGTATATATTTTTTTAAAATTGAATTATTATAGCTAATAATGAATTTTCAAAATTGTCAGTATTTCTCTAAATTGTAATAACGATTTCGATCAAATATATACATTATTCATCCAAAGGTCATTTTTGTAAACTTAAAGTTATTTGTACCACAAATTATCTTGATGCTTTTTAGATTTTAAAATTCGTTTTTATAGTTTCACAGTGAGCAGTTTTTACACTGCCAATCCTGCACAACTCTTATAGAAAAAGAACCAATCATTCATTAGTATGAGTAGAACTTCTTAGAAGACCCATTTTTTTTTTTTTTTGCTATTGTCGATTTCTCATTCAGAGTGCACTATGATAAGTCCATAAGCAATGCATTTCAAATGGGGGTTTTAGCGCTACTACAATGAGTAAAAATATCAACTTCGCTGTCAAGTACGTTTGGGTCCACTGTCCTGCTGGCCGATTACAGGTTTCCATCGATTTAAAAAAAAAACAGATTTTTATATAAATGTTATATATTTTTATATTTTAAATTAGTTTTAGGAATTACTAATAAAAAATAATATACAAACTCAAAACTTGAAATTTGTCAAATTGGGATATGATTACGGAAAAAGTGAGATGTATTGTAGATTAATTTGTTTTTACTTCAAAATATTTATGAAATATATATATATATATATATATTATTTCACTTGTTATTAAATAAACATAATGCACAGGGTAAATTCCTTACTTATAACATTTTAAACATACCCAATGTGAAACTTCAGGCTTCCTCAATCGATCAATGGTATAAAGAAAATATGCAATTTACAAATCAAGTATGGCGTATATCTGGTGAAACAAAACAACTGACATGACATGCATTGTTGTATCAAACATACAAAACATATAAATAACTATCCCTCTAGGAATTCCTTTAGTTCCTCTATGTAAGCTATTGATAATGGGGCGTTTATGACACGATCAAAGGAAGTTATGCCTTATTTAAATAATTTCAGACGGTCCATGTATCCAAGGCCCTTCAGTCATTAAGGCTTATTACACTCCCAAAAGATTATATACATCACTAAGTCATCATTCTATAGATCCACAAGATGAAGGATTTTTCTATAAGCGTCTTGGGAAATTGTTAAGTGTTTCTTCACATGTCCGAAGATGTCTATCCTTTCATCCTCAAGACTGATGCAGGCTAAGAGATCTGCAGTCTTGTCATGCATTACACATCTTCTGCACAGAGGTTCTGCTGTAAAGATTCTGTGTATAAGCTTTCTAAGGTGGCCATGCCCCGTGATCCAGCCTACCACCTTCCTTATATTCCACAAGTTTAATTTGATAAGATCTGAAACAATTTTTGTAGAGGGGGTATAAAGTGTCAGACTAATCACTCTCTACTCCTCCATCTTGTCTCATGCTCTTTCTCACCTCAAGTGTTGATGTTGAACATATTCCTTAATTTGGAGATTCCACAAAACAGCTCTGGTCTTATAAACTTTGCTGCCAATGGTTTAATTACTTGCATGTCAGTGTTTTCAGTTTAACTACTTCCAGCATTTCCTGGCACCCAACATAGAATAATATTTTACTGCCACCAAGCTGTTAGGGCCTTGAAACACTCGCAGAATAGCACTGATGTTAATGTGAATTCTTTTGAATCCAGTGTTTTCAAGGTTGCCTAAAGATGTGAATTTCCGTATCCCTGAACCCAAGTTTTAGGTTTTCTTGTACAAATTCCATTAGAGCTGTTATTTCGTACTGAAATTCTGCGGATTAACTTCCTTTCGTAGTGATTTTGTTTGACCGAATTTGCCTCCACAGATACCTGCTTCCATTCCACCTTTAGTTTTATAACCATCTGTAGAGAACTCCAGTTCCCCTAAAGGTTTCTACAAATGATTTGTCATATTCTGGTACTGTAACTACAAATGCATTTGAAAGGAGTAGCTCAAAATTTGGGGGTAGCTCCCAATGAGAATTACAATTTTATCATAATTGATTGTAACGATCAAAAACGAATTGGTTGCTATTTCTCCAGAAATTAAATTACAGTACATGACTTATCAGTAAAATTAGGTACCAAATAACGGTTATGGCATAAGCAAAGGAAATTTAAGCCCAATTAAAATATATAATTTTGTTTTCCAAAGACAGCATTCATGGTTTATTTTTACTTTTTAGCTGACAACTTCAGAACTGAAATTTTTAGTGACAAGTAGTTATTTTGATTATTATTTGGTTTTGATGATGATTGAGTGAGAACGTTTATGCAATGTTTTGGCAATATTTTCTATCTTTTCTGGAGGCTTTCAAAACATGTTCAACAAACCAAGATTGTAAAAATATGAAAGAAAAGATACAATTTTTTTAAAACGCTTTATGCGTATGAAAACTTTATAAGTTAATCACTAGTTAGTGATTTGTCAAAAATGTAATGATAATTCACTACTCAACACTAATGTGTACCTCCTGCTAAATCATGTTGGTTATAACTAACTGATAATAGATAACAGGAATGATGGAAAGAGATACTGGCACAGTTCAAACAAGTTCAGCTGTGATGATGTGTGTTGTAGTAGAACTTATTAAATTGCCTTTTTTTCCAAAAGTTGAAGAACTCTAAATTGGCACAAAGAGGTACCTAATATAGTTTTCTTGCATACATTAATGTTTCTGTTTTTTTTTTTGTAAACTATTAAGGAAAATAAATAAATTATAGTTAAAATTAAATTAAAACATAAAATAATAAATTAAAAAATGATAGTACAAAAGTCGTCTCATAGTCCGATCCCAGTTCACAATTTACCAAAAATTCGTCATAGGAAATTAAGGATTCAACTCCTCCAACCTGTAAAATGGTAAAGATTCCTAAAAGTAACTGTATATTTCAGTTATATCCAAGGATTGGCAGACATTTGATGAAAAGTTTGAGAACAAGAAAGACACCTTATTGCTTTTCTTTCAACCAACAAGGTACCATTTCTCAACTTATATAATGAAATTACTTTCTCTGTTTACCCAACTACCTATTGCTTTATTTATAAAGAAAGGGGAAACTTAAACAAGTCAGTCCTTCTTTAATATCATTTGCAATCATATTTCTGGGTATGGGTAAATAATAACTTGATTCATTCCACCAGAATGAAATCTAAGCAGCTTTATTCATCTTTTAATGAAAATTCTTATTATGTCTCTTTGTAACAACTGAATCGACATATTTTTTTGTTTATAGTATGTTGAAACCAGCGCATTTTGTTAGAGAGGTACTGATGGAAACACTGCAATGGATCATAATACTTGACTATTTCGATACCCAAGTTAACTAAAATCGGAGTATTCTCCTTGATTTGACTGGCGAATGTAAAAAATTCTGATTCCTGCTATCAAATGATCATTTCCTGAATAAGGGCCAAAGTGGCTAACACATGTACAGGACTTTTGTTTCTAAAGAACAAGCCCATACCATTTTTTAAATAGGGAGGTTGTCATGCATTAGTTTACTGCACACTCTCATGTACCGGTACCTGAATATTAAAAAAAAAAAAAAAAAAAAAAAAATTCCATGTAAAGTGTGTATAATACTTGAGTAGATGTTATATGCATTTGTACACAATTTACATAAAAGGTATAATAAATGTTCACCCCTGTATGGCTTGGCTACTGCGAGGAACGCCTACCTCCTCTAATTAAATGCAACTTATCTACTCAGTTACAGGATTCTCAAGATCTTAGTTTATATGTTGCGGTTGTAATTTTAATAAATAAATTAAGTTTAGTGAAATGGCTCTCTGCTTTGGTTACTTTAACTAGTAGAGTTTAATGATTTATGCAATGTAGAAAATTTAATAAATACATAATCTATATATATAAAAAAGTCAAAACCCATGGAATGATCACGAAATCTCTAGATCCAAGAATCCTAGAGCTATGAATTTTTTAACACGGTTTGGGGTAGGTCTGTAGACGCGTACTAAGAAAGTGTTTTGAAAATGTTCCACTCCAAGTGTGTTTTTTACCCCTAAAGCTTATCTCTAGATCCAAGAAGCCTAGAACTATGATTTTTTTTTTTGGTTGGGATAGGTCTATAGACGCGTACTAAGAAAGTGTTTTGAAAATGTTCCACTCCAAGTGTGTTTTTTACCCCTAAAGCTTATCTCTAGATCCAAGAAGCCTAGAACTATGATTTTTTTTTTTTGGTTGGGATAGGTCTGTAGACACATACTAAGAAAGTGTTTTGAAAATGTTTCACTTCAAGGGTGTTTTTTACCCCTAAAGCTTATCTCTAGATCCAAGAAGCCTAGAACTATGAATTTTTTAACATGGTTTGGGATAGATATGTAGACACATACTAAGAAAGTGTTTTGAAAATGTTTCACTTCAAGGGTGTTTTTTACCCCAAAAGAATGTTTCTGGACCCAAAAACCCTAGAGATATGAATTTTTTAACATGGTTTGGGATAGATATGTAGACACATACTAAGAAAGTGTTTTGAAAATGTTTCACTTCAAGGGTGTTTTTTACCCCAAAAGAATGTTTCTGGACCCAAAAACCCTAGAGATATGAATTTTTTAACATGGTTTGTGATGCTGTATTTGGGGATAAATTATTTCCATAGCACCACCAACAGGTTTGTGATAAAAAAAATATTTTTTTATAAAAATGCTGTATTGGGGATAATTTATTTCCATAGCACCACCATTAGAGTTGTGCTAAAAAAAAATTCTTTATAAAACTATCTCAACTATCCCCAGGTGAAACTGGGGTCCACAGCTAGTACTAAATAAAATATGTCACTCTTATACTACTTAAGAAATGTGGAATTTTTTGTAAGGAAAAGGAAAAATCCTCATGAGCTCTATCTCATCTAGGGACTGTCCCTTGGTTCCTTTGTTGACCTAGCACTAAAAAAAAACTCCTCTTTCCCTCTCTTGACATTTGACCTTGGTCTAGCATTTCATCTAGGTGGTGTCATTAATCTGTCTCCTAGTGCTCCTTCTCAATTAATGTGATAATGTTATATCTTCTATTATATTTTAAAATACACAATAGTCTATATAATCTACTACTCTATTCCTGCCTCTTTGTAGGTAATCATTATTTCCACTATCTTCTCTGGTGTTATGTGACCTATTTCCTTTATCAGATTTCATCTTTTTTCCTTTCATTCTCATAATATGTATATGTGCTATCTTCATTATGTTTACACCACACGCCATCTGGCCGATCATCTCCACCATTTTAATCTATAACACATCTCTTATCATCCATTTTTTTCTTGTTCAAAAAACCTCTCAGTCATCATTGCTTTATTCATAAAAAGTAAGAAAGAAGATAAAAGAAAGACCCCTAGCCCTCAAATACCCAAATAGCATCAGTCCGAAAAGGTGTATATCTAGCTAGGCCCACTCGGAAATATTGCCAAGTCTGTATTCACTACAAGTGAGTTCCTCTGATCTGTTTTCTTTTGCTAATTTCAACAAAAGACATCTTGTATAGAGCCTTTAGAGACAAATGCTTCTTTCCAAACTCTGCGGGACTTTATTGAAGACATACAATGAAGTTTATACAATGGGATAAACTTTGCTAATGGTCAGCATGTTAAAAGCAACTTATCTATGAAATTTCATTATATATTTTTTTATCTGACTATGATACTAAGGAAAATATATAATAACATTTACTTGTAAAAGAACTGGCAAAGCCAAATTTGTAGCTGTAATGAGAATACCTCTGATGTCTCAAAATCAATTCTGATTTCAAATGGTAATATTACTAGTGTTCTTTGTTAATAAATGGATTGATTGGCTGTGATAGCTGGTTTGAGCATACCTGGTTAGTTTTTCAAAATTGTATTTAAACTAATTTCTATTACACTTGTCAAATTTCTATGGGTGTATATTGAGGATGGTTTATTTTTCTCATATCTTCAGCCATTTGACATAAATGTGACCATCATTTGAGGCAATGATACGGCATAAAGACTTTTAACAATATAAAAAAGGGCAATTAGGTGCAATGAGGTCAATGACTCATTGTAAGCCTTTGTTCAAGAGCCTCGGTATCCTTACACTTCTATCAATTAATTTATATTATGAAACTTTTAATGTGTTAAGAAAAATAATAAATTCGTTCAATCTAATGCAGAGGTAGATCTGTGTACAAGTACAGGATTAGAAACAGTTATTAGAGAAATCTTTCACTTAAAGTTATCCCCTTTTCTCTAAGGTACTTGAAAGGGTGTAACTAACTTACCATCAATACTTGTAAATAAATTATTTCTTTACGTTACAAGTTACTTGAACATTGTACAAAAACCTAATAAAGAATAAGGTTTCAATATGGGAATGAGCGCAGTTAATGGCTCCAATTGTGCATGGAAAGTTACAAAGTTTTTCCCACTCCTTCATCTTTCCTTCCAGTAGGAAACATAATCCATTCCTCCGATTTCTCAACATTCTTTTGCGAAACAAAATGATATAGTTTTGGTGACAGTGGGACCTTGTATTCCCATATTTTTAGAAATAGTGTGGAAACCAGGGTTACTTAAAAAGTGTATAAATACTATAATTTTTTGCGTAGATGTTGACACTTTAACTCTAGTCTGTTTCATCACTTATGAAGTAATCGACTAATCATTGAACACTATCTTTTTCAAATTGATTCAACTCTTGGTACCTGTCTTCCGCAAAATATACTATTCGACCATGATACTGTTGTGGTTACGAAAAAATGCAGTTATACTGATAGAAGCATAAAGCTCTACTCTTACGTAACTAATCATGGATGCTAGAAAGAGTACGTAAAAGATAGTTTTTATTCTATTATTTTTTAACAAGTTCTAGAAAATCTATTAATTGTTATGTAAACAAGTATATTATTTAGTTAATAGCTTCTATTCATATTTTCATTCATTTAGAAACAAGATTATTTGTAATATATTATAGTTGTGCCAAAAACATTTAAATTTGAGGTTTTATTGAACATAACAGCTGGTTTTAATCTAGTGTTCGTAACTTACTGTGTTTTAGTTTGTTCTAGTTATTTTAGGTTGTAATTTGATGATTTTGTCCATTTTTGAATTATAATAGATACATATAAATGAGTCTAATTTGAGTGATATATATGACCATTTTTTGGGAGAAGACAACAGTGATGTATTTGATGACACGGTGAATGGAAAGAGACATATTCATAGTTTAAATATATATAATATATAAATTTTCCAAGTGTATATAGTAGTTATATAATTTTTCTGTTAATAAGTTACAAGTATTAATACATATATTAAATTCAGGACAAAAAACTAATTCTTTTGCATATTTTAAAATTTGAATATTATAAAAATCCCTTTGTGCTATGTACAGTCAAAGTTGGAAATTTTTATTTATTTTTTCTAGAAAAATACAATTATTAGAAAAGCAAAGTAGGTTGTTTTCAACATTATAATAATGTATTTGGAGTTTTACAAATAAAAGGATATTATTTTTAATTACAGTGTTTTTTTAAAATTTATGAATGCAAAATACTTAGAATCACCTGACATTTAGGAAATATTATCTTTAATTCCAGGGTTAAAATGAATAGTGATTTAAAAAATCTGAATGATATGAGTGCCTACAAACTGCAGTCACTAATTTATATTAAATTATTTGAATTTTCTTAAAGCCAAATAAAGGCCTGCAATAACCGCTCAGATCACCGTTTACTGTTGATAACACTACTCATCGACCAATTTTAAGGGGTAGCCTACATCTAAACTTTAGGGACACTTTTCTCAATACAGTAGAACCCCTCTAATCCGTCACCTTCGGGACTGGGTGGATGGTCGGAACACAAAAAAGGTTGGATTTTCCGAAAAAAGCCAATATTATATAAAGACTTTTTTACAGTGAAATAAGTGATATATAAACTTTAAAAAGTCATTTATAGATTTTTGTTTAGCAGATGAAATTCTAGACTTAGCTGCAGTGTCCCTCCATTTCTTGATCCACAAAAGTCCACTTGAGTTGAGGTTGGGTTCTGCTCGATGTACTGAAGGGCTTTGTTGAAAGCAATCTTGGCATCAGTGTGTGAAATCTGGGTAGCGGGTTCATCTTCTTCACAGTCAGAATCCTCGCCATCGTTTTCCATAATTGTAATTGTATATGATTCAATGTTTTACAGATTTTTTCTCTAATCCTTAATGTCGTAACGCCTACATTGAGCTCCTTTGCAATTTTTTGGAGCGATTCTCCTTTGTAGCACTGCTAATTTTTCATTTAGTGAAAGAGTTGTGTTTACGTTTCCCTCCTGACATGTTGAAAAACAAACAACTGTACATACAATGAGTCTAGCAAGTACTATAGCAAATCAATAGAAACAACACAAGAGATGACACAGCACTGAAGCGGGCAAGCGATAACAAACGGTAAACAATGGCGTGTGGCACACAACGGGCCGTGAGTCATCGACAAGTCGGCACAAGCTCGTGAGCTACAGCACGGTCGGATTAACCGGAGCAACGGTACACCCGAGGGTGGATTAGAGGGGTTATACTGTAGTGAAATGAGATATTGCTATGAAATTTTAAGCATAAATTGGTTAAGCCTTTATTTAAGTTGGGTATTAAAATAAACGTCTTATTACAGAAATTGTTTGTAAAGTAAAATGTTAACCTTCTCAAATGTACACTATTAATGTATTCCCAATATTTCATTAATCTAGCTTTCCTAGTTTTTGTAAAGTGTTCCTAAATGTTAAAAAAGGTAACTTTCGGAAAAAAAGGAACCTACTGTAACCTAACCCTTCCTATCTTATTAAAAGTCTCCATGCTATTATATTTAACCTTCTTTGGCTTCTCCTTTCCTGTCTTGCTTCCTTTCAATTAAAGGATGACCTTTTCCGCTTTAGTAGTTTGTCACTTCATATAAATCAAGGGATGACATTAGATCAGGGAGTTCTAACTCATTCTTCAATTTGGGTATGGCTGGTGGAGGCATAACATTATTTACCTGATGTGTAACTAAATTCACACTGTTTGTGTATTTAATCCATCTAAATTTTCTTTTTCCATTTTCTTCAATGGCTGCATTATATAAACTTTTGGTTCACTCAAAACCAACAAAGAAAAAACACTAATTCAAAAATAATTTTAAAATAAAACAAAAAATTGTCAGCTTTCTGCCTATAGTAATAAAAACTAAAAGGTTTTATTTGAGTTTAGAACCAGAAATTGCCTTGCACTCGGACAGAAAACAATTTTTTAAAATAGTTTTCAGAATTATATTATATATCCATGTTCAGAAAAATGGTAAGAATCAGAAAATAAAATAAAAATTGATTTTTGATGGGTCATTGACATCCTTAAACAAGTTGACGAGCAACATCGTAGTACTTACCAAGCCTCATCATAGAATATAATACAAGCAGATCCTATAAATGTAATGTGCAAAAGTTGCTCTCTTGTGTCTTGTAGGAAATGTTAAATGTATTGGTTGGTTAAGAGGTCTTACAGTACATACAATATAGGGAAAGTTTGTTTAAAATAGTTGTTACAAAGGTTTTCTGAACCTCATTATTGTATTCATCACATATCCTTATGGACTAAATTTGGTGAGTACGGGCTTGACAATCCCGAGGGACCTAGCTGGATCTACACTTTTTTCATGTACTTTTGGGTTAAACCTCTCTCTTTCATCTTTCTTATCAAATCTTCTTTAGATCAATTCTTGTTCTATTCCAATGTTATTTT
The DNA here is from genome assembly GCA_963513935.1 of Aphrophora alni. NCBI lineage: Eukaryota > Metazoa > Arthropoda > Insecta > Hemiptera > Aphrophoridae > Aphrophora > Aphrophora alni. The sequence goes on along the minus strand of OY740774.1, from coordinate 18,486,535 downwards.
GTTCTTATTTTATGCCCTTTCCTTTTTTATAAGGAGATGATGAGGTTTTCACCTTTAAATAACAAGGAAAAAATATATAACAATACTTTCGGTTAGGTCATGACAGGTATCGTAATTATGTATATGTTAAAGAGTCTCAACTCATTTAGCTCATGTCAGTATTTTGGCACTGGCAGGCCTCAAAGCTGTACATATGTGAAGATGCCTGATCTCATAACTATACTAATATTACGTTTCGTGGTAATTTAGATTTTGAAATTTTATTTTTGATAATAATCTCTCAATTTGTCATCGTAGAGAGTTGGTACCATTACATGCAGAATTGAAATATGCAAATGTGTAACTAATGTGTAGAAGTAGAATAACATGCGAGATATGAACAAATAACTGTTTATAATGACCACCATTTTGACATTTTAAATTCTATATAAGGACACTATAACCCGTATACCAAATTTTATTTTCTTATCTCACTTTTTGTGCCTGCTAATTTGCTTACATACTAATGACAATGATGTAAGGAATAGATGCATGTCGAAAATCACTTTTTCGATTTCTCAAGGACATGTTAAAAATATGAAGCTCAGTAAAAAAAAAAAAATAAAAAAAAAACAGGTTGAATTTTTACGATTACCACTGGTAATACTTTGTACACTGGTATGTAAAATCTAGCGAAAATCTGAGAAAATGAATACTAGAACTCAACATTCTGCCAAAAATAAAGACATCGATGAAGCTCAAAGAGAATTACATACAAGGCTCTAGAGTAAAAATAAATTTAACAAAATCAATGAACAACTAAGTTGCCTTTATTTTTAAAAACAGTAGCATACAATGTACCTTATAAAATAACATTTGTATTTATTTGTAACTCATGGACTAGTAATATATATAGTTTTATATTTGTGTACAAATATACAAATAGGAAGCACGAAAAGTTTAAAGACAGCAGTTGTAGTGGTTAATAATGTTCAAATTTTAATAGCAGCCTGTCCACCTTTTTTTAACAGAAATGTTTATATAAAGTTGACATATATTAAAGTGAAAATTATAATAACCGTGCAAAACATTAATTTCACATCTAACGAAATTATATTGTTTAAAATTACAAAAAAACTCTTGTTATAAAAATACATTTATTTCTAACATTTCAAATCAATGTTTGATTTTAAGTAGACTTGCAATTGTCCATGGATTCTGCCAAAATTTATAAGCGTGAAAATACTGTTTTACAGTGGGTAAAATGTATGAAATGCTTACAAAATATCCAATTTTGTTGTGTTTAAAAGTTTCTTTTACTATTGGCAGAATCTACGAACAATACCAAAAGAAGCCAGTTCATCAACTCAAAACCAGCAATGAGCTCCATTAAACTTATAACATTAAAAGCTATATAAAAAAGGTATTTGAATAATTTTATCAATATTAAAACATAACAAATAATAAAATTTACCTTTTTATACAATAATCATAAATTTATTTGTGAAAAGCTGCAATAGTTTTGGTACTTTTATTATTTATTTTGTTGAAAATTCTAGGATATGCAGCAGTTTAATTATAAATATAAAAATTTATTTCGTACACTTCTAAGGAAAACTTGTTGCATTTAAATTGAAAATCTTTTATGTAATTTTAACAATTGAGCATGTAAGCAACTGTGACTTATCAAAATATTATGGCAATGAACTACTAATACATATCAATTTGAAGGACCAAGAAAACTATACAATCCCACACACAACACTGACTTAGTTCAAATGGTCACTCATAGCAAAAGAGTGTTTCACAAAGACTTCTTAAAATAGTACTTCACTCACTGATCAATTAAAAATATTTCAAAATATGTAAATACGCTTTTAAATATTGTTCCGAATTTTCTCTGATTGACATTTACCTTTTATCCACACGAGCAAAATGAGAAGACGTGGTATGAGGAACGACCCCCCCTCCCCGACGACCAAGTATGCACCAGTCAGATACAAATTACAAGCAAATAAACTAATGAGAAATAACCCATATTGTTGATGTGATGATTACTCAACAGAGTAAAATCAAGTCCACAATAATTGTTAAGAATGTGTTATACCAGGTTGTGGTGGCATTTCATTACTTTTTGTCTATCGTTACCAGGCTGGCATCGTCTTATCATTTATTTGATATATTACCTAATTTTATTAAAAGCAACTAAATTTCCATTTCTAGACTTTTTAATTTTCCTGTATATTCCAAAATCATTATTAGTGAAGTAGGAAATTATTTTATCTGTAAAACAAATAAATTTGAAACTGTTCTCGTAAATTGTTTTGGGAGAGCTGGGCGATTGGATCCAATGAAACTAGAGGAATATCTTTCTACAAGTGTCTTGACTATTCGCAGACACATCGAGAAATGTTTTAAGTTTCAGATCTGCATTGCATGAGCATCTCAAATCTAATAAAGTTTGCAAGAGATGTGGAAGGAATGGTACTACAAATGGTCTAGCTAACATAGCAAAATAAATAAAAATAATATTTGATATGGAATGCAGTTTTATCAATCTCTTTAGAAGTTAACACTGACAACATTAAAATGTCCCTGGTGGATATCTCTAGAACTAAATATCCAATAAATGAAAACTTGATGGAGAAAAATATATAAAACTTTGATCTTTTGACAAAATATTTTAAATTACATTTGTCCATCATATATATATTTTTTTCTTTTAAGTACAAATTTTACAATGAAATAAATATAAAACGTTTTTAAAGCACAAGAATTTTAGTGTTTATAAAATATTAAAGTATATACTGAACAAAATATGAACTACATATAATGTATATATAGTACACATTGAACAAAAGTAATATACATTATAGTGCAATAATACATTAAATATATACACACGACTATAGTTTTAACAATAAAAAAGTGAATTTGAATATTTTTGTTTCATATAAAATATTAATAGTTATTGTAAAGCGTTAGCACCAATCAATTTAAATATCAACAATTATTATGTTGTTTCATATATAACTATATTTTATTATTCATAAAAAAAAAGGATTTTTTCACAATGAACGGGTCAATTTCAGTTTTAAAATTAATATTAATTTCATTAAATTAAGTAAAGATTTTGTTAAAATTATTAGTTGATAATAAAATAAATAATTATAACTATTTGGTGTTAGAACAGTGTATAAAATTCAACACGTTTCTTTTGTTAACAATTTTAGATTTTGCCATAACACAAATAAAAATGGAAGGTATTGTATCACAAGGAAAAACTCAATGCCAGCTACCTGGAACGTTTAACGGTTCACAAGCCCAAACTGCAGCAAACTAGAATTGCTCCTAAACAAACTAAGCTATAGCACTCCAATCCTGTTCTGTGCAAGAAAAGCCTCAAAGTTAAGATAGAAACAAATGTAGAACTATACAAAATCATGTGATCAATAGCTTTGATATTTTTTAATATATCTAGCATCTTAATACACAGGAGTTGCAACAACATTGTTTAAATTCATGGTAGTCAAAATAGACACATCCATTAAGTCAATAATTAAGTGATCATGGCGAGTAGTCTGTACACAGTTGGAGTCTAGACTATTAGTAAAAATAGTGTAATATGTTTATTCCTATTACAAACTAAGTTAATCCTTCATTCTGTTGTGACGTTTACATTTTTGAATTTTCTAGCTTGCTTTATTGACGATTTTAATATAAAATTAAAACCAATAAAAACTTACTTGACATAGTCGCAAACTATAAATTTCTATAAATATCTAGTTAAAAAATATCTGAATTACTACGGCCGCCTAGAAAGAAGTACCCATTTTGTGATAAAATATAACTAATAAATATTTTGTATAACAAAATTGTATTTGCCTTAACCCCTTAAGTGTTTATGTCGGTTTAAGCCGACGCTACAAATATCGATAAAAAGTGCCGCTGTCGGCTAAAGCCGACGCTCTTAACTTGCCCTATTCTATTTCGTTCTCTGTCGTAATATTACGTTGTAGTTGCTAGTATTGCCGCTAGATAGTGTTGGCATGCTCTCTAGAGCATAACTTATAAAACTACCACTTTATTTTTGTTCTCTTTGGATCCGCCGTGAACATTATATTTACAAGGAGTCGCGATATGTCCGCAAGGAGTCGCGATACCAGTGCAGCGAATGTGATGTTGGGCTGTGTGCTGCCCCATTTTTTAAAATATATCACACCCAAAAAAATTACTAAACATTAGTAAGAAACTGTAAACAATCTTTATTGTGTGTACTTTTATTTTTAACAATGGTTTTATTACATTTTACTTTTTTTTAATTGTTAGGTAAATGTGTTTTCAATGTATTTGCAGAAATTTTTTAAATTATATTAAACATGACATTAATACTTTTGATGTTGCTTATATTTTCTTTTAATGCCTATTTTTTAACTTCCAAGTTAACAAACATTAAAATAATCAAATAAAAAAATAGGCATTTTTGGGTTGATTTAGGCAAAAAAAATAAAACACTTAAGGGGATAAACTAACTTTCAACTATTTTTCTATATTGTCACCATGGATGTTTAAGTACTTATTGTACTGTTTTCTATTCCCACTTGATATTCCTCTGTCACCTATTCACTGAGATAAGTAAACACAGTTTTCTTCCAGTCTTCATTACTCTCAAAATTCATTTATTCCACTGTTTCCGTAAACTTCCTTGATGTGACGATCCATTAAGAATTCAAATTATTGCTGTCACTTTATATACAGCTGCATTTTCTAGGTACTTATTAATTTTAAATATGTACAGAATCAAAAGAAGTGTAACTTGCACAGACTACGTAGACATGTAACCCGTTGAATAGAAATAGACAAGCGTGGTGCACCTGAGCGATATCTATATTACTTACTCTATGACCCTTAAAATAAACATGTGGACTATGATGGAACGATATTAGAAAAGTTATAAACACTAATTCTTACTCTTTATAGCAATTTACCCTTCAGTTCCATACATGTAACGACTTATGTAGATTTATAAATTGTCCAAAATGGATGTGACAAATTTGACTTCATGTGTGATTGGACAGCATTACACAGAACTTGTATATATGAAGACATTTTTAATTTAAAAAGATATTTATTTTTAATTAATTAAACTTTAAATTGCATTTTTAATAATATTACTTTTAAAACTAATCTTCAGTTCAGTATACTATACTGAATGCAAAAGTAATCTTTATACTTCCTTTTCACAAAATGTACAATACAAATTTTCTAAATAAATGCCAGTTTTTCCGAAACTTTTTTTAATTTTTAATACGCCAGCTGGACATTTGTTTGGAATCTTTAAAAACTGCATTAAAAAACAAGCAAAATGATGTTAATTCATTATAACAGATTTTGAGATCATTGCACTATTTTCTTACACAAATCTTTAATGTCTTTACATTTGAGATTTGCTGTATGTATAATGTTTAGAAAAAGTTAAAATTCAAGATTAAGATACATAAATTTCACATCACCATTACCCAAGAAAGCAAGCACTGAAAAATAGAAAGGAATATTTACAATTTGTTATTCTCATAATTGATTGCAGAAAATTACGATTTTTTTTTCCTATTGAAAACACTAAATATTATATATTATATTATGTATATGTTATATTTATTAACTTAAAATTATATATATTTTTTATTTAAAATAATTATATACTCTATATACATTTCACAATGCTTATTCAGTTCCATCTTAAGGCTGTCACACTCTGATATATAATTTAATGTACAATAGAGTTGCTTTAGCTGAGCGAAAGGTAGAAACTTATATTGTTTTTGGAAGGTTTTATCAACTGGCCAAATTAAACCTTTTCTAAAACACATAAAACTCCGTACAACTATATCACTATAAACTAAAGGTATTTACATTTATAATGCTTTAGGTTAGTAAATATTTACTGTTTGTGATTTGTAAATTTTTGAATTAAATTCAAGAAAGAAATAATTGAAGATGTTATCCAGTGATATTTCTGGTTAAAACGGATGTTTTTTAATTCTGTGTACATTCCGAGACTAGAATAGGGTCGTTCCCAGCATTGTCTCCCATTCACACATCTAAAGCAATTCTCCCATATATACAAAATATTATGTTTATATTTTAATATATAACTGATAATATTAAGATTTGTTACAATTGAGATATTTTGAAATAATTACCAGATATGTGGAATATCTGGTTTGACATTTAAATCACGATGTGTAAACACAAATTTAAGATATAAATGCAAACAATAGCTTGAAGTTAAATTAATAATAAACATAAAAACTTGTTTTATTGTTGACATGACTCATTTGGTCATTTAGATTTTCCTCAGTAACTAGTGTCAAATATAATTGGTGGTAGTTGGCGTATGCAAAGACCCAAATATTTGGGGTGCCTCCTTTTCTTACACAAACATCCCTTCTTTATTGCATACTCCTCTCTCATCTCTTCCAGCCAAGAATCATTATACAAAGATGCTCTTATATAGACTAACTATTGAAACTAATGGGAGCATGTTGTCATCATATTTTCTTGTAACAATTAAATGTAACAGCTGGTATTGTTTATTCATTTATTGATTATTGGTCAATTTTCTAACCTTATTAACAATTGAAAATTCAAGGCTTCTCTAATGAATGAAAATCTTAAGTTTCAGGAACGAAGGTAGATCCCAAAGGAATACTGAACGTGTGAGAACGGTGAAACTATTCACAATAACTGAGAATCATTTGGAACCTAAACATTATTCAGATTTTCAATTTACAAATTGCAAAATAAGTTTGAAAGAACTGGGTCAGTTTTTAATATAAATAAATGTAGTAGAACAGTAATTGTTACGACTGAGGGTAATACACTGTTGGTTACTGAAGCTGTTACAAAAATGCCCAAAGCAATACACGTAAGAGCTTCAATTGAGCTTAAAATCTCAAAAAGGATCTCTACAGAGACAGTTGACACGTGTCTTGGTTTTAAGTTGTATTGCCCATGATTGTTCATTCTATGTTGAAGGATGACTCAGACTGGCATTTCAAGTTAAGTGGCACTATAAACCAGCACAACATAAGATAACCACACGAAACCAGAAAATTCTCAAAGTATACATAATATTTAGCAGGGTAAAGAATGTGTGTCCTAGCTTATTAAGTGGCCTGAATTTATACTACTAGTTTCTATAACTCACAATTCATGTTTAAACAATTATATAACGGAACATAATGAAGCACAAGGAGATTTGTTCATCTATGTAGTTGTTTCCATTTAAAGACAAAAATATCATGTTATGTATAATAAATCAATTTCCAATTTTAGACTTTAGAAACATTTTATATAACATATTTTTATACCTTCTAAAATGCAATGTTTGTACAAAATTTGCTGAAAAATGCAACCTCTAATAGTAAAAATCGGCTAAAAACCAGCTACCGATTTTATTTAATGAACTCGTCCAAGTTATTATAAAAAAGACTGTTTGACAAAAATTTGGTAAATATCAGGAAATAGTATAGGGCAGAGTTTCTCAAAGTGGGGTCCGCGGACCCCTGGGGGTCCGCGAGCTTGTATCAGGGGGTCCGCGGTGCTAGCCTGCTAAAAAGTAGAAAATAAGTTAAATTCAACCACAACATGTAGCTGGAGTAGATAAATAGCATAGATATATAACTACAATTAGTTAGTTGGCAGTGAGGACAGTTTGTAGCAGTGACTTTTTTCTTTCAGTTGACACACTGTAGGGAGTGTAGGGACTGTACAGATTGAGCGCTGAGAGGGAAGGGGGATGCACATTGCGCATGCGCGTCTTGGCAACCAAACAAAACATCAACAGTGCTTCTTAACCTCAAAAATACTCTCGCATATTGTCACTCTATGTTTCTTTGACTCGTTGCCATGGTAAAGAGGTTCTTTATAACAACTCAAATGATGTGTTCGAAGCCCTTGATTATTTTGTTAAGGAACATGAACTAGATTGGAATAAGTGTGTCAGATTGGCTACTGACGGAGCTGGAGCAATGGCTGGTTATAAAACGGGATTGATGGCTCGAGTGATGCGAGTTGCTCCAAATGTCAAATGGACTCACTGCTCAATACATCGGGAGGCACTAGCAGTAAAAAAAATGTCACTAGAATTGAAAACTGTATTTGATGAACTTATTAAAATTGTTAACTACATAAAGTCACGACCCTTGAACTCGCGCTTTTTTACCTTGCTTTGTCAGGAAATGGGAAGTGACCACGAACAGCTGTTTTTACACACAGAGGTGCGCTGGCTTTCTCGAGGAAACGTTCTCACGCGTTTTTTCGAACTTGCTGGTGAAGTGAGATTATTTTTCTTGGAAACAAAACATGAAAAATTTATTCTACGAGAAAAGCTTAATGACTTCTCTTGGCTCTGCAAAATTGCGTATTTGGCTGATATATTTACCCATTTGAATGCTTTAAACTTGAAGCTACAAGGAGCTGATATCAATGTATTCCTTGTAGAAGAAAAAATCGAAGCAATGATTGAAAAGCTGAAACTGTGGGCAGGTCGAGTTGCAAAAAAGTCCTACACTGCCTTGCCTGTTTTACAACATTTTCTAACGACATCTGAAGAAAGTCTTCCCTCTGAAGTCCAAGACATAATTGTTGAACACATGATAGATTTGTCAAATGCATTGAGAAAGTACTTCCCTGAACCAGATACCAATAATGACTGGATGAGATACCCATTTAAAAAAAGAGATATTGCTAGTCTTTCAAGCCTCTCTGAAGGTAAGCAAGATGAATTAGTAGAGTTATCTTGCAGTGGGACTTGGGAAGTTATCTACAAAGAAGAAAATGATTTATGTCATTTTTGGTTTCTTGTCCAGTCTGAATTCAAAGATTTAGCTAACGAAGCACTCAAACATCTTGTCCCTTTTTGTACAACTTATTTGTGTGAGCAAACATTTTCTACACTTTGTAACATAAAAAGTGTTAAAAGAAATCGACTTAAGAATATTGAACCAGCATTGAGGTTGAAGATTTCAACAATTCTCCCCAACACCTTGGATATTATTAAATCGAAGAAACAACTTCATTCGTCCCATTGATTTATCTGTGAAAACTCAAGAGACGATGACACAATGATTTGTGAAAGGAGACTTGATAAATATTATTTAAAAATATTATAGATAACTATGTTCATAAGTTACTAGCCTATGTTTTACTTTCTTACTTTTTGTGTAATTAAACACGTTTGAGCATTTCCGTTTTGTCATTTAAAATCCTAATACGTCTTTGTTGTACAACTCATATGAAGAATGATATCAGCACTTAAACGAGGCTAACAATGTTTTGTTCACAAACACCAATAAGTTCGTTCTTACTAGTAAACCTTTAATAACATTTGTAAGAACATTTGGAATTTGATAACATTTATTCCTAGGTATTGATTTTTAAATTAATTTTGACTAACACAGCCCAAAATAATAGTGTTAAGTAATGAAATAGACAGTAGTTCTAAAACATATATAGAAAACTGAATAAATATATAGAATTCTTGGTAAGTACATATTAGGAAATAAGATTGAAATGTATCATATAAATTGGGGGGGGGGGTCCGCAAAGTTGGCAAGTTTTCAGGTGGGGGTCCGTGGTGGCCTGGACTTTGAGAACCTCTGGTATAGGGTACAGTTTTTGTCATGAGAGCAACGGCAATAGTTTATTTTCTGTAATTAGCTAAAAATTACTTAACTAATTAGTATGATACTTATCAAAAACATGATAATCATACATGAATGAATTTTTATTCAGTTTACAACCTTACCAGCTTGCCCCATGTAGAATATATGTGTATTTCTTTTGCGTATAAGTATAAACATAACATCAAAATAAGTAAAACAGCTGTTCATTAAAACCATATGGTGTTATTTAAACATAGTTGTTCGGCTAAATATCAATCACACCTGATCAATCTAATTTTGTAAAAAATTGATAAATGTTTTCTTAAATTCAGGGAAATAATTTTTACTTATCTTGCCGTACAAATTCAAAACTTTAAAATGAGCCCATCTTTTCTGCAGCTTAACTACACCCATTTAATTTTGAGGGGACAGAATTAGGTTATTCAATTATATATATATATATATATATATATATATATATATATATATATATATATATATATTGGTTTTATTATGAGAAACCAGTTTTCAGATAAAAAATTGACAATATAAAAATATGTGTTAAAATAACACAAATAGAAAAATTAAAATACAATTATTTAAGAAAAGAAAACAATTGGATCATTAATGGATGCCATGTTGTTACATGTGCACATATTAAAGTGACACATTGTTAAAGTCATACAACAAACAAAACAAATATAAATTTTTCATGGTAAAACAAATATATTCTGACATCTGTATAAAAATAAAATAATTTAGAAAGGATAAAATCCTTTTATTATTTACAAATATAAATGTTGGTGAAATATAAATATAAAATTCAATCTTTAAACAGTTTAACAGTAAAAGAATGAAATTAGAGATATTTTTTTCACAGCCAAAAAACAAAAACAAAACAAACATGGTTCTGCTATTAACCTGTCCGTTTTGAAAACATGACATTTTGCAAAATAGAAATAAAGAAAATTGTAAAAAAAAAAAACAGAAAAGCAAACGCCAAAAAATGTTGAAAGACAATATCTACATTAAATTAAAGTTATTTAATGTGCTTTCATTGGCTATGGTTACTAAATAAATATATAGCTTGTGTGTATAGATGTGATAGAATAGATAGTGTAAATAGAATTTTATAAACCTTATAAGATAAAAAGTCATTTGAAATCGAGAAATTTCAGAAAATAGTTACTACGCAATAGATTCATATTACAATAAAGAATATCAGGATGTCATTAACTTTAATAATTTCTCATTGAAACTCTATAAAAAAAGAGCTCATTTTTTATTTATCTTTTATGGAATGAAGAAAACTATAAAATTATAAAAGTGGTGATACATACTCCCTCCCCCCCCTAGTCTCCCTTTTTGAAATTCAATAAGAAATATTTTTAATCTGTTGAAAAAAACATTTTTAATTGGTAAACAAAATATTTAGTTAGTTCTTCTAAATAAATGTTTTACAAAATCTGGTGAAAATTGGTTAAAAATTGTGACCACTAGAGCATAAAATTGGCTCTAAAGTTTGGACATTAAGCAATACAATTTTTTAATTAACTAATTCCACAGTTGATATTAAAATTCAAGGAATATTATTTATTGCAACTTTATTATAAAACTGTAAGATTAAGAATTTGTCCCAGGATAAATTGACAATATTTTAAATAGATATGGCTTAAATCGCTTTTAAGAAACATTTGAAAATTACAAAAAAATACTCTTTATTTGTAGATAAGCATAATTTGAAATTATTAATTCAAGTTGCAAAATTATACATTTTAAATTTTATTGCATATCTCCATTTTGACAGCTCCTAGAAAAAAACTAATTAAGAACAAATTTATTAATTATATTACAAAGATAACGAGATGGATTCAACATTGATAGGGTTTATAAACCTGAGGTAATATAACCACTCATTAAATAGACCAATCAACTTCAAAACTATATTTTTAAATTTGAAATTCTATAATTATTGTTGTTATGATCTTGTTCTTCGGGGTTCGACCGCGTCAATATTGTCTGCACATTGAGTTCAGCCGACGTTTCGGGTACTTTACACATGTCCATTCTCAAGGCTTAACAAATGTCAAGCGCAAATGTCTTGAGAATGGACATCTGCAAAGTGCCCGAAACGTCGGCTGTACTTAACGTGCAGACAATATTGACGCGGTCGAACCCCGAAGAACAAGATCATAATGATGTTTGTCATCGTGGAAGTCTATCGTTCAAAATCAATTATTGTTGTTTTCTAATGATAAACTCGTGGCTTAATCCATCTGTTTTTAGGTATCCCAATATAGTTTGCAATTATTGGATTTGTTAATAACTGTTTTGTAGGAGCTATAAAGCAGATATTGTTTTAAAACTAAAAAAAGTAATAATTTTCAACTTAAATTGTTAATACCACATTATGCTTCTGTTGTTTAACAATCTCCCACATGTAAAATGTCTAATTTCCTAGACTAGACCAAATGATTTCAAATCCCTGTTAAAGTCAAATTTACATCAAATAATGGTTTATATTAAAAAATGTATGATATTAAAAAGGTCTGTTTCCAAATTGACTTAGCCATTTAGTTCTATACCAGTCAAATGCAAAGGCAATAATAATAATTTAACCTTAAAAACAGTGAAATTTATTTTTATTTAAAAAAAAAAAAAAAAAAAAAAAAAAAACGCAATTATTTCTTAGATGGGTTAAAATTTACATAATCTACTTAGTTTCATCATATTAAAACTGTCTTAGTGTGTATGTGTTGTATTATTAAGTTTTTGTTCATCTTTGAATTTATTCGACACAAATTTCTTCATATTTTTATCATAGCCAAAAATGTACATAAATTTATTTAAAAAAAGGAAATAATGCAGGTATATTTACACAAACACATAACAACATCAGAAATGTGTTGTTTAAATTGTGCACTTACTGCAAATTTGGTCATTTCTAATCGTGGTTTTATAAATTAAAATTTAATGAAGGAAAAATAGGCAAAATTGTATAATTAGAAAACAAACTAAATATGACAGTGACCAGTTACACACAAATACATAAGGAAAATATAACATTATTTAAATAAACAAGTACTAAGTTATTGTCTATTGTTAATTATCCTTGACATGACATTTAATTTAATGAACCAAGAAGGAAAAAAAAAAACATAAATTAAAGACGGTATAAACAATGAAATTTGAAGACAGTACTTTCTTTAGTTATAAAATCTTATATACAAAAACTGAAAGATGTCTAAACTTTTGACCTAACCTATGTACACATTAAAAATTAATATATATATATGCTGAAAGCACATTAAAATAACAAAAACATAATTATAAAATTATTCACAATATTTCAATAAACTGTTGACAGGTGTTCAATCCAAACCACCTTATTTACCTTACATAGAATGCTATTTTGATTTTCACACATTTTCATTTTTCTATTACTGTTGGTGCAGTGGCTTCTGATTCATCTAAATCAAATTCTCGCTCCCAGTCATCATCATTGCTTTCTAAACAGTTAAAACATTTAATGTTAATGTTTAAAATAAATCAAGTTCCTTGCTTAAGGCGATCTCGTTGATGATGTAACAGATAACTAGTTTTCACATCTTTTATCTTTGGATTCAGAACCAAATCCTTCAACTCTTAGTGAATGGCCAATGTTACAGATCTTACTTGTATGTTTAATTCTCATTTTTAGGGGACAATATTAATTTGTTAAGGTCCTATTTCGTCAGATTGTTTGGCTATATGCTAGATAAAAGTCAAAACACTTTTAAACGTTCAAAATATTTATTAAAAAATTATATTTTTCAATTATATATATTTTTTTAATTAACTACGTAAACTTTTATAATTAAAAATGAAAAAATAAGAAATAAAATTGGAGAAATAATAATCTTAGATTCGTTTAAGTTTAAAAAAATAATTACGCCCATATACTACTTAATTAGAACTAATGTGTGCAGAATGTTTTGCTTAGAACGTTTGGACAGTTTCGATTTGAGTTTTAGAGAACTAGAACTAGAGAGCTAAAACTAGGAGGGAGGCGTTCCTGAGAAAATGAAAAAGAACTGTGTAATGTTAATCTAACATTATCTGCAACTGAAGAAAACTCTCCCAAAGCTGAAACGTAGAACGTTTGGACAGCAGATTACTAAGAAAACAATTTTCACCAATCGTGTTATGACTAGATTCCAAAACTGTTTCTAATCTAAGCCTATATATGTCTAAGCCATATCTATGTTGCATTACCCCCCTATCAGTCAATTTACAAACTATATAGTTAAGTTTTCAAATATGTACAACCAGAATAATCTGTATTTTGCATTTCGGATACATTAGGACTGGTGAAATAGTCTGTAGACGGTATTTAAAGGGTTAAAACTTTTAGTCATAATATTATAGTTGATAACAACACAAAAGTGAAATCAAGAATTATACAGTACAAACACAAACTGAATCGGAGAAAACCAATAGCAGTCTTAATACTAAAACTTATATATTTCTACAAATGTATAATTTTAGATTTGTACACATATAAATATATATGCACAAAGTATTCAATTGAATTATTTTATTAAATTTGTAATATTATTGTATTTACTATATTCATACTTTTTTTACTTGAGCTTTTGTTTATCAAATTTGTACCATTATATGTTACCATATGGTAGCTCCTCAAAGATTGTTACCTAACCTAACCTTTATTTTCCATGATGTGAGTGGAAAGGCATCTACTAGCCATCATCGGGAGACACGGTACTCCCAGAAGCGATATGCAATATCCGAATTCTGGAATGATATTTCTCATCCCAATTCGTCGCTCGTCTATACTGACAGGGTACAATTGTTTCTTCTCACAGCTCCTTCTAAAGAAAGACCTTTATTTGATGCTTTCTCAACCTCTTCAGAATCAACAGATTGATAGATCCTAATTAAATAAATTGATAGTACCATACCACGTTTTATAACTTTTTAGCTAAATTCCATTTAGGAAATGTAGATTTTTTCAGCAGTCGATCATATAGTGAAACCTTGAACCAAAAAATATTTCTTAATCATGGTTTTAGGAGACATGTCGTTTACATTTATATACAACTAATGTGTTACCAATGTTCTTCTTTATCATTGGGCAATCTATCCCTTTTGCACATTATCAATAAGGGCTTATAGCCTCCTAAGTTAAAAATAAGAGTTTGATGTCTCTAAACATCTACAAAATGACTCCTAAGCTCACTCTGATAAGGATATCTAAGGGATTGTCTGTCTATTTGTCAAAGATCCAGCAATTTCAGTCCTTTAATGATCGAGGCATTCACATTTGAAGATGAGGGTCCTCAGGTCATCAGTATAGTGCGTACCAGCACGTCTCTCTTGACGCAATTAGAGTATTTGAAGACTAGGGTTCTTTACTTTATCTTCTTTTATTTGTAAGGCGTAGATAGTGACCAAGATGTTTTTCACCTTAAAAACAAAACAAAAACAAATTGAAGATCAAGTGTTTTACAATTTTCTCTTTTTGCAGTTTCCAACACAAAGGCTCCCCAGTGTATATGCTCAACCTATGCATATTTTCAACATGACAGTGCTATGTGACGAAGCGAACCATCTTCCTTATATTACCTTTCCTAAAGCAAGATGCAATTTGGTTAGAATGGGGACGAAGTGAGACATTCTTCATCCTTAAACCTGAGATACTCCTCTCATATTCCTTCTGAACCCAAAAGCTAACTCTAAAGAAAGAGGAAGGGGACCATCTATCAATGTATCATCTGCCCTGAATGGCCTGGATTGTGTTTGGATTCTTGTTTCAAACTTACTATCAGTGATAAAATTCAGCAAATGATACAACTTTGAAGGTAAGCACTTCTTCACTATACTGACTAAAAAAAGTGAGTGGAGCGAAGAATCACTCACTGGCAAAGGATGCTCTAGTTTGGTAGACAGATGGGTCCAAAACTGAAGAGGGAACGATGACAGGTATTTGGGACAGGGACCAGATGCTCAGAAGTGATGGTGATTTCCTCAGCATTTTTCAGGTGGAAATTTAAACTATTATCAGGGTGTGCAAAGAACCTCGACAAGCGATATAAAAGGAAAAACATCACAATACTGTCAGATGGCCAAGCTGCCATCAAGGTGCTGACCGCTTAGCTCATCAACCATAACTCTGGGGAGGTATGACAGAGATTAAGCAGGCTAAGGATCTGCTCAGGAATTATGACCATAAGAGGTCAATGGCTTGCATTAGCCTATGTAAAAATAGGTTAAGATTACTAACGAGCTTGGCACACTTAAAGGACATTTCTGGGAAACTTGGCCTGATGACAAGACCTGTAGGTATTGTGAGGGAGGAGAGGAAATTCCTCATCACTTACTAATTGGAAAGATACCAAAAAGAAGTGGAAACATTACCATCTCTGAATCTTCAGAAATCTCAAGAATAATGAATGGGGGTACATTATACTCATAAAACCCCCAAGATACATAATACACAGAAGTTAAGAGATTTTGCAAAAAATAAAATACATTTCGTTTGCCATAACGCTCATATTTAAAGATATGATCATTTTAAAATTGATTTTTGTTTATGCGTTTTTTTTTACTGGGGTTCTTTGTTATTACATACAATTTAATTAATTTTGTGTAAGAGTGTAATATTTATCTTTATCATTAGAACACGCTTGTGTGATTTATTTAACACATTAAAGGTCGATTCACACACATCAGTCTAGTCTCAGTCCCGTCACAGTTCAGTCTCAGGGCATCAGAGATTTTTCGTCAGTCAGTTTTCCGTCAGTTGGTTCACAGTCAGGCGAATTTCGATGTATATTAACGGGAGGAGTTTCCATACCTCCCGAAACGTAGTGTAGTTTTAAACACTAGAAGCGATCGGAAAGTCTAAATAATTCAAAACTAAACATGTATTTACATTGTTATTTTATAAATTTTAGTTGGAATAAAAAAAAAAAAAAATGGGGTATTTTAAAATTTAATATTTTTTGTTAGTAACTAAAAATAACAAAAAATACTCACTATCTATACTCATTTCGGCACCTATCTTCTCCAAAATGTCGTTTTTTGCAGACGTGTCCATATACTTTTGGTCAGACAGATCATACAAAACTTAATGTTGACGAACACATTCTATCAACTTTTCGTCATTCATCTTGATATTAAATAATAACATAAAAACTAAACAGAAGTCTGTAAAATGTTGTCAGGCCCGTCCGTCAGGCGTCCGAACAATCCTAAAATATCGGTGAGAAGAAATATAAAAATGACTGACTGACGCCGGAACTGCGCCTGATCAGTGTAGACATCTTAACGGGAAATCCATTTAAGAATACATTTTTAGACTGTGACGTGACTGATATGACTGACCTGTGACGCGCCTGAACTGATGTGTGTGAAGCGGCCTTAAGTGTGTCTTATTATTTTTAACATATTATTTTGCTGTAAAACATTACAGTATAACTTATTATGAAAATAATAATAAACACTGTACAAATTGTCCATTATCATAGAACAAAATACTAGATTTAGTTCTAAAACCATACATGTATGTCGACTGCACATCATGTCACTGACATTGAGTGCGGCCAGCACACATGTTTGTTCATAATGGTATAATTTATTTATGTAAAAAAAAAAACAATTTATTGATCATAATAGTATCCACTAAACGATAAAAGAGTGATTGACATTAAAAAATATCAATTGTAGTCTTTCGAAGGCCCAAGATAATAGAGGTTTACCCCATAGCACATGTTTCAATTCCGTGTTATGTGTTGTGAGTTATTTGTTTTTTGTGTAAAAGTGATGTGAACATTTTAATGTTTTGAAGAATCTGATGATGAAACGCGTCATAGACATAAGCTGAACGAAGTCACACGACGGATAACAGGTAAATTTAGTTTAAAATATATCAACACCTGAAGTACCCTATAAAGCCGTAAACGTGTTAATCTCAATTGTGCCTGATTTAATCCAAATATGATATAAATATCGTACAGTTGAACCTTGTTAGTTCAAAATGATTGAGAATCGGTTCAAATCATTTCTACTGTTCAGATTATCTAGTTTAGTTATTATTCATTTCATATCATATCCTATTTATTAACCAGAGAACAATTAAATGTATTTTTTTTTTTAAATATTACCAAACTCCTACAGAATATATCAACATCCATACCACTTTACCCAAAATTTTATTTTTTTTATGATGCTTATTTAGTTAATTTAAAGGCTAATAAAAAGATACTGAAAGTTTTGATCTACTTAAAAACAATAAATTTGTTAGTTGCTAAATATTATATATTTTTGATTTTAGCATTGGTTTGTGAATGGGGTTCTACTGCATTTAACTTGAACACATGAACAACTTTTTTCATATGTTAATGTTTACCACGTTTTACAAATTTATATTCATTTAAAAGATTGGAGAATATCCTAAGCGACCACAACAGGAGATAACAAAAACATACTATGGTCATTGGCCTGTCGGGATTACTTAACCTGGATGCCTGAAGGAAGAAATAAGTACAGTAGGGTTCTGGTAATTCAAACCAATAAACTCCCCCTCCCTCAAATACTGTTATGATTGTATTTGAGATAAGATTAGGTCGACGACACTGCAGCAGTCTGGAGGCAAGACAGGTGTAAGCAGGTCGTAGGCAACAGCCTTGTCTGTAGATAGTACATGTATGTAATAAAGATATTGTAACAATTACAAAGTATAATTTTATTAACAATAACAACTAATATAACATGGTGGCAGTGGTGAACAAGTGAAGTGATTATTAATTATAAAATGCCTACTTTAAAAAGCATTATTATATAAGACATGTGAACAGCTGGCCGATTGTCGGTAAGTTTTAGTATAGACACGTAAGCCTAAAAAAGTGCAAAGCTAAATTTATAAATCGTTAGTGTTATATGGCTAAATTACAACAACAAGAATTAGATATTCCTGAAGCAAAAGACATATTTTTTACAATGGATTATCACTCTAATATTCCTAGTCAAATGTCATTTGAAGGAAACTTGACTGAAAATTGGACAAAGTTTAAACATAAATTTAATCTATATTGTGACGCTTTTTTAACTGAAAATGTACAAGATAAACGTAAAATTGCGTTATTATTACATTCAATGGGTGATCAGGGTGTTGAAATTTTTAATTCTTTTAATTTAACAAAGGAAAGTGCAAAAGTGTTTGAACATGTCATAACAGTATTCGATGAATACTTTCTTCCGTTAAACAACGTGACGTATGAAAGACATATTTTTTTCAACCGGAAACAGTTACATAATGAATCATTTGAACAATATATGGCTATACTTAGAAATTTAAGTTCTACATGTGAATTTGGAAATTTAAGGGACAGTCTGGTAACAGATATTTTCATTAGTGGAATTACAGATTCATCAGCAAAAGAAATATTACTAAAGACAAAAAATATCGATATAAAATCAGCTTTGGAAATTTGTAAAACAAAGGAAATGGCTCATAGAAGAGCACGCCATCTAGATATTAAAACTGAAACGGGTACGTCATCAACCGATATTGACTCTATCAACAAAACTAAGAAGCATTATTTATTATCAAAGTCAAGCACCGATAGTAACTTCAAACAAGGACAGGTCAAAAGTAAACATAGGCCTAAATCGTCGTTTCAACAGAAGCAAACAACAGATGTACAAGTTCAACGACATAATCGTGTTATACAAACATCTTGCGGTAAATGTGGTTACAAACATAAGTTTGGTGAATGTTTTGCTTTTGGAAAAAAATGTAATAAGTGCGGAAAAGCGAATCATTTTGCCAATATGTGTAGATATAATCGCAAATTAGTAAGTACTCTAGACAATACTCAAAAATTTAATAGTCTAACATCAATAAGTGATCCTAGTTTAAACTTTATTATAGATATAGTAAATATAAATAGTAATCAAAATTCTGAAGTAGAACAATGGTATGAGAAATTAGTTATTAATGGAAAAGAATGCCTACTAAAATTAGATACAGGGGCACAAATTAATATTTTATCAATTAAATCATTTAAAGAACTTAGAATTAACCATAAATTTGTAAAAAAGACAAACACATCAGTAACGTCTTTTACAAAAAATTGTGTTCCTATATTAGGCACATGTAGTGTTAATTGTCAAGTAAAGGGTAAAACAGAAGTGCATAAATTAATATTTTATGTTGCAAATATTAATTGTTCTAATATACTTGGTTTAAAATCTTGTATTGAATTAGATCTCATAAAAAAAATTGAAACTGTAGAGATTTTTAAGTGTGAGAAATATAAGCAATTATTTGACGAAGGAATCGGTAAAATACCAATTGAAGTAAAATTACAATTAAAAGACAACACAATACCAGTTGTAAGTCCATCTCGTAAAATGCCAGTTTTATTATATGATAAATTAAAAGCAGAACTAAAAAGATTAGTTAAATTAGACATTATAAAAGAGATTAATGAACCAACAGAATGGCTTAATCAAATTGTTATTGTAGAAAAGAAAAATGGAGATTTAAGAATTTGCTTAGATCCATTTCATTTGAACAATGCAATCAAAAGGTCTCATATACAATTTCCAACTTTTGAAGAACTCTCTTCAAAGCTTACAAATGCTAAGTATTTTACTAAGTTAGATGCAAGTGCAGGTTTTTGGATGTTACCTTTAGAAAAAGAAAGTGCTAAATTATGTGCATTTCAAACTCCTTTTGGAAGATATATTTTTAAACGATTGCCTTTTGGTCTAAATTGCTCAAGTGAAATTTTTTATAAAATTATGTTACAAACCTTTGATGAAATACCAGGTGTAATTTTATATATAGACGATATTTTAATACATGCTGATACTATAGAAGAATTAAATAATAGAGTGAAGCTAGTGTTAGATAGAGCTAAAGACTCTGGAATTAAATTTAACAAAGACAAATGTATTTTTAATGCTAAAGAAGTAACATTTTTAGGTCATAAATTTAGTGCTAAAGGTATCGAAATAGATCAAAATAAGATAAAAGCGATTGTTGATATGCCTTCACCAAGAGATGCAAGGGCTCTTGAACGTATTTTAGGTATGGTAAATTACGTTTCGAAATTCATACCCAATTATTCAGAATTAACTAAACCGTTTAGAGTATTATTAAAAAAAGATAATGTTTTTGTCTGGAATAAAACTTTGGAGAATTTATATCTGAAACTCAAGAAATATATTACAGAAGCGCCTGTACTAACATATTTTGATCCCAATAAACAGAGTACGTTATCAGTCGATGCATCTCAATTTGGTTTAGGTGCAGTATTATTACAAAATGGAAAAGTAGTGGCTTATGCTTCAAAAGCACTAACAAGCGTACAAACGAGATATTCTCAAATAGAAAAAGAGTTGTTAAGTATTGTATTTGGTTGTGAACGTTTTAAACAATATGTATATGGTAGTATTAATGTACTAGTAGAAACAGATCACAAACCATTGATACCAATTTTTAAAAAACCTTTATGTGATGTTCCAATAAGGCTGCAAAGAATGTTACTAAGATTACAACCTTATAATTTAAAAGTTACATATATACCCGGTAAATACCTATTTTTGGCGGATACTCTATCCAGAACATGTAATATAGCTTCTAAAGAAATAGATCCTTTTGATGAGGAAATTGAAGTTCAGGTAAATCTTTTAATTAGCAATATGCCTATTACTGAGACCAACAAACTAAATATTAAACAAGAAACCATGAAAGATGCAGTAATGTGTAAATTAAAAAAATATATTCAAAATGGTTGGCCTAAATATAAAAAAGACGTAGAGATTGAGATTCAACCTTATTTTGAATTGCAATCCCAATTATGTATAATAGATAAAATCATATTTAAAAATAACGCAATTGTTGTTCCTAAAACATTAAGATTATCAATGTTAAACAAAATACATTTAGGACACAGTGGCATTTCAAGATGTAAGTCTAGAATAAGAAATATTCTATTTTGGCCCAACATGTCAAATGATATTGAAAATTTTGTAAAATGTTGTCAAACATGTGCTAAATACAAAAGAAACAAATCAAATGAACCATTAATATGTCATAAAGTACCTGAAATACCATGGCAAAATGTAGGTTGTGATATTTTTGAGCTAAACAAAAAATATTTCATAGTGGTAGTAGATTACTTTTCATACTTTATAGAAGTTTCCCACATATCTAATTGTACTAGTACAACAATAATTGATAAACTTAAATCATTCTTTTCACGTCATGGCATACCATTAAATTTCTATTCGGATAATGCAACTTATTATATGTCCGATGAATTTAAAAAATTTATGAAAGAATGGAATTTTAATCATATAACTTCTAGCCCCCACCATCCAAAGTCTAATGGAATGGCGGAGTCGGCTGTTAAAGTCATCAAAAATATTTTTAGAAAATGTTTAGATTCTAAGCAGGACCCCTATCTTGCGCTTTTAGAATTTAGAAATACTCCAAGACAAAATTTAAGTTCGCCTGCTCAATTATTAATGTCAAGGTCTTTAAGAACCACTATACCTAGACACATAAACCATCTGAAACCTAAAATTAATTTTAAGAAAGATAGACAAAAAATGATAAAAAACAAAAGTATCATGAAACAACATCATGATGTTAGAGCTAAGGATATGAAGGAAAACTTTTCTAGTGGCAACAATGTATGGTTTAAAAGAAATCCCAAATCATTGTGGTGTCCAGGTAGAATTGTAAATAAATGTGAACAAACCAGATCCTTTACGATCCAAGATCAAAATGGAAATTCATACAGACGTAATACTATTCATATTTCACCAGACAATACAATAAATACAGAACATGGCATTAATAATCATTCTGATAATTACAATGAATTAAATAATCAAAATAGTCTAAGTAAACAATTGCCCATACCGTCAACTAGTACAGAAGACACTTCTGTAACAGACCCACACAAATATACAACTAAATATGGCAGAGTGGTTAATACTACTAAAAGATATCCTCAGGAATAAAAAGTTAGATAATAAGTAATAAATGAAAAAAGATTAAGTTATGAATATTTTGTTATTGATTAAGATAGATATACAAGGAATTAATTTTATTTAAGTAATTAAATTGTTTTGTAATGTAAAGACAAAGAAGTTTAAAAGTGTTGTTAATTTAATTTAATAATAATAAGAGAGATGTTATGATTGTATTTGAGATAAGATTAGGTCGACGACACTGCAGCAGTCTGGAGGCAAGACAGGTGTAAGCAGGTCGTAGGCAACAGCCTTGTCTGTAGATAGTACATGTATGTAATAAAGATATTGTAACAATTACAAAGTATAATTTTATTAACAATAACAACAAATATAACAAATACAAATTTAGCGAGAGAAAACTTGACATATCACGGCATAAGTTTAACATGGACCGTCAGCACTGCTTAGTTTACAAAACTCTTTCTTTGAATCATTTCTTAAAGTCGTAGTTGAACCACTCTTTATCGCTAAAAATATATAAGTTAATTTCAGTATTTAATGTACATGTTTTATTTATAGTAAAATGAAGGTTACTTTCCCAACACCAATCAGATATAAAGTAATTTCGATAGACAATGACAGCATAGCTTGTCAAAACTAGTTATCCATTAGATTATCAAAAGAATTTTAAACGAAGATATAAATAATCTACCTTAATTAAATTCAAACATAATACCAGTGGCTGCAATAAAATATGTATTAAAAAATAGAAAAAAAAATTTGTAGAGTAACTACTACGTTAGTTATATAGCTACAATTTTCTCTATAAAATTAACAGTTAGGCGACACATTTTACAGTGTTACTATCTTTTTTTACATTGTTTAAATAATATGTTAACTATTTACAATTGTTGGTATAGTTTATTTGAACGTTTGTCATCATTTATGTAGAAAGAGAAATGAGTTTCAATTTAAGTTATTATATAGCACTAGAACATAAAACTAAGGACCTAGAAGGTAGGTAAAATTTATAAAACTTGCTAGATTACCCCGTTATTGTTTGTGTTTAGTTAACTGAGTTACCTGGGTTGATTGTCATTCTTTGTATTGATGTACAATATGTAGTTCTGATGATCACATATGTAATAATTTGTTGTTTCAATAGATCAAACCTAGTTCATTATCCCTGAGTTTTTTACCTTTGGAAACCAATTTAGTTTCTAACATAGGCCTAGGCTTCCAGATCCTTAATATCATGTGTTAACATACCTTGTTACTACATACATACTCAGGGTTGGAATATTGTATTTATTTTTATTTGTTTACACACAAATGTACTATACCAATAATATAAATAACTGATCATTATCCAATAGCTATAAAAAGAAAATATTTAGAATTAGTTATGATGATATTATTACCATAGTACCATACATTTATTTTATAAATAGGTTACATATGTTATGACTAAATTAAATATTATTCCCGTCAGCAATTTTAATTCAAGAAAATATTTTACCAGAGACAACGTTAAACAAAACAATTCAAAAGCAAAACTATTTTTTTTTTGTTTACTTACATCTGCATTTATAACCACATCGTCTTTAGTTTGTACGAAGTAAGATGCCTAGGGAATATCTGTGCCTAAAAAAGTTCAAATTTTGTGTTATTTGTTTGATATTATTGTTTATTCAACAAAGGAATAATTTATTGAAAAATATTATAAATACTCATCACGCAAGTTACACGTTGATAAAATATTGTTTAAACTTCAGTATTTTATCAATTAAACTTTTTTTTGTATATCACTAAAAAGTGCAGTCTAGATTGTATGACTTGCGTCGATTATGAAATTAGATTTTTTAAAACTGGTTTATTAATGAATGATGGAGAATTAAAATAAATTACTTGAATCCGAGCAAAGGAAAAAGTACTTGTGAGTACTGTACAAAGTTAAAAATTCTCTATAGGATCCCATAGGGTTCGGTTCTTGGTCCTTTCTTGTTTCTAGTCATGATAAATGATTTGAATGCAATTGTTTTATTTGAGTTCATTATCTATGCAGAATATGTTAAATTTAAAAAAATAAATAAAAACACATATGAATATACAAAAAAGCATCTTTGATATGATGTCAAAAAATTATATAGTTAAAACATCAAACATGATTGTTATTTTAATGAAACTGAATATGATATTAATATTAATGACCTAATTATGTAGTAAACATTGATGAAGCAGACATAAGCACAACATATTTAACCAAACAGTCAAAGAATAAAACTGTCAACACTGAAAATAACAAGAATAAAATTAATTTCCTTTATTCGCTTAACGTTCTGTTGTCATTCAGAACTCTACTAATTTTAATAACACGTTTGTTTGGCACAGTATTTTGCTGACTTTGATTAAAGTATTGTTGCAATCCAGCATCAAGTCGGAACCTAATTTTGGAATAACTGTATTAGTAAACGCTATAGACATCGTAATTTTTATCCAATTTAATTCGATTATATAGAGTGATTCACAAAGTGTTCCGAACCCTTTTTGAGCTGATTCCACTAGCAAACATAATGAACACCATTTTTTTTTTTTTTTTTTTTTTTTTTTTTACAAAATACTTAATATTTTTAAAAGTATAAAAGATATTAAGCTCAAACTTTATATACCAATTTTGTGCGTAACCATTTATCACTGTATTATGTAAGAGTTTATGTTATTTAAGAATTTAATTTAATGAAGTCTAAGCTTTAAGAGCTAACCCTTTGTTCGGGCGTCATCTTTGTAAGAGTTTATTAGTTGATTTCTTTAAAATTATCAAATGTTAAATATTTATTTTATGAATTTATTAATTATTGCATCAATTATAAATTTTAAATAAAAGGATTCAGAGTTCAGGCTCCAATCTGTACTTACCAGGCTAGTTTCCGTGACACGTGGATGCCAGGATATACTCAATAATTTTTTACTCACTCATATTCAATTATAGAAAACTTCTTTTATATTTAGAATCTTTTGATTTATAAATTGAAATAAACATTTGTTAATTAACATATTATACTAGACATACAAACATCATGATAACAAAAAAAATATATCTCTTCAAAATCACATGTAAAACTTACATTTGTAAAGTCTGTATCTCTGTCCATATTTTTAACACCTGATTTCTTAAAATTTACATAATTAGGTTAGATTTTACTCACTCGTCGTGTCCAAAAAACTGTTCAATAGTAACAACCCTTTTTAGAGAAATAACATTTAGTGTATTAAGTTATTAACAACTTATGCCTTGAATCGCTCCATCTCTAAGGAACGCAGAGCGTTCAGAAGGCACGTCTACTCTCGAAGAAAGCCAAGCTGGAAGAGAGCTCGTTCGGTTGTGTTCCGAACGGCACGCCCACTGTTAAGCATGGCGAGCCTTGGACAATTTCCTGGAATTCATTCGTTTTCCGTTTGAAATTGCACCATTCGTTTTGAGTTGTGAAGCAACCCGTTGGTATGTCAATTTTACCCTAGAGGGTGTTACATTGTATTGATATATAGCGCTTCATTCAATTTATTGATTTTAATAATTTGTTTTAAAAGTTTTTTGATTATAATGTTTTTTATGTTTATTATTAATTGTTTTGATTTTTATGTGAGATTCCTAATTATTACTATTATTTATCTAATTTCCAAAATCTTAAATTATGATTAATTTATTTTTTAATTTGGTTGGAGATGTCCCATGCTTACAATTAAAAACCAGAATATTCTTTTGAATATATTCAAAATGGTGGCTATTTAAACATTTTAATGTCAAATATCTCAAAAACTGCTAACTTTACAAAAAAATTACCAGAGACCAAAATATTTACTTTTTTAATGATAAACACAACAGTTTTTTTAAAATTTTGTATGTTGCTCAATGGATAACAGAGTTATTCACAAAAAACGAGAAATGTATTTCTTGGTAGTTATCAAAAATACCCATAAGTACTCCATAATTTGGTAAATTATAATTTCCTTAGTTGGTAATGCAAAACACACGAGCAACAATATATTTTTGTCATTAGTGAATGTTCTTTGTTATAGCCTTAAATTATTTCAAACATTGGAGTGCAATTTACTATATGTTTATTTTATAATTAGCGGCATATCAATTTGTGTAATACGATATCTATAGCTTTGTTATTTGTGACTGAGAAATACGGAGACATGGTATTTATCTTAGTGTGTGTGTGTGTGTGTGTGTGTGTGTGTGTGTGTGTTCTGTGAATGATATATATAACAGCTGCTTCTACAGAATATAAAAACCGTTTTCCTAACCGCAGAATCTCAACTGATAAAACTATCAGTGGAACATTGCATACTCTATGAGAAAGGGGTTCCCTTCCGAGCATGAGTACTCACTGCAAACATTGTGCTGACCATGAAGTGGATATGGAGGAAACCATTGTCGAGGCCACTTAACGCAGTCCGGAAGGTAGTACGCGATGTTTATCCCGGCGATTCGTAGTTTTTCAGTTTATGGTATGAAAGACTCTTCGTAGCAACAAGATGTTTCCTTACCATCATCAAAAAGTACAAAAATTTCAACCAAGAAATCCTCCTCATGGCCTCCACGATCTAACGCTGTTAGATTTTTGCGTGTGGGGTTGGCTGAAAAGTATTGTGTACAAGAAAAAAGTTAATACATGAGAAGAGTTAATTCCTCATTTTACAGATGCCGCTACACAAATCAAGGATAGCTGTGGAGAATTGAGGAGAACAACATTAACAATTTGAAGGCGAGCTGCAAAATGTATTGAAGTTGAAGGACATATTTTCGAACATTTACTGTAAACCTTATTAAATATAGCAATGATTGTTATTTATTTTATTGCTTTATCAATTAAATGTTAAAGTTATTTTGTTTTATTGTTAATTGGTGACAACTACCAAATAATACATTTTTCGTTTTTTGTCAATATCTCTGTCATCCGTTAACTTACATACAAAAAAGTTTTGGTCTCCTGTAATATATTTTTTTTTAAGTTTAGCTGTCTTTGAGATATTTGACATTAAACATTTTAAACGGCCTCCATATTGGAAATATTCAAAATAATGTTCTGGTTTTTAGTACAGTGATAAATGGTTACGCAAACAATAGATATACAAAGTTTGAGCTCAATATCTGTTTTACTTTTTAAAATATTAAATATTTTGTTAAAAAAAAAAAAAAAAAAAAAAAAAAAGTGGATAACTGGAAAACAAAGCATTTCTGGACCTATATTTATATGAACTTTTTTCATTATTTTTGCAAGTGGAATCAGCTCAGAAAGTGCTCGGAACCTTATGTGAATCACCCTGTAGGTTGGTACATTGAAAAACATATCCGTAGTATTCCGACATTCAGTTTTTGGAGTAACACCATTTTAAGCTATAAAAACTGTGCAAAAACTTTTATTTCTCGTTATTTGTAGATTAATTTGTTTTCAATACATTTCAGAGTGAAATACCAAGAGACCAAAATTATTTGGTATACAATTATCTAAAAACAAACATGAGTTGTGTTACAATAGACCCATTTTTTGTTTAGTTATATAGAGTTTTTTACTATTTTTCGCCCATTTAAAAAAAAAAAACCATAAAAATTACCAAAGTAATTGAATAAATAATTTAAATACTATAAAGCCCAAAAGTTAAATATTTCATAGTTTCAATTTATAGGCCTTATGATCTGCCAATATAAATACCTTTAGTCGATACCAGGATTTCTTTGCTTATTTCAAGTAACCACATATCACATTGTTTGAACTATATTTAAACACACATAACTAAAACACATATTATTGTTATTGAATACTCTGTACAGATCAGTGTTAAAATGGTTAATAAAACACATAAAGTGTTCACTGTGTCTGTTCATTTACTGGCAGGACGGTTAATGACTTAACGACTTTAAATGACTTGAAAGGACATGAAATATATTCACATTTTAAAGCAATCCTAACAATTGCCCAATGACAATATAAACTTCGCCTATAATTATAACTATAGATATTAATTACCTTGTTTCCGTCATGCGACTTCATTGTTTGTGAACTTAAGACGCTTCATAAAGCCTTTAAAAGCATCAAAATCAATTCATATTTGTAATATTGGCAATACATGAATCCTGTAGAAAAGTTCAAAGCCTTTAAAAACACAAAATGAATTGTTAAACGACCAATTACAGTTGTAGTCTAAACACGCTATGGATCAAGGAAGCCTACATCAAACTTTAGATAAACTCAATCAGTAGTCAGTCTACCACAACACTATGTGTACAACAATGTTAAATATGTTGTATAATGTGTGTTGTGTATTGCATGTTATGTGTTATGATAGAAACAATTTTAACGTTTTACGCATCTGATGATGAAACATATGTTTCGGAAAGCGTCACAAGTTATACAAACAATGAAGTCATATAACGGAAACAAGGTAATATCTATACATCATTAAATATGTCAAGCAACAAATAGAAGTTCTTTGAACTCTTGGAATCTCGTATCAAAGACAACATTAAGTTATCAACTTATCCTGCCATTCAACCAACACAACACAATAAAGACGCGATATCTCTTTTCAATCATTTCAACATTGATGTGTCCAGACAATCATATGTGTTAAATAAATTCCATGTTTAATGAGTGTATGTGTTAAATCAAATAATGTGACTTGTTTTGACTTTAAAATGTCACCAGTGAGTGCCAAATTAGCTGTTGCGAAGATCTGTTATCGATTAAAGGTATTTACATAATGTCATAATAGTGTGCAACTATGAACAAGAATGTATAGAAAAAAAGACTGATTTTAAATGTCAATACTTTTTCAACTACATGGTCAAATTTGTCCATACTGCCTGTGTAGTTTCATTATTGTATTACTAAAATATCTGAATAATAAAAGTTGTATTGTCGCCAATAATAAAAAGTTATTTCGGAAAAATCAAAAATTATAATCATTTTATATATTAGTCAAATGTCAGAAAAAAAACTATTTTAAAACTGACAACTTCTTGTATTATTAAGATCTTTTGTTAGTATAATAATGAGCCTCCCCCCCCCCCAGGCAGTATAGAAAATTTTACCATATAATTTAAAAATTATTTACATGTAAAGTCTGTGTTTTTTGGATCTATCCAATCAATTTTAGAGGTTAACGATTTTTTTTTACTAAACATCTCTTCTAAATGGTAATTAGATGCACAAATTACTAACTAGGGTGGTAGTTTTTAAAATAGGCAAAAAATTATAAAATATCTTTGCAACTGACCAAAAATAGGTCTATTCTAACTTAACTGATCTTAATTTTTAGATATATATTTATAAGGAATAACTTTGCTTTCTTGATAATGTTAAAAAACAATACAGTTTTGGTATTTTAAAATTATATTGCCCCAAAAACTGGGTTGATAGATACTTAGCATATATTTTTGAATATTCTGAATTTCATTTTAAGCAAATAATATACTATTATGAAAGAACTAATCTCCAAACTATATATACAACACTAACACAATTACCGTTACAAATTTTAATAAACCCTTATGTACATTTCGGTAAAATATCTACCATCCTCAGAAGGATATAAAATAATACTAAACTAAATGTGGTATTATTACATTTACTGTAGTATTGGTTCATATTCAACTGAGGATGATAGATATTTTACCGAAATGTAGATAAGGGTTTATTAACTTTAAAACGTTAATTTGTGGTATTGTCACATTAATTTAGTAATTGTTTATATCCCTCTCAGAGTGGTAGCTATGTTTCTGAAATGTATACAAGGATTTATTAAACTTTCTAACTTTAACTGTGTTGTGTTTTATTTATAGTTTGGTGATTGCTTCTTTCATATTATTACTAACCATAAGGCTCCTGGGATTTTTTTTGTAAAAAATATTCTCCCTATAAAGCAAATATATGTAAAAAAAAAAATCTAGTATGATCATCTTAATAAAGCAGATTGTAAGCTGAGTATTTGTATGCATGTTTTAATTACTGTAGCTGACAAACTACTTATGAATCTGACTGTCATGATCATTTTCTTTTTAGTAAAAACTGGACTAAACGGAAAAAAAGAACGAGACATTTAAAAAATTTCATGAAGTAAGTCAGTTTTTTTTTCACAGCAATTTTTATGTGAAAGTGTTTCGTTTCTCATGCTGAACAAAAATTTGAGTTTAAACTAATTTTAACCAAGCTGTACTATCAGATGGAAAATCATAGTGGAACAATGGGACCGCTAATAATCTGCAAATTACTCATGTGAAATGGATTTTTGATGTACTCAAGTACGGATGTAGTTGACATATAGAAAGTGATGAGCTAAGTGACCAATTTTTATATATAATAACTTCCATAATGTTTTTCGACTTTAGAACTAAATTTATTCTTTATTCACTGTAAAATGTGCATGATTTATGAAATACTTCACTATTTTTTATGACAAAGCATAAAGTAGTCAAAACTCAAAATATATTATTTGCACATCAATATAAGTTTACTTCCTCTAAAATGTGAGAACTTAAAAATCCTACAAAAAAATTGATTCATTAATACTTTTTTCAACAGTTAGTTTTGTTTCATAAGTAGCGGTGTTAAAAAAAAAAGAAAAAAAATGGAAAAACTAAAATAGATTTTTCAACCACTATTTCTTATTTGATTGTATCAAAATTGATACTACAGTAGAACCCCTCTAATCCGCCCTCGGGTGGTCCGTTACTCCGGTTAATCCGACCGTGTTCGAGCTCGCGATATTGTGCCGACTCGCCGATGACTCACGGCCCATCTGGCGCCATCTTTCCGGTTTGTTATCGCTTTCCCGCTTCGGTGCTGTGTCATCTCTCGTGAAAAATTAAACACTACAAAGCTTTTTTACAGATTCCCCTCTGTCAAGTCTTTTGACACATTTAACCGCGTCTGAAATGAAACCAACACACGCTTCCGTATTCCCGTTTTCGTAACTCGTTCATTTTTATTTACTGTATATACTGTACATAGATCATAACCAGTCAAAGACAAGAAGAAAACTGAAAAGAAATGTTATATTTTCCATAATGTATACTAAATTGATTCGTGGAAAAAAAGCGGCCTATCAAACGTTTTTGCCTTTGTATGTCTGTTATACCGACGGGTGCCAATGCCGCGGTGTTTTTATGCCGCCGACAATGGGATACCGCTATCGACAAAGTCGTTTGACTCGCCGCTGCTTTGGTGCCGCGGTGTTTTTACGCCGCCGACAATGGGATACCGCTATCGACAAAGTCGTTTGACTCACTGCCGCTTTGGTGTTTCAATTACAATTTATTTTCGGAAACTCTCATCCAACCAGTACACTACGATATAGGCCGATTAACAGAAGTTCTACTGTACTTGCAAAGTTTATATATAGACTTTATTATATAGACTTTTAAAGTTTATATATCACTTATTTCACTTTAAAAAAATCTGTTTATATAATATGTAATAAATATTGACTTTTTTCGGATAATCCGACCTTTTTTGCGTTCCGACCATGCCCCCAGTCCCGAAGGTGACGAATTAGAGGGGTTCTACTGTATTGGAAAGCTGATAATCCATGCTTCATTTATATTTCTATGTTTGTTGAACAGCTGATGTCACAAATCTTGCAAGCTGAAGTAAACCAGCTGATTTTTCAAATAAGCTACACTTTTTATTTCGCTTTGTGTGCAATGATTTCTGATTTACAAAGTTATTATCTTGTGTAAGTTTATTTTATAGTATTACGTTATCAATTTATTATTATTGAGTAACTTTAGTGGGTGTGAATTGTTATTTTAGTGGCCATATTTTAACACAAATAAGGAATTTTGCACCAGGGTAACTAGGTACTTCATTTTTCTTTCTTGAGAAAACTATCTATACAAATTTACATTTAAAACTGTACATTTTTGGAATCTTCATAAAAGAAAACTTCTTTTGAATATTTAGGAATACTGATATCTTAACCCTTTGATGAACGACAATTTTTTTCAAATTTGTTACCCCAGGGAACAAGATTATATTTTTTTATTAAATGGTTAAAACATATTTTTAAAACTAAAATAAATAATAAATTGTAAAATTTAATTTTATTTGTGATTT
Source organism: Aphrophora alni (assembly GCA_963513935.1). Lineage (NCBI taxonomy): Eukaryota > Metazoa > Arthropoda > Insecta > Hemiptera > Aphrophoridae > Aphrophora > Aphrophora alni. Next base: position 18,453,774 of record OY740774.1, on the reverse strand, counting down.
AAAAAAATAAGAAATTTTGGTTAGTTTAGGTCAGCAATACTAGTTTTTTATTCTTATATATATGATAAGCAAAACGTTGAAAGTTCACATTTTGAGACCAAGCAAATTTTAGGCTTAGGTCCTCAGAAATTGTATTTATTTGTTCATTTTCCAGGACTTCAAACTCATCTTCACTTGTTTCAGTATCACTATATGTGTTATCAGATTCATTTTCTGTTATAAGTTCACCTATTTCTTTGTCAGATATTCCAAGCCGGCCTAGACCTAGCCATAATTTACCAAAAACACAAACTTACAATTTGGAAAAAGTTACTTACAAAATATATTATAAAATTACAAATCTCACTCAAATTACTAATATATACTTTGAGGTTAGTTACAACTGACTGCATTATAAACACAATCACAATAGCATACTACGAAAAGACATTGTGCATGATTCAGAACCGACTGTTGTCAGACTGTGTGCAGTGTTGCCAGATAAGAAAGTTATGAAAAATAACGCATAGGTAGCAGCACATCATAGGACATAATATATTAAATAAAACGTTTAAAAACGTTGATGCTAACTGAACGAAAACTCTATGACGTTTTTAAATGGCGATGCTCCAAAGGGTAATAACACTGCCTGACGTTTTGAAACGTCGATGCTCATCAAAAGGTTAATTATAACTCTAAACTATAATGGTGAAAAGAGGAAGAATTTTAAATTTGCAAAGAAAATGATATACAATATAATGAGTTGCAGTTATCTTAAACCTAAATTAAATGTATGAGTTTTTAAAAATGCATGCTAAATCCATAAAAACATGCTCCCACCACAGGAGGATATGACTAGGGTTAAGATTATAAGAAGAGACTTATAAAATAAAAATAGCAAATCCGCTAAAACAAAACCAAATACTAATTTGTACACAATAAACATATAGTACTAACCCTTATCTCCAGTAGAAGCTGTAGACACAGATCCAGTCGTACTATTACACACAATCACCATGTCTTTCTTTTCTTTCTCTATTAACGATGCACTGTTATTTTCAACAACTTCTTTATCTTCCTTAACGAGTTCTTTTTCTTTCCGTTCGAGTTCATAGTCTTGTAATATTTTGATTTGTTCTTCTTCAGTCAGTTCTATATGTTCACTTAGGCTCTCTTCTGAAACAAAGTCTGTACAAAGGACAATTGAAAAACGTCAATTCAATTTATTTTAAGAGTGAATTTAAAGCCTACATCCCTCCAAACATTTTCTACAACATTTGTTGAAACTAATTCCAACCAAATCTATTTTATATTAGATCACAAATACTACAACTGAAAACACTTACTATTGTTTTTCCCTATCATGAATTTGCCATAATGGATTCGACTGACAACTATTTATACTTGTAGTAGACGAGGTGGTTCATAAGATTAATTCATAGTTGTGGAAAGTTTTTTTTTAATCCTTAGCAGAAAAAAATCCGTTGTTTTCCTAGGCCTAATATACGACTGTGCATCACTTGATGTGTGGTCAGGTTAGGTTAGATTAGATTATCAAGTGATAACATGAAAAAAGTGAAAACACTAAACACAGCCTAGTAGCCTCAAGTTGGAAATTAAATTTGTAATCTAAGAAAAGAACCCAAGTCTAAAACTAGGCTTAAACAAATAAAATAACTATGACTAATCAGAAAAAAAACACAGTCACAGGACTAAAATATTTGAACAAAAAAAAAAAAAAAAACTGACTGATGGATTATGTGCCAATGAAATTGTGACGTAATGGTTCATCAGAGTAAACAGACTTATATCACCTCTTTCAAAAGTTTAGTGCATGATCAAGTCATCACTCCCACTAATAGATACAAGTGAAAAAATGTTAACCTTTTTAAAGTACAGGAATTTTATTTTCAATTTTTATTAACAGAAGCTAAAATAACCTCATTTTTATACTGGTATGACTGATATGATTATCCGATAGCTTTATAATAACAGCATAAGACTTTTATGTAGTTATTCTTATATTTTACTGTCTTAAATACATTTTCTTGAAACTATGTTCCTACAAGAGAGTAAAATCTTATACTGAAGTTTCTTAAACTGAAAAATCTTAAGCCAATGCAATAGCACAGTATGATAAATTAAAACCTTTCTTTTCACAGAACAAAAATAACTTCTTTATAATAAAGATCACAGGTACATGATGGAACTCTATTGTCCTGTTTTTGGTAAACTCTATTGGTAAATGAAAACCTCTTTTTTCCCATAAATTAAATTGAGTCTACCTACATTTCACCAGTTCTACAGGCCTTAAAACAGACTAAGGAAAATAACAACATTACATAGTAGGTACAACAGTCCTGTTACTTATAATAAATGGTTATATAGGGAGGAAATCAAGAACATTGTTGTTAAGAGTTGAAGGAATGGTGAGTTACTTAAATCTTGTTCATTTAATACTAAAATAAAAGCCTTATAAGCTAATCTCTTAATTTAAATAGTTTTAGATATATATATATATATATTTTTTTAGAGTATCTTAATATCTCATTACATTAGACACATTATAAAAATAAGGGCTGTTAGGTTATACGTATAGACTGGTCTGTATTAATCATAAGCAGAAGCTCTGCTCTATTGGGAATAAAAATGAGCATAATGTCAACAATCCATTGTTGTTTGTGTTTATAATGTGTGTAAAACTAAACAATCCAACCGCAGTTGTGAAATCCGAACAGCAATTAAACTTCTAAATACATGAGAATATAATGTTTCTTATAGTCACTGTCGATCGGATGACACAAATGGGCCTACTATAATGAGTGAAGGAAAAATGAGGCAATCATGTTGTGAGTTTAGGAAAGGCTTACTCCTGAATATGTTCACGATGAAGAGAGAAATGGCAGGCTTAGCATCTGGACTGATGATCTTGTTGAGCATGTGAATGCAAGAGAGAAAATTGTTGGTTTACAAATACAGACCTAGCTATAGAAATTCCAGATGTTTCAAAGACAACAATTCATTTTTAAACCTTGGCACGCGTATGACGGGATTTCACGTAACCCTCAACTTGACTGGTAATGCGTATGACGGGATATCTCGATTCAACACTATTTGACTTCTGCAGGTATTTTTAATTCGTTTAAAGTCCAATAGAGTGCAGGGAAATGTCCTATTGGTATAACGTGACACTCCCACTACAGTATTTGTTCTCGATCACCTGTCATTGGACTTTATTTGGTTGTTATAGTAACCAGGCGCCATTTTGTGTTCTGCCCCAGCGCATATAACGTGATTTCTCGTCTCAGTAAGCTACGACGGTCGGTCAGTTGTAAAATGTTTTGTCAGCCTTATCACTGCTATAAATAGCTCTTCATTGTTGATTTGTTTAGGCCGTATTATTTATATTTTAGGTTATAGTATACATTTTTATTTTGTGTAAAATAGGCTAGTTATAAAAATGGCAAACCCTGACGACCTTGGATTTGATCAATTTATCGATGAAATAATGAATGCATCTTTTTCAACTACAGAATACATTTTGAAATATAGACAGTTTCTATGGACACAGTATTATCTTCAAATATTGTTTGTGTGTTTATATGTATATTTAGTCTATATCAGTAATTGTTTTTGATGTCCTGAATGTAGGTAATTATTATGAGCAGTAGAAAGATATTTTTGATACGGTATGTTGATTTTTCTCAAAATCTTTTTTTAGTAAAATTTATTTTTTTGATGAAATTCAGGTTATTTTGAATAAAATGGTAGGCCTACTTTTATATAAAATAAATTAATATGATTTGTTTGTAAATATTAAAAAAAAATAATAATAATCTGTTTCATAGGGCGGTCAAAAATGTGAAATTAAGTATTTTTTCTTGTTTTAATCTGTAAAAAGAATTTTTAAGCCAATCTACATTTTTATTTTTACCAAATATATCTGTAAAAACCCAAAATCAAATAGAACTTTAAACAAAAAAAAATTTTTTTCCCCCTAATAGCACGTTATGAGTAAATAGCCTAAATTGTTATTCAGCGTGATAAGGGTTAAATCACTCTCATAGAGGGGGAGATAAATCCCCCCCCATATTGTCACTGGTGACGAAACATGGGTTTCTTATGTTAATGCTGAGTCGAAACAACAATCTATACAGTGGCGTTATTTTCACCCAAACCAAAAAAAAAAATTCAAGTAAACCTATTCTTAAAATAATGCCGACTTATTCTTGGACCAAAATGGTGTGTTTTTGGTCCATTTCATTAAATCCAACCATCACATTTCAGCGATCTGTTGTGGACATGCACTGTTGACGAAAATGCATGTCTGCTTATACAATCCAAGGAAGATTTTTGACCATCCATTTTATAATCCTGATCTTATTCCCAGTAACTACCTCTTTCCACATCTCAAGAATTTCCTTGTATTTCAACGATTCCACAAAACTTAATAATTAAAATCTTTAGCGTGAAACTGATTGAAATCTCAGGCAGAGGAATTTTTTTATGAATGGTTTCAAAAAGGTTTCTTTACGATATTAAACTTGTCTGGTACGAAATGGTGACTATAAAGAAAATTAATAAGTTTGTATGTATTTGGAACCAATAATAAATATTTGATTTTATAATTTGGCACCTTTTACTTCAGCCCTTACTTTTGAAATGCATTTCCTATTTTTGAAGATAATACAATGGAACCTTGCCAACTCGATAGCTCAAATTCTTTGATATTCGAATTTTTGCCTTTCCCCTTCAACTTCCCATAACTCCCAATGCTAATTATTTTCCCTCTATAAGTCAAATATATTTTTTTTAAAAACCTAGATAAGACGAATTTTGTTGGTTTCTTGGATGTGTTGGTAAACCTCTATAATTCGAATAGAGGCGCTCAAAAACTTCTACAAGTAGAAGTTTTAATAAAATCACCTTTATAACTTGAAATTTTTACCAGTAGATCTTTGTAAGTCTAAGTTTAGGGTCCTCTCCTGTGTCCTTGCATTTCCCCGCATTTGGGCTCAGTGTTCATCCCGTGTGTACGTACTGTTTTGTATTTTATTAAGTTTTGCTTTTTATTAAAGCGATTGTGAAGTGGTTTGAGATGCAGTAAATTATGCATATATTTCTTTAACTATATACAGTACTGTACTGTTATTATACGTAAATGCGCCGATTTTTATTAAAATAAAAGTAAGAACTGTTTATTAAATTAAAATACTTGTACTGTGGTGCTTCCTTTCACTTGGTCCTTATTACAGGATTACAGGAATAAAAATGTAACCAGAACACAATGGCGAAGTGAATAAAGGTTCCTCTATTACTTGAAGTGGGTGAATTTTGTCCGTGGTAACTTGAACCTTGCTATCTCGAATTATTTGATAACTCAAAGTGTTAGTAATTCCCTTGAGATACGAGTTATTGGGGTTCCACTGTCTTTGTAACGCTAAAGGTAATAAGTTAAATTGATTTAAAATGTTAGACATTAAGAGAATACTTTATAAAGACTCTAATTTAATATTACATGTATAAAGTATCTCATCACTCTTTCAACTCTTAACTATGTCCTTGATTCCCTCCCTCTCTTAAACTCTTAGGTTAAGTAACAGGGCTATTGTACCAGTCATGTAATATTTTTGTTTTCCTTTGTCTGTTTTAAGCTATCAAAAAATTCCATAACTGTTGAAAACTAAATCGGCACACTGTTTTTCTAATTAACCAATAAAACAAGTAACCTAATATATAATTGTAATAGCTACTGCTAGATAAAACCATATTCTATGACTTTGAACACAGCAGTTCTTTTGTAATACAAATAAAACCAGATACTAAATAAAGCTACCTTTATCCCATTGTATTGTCTCAACAGCCTGTTTATCTCTTTCTTCTCTCCGTTCTCTTGCTGCTTCTTCATCTTCGATTAAACCTTTGCGGAAGAGAAATCTTTGCCAGAAGAGAGCATGACTAACCTATAAAAAAGAAATAGTTTAAACTGTAACATAGTTTATAAACATGATGTACATGTAAGCCTAGAGACCATGAAATGAATATTCTACAACACATTTTAACAAGTCATTCAAATCTATTAAGTAAATATAAATATGTTATAAACATCTGTGTACAAGAGGTAGGTTGTAAAAAGATTTTTCTGTACCTGATACAATATGATACTTGGTAATTATGCGTTGCAGCTCACCCTATTTTTTAGTCACTAAAAACAATGCAACTATTGTTTAAAACTATTTACCTTGTTTGTCATTAATCTGATATTTATTAACACTGCAAAACAATTTTCAAGTCTCAAAACCATTAATATTCAAATAACTTACAATTTTAGATAACAAGGAATTTAGGCTTTTTCGGGTAATGATGAATGTGTACAATAACAATGTGAGTCAAGTTTGTGTCTGCATTACCAGTCTATGTTTATATTATATGCTGTATGTTACATTACTCTAAATCATGGCATGTAAATTAAAGGACAAATGTCTGGGAAGGTAGCTATACATATAAACCTTTGTAAACATAGACTCGTAATGGAGTCACAAACTAGACTCACGTTGTCGTTGTACACACTTGTAATAATCCAAATAAGCCTTAATTTCTTGTGTCAAAAAGTGTCAGTTTCTTCAATATAATGGATTTTTACACTTGAAAATTGTTTCGTGTTGTTAAAAAATATCTGATTAATGACAAACAAGGTAAATAGTTTAAGTTTGCATGATTTTTAGCAACTAAAATCTAGGGTGAGCTTCAATGCATAATTACTGATACTGGCCGTTACCTCATACAATTATTTGATACTTTCTAGGCGGATTATCCAAATCATTTCATTTTAAAGGGCTTAGCTAGCAGAGTTTAATGCCGCAAACCGCATTCAAAAAGGTTGATCCAGTACAAAATGGCGGCTGTTCAAAGGTTTTATTTTGTTACATTTTATTAGTACAGTAGCCACAATCCCATTAAAGCAAAACTGCAACTAAATGAATACTGCAGCTAAATACTACATTATGCGTGTCAATAGAGAAGTGAATTATGAACAGCTGCCATTTTGTACTGGATCAACCTTTTTGAATGCGGTTTGCGGCATTAAACTCTGCTAGCTAAGCCCTTTAAAATGATGTGCATATTGACCTATGCTCCTATTTAAGATTTCCTTCTGACTCCTTGCGGGACGTCCCCATGATATGACAGAAAATTGATAGTTCCTTAAAAAAGTAGATTTTTAGGTGTGGTGTTGATGTACCAAATCTTATTGATTTATCTGTTGTCGTTTAGAAAATATTAAGCCTGTGCGGGACTTTATATACACCCCGTATATATATATATATATATATATATATATATATATATATATATATATATATTATATAACTGTGACCATAGGGTGATCCCAGAAAAGAAGCTTAGCGAGTTTTCTAAAAGATTAAATATATGAAGCCTGAAGAATATATTCATTTAAAAACCCTGAAGCTGTACAACAGCATAATATGATTCACCTATTTCAATAATATGAGCAATTATAATTATTAAATAACTTTAAAATATGAATAATAAGATGATAGAAACAGGAAAGAATATAATTCCTGTTTCAATCATATGTTATTAAAATATTTGACATTATTATAAACAGTAATTTTTTTATAAATAATATACTGTTGAAATAAATTATTTAAGGAACATTTTGTCACTTAATGTTATTACCTTTAAGGACCAATCATGTCTAAAGGATCATTTTTTGTATATGTGTGTCTCTCTTTGTCAGTATTTTGAGTTTGATTCTTTTTAAAGGCTATGTGACTACATTCCAAATACATTAACCTATAACATTTGGCCTATAAGCAAACTTACATGTTGTGGTACCAAAGTCTGATAATTTTCTTGTAAGGCAGAATTTGCAACTAACAATCTGGACAGTTTTTCCGTGGTCATTTTATCATCTTCCAGAACTGAAATCCAAGCTTCAAATTGGGGTAGTTGTTCACCGGTTATTTCTGAAGTAAATGTAAGTGGGTCAGTCGCTAATCCATATATCCTGGTCTGTAACAGAAATAAACAGTGCGTGAACTCTCTTTCAGTTTCTTCTCTGCTGCAAATATAACCATTAAATTAACTAGTTTTTACATTTTGAAATAGACATTATAAAAATACTGGTTAAATAATTTATACAAGTTTTTTAACTATAATTTTCTTTTAATTCCAACTCACAAATTTTTATGTATACCATTGAATTTATATCTAAGAAAAGGCGATAATGACTAAAGGTTTTTCGCCTTAAAACCCCACTAAAAATATATCTAAAATAAAACCTCTAAAGTATGATAATGGCTCACGTAAATGGGTTGAATCGTTGCAGATAATTTGTGGGTTTAGATTTAGAATATGCTAGTGTCGGAGCATGCAATATGAATATATTCAGACTTCCCATGTTTGAATTTTTACAAATATGGAGACTTATAGCAATACAATTTTGTTTAATTGTTTCGAATCCTAATAATTTGTTTTCAACACAGTGGGCTAGTAAAAGTGTGAAAACTATATAATATAGTCTATATAAATTGGTTTTAAAATATACAAGTGTGTGCTGCTGGAATTACTTACCGAATTTTTCACACAGGTCTTAAAGGACAGAGTTTAAAAAAAAAAGTTTATTCACAAGTTTTAAAAGGACACAGTTTTAAACAAAAGTATATTTACAAAATAAAAATATATATCTACTTATATTCACATACAGTAACTATGAAATTCACTAAAGCTGCACTGATGATGAAGATTTTGGTTTCTTTAAAGAAATTATTGTCAATGTATAGTTCATACCATCTATGCTGCATAGACTTTGCTGTTAAATTTTTCACTGACAACACTACTAGTAGAATTTTCTGCTGATTTTCAACCAGATGAATTCTTTTAATTTTGAGAAATGGATGAAACAACAGGTTATTTAGAATTTACCTTGGTATTATGTTCTTATTATTGATAATGCTCCTTATCACAGAGAACAAGAAAACAAGGAGTGATTTTTTGTATCCAATAAATCACATACAAAAAAAAAAAATAGTGGCTTAAAAGATATGGGGAAATTTTTGACGAGAGAAACACTGGAAAGTATAACTGATTGAAGGTATTCAGTGGGTTATAGCCTGGCAAGAAAATATGTAAAATCAATAGACTTTTGAATAATCTCAGCGACACTGTACTGAGACTTCCACCATACTTGTGTAACCTTAACACAATTGAGTTTGTATGGTCCAAAGTAAAGTACTATCTATGTTCCAAAAATGTAATTCAAAACGTGCCATTGACACCATTAAGCGAAGTTGTAAATGAAACTCTAGCTGCAGTTGAACCATCTGACTAGAAAAAAATATAAGCGTGTAAAAAAAAACATGTGAAGGAAAAAACATGAGTATTCGAAAAAGGATGGTACAGTACAACCTCGTTAAGTCGGACCAGCCGGGACCACGGCTGATTCGACATAACGAAAATCCGTGTTAGCCGGAGAAAGAGCAGAAAACACAAAAAATGAAAATATACATACTGTACTTACAATAATTTCCTTTAATACAGAGAAAAACACTTTAATGTAGTCTCGTTCTGATGCTCAAAATACACCATCAATTCATCCAAGTGAGATGCTGCATCTGCGTGACTGATGACTTCTGGTTCTTCAGCGTTTTCCTCGTCTGTATCATCTATGTTGTCTTTGTTTGAACAGGCCGAAACAATTTGCTCATCAGTCAGTATGCCGTAATCTCAGTCATTATCTTCTTCCAACCAACATTCAATGTCTTTAATATCAACATCGGAGCAACCGTCCACCTGCCTAAACATCTCCAGAAACTCCTGAGGTTGCACTTCGTTGTTGGTTTTGTCAGCCACTGATTCCGTCTAGTTTTCTGGCACATCACAAACATTAGGCCATAGTTTCTTCCACGACTTCATGATGCAACTTCTAGCAACTTGTTCCCAAGAATCGGACACCATGTACAAAACAGTTTTTACATTTAATGTTTTTAAAATTTTCATGAAACCATGTCCTTCATTATCAATTAGTTGGCCTAACATAGTGTCGCCTGTAGACACGCCTGATGCACTCAAGAACACCCTGGTCCATTGGCTGTAGCAGTGCAGTCACATTGGGTGGTAAATATTTTACTGTAATGTCGCCCTTGACCATTGATTCAGCTGCCAGATGCGTAGGGGCATTGTCAATGAGCAGAACAGCTTTGATTGGCAAGCCACGCTCCTTTAAATGTTTCGTCACGCCAGGAACAAAACACTCATAAAGCCATTCTTTAATAATCATACTGTCCATCCACACACTTTTTGGGATCTATAAATGACAGGTAACAACCCACGATTCACGTTTTTCAGTGCATGGGGATTTTTGATTTTCCTATTAAAAGGAGAGGGAATTTATGTGTACCTGACGCATTACTACAAGCCATTATGGTAAGGGGTTCCTTGCTTTTTTTAAAGCCTTTTGCTGACTCATCAATTTTCATGGTCAGGGTTTTGCTCTGTAACATTTAATAGTATAAACCGGTTTCGTTTGCATTATATATCTGTTCTGGCGACAATATCTCTTTCTGCACAAACTCTTTCAAATCTTTTTTGAATTTGTCAGCTCCGCTTATGTCGCCAGATAAACTTTCTCCAGTCACAGTAAGTTGGTATATACCGTGTCGTTTTTTCCATCTATCCAGCCATCCTTGACTGGCAGTGAAATTTGTGTCTCCGTATGGCCATTTTTTATTCAAGCTGAGGGCTTTTTGCTGGATAATAGGCCCTGATACTGGTAAACCTCATTCTCTTTCAGCAAAAACCAAACAAATAACACATCATCCAATGTTTCATTTTTAGCTTTCTTTGCTTTGCATCGATCCAAACTGTCTTTTGAAATCATTTAAAAATAAAATTCTTCTATAGTTTTTCTGTTTTGTTTTTTTCCAGTCTGACACTGTAGAAGTTCCAACGCCATAAAAATCATCAACTGATTTGAAGGACTCGCCCTTGTCAATTCGGCCTAATGCTTCAAGTCGTTTGTCCATTGTTACAACCACATTTTTTCGTTTCGTTGCCATTGTGTACAACTACAGAAACTCGAACAAACAAAACAACACAGTAACAATTACAAAATAACAAACTAAAACTGTACAGAATACTCAACTAAACAACACGGCACCAATAAGACACAAACAGTAACCGAGCTGTCTGACAGTGAACTGTGAAGTGGGGCCACCGGTAAAGCGTGCCAATCACCTGGGTAACAATGACTCACCACGCAGGCATGCAGCGCTACATTTAGGCATCAGATGTACAGTCACGGCAAAAAACAAACTCGGTGGAAACACAATCATTGTACAATAAACTACGATTATGCGTTCATATAAAGCAATAGCGCTACCATAATGCATATTTTACATTAATTTATATTTATGTTTATTTATTTATTTATTATTTTTATTTTCCACAGAATACAAACCACAAATATTTATTATAATCATACAACATAAGAACTTAAAAATAAACTTAAAACTACTAACCTTTATCCAATGAACTTAAAATATGCTTGTGAAACAATGTTAACATGTCAAAATTTAAATTGTATACATAAAGTAAAAAAACTCTGCGGAAAACATACCACACACAGAAGAGCAATAAAACACCCTTATACGTGTGCGGGAGCTATCTTAAATATTAATTAAATCCTATTCATACCAACATACACACAAACAGACAGACAGACTGTGATTATATCTACAAAATACATTTATTTTAAATTAAAATACATTTCAATTCAATTGGCCTATAAAATTCATTTATACATTAAATTAAGTTCAATTAAACTCAAATACATTCACCTTACTAAATATAATATTATGTCCTTTATTGTCATTCACTCAGAACAGTCATTGAACAGTTTTAAACATATTTTCCAAAGCCACCGGAGGAAGAGATAATAACCAATATCTAAGTTTAACCTTGAAATGATTAATAATAAAGGTATTCCTTAAATATAAAGGCAATAGATTATAAAATTTTGACCCAAGAAAGAAGAAAGTTTTCTGAATAAAGGTTTTGTGACATTTGTGTAATATTACAAGTTTTTTACTAACCTGCCTTGTGTGGACTCCATGTTTAATATAGCCCCTTCATTACCACTTACCCTATAAAACATTTCTAACACTTTAAACACATAGAGATAACGAAGAGGAAGAATCTTTTTAGCAATAAAACATGGGATAGAATTATGGAATCTGTCTTTTTTACACAACATTCTAACGAAAGATTTTTGGAGACTAAACAAAGGAATTAAGTGTGAATTATATGTACTTCCCCAAATTGATAAACCATATTTATTGCAAACCGGTCCGGATTACCCGGAGATCCGGCTTAATGGGGGCCGACTTAATGAGGTTGTACTGTATAATGGAAGACGCAGTGGATGAAGCTCGAGTAGTGCAGAAAATTCTACTAGTAGTGTTGTCAGTGATAACGAAGACACTGTTGAAGTACCTCACCCACTATCGAATGATGATTAATTCAATCAAAAGAAATGAACCCCCATAAGACGCAGTAATATAAAATTGTGAGTTATGTGAACGCATAGTTATGTTACCATAATTTATTATGGTAACTAAAACACAGATCCAATTTAGATAGAATTTAAGTGATGATTCCTTAGGGAAAAAATTTATAACAATTGTTTACATTAATTTTGTTCAAAATATTACTGTGTAACATTAGGTGTTCTGTGCATCTATGATATTTGTTGACACTGTATCCGGTTATTCATCTTCTGACTGGATACTACTCTGACATCTCTGAGAGTGTGCTACTAAATTATTTGTTTGTGTAATAGATTGCTGCTAACCTCAGTTGTGCGCATATTATATCTACTAACAGTAGTGTTTATGTGAATTAAGTGTTTGTGAGTGATTGAAATCGACGATGTTAGGTAGTGTAGTTCAACTATTAGTATTGAGTGAGACGTTATTAGACGAATTTACAAATGTTGTGATCAGGAAGCAAAAAAAAAACGCTGTCAGTTCAGTTTCACTTAAAAAAGCTACAGAGCACACTGCAAATTATTGTAAAGTTTCAAAAACAACAGTTAAAAGAATTCGAAGAGAAGTAAAACAAACACTAGAAGAAAAACTAAATACCCCTGGTAAAAAAAGGAAATGACCCGATCATCGGAAGGCAATCGTGGATAAGTTTTTATATACATAATTTTAGATGTAATTAGAGATTTTTATAGCAATCTGTTACCACAATTTCTGAAAGAAACTGTTACGTGTTCTATAACAAAATAGGCATTAAATAAAGTGGTATTCATCACATACATAATGACATTGGTTTCAAATGAAAAAGGTACAATTCAAAGAGAAAAAATTTAATAGAAAGGGTGGATATTGTGAATTGGTTTGATAACTTAACGAAGAATAAAGCATAGGGACAATAGTGGGGAAAAAATGGTTCAGAAGATGGCTTTTTACCAGGTGTATTTCTTATTTTTAAAACAGGTTGCTCGACTGGCGACTATAAACGTTGAATATGTATACTTATAAATGTATACGTTTAAACTTGTTCACATTTTGGGAATTTGTCAATCTACCAATCAAAAACTTTATACTTCACTGAAACAAGAAATATGGAACACAGTCAAAATCATAATTTATATTAGTAATAGTAATTATTTACATAAATTAAAATACAGATAACTTGTAATTTGTAACAAGTATGACTTGTATATAACAATACAACTTACAACCGTGGCAATGGGTTTGGTGTAAGTAATCTCCATGTGCTCGGACTAAATGTACCCCTGCAAACTATTGTGATACCAGACATGAAAAGCATGAATGCTTGCCATTCAGTTCAGGGACCTTCTCGTGTTTCGGGGACAGTTGTTCAGATTAAACACCATAGAACTTTCACCTCTTCGGTCACTTTAGAAGAGTGAAGATATTCAACTCTTTTATGGAGGTTATTGATGCTGTGTAAAAATGGATTAACATGTTGTCACAAGATTGAAATTAAGAAACTTCCTAAATGTTGAAACAAGTTCATTGCAGTGGCAGAAGATTACACAGAAAAATATGTGTAAGTCGATAAATAATTGTATTAAAAATTTCATTGAACTCAAGAAATAAAGTTTAGCTGATAAAGTCCTGTTTACATTTGAATGGCCCTCATATATGCCAATATGAATATGCTGATACTGATGGTTTACAGATATGCTGTGTAGTTATTCCGACTTATGAAGACATTGTAAATATAGTTGTCATCAGTAACGAATAGTATTTACTTAAAATTTGTACAATTTCGTTTATTTGCCTGTTATTGTATAATCTTCATTTCAAAACCTGAATTTAATAAACAACAATAAAAGGCGTAGAATCACATTGTAGTTTAAGTTTGAAATCAACATTGTTACAGTAAAGCAAATATCTTTTATCTGTAAAGTTGACTTTTTCTAATTGCTCTTATTGTAAATTATCTGGTTTGGTTGTTTGTTCATATTTATGGATTTAAACTTTTTTTTTATTTCTCTTCTTGTACATAAATTGTGTATTATTAAAATTTGTCACCATGCAGAGAAGTAAAATTTTAAGTGCTTGCTCAGTCCAGAACCGTTAATTTCTTTTTACTTGTTTAATGGTTATGACAAGTAAACATCTGTCATTAAGTAGTACAAGAAATGTCAGGAACACATTATTTATTATGTAGAACAATTCAAACTTACATTCCTCATAAAACACAATTTAAGTTTGAGGTAAAATATTTATTTGTTAATTAATAATTTCCCTCCCTAGAAAGTTTAAATATCTCACTAACTAAATATCATAGAACCATTTTTTAATATATATTGATCGTCTTTTCACATACTATTTATTGCCATAATAAAAAATCACATTTCAAAATTGAAACCGATTGAAAAATTCAAATAATTCAAAATAAATAGTTTTTAATCATAAAAAAGACTAAAAATATTTTAAATCGTTTTTTTTTTATATGAAAGTACATAAAAAATTTGAGCTCAGTTAGGGTAAAATTGATCAAAATGGTATACCTTCATGAAGCTTCGAAGTTTTCACGTTTACTATGATTTGTAGAGGTTAGGTTCAATATTTTCATGTAAATTTGGGATTTTATTGTTACTAGAGACAAGTAATAATATTACCAAATAGCAACATTTTCACCAATTATTTTTGAAGATACAATAATTTATTTATAATTTTGGAAATTAATAGTTTTTTACTTTTTATTAACAACAATACAAATTGCATCACATGAATTGTTCAGACTTACTTTAGAGCTCGTAACGAATATTTTGATACCGATTTCATTAAAATTTATCCATTAAATTAAAAAACACATATTTTTCAGCTTCAATTGTTACAAACTTTGTTGTGGTCCAGACATTTCTTGGAATGCAACTCTATACTTATCTTAACTTTCTCCCTCCTCTAAATCAAGAAAGAAATTTTTCCGTTTTATTAGATTTTTTTCTGCCATAATGTAAGTCCACAAGACAAGTTTCCTTGCTAACTTTTCACCATAATAACTATCTTGATCAAATAAATTCTTACATTGGTTAATTAAATCTTTTAAATATAAATATTGATACTCTTATAAGAAGGACTCTGTCTGATAAGGTTTGTACCTGTGTATAAATTAATCAGGACCATCTGATTTGCTTGTGTCTGTTTCCGAACCAATAAACAAGTGCAAACCGCCCCCTTCAAAACCCCTTCTCTTCATGTTGTTCTGAGGCCTTTCCTGTGATTTACAGTACACATTTTCACCTGAACACCACAGTACTATTTCTTCATCTCACCTTCCTTCTATTTTCAACCGAAACTTACAATGTAAAGCAACTAATGGTGATGGCACAGAGCAAAATGTGTTGCACACAGAGCCTGTGGGATATTTGATGACCTTTCCCAATATTTACCCTTACTCGACCAAGTGGGACTCTGGCTCTATTCTCTAGTATGCTGTTAAAATGGAGCATGCCCTCTATGACGACTATCATTATGAGGAGTCTTCCAATACATTGAGGTTTCCTTGACAACAAGAAGATAATAAACATAGTAGTGAAAGGTCAAACAGGCCGGTCATGAGGAATCAAATTCCAGATAGAAGATGCACCAAAAAGAGGGGAGGTCGTTTAGTAACACCAGCTACTGGAATTATTGCTAATTTTCCCGAAATTTTCTGAACTTTTCCATCTAAATCCATAATTTCAGAGCATATAATGAATCGGTCAATGCAAAAAATAAGATATATAGATTGTAAAATCAGACTGAACGAAAAATATTGAGAATAAAATTACCGATTGCTAATTGCTGAAAATAGTGAAGTTAATATGTAGACTACATTTAATTTATAAATATAAGCATCCACTGGGTAGGTACTATATGGATTGTAAGAAAATTATTATTCATAACATTATTTCTTATCCAGGTGATCACACTACATTGATACTGCCAGCAACAGACTTATAAAAAGACTTAAAAGAGAGCAGGGTGTTTACTAACACCAGCTACTGGAATTCCCGCTAATTTTCCCAAAATTTCCTGACCTTGTCCATCTATATCCACAATTTCAGAGCATATAATGAATCGGACAATGCAGAAAATAAGATATATGGATTTTTAAAATGTAACATCTGATCGAACAAAAAAATTGACAGAATAAAATTACCGATTGCCAATTTCTGAAAATAGACAAGTTAATATAAAGAGTACATCCTCCCTTTCTAAAAGTTTAGTTTGTAGTGCCCACCAATACAGCCCACAATGCCCCACAAACTGATAAACACCCCATGTGATATATACTTTTATAGTGTTGTAATGGCTGCTGTTTTTGTACTTGTCACTACGTGGAAAACACTAAAATGATTAACTTCTAAAAATAATCGTTGCAATATTTATTTAATACTAACATTTCCTGCAAAACATGAACAACTCTGCAGTTAATTTTCTTGTTTAAATCGAGTGTTTTTACGACACCTTCTGACAATTGTTCACTTCAACAATCACTTTTTAATTGCATTGTGTATAACTGATAAGCTAAAAAAGCATTTGAAGAAAATACATATTGTGGTTTCTCTTTATTTGTAGCGTACTTCATTCTTATATTTTACCACAGATTTTATTTAGGATTTGATAAGAGAAATTTTTAAAAGGAGTATCACACTCTGTAATTCTTGTATACACACGTGTTTACATATTCTAAACTAAGAGTACAGGTCGAATGATGTGAATACTATAAACAAAATCGACATTAGACTTTATGAAGATATCTATTTGGAAGTCCTGAGATACCATACAAATAAAACATTTCGCTGTGATGTAGAACAACTAAAATGTGTCGACGGATTTGATCAAATTTGAATTGTGAGCCTATAATGGCAATAAAAACTACTTTTACACAAATGACTCATTTTAAAATTTGCAATAGTTTAGCAGACTAAAAACACAACAATTATGTTTTCGTCAAATTCTGTGTTAAACCCTACAAGTGTTAACAGAACAAATTTGATTTATAAAAAAAAAGTTCAGGAGTTGTCGAGCAAAAAGTTCAAATGAACCATGAACGTTGTCTTTGAAGGTACAAATGAAAATTGGATCAATGAATTATTTGATGAAATAGAAAATGTATATTATGCTTTACAAGTAATATGAGAAGGATAGGATTGGGACCCTACTCCCCATAAAAATATATTTACTTACATTAAAAGTAGTTAAGATTATTTGTCGATTTTGTAAATAAAAAATATATCACATCGATTGTGAATATGACTAACATAAATATTAATAGCGAGTACATTTATTTTTTCGTAACTTAATAGTATGATACTGCCATATTGAAATAATAATCATAACATTAAATCATTTCAAATAGTTATCAGAGGTTGTTATTGCTACACAAGTATAACCAAATAAACTTTTAGATTGTTGAGCTTGAAATAACAGTATAAATAAACCAAAACCTTTGTGTCTTTGCTTTTAAAATTATTTCAGTTTTATAAAGGAATATATGATTCATAATCACTGATCATTCTTGGTAATAATAATTTAACTTTTTATGAGTAAATATTATGAACACTATAAAGTATGTTAAAAGTATCTAAAAAAAAGGAGTCCTAGTTTATTTTGAAAAAAAATAATAATTCCCGGATTATTAATGAAATGCCCAGCTTTTTTCCCCTGATTTTCCAAGTTGGTAGACACACTAAAAGGGTACAATCTTGTTGAGCACTGTGGTGAAATTCACAATAATAATTCGAATTTGCCCCTAACCACAATCATTAGAAACTTAATAAAACAAATTAATCTGGTTAATTGTTCTTTATTAATTATTTCCACTTAATGCCCTTTAATTTTAGGGCATTAAGTGGAAATAATTAATAAAGAACAATGAACCAGATTAATTGTGTTTTATTAAGTTTCTAGTGATTGTGGTTAGGGGCAAATTCGAATTATTATTATACTAATAGGGGAAGACAGGCCAGAAAGGTTTCAAAAATATGGATAAAAAGAACATTCCATTCTCGCCACTAGAACAACCTGACAGGACGGATGACCCACTGAGAATAGGCCTAAGAGGAGTCAGGAATGAGGTGGTACCTGAAATCACTATCTCAGGGCGAGTCACCAGAGAAAACCAGGAGAAAGATGCCCCAAGAGAACAAAAGTATAAAGAGGAGAAGCAAGGAAATCATCCCTTATAAAGAACCAGAGACAAAAAGGAGAATAACAGAGAACATGGGTTCGCCCCCCCCCCCACCATCACAGTAGAGAATTCCAGTACCTATCTGGACATCATAAAAACAAACAAAATGGTGATTCTTCCCAAAGAATACTAGCGAAGAAGGCTATGCACTAATACATAAAATGGCTAGAAGTCTAGGAGGGTACCAGATTGATGCAGAAGTGATACAATTACCTTTGACTCCCTTCCTTCATTTGCTGCGTTTGCCTCCAGACTCTCTAGATCTCTAAAGGTCACAGTACATTTCACCCCCTCATCACTACTCCTAAATGCTAATGGATAAATGTTTACCTGTAGCCTTGTTAAGTAGACAGGATTGTCTCCTTGTATTAAAATAGCTTCCTCATCTCCATCTTCAGGAGGTGGACTCAGAGCAGTGCCTACTTGACCAATGAAAGAAGAGACGGATCTCTTCATTGTGTTGGCTGTAGAATCAGGATTATCCAGCTAAAATGAAAACAAAAATTGAAGGTCATATAGTGTTTTATCACAAGACTACAATTACATATATTTGGTACCTAATAAAATCTCATAAACAGTATTTCGATATAACTTTCATCATTTCATTTGTGTCCTTAGTAGGGGTTTTGGTCTCTGTCATTTTGTTAATGACTCGACCCTACACAGTACCTCAGTATATAATAATTAAATAAAGCCTCCATGTACTCCATGTCAATAGAATTTGGATGGAGTTTAATAACTAGAATGAAAAAAAAAAAAACTTAGGTGAGAGTTTAACTGTAAATGATTTTAAATTATTAAGAACATTGACCAATATCATTAAGAACTCAATATACTTATTGTTTCCTTGTGAGAAAGTTAGTGCAACGTCCAACAGAACCCAAAAAGATTATCCATAGTTGAACTCAATCCACAACCACAGCTAAGCCTTGGTTTAAATGTGATCAGAGATTTTAAAGTACAAAATATTATCCGGGAAAATCATGACCATTTAAATAATATTTCCTGACTTTTTTGTATTATATAGATAATAGTATGTGGGATTTAATTTATGGCTATCTACCTTTCTTACTTAAAAAAAAATGTATTTACCAGAACAATACATACCCGTACAGAACAACAGTACAGAAAAAATAATAATAAAATCCATCAATAAATATTACAAAAAACAATTAAACATAAAATTATAAAAAATTAATAAACTCAAATATACACTAATAACAAAACAATAAATAGACAAACATATACATATATAATTAATTCAAATACTGCATTGCTCTCACAACACAAAAACTTTGACAAACTCCAGAGATATACCTGTTTTGGAGTTATCTTCATTATATAAGCAATCCTATGCGCTTTAAAACAAACATTATAATTCATTAACTACATAATATATTTAAAAAAATTAAGTTCACTCACATTTAAACCTATACACACACTCCTAGTAGTTATCTACTCAATTTATAAAAGTTAAAATATTCCTCTAAAAAGATTGAAAATGTTGTAGTTGTAATACCAATATAACTAAATTATTAGATCGAAAAAAAAATTAATAAACAGGTAGCTGAAAATATATTTCTT
Organism: Aphrophora alni; assembly: GCA_963513935.1. NCBI lineage: Eukaryota > Metazoa > Arthropoda > Insecta > Hemiptera > Aphrophoridae > Aphrophora > Aphrophora alni. Next base: position 18,433,467 of record OY740774.1, on the reverse strand, counting down.
ATTCTAAATCTCAAGAGTATTCACTGAGGGTTTACTCCACCAGGCTTAAAGAGTAACCAAACCAACTATGTATTCCATTCCGGGTGTTTTGAATAAAAATAGAGTCATTTTGCCTTTCACAACAATACTTAGCTCTCTTGCAATCAATTGTTTTGTGGAACAAATAATTTATTTATATTTTCTTTGCTGAAATATTAGAACATAATACTGAAGTGTGTATGTAGAAATTGGATCCCAAATTATAGAACTTTTATATTATGGCATCAGATTGTATCATAGATTTGTATAAATAAATTGTATAAAAAATATTTATATAATCGTTAAATATACATGTGGAAACTGAATCATCGAATATTTAACTTATCCATTGAACCCAATAACTAGAAAGGACACGTGTGACCTGGTTAAACGAAAAAAGGTGCTAAAACCTGAAATTATTTTTTAAACTTTTTTAATTTATAATGCTTCTTAAGTTTTTGAAAAGGATAATTAAATTTGTTTCTTGATAAGACATCTTCAGAACTTCAAATATGTATAAATATTTCAAAAGCAAACTTTTAAAATGTCAAAATATAAATAAAGATAAATCACAAACGTTCCATCACGCAATTAATTTTACTATCTTTTTATAAAACTTATTATTCATTAAAAACAAAGTTATCTTTAAATTTTCAATATGCTCATACAATGAAAAAATTTCATCAATTCAACTTCTAAATAATGTATACAATAAAATATATAAAGTACTAACTTATAATTATTATACAATTGACTTAGTCCATTTTTACAACAATTTAGTAAACAATAATCAATGGAAGAACATAGGCAATCATGAAATGTCATTTATTTTCAGTCTAATATGTGCCAGTGGAAAACAACATAAATAACATAAATATGAATATATGTTTTACTAAATATTGTGTTTCCGTCTCAGTACTTGCATATTTAATTTCAAACTTCAATAACGGGATTTTTTTTTTTATGGAATACATTGAGATACCTCTAAATAACAACTTAAATTTCCTTGATCTTTAACAGCAATCTTTGACCTTTCCTTATACAATCAAATTCTCTGACATTTCAAGCCTCTCCCTGTCTATAGAAATCCTGTGATTTTAATTAGATAAGGAATTCATGGGAGAGCAGGGAAGAAACTGAGTTTATAACAATTGTTTGAAAAACTAAAATATTATTAACTAATGTTTATGTTTTAAGCTGACAGATGAACAGGTTATAGAAACTTAGTCTTTTACAGTTAAATGACATGAAAATTGAGATATCCATTTAATCCTTAAATGTAAAACATACTCTAAGCAGCTTTCATAAAGGTCTATCTATCAGACTACTAAAGGAAAAACGCAAAAAACATTTAAGTTTTTAGTTTTTTTTTATTAGTGCAGTAATTAACATAATATTTTAAGATTCATGAATTACATTTTTTGTAAAATATTTTTTAATAAGCGCACAATACAATGTTTTGCTTAGAGACCAATGCAAGGAAGTGCACAGGACTTGCAGATAATATTTCTCTGTCTATCACCAAAAGAAAAGCATCTAACAATGCATAACAAAAGTCCCATAATAATAACAATTTTTAAACTTTCACTAATCGTGAACATTTGTCTGTCAGTTCATTAAATGACCTTTCTTTGTTTGTCATTTAATGAACAAAAGAATTAAATTTTCTGAAAATTCGCACTATACCAACTCTACAAGATCTCATGAAATCTAAGAAAGTGTATAGTCTGACAGACGATTTATGATTCTAGGGTTGAATCTTAAATTGTCAAAATATTTCCTTTCGATTTATAATAACATCAACCTAATGGTTTATACTTCATTCAGTGAGTGTTGGAAGTGAAGCGTCGCCCATCCCCTAACAGGACACAGGGTTTTAGCCAATACCCGGAAACGACGGCATGTGGAATGTACCCCGAATTCACAGTCATACCCAAGTCGACAGCCAGTTTTCGAGTGCTTTAGTTCGTTCGTTGAGTTAGGGGTCCGATTTTGTGTATATTATAGTGTAAAATAGTCGCTTGTCGAGAGTTGAGCCCCACAGTATCTCTCTAAAAAAAAGAGGAAAAAAAAAAGTTCTTCCGTACCACAAGTTTATGTGATATATTATAGGTTTTTTTTCTTTTTACAGCTTTTCGAAATCGCTCTTTATTTTGCCCCACTAAATATATGTGAGAAAAGGGAAAATAAACAGTGAACAGTAAAAACCTCACTAAAGTTAATTCAAACATTTTTACTTGTAAAGATGGCAGCAAAATTTTACAACAAAAGTGCAAACCTCCAGAAATTAAAAACATACTATAACAGCACAAATCACATCAATAACTTATGCAACAGGTTAGGATAGTTAGCCTAAATTAACCAATAACAACATAACCTAAGTCAAATGAAAAATAGAAGATTTGGATAATTAAGCATAGAACACAACGATCTACATTCATAAGTATTAATAGCAGATATTTATATACAACCTATTATTAATAAACCACCCATATTCATTCAATTGCAAAACAAATCATTCCTAAATCAGACGTAAGATAGGCCTATCTCAAATTGTAAACATTCGAAATTTAGACGCTGACACAAATTAACCACACCACTACACAACCATAACATCACATATCTTTATTTAAAATCATTTCATAAGATCCCAAACTTTATTTAAAAGCAAATCACTACTTATAAGGAACAGTGAGTTTGCAATGTTAAACACGAAAACGGCCTACGGCCATTTTCCAAAATATATGTAACCATATTTCGAAGTACTAAATAGAACGATCAGACTGTAAATTACTCTAAGATACCACTACTTATAAATTATTTGTATGCAAAAACATCTGTTAGTTTTAATTGCAAACATTGTAAAATATTGAGGAAGAAGAAATAAGTTACTGATGTAGTCATTTAGTCAACCTTGTATTAAGATAGATCAGCTGATATGTATGTACGCGGTCTAAATCACCCTTAAATTAGTTAAATAATGTGTAATTAATAAACAAATTGATACAAAACAACAAATACGAATACAAGAAATGATTATTACAACCCCAAATTGCCAATGGCCAAGAAAAGAAGAAAAAAAAACGGTACTATATGGTGCCGCGGAAGAATCCCAACAGTTTCAACAAACGATCTCACTTAAAATAGAAAAATATCGCTCCGCAACACAACGAGGCGCCATGTTTTAAAAGAAATCAGAGAGAATAGTAACATTGTGGAGACCAGAGTACAGAAGCCAAATTAACATCCAAAGTTTTCTTTTATAATATTTGTGTCTAAATTGAGTGATTAGAGTCAGTGTGAACTGTACAGAGCATGGTATGCTCTGTTAATTAACTATTCTAAACATTTACCAAATTCAAAGGCCTGTATCTACTTCAAAATTATCAATTCAACATTTCTTGTGAACTTTAATTAAATTTTTTTTTTTAGAATTTTAATCATTTCAATTTATTTATGCGTTATAGTTGTATAACACAACCATGCCAGCCGAGTGCCTACCCCGAGATCTAGCCTAATTAATATTGTATTCTTTGAGTCAATGTGTTCTGTTAAATTGAGCTAAGCCTAGAGGCCTATAATATTACAAACTTTATTACAAATTTCATGAACTCTAAAAGAGAGTCCAATCTTAACAAATTATGAATTAATATTGTATGTTAAAGTCTAATAAAATTAATGTTATTATGTTAATATAACATCATATCCTATTATTTATTAATGTTTGAACCTAGAAAGTAAGAAACTGAATTTAGCCTTTATTTATTTATTTTTTTAATAACCATCCATATTCCAAATTAACCAATTAGCTTGAATTGAGTAGAGCCAAGAGGTAATTCTATTTCATTTAGAAAGTTATTCCAAATTTAAGAAGTTTTTCAAAAAAAAAAAAAAAACTTGAAAGAATATATTATTTTATAATATATTATATTACATTATAGTAAAGAAATATTTATTTATTTTTAATCATTTATTATAAATGGCGCACAACGTGATTGGCATGATTGTGTTATGAAACAATATGTACATATCAGCTTGGTAACAATTAGGATATTACATTAAAAACTTATCAAACAGTAGCCTAGATATTTAAGTTAGTCCTAGATAAATTTGATAATTATAAATCATTTACTAGTACATAAACATCACATTCTAGTTTTAAAATCCATGTTTATATGTGTTAGAATAATTAGTAAGTAAAGTAATAGGCTAACCATAAAAGTAGTACATACAAAATGATATCAAGATGAGTTCGCCAGACGAGACATCCGAAGCAAACTATGACCTTAGGCAGACAATACAACAAACCGACAAAGCCAAGGAAGAGCAGTTACCAATTTTAAGACGAACTGCTTCCAATATAACAATAACCGACCCTATACCTCAGGATATCGAGACCAACTCAAACACTAACGACACTGAAACCGGGATAGCTATGGACATACCTACCACATCATCCCCTAACCTGTTAGAGCAGATGACATTCCTTATTGCAAACTTACAAATAAATTTAGAAGAAAAATTAAAATTAAACCAAATAGAAGCCAGTCAAAATTTAGAAGAAAAATTAAAATTAAACCAAATAGAAGCCAGTCAAAATTTAGAAGAAAAATTAAAATTAAATCAAATAGAAATTAAACAAAATTTAGAAGAAAAATTAAAGGAAAACAGTCAAAATTTAGAAGAAAAATTTAGGCAGAGCGAGGCTAATATAAAAGCCAACTTTATAGGAATACAAATGGAAGTAGGGCAGCTTAAAGAATGTATTGCTACACAAATAAGCCAGGTAGAAAATAAATTTTCGGAAAATTTCACGGAATTAGAACAAAAATTACAGGCTAACAATTCTAAGATTATCGAGTTAGAAAATAAAGTTGACCTTACAATCACTACCAAAATTCTAAATGAGTCCCTACAAAAACACGAGACTACAATCAACGAAAAATTGGAAATAAATAACCATAATGTTATGAGGGAGGTACAACATATAATTTCGGAATTACCCAAAACAAACGACGTTAGCAACGTCCTACCCCCTATAAATGTAACATGCGGAGCCAACGGACACGAAAACAACAATTTAGTCATGCCTACACTACCAAAATTCAACGGGAGGCAACCAAACCCTAACGAATACCTATATCGACTAAGCAGGTACTACGAACGGCTCACGAATCGGACCATAGGAAACCCTATTGACAGACAGGATTGCTTGTTCGATATCATCGAGAACAGCTTAGAAGGCAGTGCGAGCAGATGGTGGCAGCTGGTTAAGCCCGACATTACAAACTTCCAAAAGTTTTGCGAAGAGTTTTTGTCCAAATTCTGGAGCAGGGATGTCCAAAAGGGGATTCGACAAAAACTAGAGTTCGAACGGTATCGACCAGGAGGGAAACTAACCCGCAGTGAATATTTCATCGACCGTGTTCTAATAATGAAGTCGATGATACCACAGCCTCCAGAGGAGGACATAATCACCACATTGGTGGAACACTTCGACAAAATTATCCAGGACGCACAGAGGGTGCAAAACATAACCAGCATCAAGGAATTCTCAGAACTTCTGCAACGTGAAGACACGGAGGAGGCCAATGCGGAGATAAGACACAGGAACACTACACTACAAAGGTCAACACACAACACGACACTACCCCGACCGTCAACATCATTCCAACACCCCAACAGAGGAACACCACAGAGAAACCCACCGTATTACAACAACGCACAAGACTATAGGAACCACCCTTACAGACATCAGGACGGTTTCCAACACAACTCAAGATACACACCCTACCACGGAAGCCCCCAATCAAATACAAATCAGAACGGTAACAGATTTACAACAAGACGAACATTCGACCGTCAACCTGGACCTATCGCCACAGACTTCAGGTACCAAAACCAAACCCAGAACAGACCAACATACCCACCACAAAACACAAGACAGCATAACGAAGCAAGAGGAATGACTTACCCTACTAAAGAACAGACGAGAGTGTGCCAAATGATTGCCACAACGACGAGACCGCTGAGTTCAGATAGAACCGGAGAAGAAGCAAGGAGTGATACGAACCAGAGTGCGTTAAACACCAACGCACTGGTTTAGATTCTACGATCAAGATAACTAATGGCTGTACAGGTAAGGCTGAAGAAAATGGACATATCAGCACTTCACCAACTACACCAGTGCAAGGAGCAACGGAACAAATCGGAATTAGGCCATTATTAGAAAGGGAGCAACAACCATTGGAAAGAAACCCTATAATTATAAGTAACCTCTACTGCGACAGGGAGTTTTTATTACGAGAAGATGACAACGAATTGAATGAGCCCCTAATGAATTTTAAATGCCCGGAAATAAATATTAAACTTAACGGTTTGAATACAAATTCACTTCTGGATACAGGCAGCAGCATAACTTGCTTGTCCGAAACGTGGTTTCTCAACAACAAGAGCAAATTAGGTCATGTGGAACAGTTACCCGTCAGTAACACATTTATAACAACCGCCTTAAACAGCAAATCAAAACGAATTTCACAAATAATAATGGTAAAAGCAGAGATTAAGGGACTAGAGTTTGATTTACAATGTGTTATAGTACCGTATCTTATCAAAGATTGCATTTTAGGAATAGACACGATTAGGCAAATGAAGATGGAAATAAACTTCGAAAATAATGTTATTAGTATAACGAACGCAAAAGGCGATGTACTAGAACTTAAGTTAGAATGTGAAGATATTAAAGGAATAAAGTGCAGAATGGTATGCTACGACGATACGAACAATGATAATAATAAAAATAAAAATTTAAAGACAAACAATGAGTACAACGACGATAAAATAAGTGAAATATACAAGACTTTTGAGGCAAACGACAAATTAAAGAAGATCCAACGAACACAAATGACCGACTTAATCATAAAATATTCTGAAATTTTCTCCGAGAAACCAGGAAGATGTAATGTATACGAACACCGAATAAACGTGGAACAGCCAGAGAACTACCGAGCTCAAAGTTACCCTTTCCCAATCAACCTACAGGACGCAGTAGAGAGAGAAATTAACTCTTTATTAAAGCCATACCGCCAGAACATACCTGTACAGACCAACGACTACTGCATACAAAATGAAACACCCCCAAGTGAATTGACTACCATGGAAAACAATGAGTGTGAATAAAAACAGTGAAATACCCAACAAACTACCCCAGTGTTCCCCATTATAAACTACAATCTTATGAACTACATAAGTCCCCAACCCCTACAAATCACCAAGAAGTGTTATCAACAACAAATATGAGCAAACAGAAACCACAACGAGGGTTTGAAAAACAATACTACCCCAGAATAGAACTAGAATTGTATTAACCATGTTAGATTTAAGGATTATTATTAGTTATAAGTTATTTCATTGTTATTAGTTATGTTATTTGATTGTTACCAGTTATAGTTAGATTAAAGATGTTATTTGTGCTTCACAAAATGATTTTGGATTCAGTACCCTCATCAAAATCAGTTTGAAGGGCATTATAACAGCACAAATCACATCAATAACTTATGCAACAGGTTAGGATAGTTAGCCTAAATTAACCAATAACAACATAACCTAAGTCAAATGAAAAATAGAAGATTTGGATAATTAAGCATAGAACACAACGATCTACATTCATAAGTATTAATAGCAGATATTTATATACAACATATTATTAATAAACCACCCATATTCATTCAATTGCAAAACAAATCATTCCTAAATCAGACGTAAGATAGGCCTATCTCAAATTGTAAACATTCGAAATTTAGACGCTGACACAAATTAACCACACCACTACACAACCATAACATCACATATCTTTATTTAAAATCATTTCATAAGATCCCAAACTTTATTTAAAAGCAAATCACTACTTATAAGGAACAGTGAGTTTGCAATGTTAAACACGAAAACGGCCTACGGCCATTTTCCAAAATATATGTAACCATATTTCGAAGTACTAAATAGAACGATCAGACTGTAAATTACTCTAAGATACCACTACTTATAAATTATTTGTATGCAAAAACATCTGTTAGTTTTAATTGCAAACATTGTAAAATATTGAGGAAGAAGAAATAAGTTACTGATGTAGTCATTTAGTCAACCTTGTATTAAGATAGATCAGCTGATATGTATGTACGCGGTCTAAATCACCCTTAAATTAGTTAAATAATGTGTAATTAATAAACAAATTGATACAAAACAACAAATACGAATACAAGAAATGATTATTACAACCCCAAATTGCCAATGGCCAAGAAAAGAAGAAAAAAAAACGGTACTATATGGTGCCGCGGAAGAATCCCAACAGTTTCAACAAACGATCTCACTTAAAATAGAAAAATATCGCTCCGCAACACAACGAGGCGCCATGTTTTAAAAGAAATCAGAGAGAATAGTAACATTGTGGAGACCAGAGTACAGAAGCCAAATTAACATCCAAAGTTTTCTTTTATAATATTTGTGTCTAAATTGAGTGATTAGAGTCAGTGTGAACTGTACAGAGCATGGTATGCTCTGTTAATTAACTATTCTAAACATTTACCAAATTCAAAGGCCTGTATCTACTTCAAAATTATCAATTCAACATTTCTTGTGAACTTTAATTAAATTTTTTTTTTTAGAATTTTAATCATTTCAATTTATTTATGCGTTATAGTTGTATAACACAACCATGCCAGCCGAGTGCCTACCCCGAGATCTAGCCTAATTAATATTGTATTCTTTGAGTCAATGTGTTCTGTTAAATTGAGCTAAGCCTAGAGGCCTATAATATTACAAACTTTATTACAAATTTCATGAACTCTAAAAGAGAGTCCAATCTTAACAAATTATGAATTAATATTGTATGTTAAAGTCTAATAAAATTAATGTTATTATGTTAATATAACATCATATCCTATTATTTATTAATGTTTGAACCTAGAAAGTAAGAAACTGAATTTAGCCTTTATTTATTTATTTTTTTAATAACCATCCATATTCCAAATTAACCAATTAGCTTGAATTGAGTAGAGCCAAGAGGTAATTCTATTTCATTTAGAAAGTTATTCCAAATTTAAGAAGTTTTTCAAAAAAAAAAAAAAAAACTTGAAAGAATATATTATTTTATAATATATTATATTACATTATAGTAAAGAAATATTTATTTATTATTATTCATCTAATTATAATACGATGTTCATGTTACTTGGCGGGATTAAGCAAGACAATCCACTACTCCAGTATATACCAGAGAATCTACCACAACACAGGCGATTCAAAAGAAAAGAAACATTCTCATCTCAGACTTCTGTAGCTACAGCACACCAGCAAAACCAATAAATATATTTACAGGGACCCGGATAGAGAGGTAACCCCTACATTATTTTTGGAACATCCAGTATATGAAATTATACTTTTATTACACTTTATTATACAATCTGGTTGAGCAGTGTGATGAAATTCACAATAATGATTCGAATTTGCCCCTAACCACAATCACTAGAAACTTTAAAATAAAACACAATTATCTGATTAATTGTTCTTTATTTATTATTTCCACTAAATGCCCTGATGTACATTTCGATAACATGGTTATCATCATCGGAGGGTCTTGCATCGAAGGGCATTTAGTGGAAATAATAAATAAAGAACAATTAATCAGATAATTGTATTTTATTTTTAAGTTTCTAGTGATTGTGGTTAGGGGCAAATTCGAATCATTATTAATTTATATACTACTTTCAATTGACATATTAATGTAATTGCTATTCTAATAATTTGTGTATCATAATAAAGAAATATAGGCTTCTTTTTTGCTTTTTAGAACACCCTGTACTAAATACATAATTTTCAGAACATCTTGGCTTACTTTGCATTACAATAACCAAACAATAAATCATTATTCACTCAACCCTGCAGATAATGTTTAATATTGTTTATAAAATTGTGAATTTTAAAATACCATAACCTGGTTGTTTAAAAATATCTTAAATTAACCTAATGGAATATGTGAAATTATTAATAGTGTTACATTTAAAAAGTTAAAATAAATCAAATTTTGTTATTTTTTGGAACATTCTGTATATACTACTAAACTTTTGTACCATTCATTCTGTAGATAGCTCAGGTTCTAAGAGGTTTACATGAGCGGAGAACATTTTTCTACCTAAAGCATTTCTTAAAATATTTAGCCTTTTTTATATTTGTTAAACACAGAGTATTTATTTCACTAGGCAAAGTGCATATGTGCAATAAAGTTCATACAATTAAAATTAATACAAAAACTGATAGTAATCTATAAATAATCTATTGAATCTAAAGTTGATGATATTGCCATTCAAGCAATCAGTCATAACATACTGTCTAGAAATATTTCTACAGCTATTGTTACCAATGCAAGGTCGTTGCACTCTATCAAACAGTACAATTAATCCTTGCATAACAATATGCCTGCCTTCATTTCCTATTTTACATTCCTATCATTTGTTCAGGTAAACTAAAAATTTACAACATATGGAATAAATTTTGGTTTTATAAAAAAGAATACTGCTAGATAGAGGCAGCTGAATAAGAGGTTTATAGACTTCTCACATTTGATAAAAGGGGTCAGAAAATTATTGGGTGTTGGCTACTACCTTGATGTTTTAAATTATTTTCATATAACCACATTTTTTTCTGATGAATTCTAATTAATCAAATATAATATTAATACTATAATACTTCTCTCACAATATTAACAATTAGAATATGTGTAGTATAGTCATATATGTGTAATTTTTTTTTGGTATTTGAATTAATTATCTATGTCATGAAGTACAGTAAAGCCGTCTATCTGTGCGCGCGAACCCTTCGCTACTATCTTGGCAGAAAACATACTGATGGAGAGCCTATGGGCATTGTTTGCTCCTTTCCGCCCGACCCGACACTAATTTTGTGCTGTGTTATTATGCCATACTAAAAGGGATGTTTATAAAGGCAATGTAAATATGTATCAGACTATGTTTTACAGTATTATGAAATATTAAATGTACCAAATTCATATTAGCATGTCTTTCATTATGATAATTATAAATACAAATTATAATTATAAAATATTTAAGTACTATTGGATATGTACTATCAAAAAAAATTGTATGTGTGACAACAACCTAAATTAAAACGACACACGTTATTCAAGAATTAAATGTATTTGTAAATAAATGTAAGTTATGTTAATAGACTTTGTTTTTAACAATTAAAATAAACATACATTTAAATAAGAAATATTCAGGTGTGGCTACAACAACCTAAATTAAAACGTAACACGTTAGTCAAGAATTAACCCTAGATTACTACTCTTAGTTCATTGTTACGTGATCACTATTCATTCATAAATTTTACTACTTTCTGTTTTTATTTTTATTGTTTTTTTTTTTTAAACTTTACTTTAGTGTTGACTATTTTTTTATATTAAATCCTTTATTGTTTTTAAGTGTTTTTAAAAATATTTAACAATAAACTCCTACATATTTTAACTGTAAATATATGTCTTTTAATACCACTACAAGTACGTTTTAAAAAATAATAATTCTTGGAAAAAAATCGAAAAAAAATATAAATATTATTTTATTGGAAAAATTAATCGGATATTTATAAAATACATCATTTATAAGTGTTTAATTTATATAAAAATAGAAAAATGATTTACAATAAGTTCATTAGGTAGAATGCCAAAAATGCCAAAATTAGAGTCATGTCTTCACTGAGAATCACATTCCTTGTAGTAAATAATATACACTTAGTAGCTAAATCAAACACTTTGAACTCTAAAATCAATGTAACAATGAACTAAGAGTAGTAATCTAGGGTTAAGATGTAACAAAACAAAATGGGTCAGGTAGCCCAGCAGATGGACGGTGAAAGTGGGGGTCTATTATAAATCTATCACCGGCAACGAAGGTTTCGACTGAAAACCCTATGTTTTTAGAAAAGAGCCCCCGCACCCCCTCTCGCCTTGCAACCCAACCACCAGCCTGCGCGCACAGATAGACGGCTTTACTATACCTAGTGCCTATGAGATTGAAGAATTATTTATTATTGTTGAATTAAAAGTAAAAGAGTATTCGGAACTGGCGAGCCGATGCTGGCTCGGGGAGGTGGGAGGGGTTTCTCAGGACCGGCCAGCTACACTGTTGCCAATTTGTTCAGTCAACCACTGCTACTTCTACCCTCCACATCAAAAAAAGCAAGCTGTCATAGTCTCTTTATCACTGTATTATCCCCAGACATAATATACAACTGACCTATTTCAAACACACCTGTTAAAAATACACAACACTGCAGAGACCGAAAACAAGGTTAATATTCTAACAGCGAGTTTAGTTTTTTTTAAAACAGTTTAAATGTTTCTAGTATTATTAACAGAGCACTCAAGACAGCAACACCCGAATGAGTAAACAAGGTGCAACCATGGTAACCATGTAGACTTTCCCTTTTCACAAAGGGGAAGGGGATGGTCTCTGATTGAACGAGCAACGGCGAACCTCCCCGAGTAACTTCGGCATCGCCAGTTCCCAATACTCTTTTACTTTTAATTCAACTATACATAGTGTTGTTTACCCTCCAGGATTGTGAATTTAATAAATTGTTACGTTATTCTTACCTCATGCCGTCAATCCTTAAATGTCCTACTGGATTATAGGTTTTGACGGTTAGTAGGTCATCTTCAGGTCCCTAACTAAATTAGTTCAGATTGAACTAAATGTGCTCAATTTGTATCCTGTGTACATTGTGTTATTTATTCAAAATTGTTATAGTGTTTTTGTACTTGTTTTGTAAGTATAAATAATAAACAAAAATTTTCAAAGTGCAATTTTATGACAAAATCCAAAATTGGATGACTAAAATAAGAAGAGTGATGTCAGGGACCTGAAGAAACATTTTTAACAGCCACATTTTTTAAATATAAGAATTTTTTTTTGTTTTTATACATTTGTACAATATAACATAGAAAAGTGTTCACACTAAATCTGAACTCAATACCTTATCTATTTTATTTCCAAATTTGAAAAGTTTTTTAAATAAATAAACAAAATGGTGGATAGATAGGAAAATAATCTTTTTGGACATACATATGTATATTTGAAGCTTTTTATAAAAACCCAAGAGATCATCCCCTGATGTCTGGTAACATAATACATAGTACATAGTTTTTATGTTCAAATATAGATTTAGAATTTGGAAGATAAAATTGTGTAAAGCTAGAATTTTTTTAATGACTCAGTTATTATTAATCTGTATTACTATTTTAAATTCTTTTCATTTTTTACCAAAAAATGTAATCTTAGTTCATTTTGATTGTAAATACAAAATAAGTACTGACACTAACTTATTTTCCTTATTTAAAATAATATGCCCAAGATCTATTTTCCAAAGAAATTCTATTTTGGCAGGTGTTTTGGGCAGGAGATTTATTAAATTTCAACAAATTAATACAGCATTTTGTTAAACATAAAATAAAAAAATCTATTTTAACTTAAAATTAACAATTAAATTCAAATTCTAATCAAAGCTCACATGTTTCAGTCATGCTAAAGAATTAAAATATATTAGAACATTACTAAATAAAATGTAACAATCGATATTATGTTTTCCGCTGAGTTTTTTTACTTTATGTATACAATGTAAATTTTGACATGTTAACATTGTTTCACAAGCATATTTTAAGTTCATTTGATAAAGATTAGTAGTTTTAAGTTTATTTTTAAGTTCTTATGTTGTATTATTATTATAAATATTTGTGGTTTGTATTCTGTGGAAAATAAAAATAATAAATAAAAAAATAAAAAATAAATATTAAGCCATCATGAAACTTTTTCATAATGTTAAACATATACAGTATGTGTAAAAAATATAGAAATCGCTGAATATTTCAAAAACTTTTTTAAAGAGAAAATTTTTCTAGATATCATTTTTAAATTCTTAACCTGAGCTATCTACATAGTGGTACAAAAGTTTAGTCAGATATACAGTACAAACTCGCTAACACGACTTCCTTGATAACAAGTGCATTTTTCTAATCCCCTTGAGATTTCCATAACACTTAATGTTAAAGATACCTCTATAGTGCGACTATTACTATTTTAAAAACCTCAATAGCACAGATTTTTGTTGCCATACAGATCACTGCTCTAACTCCCCGTAGCACGTCTTTATGCGAAACCAAACCTTTTTAGCAAGAGTTCAACCTCGGTAGTAAGTTGTTTTATATAGCGGATCTTTTATAGCACGACTTCACCCTTCCCAGTGCATAGTTCCCACAGTCAGTGACTCAACGGAATAGATGTTTTGAAGGAAATGATGTCTTAAGCTCAGATCTAAACATGAAAAACCAGCTTCCTCCCATTCATTACAGTATATACTTTGTTACAATAATAATAAGATGTACTTTTTAAAACAAAACGTGCTAGTGAGGATTGATTCAAAATGTACTTGCTATTTTGTGTTCTTTTCATTTAGTGCTGAACTTTCAAAATTGTGCTCATTCAAATCATTGTAGCGTTAAAAAAGAAACAACAAAAACTTTAAAGTATATTTTCAGTACAGCTAAATTGAATTCTTTGTTTTTAAATTGCCAGATTTTGTTTCACAAGTTATGCTCCAGTTATCACATAGGCTTATGTTAACAATAACTTCTATGTTAGGCTTCACATTGCATAATACAATACTTGGAGCCATTTTGTTCTTTGTTCTGTATTGTATAGTTTCTATCTAGCATTATCACTGAGTCAACAACAACTCATTTAAATTGCATTTATAAAGTAATTAGCCTACATTATCTCAAATGCAAACACTTGAGAGAATATATATTTCCTGGGTGCATATATCTTCAAGAGAGAAGACAGTTTGTATAAAATAAAGTAATAGTGACAAAAGTGGGATTGTTTATTACTTGAGTTCTGAGTATAATATATATTTTTAAATATGCTTAAATGAAATCAAAAACAATTAACTTAACCAGCATTTGTTAACTTTATCAGCACACGGCTGATTAACATATAACACACAAGTTGTTGTTTAGACATTTTTTTTCATCTTAAAGTTCATTTTTTGTTTTTAAACATTCAAATATATTAGGTTTATACTTCTATAAATGATGAAAAACATGTCTTGTACATCACCTGATATGCTACATCATAAAGAGGGAAAAAACACCAACAAAGTCTAGTAGCCTAGGGCCATGATGGAAACTAAATTTAAATCTATAACCTAAGAAATAACTCAAGCCTTTTAAAACTAGGCCTGAGCAGTCAAAGTTAAGACTAAATGTGATCAGATAAAACCACCGCATACAGGAATTCAAACATGTTGCCTACTTTTATTCAGACAGTTTATATGTGGAAAGTTTGACATCTATAAAAAGTTAGGTTATAAATTGTATTATTTTCATTATCATTTACAATTTATAAGATTTATTTATAAAAGTCTACATTTGGTGTATAACTTTACTAGAGTCATGTTTTATTACATAATGTTATGATATAGGCTATGGTTTTGTCTTTTAATACTCATTTATTTTCAACATTTTCTATAATTTGACAATAACAAAAATAACCTATATAAATGATTTTACAATGTTGTTGCTCTTATCAACCAAGGATCGTTATGGTGGATAAATATATTGCACATTTATGTCAGTGCTATTCATTCTGATAGCCTAGATATAGCTCCAAATCATTGTTAATATAAACTTAGAGTGTCGGTAATTAGATTGTACAATGTTATGTTATGAAATAGGCTTTTTCTTTCATATTTATTATTTATAACACTCTGTAACAATTTGAAAAACAAATCTATTAAAATTAATGGAACATGTATATATCAGATTTACCCAAATTTTAACCAGAAACCTAATGCTTACTTTTTCATACTTTTTGAAATCTTTTTCAGCTTGTCTGGTGTTTTTCCTACAATTGCTTTGATTTTTTTTTTTTTTTTTTTTCCTACCTATTACATTTTTAACTAGTCAAAACAAACATAGCCTACTACTGCAGATGGGAAAGCTGGAAGATTCAGATTCCTCAGACTCAGTTAAAGGAGAGATGATGAGAGAAGTCCCAGAGGGTCATTCAGGAGGAAGGAGGTTGAACAGAAAGAGATGATAGGATGATGTTGAAGAGGACGTTAGGAAACTGGGAGTGAGGCATTAGGAGCGAGAGCTACCAACAGATAGAGTAGTAATTCGTTGTTACAAAGGTTCCCCACGGGCTATCTAAGAATAAAGTACATTTTCAACTATTTGGTTTATATACAGATAATATTAAATTGCCAAAGCTAAGAATATAAACTATTTGAACTCACCTGTAATGTTTCTTTAACAACATTAGTTGTACTTGTTGCCACATAACTGACTTCAGACTTCACTGCAGATGAAAACTCATCAAAATCACGTTTAACAAACCCATACACTTCAGCTGACTGAAAAAAAAAGAAAAGAAAAGAAAGTGTAAAATTTTAATAAATTGCTATAAAGTTATAAATTGCTTAAGGATAAGTCAAACCAAAAAGACCTAATCATTACTCATACCAAAAATAATAATTAAAAACAAAGGAAATTTATTTTAAGATAGAAAAATGAGGACTAAAGATTTTTTAATAAATTTGACCCTGAGGTAGTTGTCACAATTTTGAACTGACTATAATTTTTTTTAAATTACAACTAATAAAAAAATTAATGTACAGAAAATAACTATTTATATAATATCTATCTTGTACTAAGACTCTTGTTATATATAAAACAACTCTTGTATATATATATATATATATATATATATATATATAGGCTATACTACAACAAAATAAAAAATATAGTAAAAATACATGACTTCAGACCATTAACACGACTATTAAATGATCCTACTGAAATCATTGCTCATAGTTATAACTGCTCAGAAATAATGTTCTATAGAGTATATATGTTATTTTGTACTAGATAAAAATCACTTTCTTTACAAAAAAATAGAATTATTTTCAAGGGCGTACCCAGGATCAAAACTAGGGGGGGGGGCAAGGGGGGCAAGCCATGGTCATTCAATATACAATTGATTATTAAAATAGTTATTTCAAGAATTGTATTAAATTCCAGCAACAAAATGTATAATAAAGATTTATTTTTTTTGCTTCCAGAGAGGGGGGCAGCTGCCCCCCCTCTGCCCCTCGCTGGGTACGCCCATGATTATTTTCTCTTATTGGTTTTTATTACCTTAGTTTTTGCGGCATTCATCCAGGATCCCCACCAGCTTCCTCCCCCTTCTGCTCCATCTCCTCTGAAAAAAACAAAAACCATAAGGTTAGTTTCAACAAAACCAAAAGCCAAGATAGACGTTTACTACCAAAATGAGTGTTGTGAAGAATAAAACCACTACATCACACCTACTGAAAAACAATTGTGGTAACCTTACAAAACTGTTGGATTATATAGAATTACTTTTATAGGAAAAGAAAAATATGTTTGTTTCACTATTTTGAAACTGAAACCATAATAATCACAAAAAGGTGTATTATTGATTGGATCATCCCTAGGGAAAAGACATGCCTACGAGCTAGCGATGCAGAAACATATCACAAGGGTTGTAAAGCTGCAGCAAAGAATTGTCTGGAAAAGTGGATAAAATCAGAGATCAGAATTCGCTGGAGATAATTTTCAACAGGAAAGCTCTGTGTGTCCCAGCCAGATCAAAAACTCTCTAGGTTTGTCGCTGTGCAAAGCAAACAAAACCAAATTTTAAGTTGCATGACAGGACATGGTACTTTTAAGAAACTTTTGAATACCATGGGAATAAGTTTAAATGCAAACTGTGCAATCAAAACTTGGAAACTCCAAAATACATACTTCCGAAATGTGAAACATTAGAATGCAGAAGACTTTTTGGCCCATATGGAACTCCAGAGAAGATAAAGGATCTAGCTAGCAAAATTCTATATCAAACCATGAGTATAGGAAATAAAGTAGGTAGAGGAATCAGGAGGTACACAAAAGTCTCTTAAGCTGAAGTGTCTAGGGGGTAAAACCCGCTTTCAATACTAATAATAATTACAAGGCTAAAATCGCTGCATTTTCCCAGAAGAGAGCGAGGCTATGTTATACAAACCTACTTCGCTTGTTTAACTAGGCTAAAATAGTAACATTATAATTATTAATATAGTATATTTTAACAGCATTGATGATTTTAAATTATTTCTTATTTATTTTATTAAAATTATTTGTTTAGCCCAATTTTACAAAATTAATATACATGCAAAAAGAACTAAAACTGCAAAATCCCTAAAAAGGCTTGTCTGAAGCTTACATGTTGAACCAAATTATACAAATATAATTATTCAAACAACAAAAACTCAATTCAGTGGAACACAAAAGAGATGATGTGGTCTCTCACAAATCACTTATTAGTTAAATATTTGTAACAATAATAATAATAATGTTAAACATAACCTATAATACATAGGCTACCTTCAATTTAGAATGTTATAAATTGAATAAAACAAAAAGAAAAACTGTTCAAAATAGCTTCCATTTTACATTTTTCAATTCATATTTTCTCATTTCAATAGGGTTCTTCATGAGGACACTATAGTTACCTTTAAGCTAACAAATTATATGTTCCTATCTTAATTTTTGCCACTATCGTGTTTTGTACACGTGACGACAACAAGGCTATGAAATGTGAAGATCAGTAAAATACACAGGTGAAATTTTTGACGATTACCAAAGTAAAAGATTAAAGAGTAGGCCTATTTACACACACATTATATATATATATATATATATATATATATATATATATATATATATCTTTTTATTAATAGATTTTTTTTCTTGTATGGTATACCCTGAAACTTTCCTCAGGATATAAGCTTACGACATATGTTGCAATCAGTGTTCTGTCACAGTTTTCGATTAGTTCTTTTTCAGATTTCTTTTTCTTTGAACACACAATACAATTTCTGCCCTTGATGAACCCTTTCAGGTTTATGAATGTTTTTTGGCCTACTACTTTTCCAAGAGCCTAGTAGTGTTTTTGTTTGTGTTTGTTTTAAGTAAAAAAAAAAGAAGATATTTTTGGAAATTGTTTGTAATCTGCATCATTATTTCAATCTGTGATAAAAACAAAAAATCAAAATTTTAATTTTAATGGCTATATCAATTATGTTGAAATATAGCATGTAAATAATCAAACAAAACATATTGTCACAATCTCATTTTAAATTATGCTTAGAAAGTTATTGGTTAAAATGGAAAAAAAAATGAACTGTGGGTGACGGTGTAAAACTTTAAATATGTCAATATTAATGTAAATGATTTCAATTACAATTGCTGAAATAAGAAAATTTGTAAAACCTAAACCCTAACCAAATCGCAAGTAAAAGAAATGAAACTATAAGTAATTTGGAAAATACAGAAATAAATCCACACTGCCATCGGGTTTGTTATGATTTTTTTTTTCTAAATTACTTATAAACAATATATGCCTATATATATATATATATATATATATATATATATATATATATATATATATATATATATGATATTAGTTTAAGATATAAATCTATATACTTAACAAAAAACTTTACCAAAATATTACATTACATGAGATATTAACATTTATGAAATCCAAAACCAACATTTGAGAAATGGCAAACTTTTTGTTTGGACCCTAGAGCCTATATTTTATGAAAATGATTGGGGCTAATAAATAATTTAAGTATTTTAAGGTATTTGATTTTGTGTATGAGTTTAGGAGAAAATTTACATGCATAGTAAATTTTAATGTCCAACAGATGGAATATTCATTATCCTCTAACTTAAAAGTTATAAAAAGTAGATACTTTTTAAATACTGAAAATATATGTAGGATTAATATTGTGCTCTCTATAAATTTTAACTAAAAGTTCTAATTAATCTAAAAAACGCAAGGCAAACTTGAACTTATGTCACAAATTAAACAAAGGTCAAGTCATATCTATTTGATAATTATTTTGAACCTGATAAAAAAATGGTGACTGTAGTAGTAATAGATGTCTTCATCAATTCATCTTAAAATTTGTACACAAGGTTAAATCAAAAAGTACTTTCCCCATAGATTTTGTTATTGTTATTGTTTAAAAGCGAAAAACCTCTCGCCCTATAAAAATAATTGTAATAAAAGACAACACTTAGCCCTTGAATACTCTAAAAGTGTGAAGATTAAAAGAGAACAAGAGTTAGTCAAGAGAGATCTGATAGGAAAGTTCTACCTAACAGAAGGCTACATGAAAAAAGTAGTTGATCCATCTAGGGTCCCACAGGATTTTCCCCAAAACTTTTTTTTTGGCTTTTTAGTTAAAGACTTCTTAGTAAGCATTGCCTTATAAAAAAAGAAGAAAAGAACATAAAATAGAGACCCTTAGCCCTTGAATAGTCTAATGAACCATAGGATGCACCTCTTCGTGGGAGGAAGAAGATAGCTTCAAATAATTTTCTATTGTTTAAATGTTCTTTAAATATTGTGGAAAAAACTCTCGAGTATATGGGCAAAAATTTATACAATAGGCTTCTCCAAGTCGTAAAAATATTGAAAACATCAAGTCTTTCAAGGAATCAGAAAATTATTTTTGATCTTAAAAGGATATTATAGCATATTAGAATATTTTAGTGATAATTAAAGTGATGTTATATTAGGACAGTGTAGTTATTTGTATTATTGTCATTGTATTGTTTGATTTGTTTGTCTTATATATCATCCAATAAATTAGTAATGAACATTTGACAATATCACGGTGTAAAATAAAGAGAAGAAAAGAACATAAAATTTTTTAAAAAACACTAGTCCTTTAATACTCTAATAGTGTCGGAGTTTGGAAAAGAATGAAAATTAGTCAAGAGAAACTTGATATGAAAGATGAAAGGAAGGGATCTAATCCAAGACTACACGAAAAAAGGTGTACATCCAGCCTATGTCTTTCAGGATTGTCAAGCCCATACTTACTTAAGTGAGCCCCTGAAGGATATTTAGAAATAAACAAATAATGGCTGTTTTTATTTTTATAAGAAATCAACTAATCTAACTTTTAAAAGACTTAAATAACAAACTTTTTTTAAATCCTTCCAACAAACAATAAACAATTTACTTAGGCTATGTTAACATTAAAAGTGTATCCACTTCTGAAGTTGGTAGTTTTATTTAGCTAATATTGAAGTCATAAATTAGTAATGGCCAGAGATCAAAGTTTATGATGTTAAGTCCAATTAACTTCTTAGGATCTATTGTTGTTTGAGAAGTCAAGCTTCCTAAAATATGCATTGTAATTGAATGTTGAGACATTAGACAATTTTTTATTATTTATATTAAAATAATTGTCTTAATGTTTTAATGTAGGCCTATATGTATAAAATCTAATGATATAAATCTAATAACATAAATTATTATCTACAACAAAAATCATCATTCATAGAATTAAAAATAATCTTTAAACCTTAGCACACATAAACTAATTTATTACAAACTGTCCGCAGCTGATTAAACAAAAGTTCATTCACTCAATGATTAAGGTATGTAGTTAAGAGAACAACATAAATCTTTACACCATATTTGTTCAACAAATTCATAATTTATATTGAACTATAAGTAGGCCTACAATCTATTAAACAGTCAATAACAATTAATATCATCTTATCCTAATTAATAATTTTAAATTAAACAAATTTACGACATTCATGTCTTTAAATTGTAATAAAGAACCAAGGCATTTTTAATCAGACTAAAACTACTTTTTACAATATTGATAATAATAATGATAAAATATTATTATCACTTTATTTGGCAATTCAAAAAGAAATTAAGACTTATAAACTAAAAATAATGAATTTGAAGCATGTGCATTAATGATATTTAGTTTGTACAATTAGGTATACTGTCAATTTCATTATTTTAATTTGATTATTTAATTTCATCTTTTTAATTTGTATGGTGTTTTATTGTAGACTGGACCTTCAATGACATTCTATTAAAAAAAGTTTTTGGCTGTTTCAAATAATTACACAAGATTTTTTTATAGGAATTTTTTACCTGCTGAGTACAAAGTTTTGCTGTCTACTTGCAAAACATAACCTAGGTCTAATGAGATAACATTTTTAATTGAATATTTTAAATTTTATTTAAGAATTCTAATGATATATTTTTTAATAAATTTGTTATTTATTGTGAAGTGTTATTGATAACTATGGTATTATTTGTAATAACATTTTGTTGATATTGGCATGTGTTGTAAAAACGAAAGAAAAAGAAACCATGGCAATAAATGATTCTGATTTTGATTCCCAAAAATATACAAACACCCTCGAAAAGAAGATACACTTCTACAGTTAGATGAACTATGAGAGCATGGAATTCGAGTAAGATGCTACTACTGGAACAATACTGTCAATAAATGCAAATTGATTACAATGAAATTTTGAGGACATATTTTGTGTATATCCTAACTTCAGAAGAATAAATCTACTGTTATATAATTATATTTCTTTATAT
Organism: Aphrophora alni; assembly: GCA_963513935.1. NCBI lineage: Eukaryota > Metazoa > Arthropoda > Insecta > Hemiptera > Aphrophoridae > Aphrophora > Aphrophora alni. The sequence continues at coordinate 18,410,884 of OY740774.1, read as the reverse complement.
GGATCTATCTGAAACATGTCAATCAGTAACAATTATATCGTAATTTTTGAGAAGCTAAGCTATCATATTTTTAGTTTTTCAAACCTTTAGTATCCACTATTCATTATTTATTTTTTTAAAGAACATTCTTGTGCCTATGGACTAAAGGTGATAATAGAAGTAGATACAAACACTTTCTATTTCTTCATAGAGTCATGGTTCTACTAAACATACCCAATATAACTGAAATATTCTAGCACCATTAGCTTTTCAATTTGTAAAATTGATTTGATTATAGATTGGACCTTCAATGATATTATACAAAGAAATTTATATTACCGGTACCTATTCAAAAACAAGATTTTAGGGTACTTATGTATTAACGCCACCGCAGCAGAAGTTGCTAATGCGCATGCGCCAATATTTGCTTACTTTGCAATATAATTATATATCACGACAGGTTTGGCCAGGTAGCTATATATATATATATATATATATATATATATATAAACACCTGGCCAAACCTTATATATATATATATATATATATATATATATATATATATATATATATATATATATATATATATATATAATCACCTGGCCAAACCTTTCGTAAGTTTATTGAAGTTAATAATTTGAAATTAGATCATGGATAAACATGAGCTTTAAAAGTGAAGTGCTGCCAATCTACGCCTAAAATTTTTGCGACAAATCATAAAATGAAAGTATATGAATCTCAAAGCTGAAAAAAATGGAATTCTGCTTCCCTTAAACCAGTTTGCTCTTTATTGGCGCATGCGCATTACCGCAACTTCTGCTGCGGTGGCGTTAATACGTAAGTACCGATTTTAGTTAGGATTTTATTTTATCTGCAACCTACAAAGTTATGCTGATCACAAACTTGAATATTTTAAGAAAATGAAAAATTATACCATTACTTTAGTGATAAACCTGTTAATTAATAGTCTAGTACAATTCATTTTATTTAATCTTTTAGAGAATACAAAAATTGCATAAAACACGTCATTTAATTATTATTATTTCTAAAAAATACAAAACAATTAACACAGAACTCCAATTTTTGTCAGAACACAGAACAGTGGGGCATTGTCAGATATAAAATACAATAAATAAATGTTCTCTTTATCTTTTAACTTACAATATTTAGTAAATAACATAACATAAATTAACAACAATTTAACGCTAATGCATCAGAAAACATAATATTAACATTTCAACACTACAATATAAAATATAACACAAAAATGTACGATATATGTGATTCTGCTAAGTCGTAGATGGAGATCAGCTCTAATCACACTATAAATAAGATAGACTTCTGCAGTAGATGAATTATGGGAGAATGATATTGCCAAAACTACTAAGTGTTGAAATTGGTGGTTTTTAGATGGGAGATGATTTAAAATAGGGTGGGTTACGTTAAGTTAGATCTTACATTTTTTTAGGTGTCTCTACAGTCCTTTTATTAAACTTAAAATGACTGATTTCTAAAATAAAATTGTCATGATTAGATTTTTCCATTACCTAATAAGGTTTGTTAGTAATGTAACCTACAAAAGACAACACAACCCAAAACATGATAATGATACATGAAGTAACAAACAAATTAGTTCACAATGCGTGATATTAGGCCTACAACAAAAATATTGTGTTTCCTACATAGTAATGAAGCTTATTAGTTAGTGGAAGAAATTTGATGATGACAACCAGTAATTTTAAAATCAATAAAAGGGTTGTAGACAGACCTAAAAAAGATAAGAATAGATAATACATATAATTCATAATACAATCCTGATGGCCTACAATTGTTAAAAAAATAATAAGTTGGCTTATAAAATGATCTTTCATAATTAGCATTGCAATATTTGTTATGGTATCAATGTAGCGCATGTGGGATATTTGTTTGGTGAAAGATGTTACAATGTTCTATGAGAAGTTAACATGATATTAAGACAGCATTACTTTTAGACAAAAAGAGCGTGATATAAACAAGACCTCTTCAGTACATAAAATATAGGAGCAAGGAACTCGACTATATATGAGGGTCGGGTATTTGCTACGACTTTACAAGGATGTATTTATTAGGATATTTAAATAATCATTGGCCTACAATATAGTTGCCATGTATATACTAAGGCAGTATTTTTATTTATGGTTACAGTAAATTAATACATTCTATATTTAAGTTATAACACTATTTCTATTTGTTCAAACAACCTAGTTATGACTTGAAATCGTTGTGAGTTGATTAAGTTACTTGAATATTGAGTTGTTAATCGATGTGACTTGAATATTTAAGTTAGTTATATCACAATTATGCTAGTTAGGTCTATTATGTTAGTACAAAATGATATGAAAAAAGGTTAGGTTAGGTTTCTTTCACATTTATAACAAATATATTGGCAAATTGAGAGGGTTGGGATACGTCAGATGTATTTATTATTATTTACAACAAATGGGCAAACAGACCTACATTTCACAAGTTTCATACCATATAATATAATGTTTTTTGGTACAATTTGTTTAACCAATTCAACTCAAATACAATGACATCTTACATCTTCCGTGGTGTTAACTACAACATGGAATTTTTCAGGGTTTACATAATCCATGGCAACAAAACATATATTGTTAGGGTTACGTTGACATACAGTTGATTAACATATATATATTTAAGTTATTCTCATCTTACATTAATACTACTAGTAATTATTTCCGACAGGATGTAAGTAAATTGGTAAATATGCATTGATGTTGTCCAATCGATTTAAGTGTGAAATATTGGTAATTCATCTTCCAAATAGCATTTTTTTTTTCATAATTTCGATACTCCTTTACAAAGCAAGTGGCTTTTATCTTTCACAATTCATTATTTACTTACAATCATCAAAATTGAACAATTTTTAACATTTTGAATCTAATAGCAATATTGAATTCACTCGTGGGGAGCATGCACACTTAATTAAGTTCTACAGGTTAATATTACTACACTTCTATGATTTACGATTCATGATGACTAGGCCTCTGAATGATTGTGTATATATATAGGCTATATATTTACCTTACCAGACCTAGTAAAAGAACTATAGGTCAAGATATATATATAGATATATATAAATGACCTTCCTTGACCTCTAGTTCTTTAACTAGGTCTGATTATATATATATATATATATATATATATATATATATATATATATTTCACTGCACCTTCACAGCCCTGGTTTTACAGATTTGACAGTTTTCTTAAAATTTTCACGGATGAAGTCAAACATCGATAGATTTTATTTAAAATTGATGAAATAGTTGTTAAAATAACCTCAAAATGCGATAAAATAGTCATTTAAAATCGCTGTTTTCGGACAGAAATATTTAATTATGAATGATAGAAAGTGAAAAATGCTTTGTAAAGAAGTATCGAAATGATGGAAAAAACGCTATTTGGAAGGCGAATTTCCGATATTTGCACTAAAATCGATTGGACAACATCAATGCATATTTACCAGTAATCTTTGTCTTAGAAATACATATTTCGAGTTCTTCAACAATATTATTTGAACAATGCTAGAAGCCTAATAACTGTAGAAAATAGTTTTACTTTTGTTTGGATTGGCTGGATGTACATTTAAAAAAGAAAGTATTTTCCATTTAAGTGAAGTTAACTGTTATTAATTGTTATCTAACCATATTGTGATCCATAATCTAGATTTTGTTAACATGACAGCTGACAAAGGTACCCACATTACCACCTACAATGGCAGAAATCAATCGGATAGATATTGTTTTAAAATTATAAACAAATATATACATGAACTTTTTTTCTATAATTAAAAAACAAGAAATTACTCATAAAATACTGAAAAGAAAAACATGTAAAGGTTATGTGGCCTACTTACTCCGTCGCCATTTTGTGATTGAAACAATTGACGTGTATCAGATATTAAACATCAGCTTAAAAGACTTCACCGATTGTAAAACTTTATAATGTTAATAATCACTGTATTAAATTAACCATTTTATATACTTGGAAGAGAACTGATTACTTTAAATATATGATTTTCCGTCATAAACCGTTATCACAAATAATAAAGAAACCTTTGTTTTCTAACTGCAAACAGCTGATTTTGTTTTTGTTGTTTAATGTTTATTGCTATGCAAACACTGCGCATGCTCAATGCTTTTATCTTCTTATCGATTAAACAGAATTTATACAAATAGTATCGATTGTTATTATTTACAGTACAGTAATTAATTGTTAAGTAAGCATATAATTTTTTTATGCAGCGTATACAAAGTTGTAAGGTATATTTTAAATAAAAATGAATGTGCCAGCGATATAATTAATGTTACAAATATTAGTCACCGGTATATCCTATAATAATAACAACAAATAAAATCGGAAGAATGTTATTATGTAACTTATTAAGTATAATGTCATGTAAATGAACTTAAATGAAACTTTGTTTCTGAATTAAATCTGAATTAAAACATTTATTTTGTAAGTATTTACAAATTTTCCAAAGTCTGTAGTATATGAAATAAACTGATATTCAACACCAATGACCAAATTTGGCAACACTGTTCTAGGAGCCAAATATGAAAAGACATGGTCGGCATTACAGTATTATTATTATTATAATACATGCAAAAAATAATACTTACATATACACAACTTACAAATTCATCAACTACAAACATAGCATATCATTTTCATTATTTTATTGTTGGTACAGACAACATTTACAGCCCAGATTTTATCACAAAAATGAATTCAAATTCAAATTCTTCTGACTCAACTGTTAATTAATACAGGTACTACTGTATATCAGAAAAAGGCATAAAGCTTTAACTATAATTGTCTAAAACTATTAACAACAAGGAAAATAAGGATTTCCCTAACCACAAAAACAGGAAAGAAAACTAGGACTATAATAAATCCAGATATTTGTTATATTTCTCTTGCGTACATTTCAATTACATAGTCATCATCCTTAGAGGGTTACAGCTAAATAACTGGATTTATTACAGTCTTAGTTTTATTTCCTGTTTTTGTGGTTTAGGGAATTTTAGTTGTAAATATTGCCACAGTGATCTTTGGATATTCAATCTTAAAACTATTAAACCAAACCAATATTAAATTTTGATTTACCATCACAGTTTGTTTTGAAATAACAAAATGGTACACAGATCTTGCCACTAGTGCCTCATTTTCTATATATGTATATATATTTAATTCATAGTAGCTTATTGTATTGTGAAATGACTTAATTAATGTATTGTGACGAAGGCACTTATTATAGTAATGTAGGACCAACACAGTATCTGATTTCTGACTGATCGTAGTTGAAAAAGCATTAAATGGTCTTGATGGAATAATAAAGATCAGCTGATAGAGGCTGAACACAATTATTACTCACCCTGGTAGAATGATCCAGACATGCAACACATACTATCAAATGACTAATTATTCCAAATTAATATTATTACATGGTTTAAATGGTTGTCCAGGTGAGGCAAACTCTGGATTAACAAAAATTTAATGATGTTATTAATGATTTTTATTTATGATTTTATTTAATGATTAATAGCACTCTATTTCAGTGCTATCATGCTATATTCCAATTATGAAAAGTTTTTTTAAAGAAACACTTCTGGAATAAAGAAAAATACTCCTTCAATCCAAAGTTTTTTGAAGAGATAAACAATGATGAGATCATCTATTGATTTTTTATTTCTGATAATTGATTGGATTAACTATATAAAAAATTTACCTATACTCTGCTACTGTAATATGGTACATGACAATGGTCATAATTTTACACTACTATATAAAATATTCAAAATGGTTTTATCACTAATTACATAAATGTAGCATTTCTCATAGGCTACCTAACCAAAAGAACTAATGTCTTATACTTAGAAGATAAAATTGATGATTAACATATAAAGGATGGTCACATGGAAGTATATAAATTCCAAAACTATTTACAATTTATAACTTGGATGTTAATAGATATACGAGGGACCTTTATCTCCAATCAGGAATTTATCAGAAAAACTTTATTAATATTTGTATTGAAATGAAATTTGTATTATTTCAATAAATTATTAACTTACACACCATTTTTCCATGTAGTCCCCTCCCAATAGAATACACTTGTTTCAACACTCAGAAAGTTCCTTAATTCCAGAAGTGTAGATGTCTTGTTATTGCAATTTTAATGTCTTGTTAATGACCCATTTAAGAAAAACAAAGTAAAGAATTTGAAATCAAATAAATGAACAAGACAAGATTTTTTTTATTTTTTTTTTTACTTTTTTATTTCAAATTAAAAATATAATCAAAACAAAAGAATTACAGTAAAAGATTTCTTAGGCATAGATGTTACAACTAATATGAATTTGGTTTGAAGTACACAGCCTGGTTAGATTTGGTTTTATATTTGAGATAGACACACTGAGCTCATTTTTATTTGAAGTTTGTTTCAATATTTAAAATTCAAGGTAGCTACAGGTGGAAACCCAATTTTGCTAAGGTAATTTTAAAATAACTTGTCGTAGAATTCTTTCGTGTGCTTATGACCCTATTCACAGAAGAGTATATCTACACCATTTTCGAGTTTATAAACTTGCTTGAACACTTTATTACATGGCTGCATGAATAATATAACAACAATGTTGTATGTTCAGCTCCCATATCTTCACAAAGAGCAATGCTAACTTTTGATGTTAGAGGTTCAGGTTTTGATATAATTAACAACATCAATAACTACTGTCAAAACAGTATTTAGACCAGGACTTAGCAATTTTAAAGATAAAGCTTCCTGATGAGTTATGACCAGATTACTCTTCGAGATTCTTTTTTCACAAATGCTAGTAAACTGTTATATCTACCAGACATGGGTTGAGCTCCATCGGTGCACATTCCATCACAATCTTTCTACTACAAGTTGTGGTGACAATAGGATCATTAAATTTGTATTCTTAACAACTGAATTACAGTTCCTCTTCCCTATGTAGGTTTGCAAAATAGCAAGTCTTCAACTATTACAACACCCTGACAGAATCTAATATAGCAAATGGGAATCGTTACTGTGTTCTGTTGCTCTGTTTCAAGCTGTTGCTGAATTTAATATATATAATATTTAATTAACACATATATTATTAATTTATCCGCAAATTGTATCTTTTACAGATAAATATTCTTTTGTTTTTTAGCATAGCTTTCATGAAGCATTGTTTCTGATATGTCTAAGGCAACTACTAGAATTAGGTTGCTCTACAATAATTTGTGGGTTTTTACATTTAGCTATTTCATAAGCCAGTTTGTATGATGACAATAAAGCTCTCTCATTTACTATGACAACTTTGTGGATATTTAATCCCTGTTTCTCTAAAGCTTTAAGTTTTTCCGTAAAAATTCATGAACTTATCAATATATTCTTTGTGCAGAGTTTATAAATGTCTCTTCAATTTATTGGATTTCACACTGTTTGTAGCCAATATTTTGAAAAAATAACACATTGAGGTTTTTTTCACCATTTATTACAGTGTTGTAAAACCAAAATTTAAGTACGCTTGGTCATATTTTCGTGTTTTAGATTTTATAATAAGATTAGCACTGGTAGGTATGAGGTTTTTGATGAAGTAGAAGATTCTTTGCCCTCAAGTTTACATTTGTCTCCAATTAAAAATCTATACATGTTTACTACACATGTACGCTAGTGTTGGAGCTCCAAGTGACAAACTCACAGCACAGTCGCAATTTTACTACATGTGTACAAAGTATTGGAACTCCAAGCGACAAACTCACAACACAGTCATAATGAATCAACTAACAACTCACATGCATATGTACTAATTTTACAGTAGCATATTTTCAATCTAGAAAGTTCAAGGCACATCGATATCTGCCGCCAACATTCGGGTAACAGTAAATGACGTTATAATATAGCACAATGCACTACATCTACAGCAATAGCCAGTGTTGCTAAATTAAGTTTCTATCTTTTATTGTGGGTAAGGGACGTAGAATTATCCAAAACAAAAGAGGGGTCGTAAAACAATACAAAAACTTTAATGTAATAGCAGATATTTCTTGTTGAAACTCCATATTCAAGGATAAAATAAAGCAAAAGCTTAAAATTTCTAATATTTTTGAAACCTACCGTTCCTGATTTCTTTATTGTATTTCAGTTTCCTGTTACTTATGTTTAAATAGTTGTCTTACCTGTAAATTATCAGTTGCCTGATGATGCCGCAAGGCGAAACAATTGTAGCTCATTTATATTATTAAAATATTTGAAACTTTAAGCTTTTGCTTTATTTTATCCTTGAACAATACGAAAGATTGAGAACAGCTCCTTTATGCTCTAATATTTTAAAATTATAAATAAGAATATATTTTTAAATTTTTATTCTGGCTTCAAAAGGTAGGGAATCCACTTAGTACTCCCTATGCTAAATTTAAGATGATCTTTATCTAATATTTCCACATTATCAACATTTATTTCAAGTTTATCAGTGAGTTATTTAATTGTGATTCTACAATTGTCTTGAGTTATTACATCAATATCAGTCAGCTTGTCTTCATTATTTGAGGTTCATGACTGACGAGCATGTGTTTTGTTTTCAATTATTTCGGCTATTCAGCCAGTCATAAGTTGAGCAGGATGTGTTGCTTTGTCAATTAACACTTGCAGCACATTATATTAAAATAAAGCTTTATATATATATATATATATATATATATATATATATATATATGTATATATATACACACAAATAATAAAGTAACAATAATTTAAAAAGCAATTTATTGGACACTTCAGTCATTGGTAAATGAACAGCTTGGACCACTGTCACGCTACATACTGCGGAATAATGATTGCCTACTAACTATTGGAGGGGTTTGTTATCGCTTCTATTTTTGTTATTATAGTATCAAATAATGCATTGAAATCAAAGTTAAGTTTTTAGTTTAATATTATATTGTTGTCTTTTTTTAAAATTCCTGTATATTTCAAATGGTTCCAACGGATTCATGAACATTCCTTTTTTACATCTATTTAATATTTTTAGGGAATCCTTAATGCTAGAGTATTTATGAGTATTTATAATTGGTCTGGATGATGTTTTGGCGAATATGGATTCAGTTTTTGTTGAATGCATTTTGTTTTGCAGACGAAAATATGTTAAAAAAATTTTTTTTTAAACACCTTCCTTTCTTTCCAATATTTTGTTCAGACAGTCATTCATTACATGATAGTACATATAATAACCATGTAAGTAATTTTATAGTCTTGTTTGTGAAGCACGTTTATAAATATATGTCCAATATGGCTATAATAATAAAATAGCAAGAATTTGTCTTTCTTTGTTCCAGTTAGAATTTTAATAATTTGTTTTCTTTCCTGGTTTTTGTATAGTTTATCAACAATTGATACAATGTAGCCCTTTTGGATGGCAATGTATTTTATTATTTTAAATTCTTCATCAATATTCTCTTCCATCGTGGTTCCATCTAAATTAAATAAACTTCGATATATGGTTACTGGAGGTGGGGAATATATTGAGCCTGTATTATTGTACCAGTTATGCTTGGATAGTGTTTGAGGCTAAATTAAATAAACTTAGATAGATGGTTACTGGAGGTGGGGAATATATTGTGCTTGTATCATTAGCAGTTGTGCTTGGATAGTGTTTGAGGCTAAATTATATAAACTTATATATACAGTTACAGGATGTGGGGAATATATTGAGCCTGTATCATTAGCAGTTGTGCTTGGGGCTAAATTAAATAAACTTCGATATATGGTTACTGGAGGTGGGGAATATATTGAGCCTGTATTATTGTACCAGTTATGCTTGGATAGTGTTTGAGGCTAAATTAAATAAACTTAGATAAATGGTTACTGGAAGTGGGGAATATATTGTGCCTGTATCATTAGCAGTTGTGCTTGGGTAGTGTTTGAGGCTAAATTATATAAACTTATATATACAGTTACAGGATGTGGGGAATATATTGTGCCTGTATCATTGCACCAGTTATGCATGGATAGTGTTTGAGGCTAAATTAAATAAACTTAGATACATGGTTACTGGAGGTGGTGATTATATTGTGCCTGTATCATTAGCAGCTACACTTGGATAGTGTTTGAGGCTAAATTAAATAAACTTAGATATACAGTTACTAGATGTGGGGAATATATTGAGCCTGTATCATTGTACCAGTGATGCTTGCATAGTGTTTGAGGCTAAATTAAATAAACTTAGATACATGGTTACTGGAGGTGGTGATTATATTGTGCCTGTATCATTAGCAGTTACACTTGGATAGTGTTTGAGGCTAAATTAAATAAACTTAGATATACAGTTACTAGATGTGGGGAATATATTGAGCCTGTATCATTGCACCAGTTGTGCTTGGATAGTGTGTGAGGCTAAAATAATAAACTTAGATATATGGTTACTGGAGGTGGGGAATATAATATTGTGCCTGTATCATTGTACCAGTTAACTTGGATAGTGTGTGAGGCTAAAATAATAAACTTAGATATATGGTTATGTGAGGTGGGGAATATATTGTGCCTGTAACATTGTACCAGTTAACTTGGATAATGTGTGAGGCTAAAATAATATACTTAGATATATGGTTACTGGAGGTGGGGAATATATTGTGCCTTTATCATTGTAACAGTTATGCTTGGATAGTGTGTGAGGCTAAAATAATAAACTTAGATATATGGTTACTGGAGGTGGGGAATATATTGTGCCTGTATCATTGTACCAGTTAACTTGGATAGTGTGTGAGGCTAAAATAATAAACTTAGATATATGGTTACTGGAGGTGGGGAATATATTGTGTCTGTATCATTGTACCAGTTAACTTGGATAGTGTGTGAGGCTAAAATAATAAACTTAGATATATGGTTCCTGGAGGTGGGGAATATATTGTACCTGTATCATTGTACCAGTTATACTTGGATAGTGTTTGAGGCTAAATTAAATAAACTTAGATACGTGGTTACTGGATGTGGGGAATATATTGAGCCTGTATCATTGTACCAGTTGTGCTTGGATAGTGTTTGAGGCTAAATTCAATAAACTTAGATACATGGTACTGGAAGTGGGGAATATATTGTGCCTGTAACATTGTACCAGTTATACTTGGATAGTGTTTGAGGCTAAATTAAATAAACTTAGATACATGGTTACTGGAGGTGGGGAATATATTGTGCCTGTATCATTAGCAGTTGTGCTTGGATAGTGTATGAGGCTAAATTATATAAACTTAGATACATGGTTACTGGAGTCGGGGAATATATTGTGCCTGTATTATTAGCAGTTGTGCTTGGATAGTGTTTGAGGCTAAATTAAATAAACTTAGATATACGGTTACTAGATAATTAATTTACACTTCATGTTAAAGCTTACTAGGATATTTTTTTAATAAACTTCAAATTTGTTAAAAAAGAAATTTGTTTATCCAAAAACCACTATTTTATTAAACAAACACTAATGGAAAGACAAAATTTGAAATATTCCTTTAATGTGCGCTACAGTACAAAGAATAAAATCAAAATATCACCATGATAAGATCATTGCTTTAGAAGTTATGTGTTAGAAAATAAATCCAAGTGTGGATTCAATATGGCAGACAATATCCAAAATAGTAAAATCTCAGCTACTGGTTTATTTTTGATTTTAACAAGTCATTGAAAAGAGGAATCTATAACACATTCTAAGTGGTCTCATCTTTTTATTTTATATTACCACTTCAAAGTTTATTTGCACTGGACTATTCATAAAATTTACTTGTAAATATTATTTCATCAACAAACAGGGATAAAATAATTAAACCATAAAATTTCCAACATTTTAATTTGTTTTCTACCCATGGTATTAATGCTAATCCTCAATTTCCACAACCTTTTAATCTGTTGATTAATATTTCAAATTAGATGCTGTCAAATGCTTTTAACAAGTGCATAAATATACTATTTAAATACTGAACTCTATCAAGTTGAAACAAAACAAATGTTGTTAGTAAGTTAATTACTAAGTAAATAACTGTTCTGTTTGTAAACCACGTTTTTGATTTGTAATTTACTTTGTTTCTTGAAAAAAATAACAATTCTATTATGAACTATTCTTTTAAATATTTTTTAAAATGAGGAAATTAGAAGTATATGTCTTTTTTTTTATTACCTTTTAAACAATGGCTTTAAAACAACTGCTTTAATTAAGTGTTCATCAAAAACTTCTGATTATTATCCAAAATTTAGTATTTTTACTATAGCTAAAACTACAAGAATAACACAGTTCTTGGACATGATTTATTTGTTTATGAAATGGACAATTATTTCGACTTTATTTGTAGGTTTAAATAAAAGAGATTTCTCAATTTTATAGTTTATGCTGAATATTGGTGATTTACTGTGTTTTTTTTTGTTTTTTTTTCACTTTTTTTTTTTTTTTTTTTTTTTTCACTTTTCAAAAATACAGCTACATAATTATATACTCTGCAAGAATGTTTGGACATTCTACAATTTTTTCTTAACAATATAATTTAAAATTTAGTATTGTCCTGTTTGCAATGAACAATTTAACATAAAATTACATGAACAATATAGTCCTTCCTGATGTTTTATTTTTGAATGATTTTCTCATTAAATGGCCTCAGGAAACTGAAAAAAAATGTTTCTCAACATTGCCCTCTATGCTGTGTTGTTGTTATCATTGCCATTCGTGTCAGTACACAAGCATGATATTAGCTAAAAAAATAAAGAAGAACATGGTGCTCATATAAAACCATATTGAAATTCAGAAAAAATTAATTGACAATATCAAAATGGCGGTCATATTAAACATTTTGATTTGTTTATGTCTTATGTGTTACTTAACTTATAACACACTAAATAAAATACAAGTTTCAGATTTCATTACTGCATATAATGGTACCAACCCCAAATCTATGATGACAAATAGTGAAGCTATTGTCAAAAATGTAATTTTGAAAGGTGACAATATAATATTAATGTAGTTATAATATATATGAATCACTGATGCGAGCATAGAAATTGGATGATCCTTCACATATGTACAGCCTAGAGGTCTACAAGAGCCAAAACATTACAAGAGAAAAGGGAGTGGAGACTCTCAATATATACACACCTAGAAGGCTCATTAGCGGACAGCCGACATCAGAAAGTAGTAATAATATTCACAATAACGATGTCAGAAAAACTGTGTAACAACTGTTTTAAACAAACTTACCCTACTGAGCAAGACCCCGTCGTGTATCAACAAAATTAAACATTTCCTACGAGGTACAAAGAAACCAACTTTTGCACATTAAATTTATAAAATCTCTTTGTATTAGATTGTATGATGAGACTGTTAAGTACTATGATCAACTTGTTTCATATTTTTGTTACTGTGGTTCTCAATAGTTATATAGTACATTAAAAAAAAGTAGATATTTACTGTAAGCTAGTTGAAATTAAAATTGAAAATAAACAAATATATTTTTAAATGCTGCTACTATAGTTGATATGAAATTTATTTTAAATAAATATTTTATAGTATCTTGTACTTTGTGTTTGAATAAATGTCATGTAGTTCATTATCAATAAATAATTTAGGAATCAAAATGGCTGTATTACCACTAATCGATAATATTAGAAATTTAAAACAATATGTTAATTATGTGGTTGATTGTTCACTATCATTATTGACAACTAATTGAGCAAGTTTGAAAATAGAAAATTAAATATCACTGCCTTGATTATTACCAGATTCATCACTAGAGTTAATTCCACCCATTTCAAAAATAAAAATATACCCTCAGGGGCTATTTGTAATTAATACAATCATGCAATGCTAAGAGACCATAGCTCTGGATCTATACTTTTTATCTAGCCTTGGTTTAGATCCCCCTCCTACATCTTTCTTATCCAGGTTTATTCTGACAAACTCTTGTTCTTTTCCTACCCTGATGCTATTAAAATATTCGAGGATTAGAGGTCTTTATTTTATGTTCTTTTCTTCATTTTTTATAAAGATATTTTGACCGAGATGTTTATTGCTTTAAGCAACAAGAAAGAAAAAAAGGATAACATTGAAAATGACATCTTTAATTAGTCAATATTTTTGCCAATTCTGTTCTATTTTCATAGTATTTTTCTATAATCCCAATTGGTTTTAGTTACAGATAGAACAAAATCGGTCATATCTTCCTCAATCTAAATTATAGACAAACCAACTATTATATTATTTTCCCTGTCAATTAAAAATATTTCTCCAAGTTAATACGATAGAATTAAAGTCACACTTGTATAGTGGCATGCAAATTACTGTTTGTCTGTATATCTTTGCACATTGTACACTTTCTTAGGATTTCTGTGTTTTTTAATTAGCACAAATAAGTTTTTCATCTGTTATAAGTCTGGAATGTTGTTTGTTAGAAGCCGGTTTAACATGTCTTCTTAAACAGTACATTTTGATGGAGATTTGTTGTTTTGTAAGTAATGGTTGTTGGCAAGAAAAAATACAATGTGCTGATGAAGATTCGGTTAAAGTTTTTAATTTACCAACTTTTCAAAATGTACGCATTCATGAGCTAAAGAAATGCTCGAAATTGCTTCACTATTTTGGGTTGTACAACACTAAACAGATGTCAGACAAACTGATATAATTTATAAAAACAATTTTTTTTCAAAATCCACAAAAAAAATCGATTTTGTAACCCACCAATTAATGTTCTCTACACTACCAATATGACCGAAAGTAAAACTTGATTGTCTATGAACAATCAAATAGTTTTTGGTTCAAGGCCGAAATACAGAGTTTCCATATTGCCTCTCATCAGACTTATTATCCGCTTGATCCTATCCTACTTTATGACTCATGTCTCCTTAGGTCATTTCATAAAATAATCTGATTTACAGCTGTTTTCTTTGTCTTCCGTGTTTTTACTGCCTCAGGTTATTTGCTCTACGCAGAATATATTAATATATTATAATACATAACTGGCTTACTGTTATAACTGTGGTTTGTTCGGTTTCGCTCAATTACAGTTGTCTAACCTGTAATCTACCAGTCTTTAACTTCTATAGCAGTCTACATTAAATAGAAATGTATTGTTTATTCTATGATTTACATAAATACAATAATTAAATACAAAATTAGTTCCAACTGTAATTTAAACAAAAAAATAATAGTAATTTTAAATTATATCTAGGGAAAATGTTTTAACTTCCTTAATGTCGAAGACATGTTCCAAACAGTGAACAGAAATTACATGAGTGAAATTCAATACATAGAGAGGAATAATAATAATTTTAAAAATTGTTATAATAATACCATAACTGAGGTTGTAAATAAACTATCACCTCAGGGTATATCACTTGATCAACCACAAGACCCTGATAGTCATGAATACTCATGAACACCGAACTTCCTATAAGATAGCCAATTTTAATTCATGTCCCATTTCATTCATCAAACCTAACTATATAATATAGCCACCAGAATTGTAACCCATACAATTTTAAAATACCCAGTGCATATATGATTAAAGTGAAGTGCAAATATATAGTATCAAAATAAAGTGAAGAAAAGGAAAAAAAGAAAAGAGGTTTCTACTGGCAAGGGAAGAAAAAGAAGGTGAGAAGGATTATTGGAAGTATTGTTGAAGAGGACATCAAACTATACACATCTTTAATAAGGGCTCTGAACATTATTAGTAATGTATTAAATAATTCATAAGGAGACATTAGTTTATCACTTCAGATAAAAGACTCAGTTATAAAATCACAGTTGAATTTCTACAAAAAACATTTGGTTACTATAAATTTCAGCAATTCGGTTAGTGGAAAAATAAAGGACATATCGGTCAACTAACGCTTAATTCATAATTCCTTTTATTATTCAAAATATTGTAAAATCATCATCCATCATCCCAAACATTTATCCAAAGCCTATCACCCATAGAGACAAAGCCGTATCACCAAATCATTTTACTAGTATTAATTTGTTCTTTAAAAGTTTTATTTTAAACAATTGATTATTTTCTTGTTATCACTTGAATATACATAAGGCTAGTAGAGGCAATACAAAAATTAAAAAAAATTAAAACAATTCCGGGATAAAACTGAATGTGTTTAAATAATTATTTGATTGTATTAATAAACAACAGTCATTTACCTATATTATCCATCTCCATCTAGCGTTTATATACTAAATAAATAAACTATTCAAAAATATTGCACAAACATTCTACTCACCCATCCCTAAAAACAAACCAACTAATCGAATCCAAAAATATCATTTCGTTAGTTGTTGATGAAAAAGTGAAAATGAACATTATTAAAGATAAAATTCAAGTCTTTGAAGAAATATAATGAGTAATAAATTATTTTTATTACCTTTATAGTTCCGTCATGTGACTTTGTGTTTGTCTTATTACAAAGACGCGTTTCGGAGTCGTGTATATATTTGTGTGTGTAGTGTAAATGTTTTTGTTATGTTTAATGTTTTAACGACCTCTACGGAGTGAAATTACTGAAGATGGAGCTACGACTCCGAAACGCGTCTTTGTAATAAGACAAACACAAAGTCACATGACGGAACTATAAAGGTAATAAAAATAATTTATTACTCATTATATTATATAAAGTGACTTGAACACCAAACAATGAACATTAAACTTTGAAGAAATATTTAAATAAAAGTCTAAACCTATCTCGCTTGTACCATAAACACGTCCATAGCTTTCCTTGTAGGTTACATGGGAAAAAGGTAGGTAATCACATTTACATTAAAATATTTGTTTTTATGTAGGCGCAAGTTGAAAAAAGTTGGTGTGAGGTAAGTGTAAAATGTACAAAGTAATGGTTTGGTTTTGGAACTAAAACAAGTCAATAATATACTGTTAGTTATAGACGTTTATATAGACAGAGTGTAAAACTTCGGGACTATTAAAAAAAAAGAAGAAAATCGTATTATTGGGGTGCCCCTCTAAATTTTAAATAAATAAATTAACAAATAAGATTTAAGTAAATTTTACATAGAAAAATATTGCTCCATCCTCACTCCTCAAATTTGATATTTGAAAGGAACTAAAAAATTATAAATACACAACATCCAAAGGAAATAAGGAATAAAATTACCGTGCAAATAGTAGGTAAGGAGTGTTGCTCCTTCTACTTTGTTTTTTGATTGATCTTCATTTTTCATGGTTTGAAAACGAAATATTATATTTCATCACTAGGACCAAAAGTGAAGCTTTTCGATACAAGCTCAAGTTTAACTCGGCTCCGTCTCGGCCGGAAAATGAGCGAGGATCGAAAAGTTTCTTTTGGTCTAAGTGATGAACTATATTTTTTTGTTATACTGCAAATAATATAAGAAAACAATTTCACAAAAACTAAAATGTTATAACCTATTTACCTTCAAATCGACGGTAACAGCTGTTTTATCGGTTTTTTTAATAGATGTTTTACAATAGTTAATTAATTCGTATAAACGAAGTAACAGCCGATGACCTCGACCTCAGCTGACTTTTTAGGTTCTAGGACTAAAAAGTACAACTTTAGCATCTCAATGCGTGTATTAAAAACAGCTATTTTTGAAGCAGTATGACGAAAAAGTCATTTTAAATGTCGTCCGTCCGTAGTCGTTCTCGTCTGTAGGTAAGCAGAATATCTGGAACAAAATTTAAGTTAGAACTTGAAATTTCGTATTGAGTTTTTATACCAAGTGTCCTAAAAGTCCCCCCCTATTATTTTTTTTTTATGAATGGAAATAGACAGATTTGCTTTGGGGAAAGTTTAGATAACCAAAGGAGGAGTTTAATGAAGTATCAAAATTTTCAACCCTTACCCCCAAACTGGGGTAGTTTGGGGATAAGTCAAGAAATTTAAATAGCAACCCTTATTGAGTGATACCTCATTTTAAAGGCCTTTAAAAAATAAGAATAATGGCGCAAACTAGAGGTCTCTAAGTTCATCCTACCCAACATAGCGACCAATTGAATTGTGAATTTTACGTTAATAATTACACCGGAAATGTTACGAAATGTACAACAAGCTTTTGAGTCCAGAATCTATTTCTGCCAAAAGGTAAATGATAGCCAATTCAAGAACTTGATCTGAGCTAAAAAAACAAGGTAAGGATCTTACCATCATTTTACCAACATAGAGCAGTTTGTAATGTAATAAAAACAACCGGAGTTTGTAGGTCGGTGTAATCGGAGATTGTAGGTGTAATAAAAACATTCACAATTCGATTGGTCGCTATGTTGGGTAGGACGAACTTAGAGACCTCTAGTTTGCGCCATTATTCTTATTTTTTAAAGGCCTTTAAAATGAGGTATTACTCAATAGGGGTTGCTATTTATAATTCTTGACTTACCCCAAACTACCCCATTTTGGGAGTAAGGGTTGAAAATTTTGATACTTCAAAAAACTCCTCCTTTGGTTATCTAAACTTTCCCCAAAGCAAATATGTCTATTTCCATTCATAAAAAAAATAATAGGAATGAGTGGGACTTTTAGGACACTTGGTATAGATTCCGATTGAAATTATTTTTAAACGAATGTCAAAATAGCGAGCTCTGTGAACAGTTTTTTGTTCAAATCTCGGGTATTATTCAACTTAACTGAATAAATTGTATGGAAATTTCCCAATTTAAATTCTGCACTTAATGGTACCAACCCCATCTCTCTGCGACGATAGTTCTTAGTAATAAATGTAATTTTAAATTGGAAATATAAAAAACCTGATCTCCGAAGAAAATTTAATATTTGGGTAGTTACGAAACCCAGCAGAACCGAGTCTTTCAAAGTAGTGTGTGGTGACCCTTTCAAATCCTATATATTCGAGGCCCGTTGGAGCCGAGACACTAACACGAGCGAAGCGAGTGGTAGACTTTTTAATACATATAACATTTATGACGACCGTTAAGGCCTAACCGAACGAAACAGTTTTAAACAAACTTACCCTACTGGAGAAAACTCCTTGATCTACCAAATTAATTTAATATTACCTACAAAACTCAAAGAACCGACTCATTGAATCGATCTGCTTGTATTACATTATGTGGTAGGGTAAGTACCATGATGGCATCCATAAACTTGTTTACCAAATTTCATGAACAAAATGTACATTATCTTGACATCAGCTAGGCCCTAAGGAGTCTCGTAGATGAGTATATATCAAAACATTTCCACTAGCGTCGCTAGTGTCGGTTTCGTAACTAAGTGAATATTACTGATTTTAAGGTTAGTTTGATATTTTATTTGACAATAACTTCGCTATTTGTCATTGTACAAATGATAAGGTTGGTAACATTGCATGGAGAATTTAAGTATTTAGATTTGTATGTAATTTAGTGTTATAACTTCAATACATAAATGTCCTTCATTTAAACAGACAATGAAGACATTTCAATTATTTTTCTGATATTCAAGAGTTCAATATTCACACTATAGTCCCACCTACCAAATTTCATGTTCCCATCTTTTTTTTGTTTTGGAGCTATTATCGTACTCACGTTCAAACGTCATGTCGAAAATCACCTGAGACCATGAACCCACTTACCAAACTTACCCTATACTAAGTAAATAATACCTGAGAGTTTGTTTATAATCCTTACAAACAATTCAATGTAAAGTTCAAGAATCTTTCTTTTAAAACGACAAAATTAATACCGTTGATTAAAGGGACGTCAGAGTGGTAGCTAGGGGTAGGTTATGCAAATGAGATACACTGTGGTGTCCAGGTTGCGTTTACCCCTTAGAGATCTATTGAATAATAATTTCCCTATATAGGCCTATTTTATAAATGAATTATTTGTGTACCTATCTAATGTTTCAGAGCCTATAATGTATGCTAATCAACGCATACGTTACAATGCATTAACTTTCTCATATAAACAGCCTAGGAATCATCCTCAATTTTTAAAATGAAACAAAACTAGAATTTACAATTTTATAATTCTAACCATTGTGGTTAAAGCGATAGTAATTTTTTTTCATATTTATTTAAAGGTGAGAAACCTTTGAGTTATCATCATCTTATATATATATATATATATATATATATATATATATATATATATATAAAAATAAAGACCACCCCTCTCAGGTCTATATTAATAGCGTCAGTGTCAGAAAATAACAATATTTGGTCAAGAAAGACCTAATAGGAAAGATGAAAGAGAGGGATCTAATACAAGACTACTGAGGAAAGGTGTAAATCCAGCTAGGTTGCATCGGGATTGTCAAGCCAGTACTCATTAATAAACCCAGAGAGTAGGTTCTAAATTACTCAAGAATCCAATTTTTAATTTACATGTTGCTTAGGATATTGGATTAAGTTTAAATCTTCGAATTTTGTAAAAAACAATGTTTTTTTGTGGTAGGCGACCATTTCGGATTGTTTGGATCCTTGGAGGCTACACTTGAGAAAAATTTATATAGTCTATTTTTAGAACATCTGATTTTTTAGTTTCTTAGGTTATTGAGATAAACATACTGGATATAGTCTATATTTTAATAAAATGTTATCTATAGAAATTTGATAAAATCGTACAGGTTCCAGAGCACTGTACAGACACAATTTCAAAAACTGCTAATTTGGGTTTAGGCAAACATATTTCTAAGAAAAACTTAAAACATCTATTAATTTTCAGTTAAAAAAAAAAAAAGAAAAGTTAATCGAAATAGCTTAGGCCGATTTTGAGATATAACTCGAGATTACGAATCTTTATATTCACCTTCTAGTTCGGAATTAATGGTTCAGTTTTAAACCTAACATTCTCCCCCCCCCGCCCTGAGGTATAGTAAGTAGGGTGTAGATTTCGCAAACCTGAGGGATCTTTTATGTAGTCTTATGTACTCGTAATTTTTCCTACTCTTGACCAACTGTTGTTCTTTGTCGAATCCTGAAACTATTAGAGTACTCAAGAGATACGAGTTTTTATTTTAGATTATTTTATTTCTTTTTGAAAGGCAATGATGACTTAGAGGTTTTCCCCTCTAAACAACAAGCGGAAAAATTTATCGCAATCACATCTGGAACAGGGGTTTTATGGAAGATGGTGACCGCTATATATTTTTTTCCGTCTTTGAGGTTACATAACGGGAAAATCTAAATACAATAGTTGAAACTGAGATTATCTTTTTATTTTATAATAAGCAAACACAATTTAAAGTATTTAAAAAAAAAAAAAGAAGAAAAATATTAAGCTATAGCTACCAAAATTTTTCTACAACCATTTTGATTCCATTTTATTTTCCAACCTTTTGGTAGTTTAGAGAAAGTTATGTGATAGATTAATTAATTTATTATTTTTTGGTGAAAATATTCTATTCGAAGTAGGCTACTCTGCGCCCAAAAATGTGGTACTTGTAAAATTTTCATCTGCCTGTCTAAACTTGTTCTAAACTTGTCTAAACAATGTTCTATAACCCAAACCAGAAAGCCGTACACCCTCTGGGGCTACTTACACTGAGTACGGGCTTGGCAATCCCGAAGGTAACTAGCTGGATTTACACATTTTTTCATGTAGTCTTGGGTTAAGTCCCCCTCTTTCATCTTACCTACTGGGTCTCTCTTGTTCTTTTCCAACCCTGAGTATTCGAGGGCTAATAGGTCTTTCTCTTTTCTTCCTTTTTTATGAGACGATGATGACCGAAAAACATACCGCCTTTAAACAAGAAGAAAAAGGGAATGCCGAGTGTTGCCAAATTTGGAATGTGTGCAAATTGTGGTCATATTTCTAAGAGTTTTTTTTTTTAATTTTATTTTTTTAGTTCGGTAAGTAAATTAAAAGTTAGGTGTTGCTTCTATAAGACCAAAAATATAGCTTTAATAATTTTGATTTTTTTTTTCTAAAATTTAAACTCTAAGGGCCTAAACAAAACGTATTGAATATCATTTCCACAAAAATCCTAATTGAAAGTTTAACAAATTGGTTAATTTTGAAATTAAACAATTTTCTTTATCGTCAAAATTTGAATATCTTAAGTTTTCTCTAATTATTATTAGTATTAGTATTAATACAACAAAAATTTAAGATTTATTTGTTAAAAATGGAAAATGCACTATCGGTGTAATTGTTATAGCATGTCTTAAAATCGGCAGAACCGATTTCGAACAATTATTTTTGACTTTTGAAGATTTATTATCCAAATCGTTGCACCAAACTATACGTAAATGTAAATTACAACTCTTAAGCGGAGACGAATAAAAAAATTTAATAAAAATACCTACTCACAAATCGTAAATTTTTTACTTGCGATTAAGTTTTCTTGACCTAAATGTTTAACCATTAGCGACCTTCAGGGTATAGTGAGTACGGGCTTGGCGATCCCGAGGGGATATAACTCGATCTACACTTTTTTCATGTTGTCTTGAGTTAGATTTTGAGTTTTATTTTTCATATCTGGTCTCTCTTGACAAACTGTTGTGGTTTTCATACTCCGACGTTATTAGAGTGTTCGAGGCTAAGGGTCTTAATTTTGTCTTTTTTTTATAAGGTGATGAGGTTTTTCGCCTTTAAACAACAAAACAAACTTAACCAATATTGGTATATATACGACACTTGAAGTGCATTTTTAGTTGATTTTTCACGAAACAAAATTTTTGGGAAATTAAGGACCAAAACTTTTTTGGGTTTTTAGAAACTACTTAATAGTAAAAATGTCATAAAAATCGTGATATATCATAATTTTGAGTTTCCTTTAAATGTCAATTTCCCTCCTAAATCTTTACCATGATTATTATGTGTTTTATATTAAGATGTGGGAGAAAGTTTATGCAACATAGTAGAGGGAAATTAGCCCAAAAAATTTATGAGAAATGATGTAACTGGGAAGTTGAATTTTTGTTTGTTTTTTTCTTTTTATAAATGCAATTGAGTGGGAAACAGAAATAAAATAGCAAAATTGGACTGGAGCTTTTCGTTTGAAAAGTGCATAAAAGTGAATTTTTTATGCATTTTCAGTGCATCGCTAAACTATTTTTTAAATATCTCCAGCTCTATAGATCGTAGAAAAATTTGGGGGAAAATGTAAATACTCGAAATAGGTAGGGTATAGTAACATTAAGAATATTACTTCTTGACCTCAAAAAATTCGAATTTAATTTGATTTTTTTTTACTAATAATGCATCAAATTGAGTAAAAATTATCAGACATTCACAAAAATTTAACAAAATATGTATATTTACACTAGAAATAAGTGTTCAAATTTGAAAGAAAAAATGTTAACTCTTTACGGCCACAGTTGGCTACTTTCGAAAAAATTTAAAGTATTGTAATTTAATGAGTAGTCATAGAGTATAACTTTTTTATAAATTGTAAGTTTTTAATCTACTTTCTGGTGAACATGCAAGAATTTCTTTATTGAGATGAAATGGAGATATTTAAGAAATAGTGTAGCGATTCATTCAAAATGCTTAAAAAATGCACTTTTTGCACTTTTCTAGCGAAGCTCTAGTCCGATTTTGCTAATTGTTTTGGTTTCCCCTCAGTTACAATTATAAGGGGGGAACAATTTAAATTCAACTTCCTAGTTACATAACTTTTATATTCTAATTTCCCTCAAATAATAGTTTTGTACAGTTTGTTATAAAACTATCTTTCATAAAAGGTCCCTTACTTTAGCCGGTAATTGTGTCGAAAAACAATTCAATACACTTTAGTTCGTCCTACAACAATTCTACCTGGATTTTATAAAGACAACTCTCACGTTATACAGCCACACTTGGGCAATAAAATTTGAAATATTTACTGATTGAATCATTTCTCCAACAGTGATTAGTTGATAAATATGGCGGCTGGGAGTAAATAGGCGGGACTAGCCGACCAATATGGCGTAGGCTAACCAATAGGCGACAATGACGTACAGTCTTTAAATAAAAGTACAGTCCCAAATGAAATCATTTAATTCGTTTAATAACCTTGTTAAACTGGTTTAAATTTATCTTTATTACATTAGAAGCAATTTGTGAGTGAAGCTGTGGCTGTGGGATTAATTTACGATTACTGCTGAATAGCGTCATAAAAGCTTACTCGTTTTGTAAGGGTTATAAAACACCATTTGTGACTTAATTAAAAAAAAGTTTGAAAATGATTTTACTTTTGGATACATAAATTTATAAGTATTACAATTTGAAATGACGATGCTTAACTTTTTTTAATTTTTATTGTTTCAAATAATTCTGTACTACAGTTTTCCTTTTAAATACTTTTGCTGGATTTATATATTTTCCATTTAGTCTTGGGTTAGATCCCTCTCTTTCATCTTTTCTATGACGTCTCGCGTGATCCGTCTTGTTCTTTTCGACCCTAACGCTAGAAGAGTATTCGAGGGCTAAGAGTCACGTTGTTAGACAATGATGACAGGCAGGTTTTTATTCCAGAATACAATCTTTTATTGCAATTTGATACTTTTAATGGCAATATTATTTTGATTCAAGTACTACATCTTGTTCGTACCTATAAATAGCTAATTAAAGTTTATTACTTCTTCTGTTGTTCTTGCAGTCGTTTGGTTTCCACGATATCGACCTCACAACGACTACAAGAAAACGTATTAAATATTAATTAGCTAATTGTAATATTTCACTAAAATTTTAATGGAACGGAGATCTCTTGGTAGGGGGTTGAAATCGAAATTTAACATGTTGTGTCTCGGAAACTATTTGACCAATCGCCGCTGTATTTTTGCATATTTTTTTTTAAAAATTCAACAACATTTCGATCGTGGATAAGTCGAATTTTCATTTTAACATTTCATTTTGATTAATAAAAATGTTCAAATACACTAACCCTATAGGGGCTTACAAACTAGCTGTTTTTCATGACCATTTAAACCATTTCAATATTCGTTAGATGTTTTTGGAATTTCAACCTCAAATATTTCTTATTTTAAAAATTTAATCGATTTCATTGGTCATGAAATGATGTTCTTAACACCATATTTACCAAGAATCACTACAAATAGTTTAGGTTAAGTTAGGTAAGTTGGTTATATACCGGGTGTTCCAAAATATAGAACTCCTACCGAATTTTTGAACGTATTGAAATTTAAAAAATTAAAGTTTTGACTAGCTTTTACAATATGTCAACCCCAACTTACCTATAAATCCAGTACCTATCCAAAGACATTCCCAAAGTTTTATTTTCCTATTTTAATCTATTAAAAAATTACAGATTGGTTTCTATACTTTTGAAACGCCCGGTAAATATAAACGTGCATTTCCTTGAATAGGCGATATAATCAGTACGCAATATAAGTAAATAAGCATATAAAATTCGATAATGTAAATTAATTTGCAGAAAACGTACGTAATGATTGTTATAACAACTTTGTTTACTTCCTTATTTATTTATTCTATGTTCATTCTATACCTACCATTGCTGATAAGAAGTCAAATTAAACACAGCACAGGCGTCTAATGTATTGTAAACCAGAGAATCAGCAACATACACTTCTTTATTTTTATAGTTGAAAACAACTCATTTATCTGAAATATTTTCAAGGGATTCGGTTTTAAAATAGTGGGGTTTACTACAACTTAAATTACAGTTTTCAAAGTTAATTTCAGCCGATCAATTTTAGCATAATCAAAAAATACAATTTGATGAAGCAAAATCCACAACTTTCTACATCAAATTTATATTAGAAAAAAGTGAACGTTTCAGTGATCGAGCTGTCATCTTCAGTTGTTTCTTTTAGACAAATGTTTGGTACCGAAACGTTTTTAAAGGTTCAGGTTAATCAATTAGATCCAAAAATATTCTCAACTTATTAATATCAGTTCTTTCATTTCACGTACTCAACTGTACCTTTCAAAGGTTTTTATTCTTTTAGTTGTCAAAATTCCTCACAAGGATAACTCCAGCTGTCTGAATGTCAGTCTACGTTTTATTACTTAAATGTTTTAATCAAAACTATAGTACTTAAGTGTGTTTATGTTTTGTGTACAATTAATTGTTCATTTAAACTCAATTTTATGTCACAGCTTCAGTTTGTTTAATTAAGTGTGGAAAACTATTTAATGAAAATCAATTTCAAATTTAAATGTTTATGAGAAATGATTTGAAAAAATTCTCGTCTAAATTACTGACAATTTTGAAATTCGATTAGTATTTAGTTAGCGATTCCATTTTAGGAGCATAATTTGGTCAAAATCAGATTTGCATGGCGGTGAATATATAGTTGGATTAGAATTTATGAAAATTGTCTAATGCATTTTTAATAAAATTATATTGAGACATTATAGTTCTAATTTCAATTTGTTTGTTCATACAAGGCCCCGAATCTTTCTAAAATACAAAATAATAACAAACATACATTATTATTTAAACGCTGATTTTGATTTATTATATATTTTTTAATATCCTTAAATTGTATTTAAATAATAAAATGACTAAATTTGATCAATCTAAATTTAAGAAAAATGTTTGTTCGTTGACGAAACTAAAAATTACGAATTATTCTATAATGTAGCTTCAAAAGGGCCAATGAAAACATATTGATAGCTGCCTCCCCCCCCCCCAATGATACTGGTAAAAAAAAATGGCAGTGTTACAATTCATCTCCAAAAAGAAATTCAGCAATACAAAAAAAGTTATTATTGAAACTTAAAAGTAAAAAAAGAGATATTTTTAGGAGAGAGGACATCGTCTATTTTATAAGGGCGAGAAGAGTGTAAATGCACCCTTTATATTTTTAAGGCTGCTCGAATTATTATTGATTTTAACGTAATTCATACGATGGTATTTCTAGGCATTGCTAAGTTAAAACGATGGAACAAAACATAATTATTTGTTGTCCACATTGAATTTTATTTAACAATCTAGGGGTGAAACGCAACTTGGACACTCAAGTGTACCTAATTTGCATAACCAGCCCCTAGTTAAAACTCGAAGTTTCTGTGTTGCCAATATTTCAGTGCATAAGGAGGAAGAATCCGTTGGCTGTCGGACTTTTACATGAAATAATTATGAAACTATAATTTTATTGGATGTAATAATGTTCCGAATTTGTTTTTCTAAATTTTGGACTGTTTCTGAAACTGATAACGCTTTCTCCAACAATCAGTGAAGTGAACAATGATGAGTTTACTTTCTTTTAGTTATTCCTAGATTTTTTTCCCCCGAGCAACTTGTGAATAATGAATAATAAAAAACACTGCGCAAACTTTCTCACTCAACCGTCTTCATAACCAATGAAATATATTCGTCACAAAAAATGTTAGTCGTGTATTTGACAATCAAATAGAGAAAATGAATCATAGCGTCGTCTTTGGAAAAATGTATAATGATCCAGCAAAAGATACTTGATTTCTAAGAAAAAAAAATTATTTTATCAATACTTATATGATCAAGTATAAAATTAAATAGGGCCTCAACTTGAATCGCTTGTACCATATACACTCAGTGTTAATATCGAGCTTAATGTGAGCGTATAAAGATTATTTTTGTTTTTTGCCAATTATTTCTAAACAGATATTTTTTACTTGCGATTTTTCAAACGATTTTAACTAAAATTTCAACAAAATCGGTACTAAAGATTTTGAAAAATGACGTCTCTTATAATAACCACAGGGTCGAATTTTAACGGTAATTCACCAACTGTCACGACCAATAAGTTTTGTTTGGGTTCATAGAGGATACAATTAAGAAACATTTCAGTAATTTAAAATGACAAACCTTTCCGTAATATAGCAAAAATTCTCACATACCAAGTTTAATTAAAATCTCTCCACGCGTTTGGGCTATAGACACTTTCACATACTACGAATAGACAGAGAGGTATCATTCAAAAAATCATTTTTAAAGTCAGGTATCTCAAAAGAGATATATCTATGGAACTCGAGGTAGATTTTTGTTCCAACAAATAACTTTCTTTATACTACATACATTTGACAAAAAGGAGTTTAAAATTTTTTTTAGTAACTATTTATTTTTGGAGTAACTACTCAATATTTGGAGTAAATATTTAATTTTTAGAGTAACTATTTTATTTTTGGAGTAACTATTTAATTTTTGGAGTAACTATATCATTTTTGTAGTAACTATTGAATTTTTAGAGTAACTATTTAATTTTTGGAATAACTATTTAATTTTTGTAGTAACTATTTAATTTTTGGAGTAAATATTTCATTTTTGTAGTAACTATTTAATTTTTGGAGTAACTATTTAATTTTTGTAGTAACTATTTAAGTTTATTAGGAACTATTTAATTTTTGGAGTAACTATTTAATTTTTGTAGTAACTATTTAATTTTATTAGTAACTATTTAATTTTTGGAGTAACTATTTAATTTTTGTAGTAACTATTTAATGTTCAGAGTAACTATTTAATTTTTGGAGTAACTATTTAATTTTTGTAGTAACTATTTAATTTTTGTAGTAACTATTTAATTTTTGTAGTAACTATTTAATTTTTGGAGTAACTATTAAATTTTTGGAATAACTATTTAATTTTTGTAGTATCTATTTAATTTTTGGAGTAAATATTTCATTTTTGTAGTAACTATTTAATTTTTGGAGTAACTATTTAATGTTCAGAGTAACTATTTAATTTTTGGAGTAACTATTTAATTTTTGTAGCCTGCTAAGGAATCACAATATTCCTTAAGGAAACGACATCATAGCTATACTTATGCCATTTCGTAAAAAGAAATATCGTGGTGCTCGTATGGAATTAAACAAAAGTAAATAATCGTTATAATGAATTTTAAAATGACTGCATTAATATTTTACATCCTTTTATTATCTCACTACAATACATGTTTCTCATCAAATCTTGCGAGCTTAATTTAAATCAATTCCTGTTGTAATAGAACGATGAAATTTTGCTCACTGACGTAAGTCAAGAGACAATACAATATGCCGTTGTTACTTATATATATATATATATATATATATATATATATATATATATATATATATATATATATATATCGATATAATTGTTTCATTTCGATATTTTTGTTATATTACGATATCCTTATTACACTGCGATATACTTCGATACAATTAATTCGAGAAATTAAAATATACTTTGTTAAATTTCGACGTATTTAGATAAAAAAAGGAGTAGGATATACTTCAAAAAGGATGTTTGTAAAAATTTACAAGTGAATTCCTTCTTGAAAGGGATGAAACCAGAGCTAGTCCACTTTCATCAAGGGAAGAGATGGAAGTTTTGTTTGAGACAACGAAACTTCAGAGTCGTGAAGTATTCATCTCTCCACTGTATGCAAAATAATGAACTCAATGAACAATATTATTTATAAAACAGGAATTGGATTAATTTCTCATTCACAAGTTATTGTCGGAAACTCTTTATTGCAAATATTCACTGTTATGGAAAATGTAGACTGTGCTTATATTGAGATCAAGAAACCGGAAAGAATATGGCTACCATTAATACACAAATGATGTGTAACGCTAAAGAAACGATTAGTAGTATAAGTGATAGAAACGTAAGACGCCATAATATGGAGAGGAAAGACTACAAAGTATAATTTGAATGTTAGATGGTTCAGCTTGTTTGATTGGAGTTTCGTATTTTTTTCATGAAGTTTAAAGGTAAAAAAAAAAAAAAAAAAAAAAAAAAAAATTCAACATTGTCTTATGAAGAAAAGAAGAAAAGAATATAAAATAAAAATCTAGAACCTTCTATTAAGAATTAGGGATAAATTTAGTTAGGAATATAATATAAGTTCTTTTTAAGAAGCCAGAGTAACAAGAATTATTGTGACAAAACTGGAAATTGCTTAACTTGCAACTACGAGGGATGTGATTTAGCTAAAGTTGTATACAAACGCTAAGCTGAGAGCGAACGAGGTCAATTAATCAAGTGGATCTACTGGCGAGAAAGAGTTTCCGAGAGGATCGGACGTTCATAGAAGAATCTGCGAGAGTTGAAAGAAAGGTGAGCAAACTTTGGTGTAAAAGAACTTGTAATTATTCAGAGTCAGTTAATTAAAATATCAACGTAGAATCAGGTCAATCAGTCATAATACAGTCATTCTGGATTCTTAGTGGTAATAAGATTAAGATATTTGTATTAGTATATGATGAAGCTGAGAGAGAGATAATCAGGTTATAATAAATAATAAAGAAGTATTAATTGTATAACTGAGCCACTGATTTACTTAGTTTAAAGTGAAAACACCAGACAGAAATCCAAGTAAAATTAATGATCATAATACCTGGAATACTGTAATAACTTCATGGTTGGAGGGGAACAAGATTTGATCAAGAGAGACCTGATAGGAAATATAAAGGGATCTAACCCAAAACTAGATGAAAGAAGGTATAGATCCAGCTAGTTTTGCCACTCCAGTACTCACTCAGATTGAGCCCATGAGGGTTACCTTATGGAATTTCACTGTAGTTGATAACTCATTTCAAAGCGGCCTGAAATAGAACAGGGGGAATTTTAACTTGCTACGTTCCAGGGAAAGAGTGATAAAAAGATGTTTCAATCAATTACTAATTTGGTAAAATGTGTCGGAACATCGCTGTGGACGCTGTTTTCAAGTGGACGCCCAATATTAAACAATTTTTCTAATCATATAGCAATGACTTTAATGGAAACAACAATGAACATGTAATAACATAATCTTAACGATTTGAGCTAATGTTTAAGAATAAGACACAAGTAACTCTAATATTTTATAATTTTCTTGAAAAGCCTAAAACACTGAGCTTATTCAAATAGATTTCCAAAAAAATATAATAGTCTTATTTAAAAAATTTTGTCTTACCAATAAACATTTATAACACTTTTCATGGAGCACACACGCGTTCTTTCAAAACATGATGGAATAAACAAGAATTAGTTGCAAAATTTGAAGCCTTGATAAAATAAAAAAAAGAAAGCATTTTACATTTATATGTAAAATTTCCTCCACTTTCTTATTGTATTGTCATTATTTTCCGAAAAAATCCTAACAAAGTTAATTAAAAACAGATTTTTATACATAAATTAATAATAATTAAAAATAGTAAGTTGAATTTCCACCTTTGAAAATATCCCCTAAAAGGATAAAAAAGGGGATATTTCAGTGTTCAGAGAATTTTTGAAACTAAGTTTGTTTTGAATTTTCTATAATTATAATTTTGAAGTAGTTAATTGGTTTGTTTTTATATATTTAGGGGCAGATGTACTAAAGTAATGAAAAATAAGTTTTTGTTGATCAGTGTCATGCGTTTTTACCAAATAACAAATAACATTTTCTTAAACTTTACTTAATCTTTATTTAAACTAACGGAACATAACCAACTAGGTTTCGTCTGCATTCATCTGTTTTATTTATTTCCCCTAATCTTTCCCTCCCTTCTAGGTCACACCCTTACAAGAGGATAAATTTGTAACGAGTTTAAAAAAAAAAAAAAAAAAAAAAAACTTCCATACAAGATGAGATTGAAGGGAGTGTCTAAAGATTCTATCTGTGTTCACCCTAGGCCTAGTGTGGGTAGAAGGGCAATCATGAAGGCTTGTGTGTATTGTGTGTTGCGTGTACAAACTTTTGAAGGCGTAAATCGGTTTTGTTTATATCTGAGTTCGAAAAACCTCACTGTAAATAAACAGAAAAAAAATGTTCACATGCATTTCTATACTCACAAATGTTAAATAATACAAATTAATATACCTACTGAAATGTAACCGTTACAAAAAGTATTGATGTGGAGATTTTTGACGACGAGAAGAATATTTTTTTCTCGTTAATTTTCACCAAATTTTTATACAAATCAGAAAAGTTGATTTTAAGACATTCTACCATAAATGACAGTACGATGATTATATGTATTTATTATTATTGTTTTTTCTTAAGCAAAATCTTGGTCTGTCGTTTTATATGACGATGCCAACATGTTGGTCGCTTTGTATGTTTATCTGCCAGCCTAAAATGGAAGAACCATTTTGTTAAAGTTTTATTTTTTAATGTAAAGGTTTTTGTAATTACTCAAATTTGGGGTAAACTACTTGTCCTACACCTAAACAAACGACAAATCGTTTCCCAAACATCATCTCCAAAACATCGCTTCTAAATTTATAGGACAAAAACCTATAAAAGTGTAATTTCGGTAAATTTTTATGAAATTTCAAATAGGCCAAACCAGTTTAATAAATCGTTATTAAATGAAAATTACAACGTAGGAATATTTTCCAAAAATTAAATAAAGCTTGACAGCTATCTTTCAAAATCTATTTCAATCAAAAATGAGCTTAGCTTTTGATAAGTTTAGGACACAAGCGAAGTCCTACGCCTAATTAAACATACAAATATTTTGTCAATGTACTGTAGGGCCTATATTGCATATTATATTTCACATAAAGTTGATAAGCACCTTTATAAACTAACTTATCTTAAATGAAAAATTCATTATTTTCTTTAATAATATTCATATGTACAGTATCCAAGTAACGGATTTGATAAAAATTAAATATTTACCAATATCAATTCCGTCAACGTGACGTAATTTTTACGTCTTTATGACGCGTTTCAACCATATGCTTCATCATCAGATTATCCATATTCCCTCTTCATTCTTCAGAGGACGTCCATATATTAATGCAACGACACAGACAGACAAAACACTAAACAACACTATGTAATCAACGTGTGGTATGTGAGGTGCGTGTGGTGTGCACTCAGTAAACTCAATTATTTTCAAAGATAAAATAAAGCGAAAGCTTAAAGTTTCAAATATTTAATAGTATAAATGAGCTACAATTGTTTCGCCTTGCGGCATCGCTGCCCGACGATGCCGCAAGGCGAAACAATTGTAGCTCATTTATACTATTAAATATTTGAAACTTTAAGCTTTCGCTTTATTTTATCCTTGAATATGGAGTTTCAACAAGAAATATCTGCTATTACATTAAAGTCAATTATTTTCTTTCTCGTTTGTAGGTACTGTAGTATAATGACGTTTATAGGCACTAGAGGAAGCACATTACATACCCAGTATACGAAGTATAGGATAAGGTTAAAAATTTTACAAAATGTCGACCTCCGTCTTTTGAATGTTGTTGAGAAAACCGAAAACGAGATTTTCAACATGCCGTCCGCCCGTCGTCATTGTCGTCTGTACGTATGCACGATAACGTCTACAAAAATAAGATAAAAACATGATATTTTGTAAAAGAGACTAAAGTGTGCTCATATTGTACTCTATTGAAATTCAAAAAAAAAAAGAAAAAATTGAAAATGTCAAAATGGCGGACATTTTAAACAGTTTTCTTTTATATATGGTGAGTTATTCAACTTATACGGCACACAAATTAGATACAAATTTGTACCAACCCCAAGTCTCTACAAAGATAAATTTTTTATTACTGCAAAAAAAAGTATTTTTTAGCCTAACCTCATAAGAAAATGTGATATTTGTATAATTTATAAAATCCGGTATAGCCGAGTCACCAACTTGAGCGTAGCAGATGAAGGATCCTTCTTCACATGTTCAAGGCTAACCAGGACCAAAACAATGACACGAGCGAAGCTAGGTGAGATTATTTAATATATACTCACCTCCTAGTGCTTAGTTGACGTCAAGAAATTAGTGATATACACAATTATGATATTCAGAAAACCTGTGTAACAACTGGTTTACAAACATACTCTACTGGGTAAGACCTCTTGACTTACCAATACAATTAAACATTTCCTACAAAGCCAAAGAAACAAACTTTTAAAAATTACATTTAAAAATCTGCTCGTATTAAATTGTATAGTGGTGCTGGGTAAGTACCATGATGGCGCTCATCACGTTGGATTGTTAGTATTCGGTTTTGTGGGTAAGTGTGTTCGAAAATTAGTACGAGTTTTTACTTTGATATAAGTTTAAGTGAAATGACTAAAAATAAGTATCTTCTATTAAATCAAATAATCCTTAGTTATCTTCGAATGCTGCTTCGACCGTGAGGACGTGCGTGCGCTGGTAAAAAAGTGTTGATTGGAAAGACCAAATTTTAATAACTAAATAATCATTAATATCAACATTAACATGTAATTGGTCTATAAATTGTGTTTTCTAAAAAAAAAATCAATTATTAAATATTGATAGGTAAATTTACATGATATTTACTTGTACATCCGCATCTGAGAAGTGGAATCCTTCTTTGGGGAAATTTGTCAGCTCGGAATATGCGTAGAGTTTTTGTCTTGCAAAAAAAAAAAACTATAATGCTTATGGCAGGTTTTAAAAGAGTTGAGTCATGTAGGGTTGTGTTTAAAGAGTTTGGAATTTTATCACCCGAGTATATATATACTTGAGGTGATAATCTACTACAAGTTCAAATGTGAGCAAAGCCAAAATAATGATATAGGCTACATAGTTACATAGTTATAGCACCAGACAAGTTGGTAATTATCATGCTGGACACCACAGATTTAATTTATATAGCAAACTTCCTTCCCAGGCTGGTGATAAATAAGTTCTTACAGAGCATTAAAAACCATCAGGATTCCTTACCATTTAAAAACACCCTTACTATTATCTAGATCCTTTTACCTGTGGAGGAGTTTGTGCACTGTATGCCGAGGCTTTGAATAATTATTGATGTTGTCTCTTTCTCTCCTTGTCTCTAAATTTATATATATATATAGGACTGATTATACTTAAATATGTCTGTATCTTATACGTTAACATTAAATTAATTTGTATTTGTCACTGTTTTTTTTTTTTTTGGTTAATTGATTATTGGAATTATATTGTGAAATGTTACTTTGTGTTTTGTATTTTGATTAGTGTGTATTTAAACACACAGTTTTTTGTTGATTTATTTGAAAAAAATGTAAAATGAAATAAATAAATGCACCAACGTGAAAATCTTTCAATTTTGAATTTTAGTTCTAAAATGTTAAATTTCAAATGGTTTTAATTTTTTTAATTAATAAGCTAATCGCATTTAATAGAGCGGCGTTTGAAATTTAGAAAATGTTAATTTGAAATGTATTACTACGTTCTTTGATAAAAATAACAATTCCTTATTGTATTTCACAAAAATGTTGAAATAAAATCGTAACCGAAAATTGTACTTATTAAATTTGTCAATCATTAAACAGCTTTAATTTAAAAAAAAAATCAATACAAGGATCTTGTGGGTGAAGGTTTCCTCTTTCAAATGTGTATGTTTAAAAATATATTTATTATTCTTTAAGTGGGATATAACTTGATGTCAACAAATACTTTAACCTGAGAGACACTGCCCCAAGCGACCATTATACCTACAGTTAGGAATTTTACTACTCCAGCGAGTTATTACTCCTATCAATATACCATTATTACGTCACACAGACAAATAAATTTGCTACCAGTGATTTCGAAATTAATTGCAGGCTACATGTAGTATTACAAAGTAGACAATTCCATCAGATAGGTTTTAGAAAATAAAATAGTCAAACAGGTTCGTAGAGTAGAAAATCATCAACGATTTAGAAAATAAGCTACTTTTCCCCACCAATAATAGACATAAAGACGTTTTCGGAATCCCTTTTATTTGTCGTAAAATATTGTTCTTAATAAAAGGTATAGCTAGAATCACCACAAATAGGTTAGGCGGTTATCTATAGGGTGTCTCATGAAGAGGTACACGCTTTAGATTTTCAATTAATAGCTTATTTCTCAACCGATTCTTTTGAAACTTTACATACTTTTTAATAAAGTTACCATAAATGATGTGTGTATGTGAAAATTTCATCACACTGGTATTATAGAAACAAAATGACGGAAACACAAAAAAACCGCCATTGAAACAGCTTTTGTTACGTTTGGAAACAACTTTCATTTTTTTTAAATCGTTCGACACTGTACATAACACAAGTAACCCGTAAATAAGCGATAAGGTAAGTCAATATGCAGATAAAATGTGATAATGTAAGTCAAAATGCAGAAAATTTACATAATCAATGTAATGCAACTTTTTACTATGTTTTCTTTCTTATTTATTTCTTTCTTTCCTTGTATGCTCATTGCCGATAGGAAGACAAATTAAACAAAGAACAAGCGTCTAATATCTTGTAAAGCATGGAATCAGCAACATTCATTACTTTAATTTTTTTTAAAATGTGGTTCATAACGCAATTTTCTGACTAATTTGGATTTGAAAACAACATTTTATGACAAACGATAGGGAATCGATTTAAAAAAAAAGAAGAAAAATTAGCTTTATTCCAAAAAAGATCTGATATTAGTCAGGCTTTCAATAAAATGTGAATTGACGGCTTGTTTTAACAAATTAAAAAAAACAGTATTTAAATACTATTTAACTGTTATATTTTAGGAAATTAATCATCGGACAGAGTAAAGTGTATTATAATTGAATCAGTTTTACCACAGAGAAATGTTCATCGTATATGGTGTTAAATTATTTCAATTTTTCAAACGCCAAATTTCAGCCAAATTATTCAATCGCCAAAGTATTTTAAGAATATATTTTGTATTGAAGTTATTAATTTATGTTGTATATTTTGTTTTATAAATAGTAGTTCTAATTTTTCTCAGATCAGGAGTCACAGTACTGATTTTTTTACTGATTGTTTAGTTAAAGTTAAAAAATTTTAACTTTTTTTTTGTCTCTAGTCATCGCTACTAGATAAACGTGATTAGATCTTGTTTGTGTAGTTAAAACATGTTTTATTTGCATCTAGAGCATGACCCGAAAGTATAGTTTCTCAAATGATCGATGTTTGTAAGAGATAACCTCCTTAAGGGTCTCATTTTAGTGAGTGAGGGCTTGGCAGCAATCTATCTGGATCTAAACAATTTGTCACGTAGTCTTGAAAATACTGTCGAGGAAGGTCTCGATTAAGTTTAAATAGTAATCCCTCATGATAAACTTTATCAAAAGCCTGCGCAACATCAAGGAAGACAGCCGCACAGACCTTCTTTTCCTCGAGTGTTTTCTCAATTATTATGTTGATGATCGATGGACTTGATCGATTGTTGAGTGTTTTGCTCTAAAGCCAAATTGGTGAGGTGGAATTAGTTTTCTATCATCTACAACTTTCATTAATCTCTTCAGAATTAGTTTTTCCATTATTTTTGACAAAGTAGGTAACAAAGAAATAGGTCGATACGACGCAACTTCATATGGCGATTTTCCTGGTTTAGGTATAACAATTACCTCAGCAATTTTCCAATGTTTGGGAAAAACAACAGTTTAAAGCAAGAATTTATGAGTTTTAATAATTTGCGTAAGGCTATCATGGGTAGTTCTTTAATTATTTGTGTTAAGAAGAAGTAAGGAAGGTGGCTTTGAGGCATAAACAACGTCTCCTAGTTCACGTTCATCGGGACATGAAGGCAATGACTGACAACGTTAATGATGAGATTCGCCGCCTCAAGAGAACTAAACCTCATGATTTGTTGTAATAGTGATCTGGTGATTAATGGTGAAGGGACCAAATACTAGTGGTAGCCCTACAAAAGTGATGTAATAGAGATATTAGTCTTTAGTCGATCCTATTGGGATTGGTCAAGATGTTGATTTTGTTTTGTTTGTTATTTATAATTGTATTATGTAATAGTAAATAAAATATATATGAAAAAAAGAATAAAAAAACGTAGTCTTGAGGTAGATCCCTCTCTTTCTTATTTCCTACCAGGTTTCTCTTAACCAACTCTTGTTCTCTTCCGACACTGACTTTTTACAGTATCGACATTTTTCTTCAGAAATTTTTTTCCAAATAGCTTTCAGAACTCTTCTATTTTCCAACACTAAATCAAATAGTATTGCAACCAGTAACAGAGTGAAAAATAGAATTTTATCTTTAATATGTTGGAAACTTTCATTCAAACTTTTAAAGATTAAAAGACTTTCAGCGTAAGTTTTTCTTCGGTTTTTATTTTTCCTTTTCCTAGTTTTATGAAATATTTCTCTTTCTGGGGTGAAGAGAATATTAACCTACTACATCCTGCACTACTACAGCAATGTTGTCTTTGGACGAATCGGCATAGTCAATAGATTGTTCATAGAATATATTATTTTTTTGTTAGGTTTTTTCATTAATAATCCATATTATAAATCTATATTTACTATGTTAGGGATGTGTGTTTTTATCACAGGCGAAGATTTAATAAATTACAGTGATTTTGACACAAATATTAACGTATATCATTATAAATTGTCTTTATCTTTTTTAAACAAATTGTAAAATTCCTTTTAAAGAGCGCAAAAACGCAACAATGTTTATCTAGTTGAAAAGGGTACTCACTGACCTCAAAACAATCAAATTAACATATTTTTTACGTTTTTCAGGATTATATCAGTCATGTGGATGTGGTATTTATAATAGGTCTAATGTTAAAATCGTGATTAGCGAGCTGGAAAGCTGTTTGAGCTAAAACCGTATCTGTGTCTTTCTGTAATTGAGGACTTTTTGTTAGTCCAAAAATTATTAATTATTTTTGTGGATAAAAATAATGTTGGCAGTACACTTTATAAATATGAGGTAGTTAATTGATAATCTTTCTTTCTTAAAACATCTGTTATTCAAATTTACACATATGTATCAATTTTTAAAGAAATTCAATAAAAGGAAGTCGCTTATAATGTCCCTTTAAAAAGTCTAAACTTTCAATTTTGTTCAACTTTTCTGGTAATTGTCTAGTTTACACCAGTTTGTTATTTATGGATGTATTAAACCTTGTGAATAAGATATTATAGCCAAAACAAATCAGTGCCTATTAATACAATCTGTCCATAATCCACAAGTTATTATATACATTTAGAAATAATAAAGAGCTGGTGTAAGCTAGTAGATGTTCTAGACAATTACCAGAAATTTATTATTTTGCTTTTCTATCAATAAATCTGTTATTCATCAGCACAGATCAAATATGTACTACCTCTAGAAAAATGTGTGTTTTAACTAAAAAAATTCCTGGCGCTAACTTTTTAAGTTTTTTGTAATTATTGAATAGAACAGCTGTCGCACATCATCCTGTATACTTGAAGTGTTATTCCATTTCCAATGTATGGCGCTCATGTCCTAAATAAGGTCACAATTATGCCATTATACAAGCTAACTATCGCGTTAGACATCACAGGTTAAATTCCTACACTAAACTTCCTTCATAACCAGGTGCAGGTTTGGATAATAAGCTTTCTCATAGTATAAACACCATGGAAATTATACTACTTTTAAGCACAATCTTAGAGAACTTATATTGTCTGGATTTCTATTCTGTGAAAGAGTTCCTGCATCATGATTTTGTTTTTTCAGTATGTAATCTCTTATCGTTTGTATACAGTTTTAAAGTTATTATTTATTTTGTTGCATCATTTTGAAGTGAAAACTTCTATTGGTGCGTTGGGTACTTTTTTGGGATGGACTTTTTCAATAGAAATCGCGTCACGCACAGTACCGTAATGCAACTTTTGGGATGGACTTTTTCAATAGAAATTGCGTCACGCACAGTACCGTAATGCAACTTTTGGGATGAACTTTTTCAATAGAAATTGCGTCACGCACAGTACCGTAATGCAACTTTTGGGATGGACTTTTTCAATAGAAATTGCGTCACGCACAGTACCGTAATGCAACTTTTGGGATTGGACTTTTTCAATAGAAATCGCGTCACGCACAGTACCGTAATGCAACTTTTGGGATGGACTTTTTCAATAGAAATCGCGTCACGCACCGTACCGTACCGTAATGCACCTTTAATATATATAGACAACGGATACGCGCGCACAGCGTATATATAAACCAATATATCTACGAAAAATATTGCACAAACTTTCTCACATACCCATATATATTAAAACAACAATCTACGAAAAATATTGCACTAACTTTCTCACATACCCATACGTATTAAAACTAAAAATCTACGAAAAATATTGCACTAACTTTCTCAAACTCATATACATAGTCAAACTAAAATCAATGCAAAAATATTACACAAACTTTCTCACATACCCATACGTATTAAAACTAAAAATCTACGAAAAATATAGCACTAACTTTCTCAAACTCATATACATAGTCAAACTAAAATCAATGCAAAAATATTGCACAAGCTTTCTCACATACCCATACGTATTAAAACTAAAAATCTATGAAAAATTATTGCACTAACTTCCTCAAAACACATACATAGTTAAACTAAAATCAATGCAAAAATATCGCACAAACTTTCTCACATACCCTATAAACATAACATATATTAAAACTAAAAATCTAATCAAGTCACACTAATAATCAATGCAAAATATATTAAATAATTGTATTACATTTATTGAAAGTTTAAAATATTATTGTTTTTTAAATTGACAGTTAAAGTTTTCACTTCTCTCTACCGTCCCGCGAAGGTAACATTTATTTTTTTTGTTTTAGAACTGTTTTTAGGTTGTTTTGGTGCGTCAAATATTGTTCGATGATTTAATTATTCTTTAAAATTTATTGTTTGTTTTATGCGCGTTTAGTTTACTGCAATCGTTAATTTATTGTACCTTATTTGTATTGAATTTTTTATTAATGTAATTTTATTGATGAATAGTGACTTTCCATACAAATGTAATTTTGTCCAAAGCTGTAATAAATTTAATGAATTATTTAAAACAGAATAGTTTATATATTAATACTCAAAAGTTGGTATAATGAACTCACGACATAACCATTGATCTAGACTAGATTATTACCAACTTAACAAAGCAAAATTCCCCTACAATATGCAAACTAAGTAGGTCCATCATAAACAGGGCATCTCATTATGTCAGAGGCAGGAGTTATGTTGGGACTGTCTGGCTTGGGACAGGCAAGGTAATGGATAGCCGATGTTTATTCAGAGCTTTTATTTATTTCGCCAAACTTCTGTCCCGTCTTCCAATTCCTTTTTTTTCTCTTTTACTTATCATCGTTTTAGAATTGTTAAAGAAGCCACTTTATTCTGATCCATTGCGATCATTCGGATAATATTTCGTTCTTTATTGAATTTAACGGAAATTAACCGTGCATACAAATTAGGTACAAATTTATGCTTGCTCAGTTGTTCGCGTGTTCGGAATTTTGATGCTTGTAAATATTAAGTGGGAAAACCTAACGGCGCTAATTTTCCCACAAAGTTAACTACTAAAAACAACAAATAAAACAAAAATCGTCATCACTCTACTACATTAATGAGCCCCCCCCCCCCAACAAATTGTTTCGAATTTTCTTATGCAGTATGTTTCCAAACTCTCCTTCCAAATTTCGAAGTATTGTTTCTTGTCTAAAGAAGCTTAAACTTAATATAACAAGTGATCTATCTTGCTTCGTTGTCTGTCCGTCCGTATGTTTTAAAAAAAATTGTTTTGTAAAACAGCCTTACGGAATTGAACCAAATTAGGTTGCATTGTTGCTATTGTTAATTCAGCTAGTATGTCAAGTTTCATTATTGTAAACAAACTCGTTTCAAAATGAAAGCATTCAAACCTTCTAAATTAAAATAACTGTAATTACAAAAAAATAGAAGAACAACTTTTTTTGGTAAATTTGTAACAATCTATAACTGTTTTTGGGGGGGGGGGTAAAAATAAACGAGATTTAAAATTTTTGTCCAGCCGGGCATGCCCATGTTCTTGTCCTCATTAGAATAGGTTAATAGAACAACAATGGAATAAACTAATGTTTTAGATATAAATTTTAATTGGAGTTTTATTCACATTTGTCTATCAACAGTAACTGAAATTCTATTTGTTGTCCAAAAATGTCTTTTATGAAATTAAATAATCATGAGAATTGATTTAGTTATTCATTGTATTAATTCAACAAATCAGCTGTTATTAAATGCAAATAATAGATCAGCTGACCAGTATGCTGTTAATATATCAACAATGAAACCAGCTGTTTTTTACAGTTCACAATTAACATTTTGATGTAAATAATTTGCAGAACAAGAAGGTCATGCACGGCCGGACAAGAAATTCCAAATCTGGTTTATTTTCACCCAATTAAAAATATATATATATATATATATGGGTTTGTCATAAAATTTACTAAAAAAATTGTTCTTGTAATGTTTTTGTAAAATCGCTAGTTTTAAAGTTATTTCAATTT
Organism: Aphrophora alni; assembly: GCA_963513935.1. NCBI lineage: Eukaryota > Metazoa > Arthropoda > Insecta > Hemiptera > Aphrophoridae > Aphrophora > Aphrophora alni. The sequence continues at coordinate 18,368,795 of OY740774.1, read as the reverse complement.
AAAAGCTTTGAATAGGCGCCATTTTGAAACGAGTTATAATAATGAAGCTAACAAAGAAACAATACAACCACATTTTGTTGAGGCATTTTTAAAAACAATTGTTTTTTGTAAAAATCTGTACGGATGGACAGAGGATAAAAAAAACTAGATAGATTCTGGTTGTATTAAGTTTGTGGCTTCTTTTTACTCAAGTAACAATACCCTGAAGTTTGTAAGGAGGGTTCAAACATTCTGTATATGTAGATGTTGTACCTTTAGCAGTTTAGATGTACTCGTTATAAATGACAGAAGTTAAGATTCGTATTGGTTTTTTGAAAATCATTTCTAAAAGTACTGACTGGTTTTTGGAATATTAATCTTCTTAAACTTAAATTTGAACGAAATGAGTAAAGGAGATTTAAAACATTATGGCTTTTAATACAATTGTCAGTTTTTTCTAGGAGACGAAAATCGATACGTTTTGTTTGGACTCTTAGAAGCTACGAGTACAATTTACAAATATAAAAAAATCGGGATCATGAGTTTTGGCCTGATGGAATCTACCCAAAATTTTGAGTTGTGTGCATGTCTTAGAAGCTTTACGCTGCACTACCACCATTAAAGAGATCTGTTGTGCTTCACTTTCTTTATTCCTAAGATTTTCAGTTATGGCATCCTTTCCCGTCTCACAACTACCACAAAATGTAGGATTCAGAGAAGGATTCCACTTATAGTTGGTATCTTCCCAAAGTTCTTATTATTTTAATAGCTACAGCTTCGCAGTCAATTAGTAAGTGACGACGGGTCTCCTGCGTCACAATACCTACCGGTCGTATCAACTGTTAGACGAAGTTTTCAGAGATGTCATTTGAGTGTACCACACCTCGTAAGGAAGCCTTTTACTAATACTACTCTATTTTTACATAGGCTAATGAAAACCATTGATCTCCTACGGTCGTAGTTCTCAAGAAGATACTTGTCCTTCTTCGTAAGATCCTGTCCTAGTCCTTCCATTGCTCTTTAGAATTTCGACCTACTGGCTTCTCCTCTTATTAGTCACATCGTGAAGTATTTTTGTCCGACTCCACACAAAGTTCGGGTCCTACAAAAAGAGTTGATGACCCCTTTCTTCCATGATCGTCTGCATATTCGTTTCCTTCTAACCCAATGTGTCCTGGTACCTAGAGGATAGCGACTGTTCCTCCTGCCTAGCACAAGTTTTAGTAACCATTGAAACTAATAATTGTGGACCTCAGAGCCTTGATGGCAGCTTGGCTATTTGACAGAATTGCGATGTTTTTCCTTTGATATCCTGCCAAGGTTGTTTCGCACAAACCTGTCAATAGCGTAAATTTCCACCTGAATTTTTTTTGAAAATTGCTGCTCTCTGCCCCAAATATTCCAGTTCCAGTTCCCCCTCGAGTTCCAAATTTCATCTTTAAAAAAAAAGGTAAAAGTAAACACCTCACGTATTGGCCCAAATATGCCACGTGCAAAATTTGAATAATATTTTATTATTTTTACTTTTAAACTGTAAATTTTTAACAAATTTCAGACTAAAATTAATAGAGTCGTCATAGGGAAATTATAACGACTACATTGATTTTTTTATCAAGAAATCCTGAAATAACAATATCTCTATCCATCGTTGATTAAACCGACTCTATTTAAAAAAAATAAAAATTTGAATTTAAAAAAGCTAACTTTAGGGGATCTCTGATTGTGTAGTGAATATACTTTTTAGCCCTCTACTGTCTACCAAATAAAAAATGGTAGGAGGTGCGAAACATCATTAAAAAAAATATTGATTAGCGAGGAAATTATCAAAAATAAAATGTAATTTCGTTAAGAAAATACAAAATGGCAGCCAGTTAAAGTTTATTGTAAACTAATTTTTAATAAAACACACAAAGTATTTTTTAAGATAAACATTTTATAATTCAATACAGTAGTTCTTTTGAAGTAATTTAAGATATACAATATTTTTATTGTTTCGTATGTTTGACGATAATTCTCTTAAAAGTGGCGAACATTGTATAGTTTTCTATTTTGTTTACCCAGTATATCCAGTGTGGCTAAAAAGAAAATTTCCACCCCTCTTATTTTTTTAAAATATTTGAAATATTTTAATTCTATTTGCGACACACACTTTAGGTGAGTGGGGCAACCTAAAAAAGCTAATGTTTTTACCCAAGACACCCAAAAGAAAATGACACAAAAAGAGTTATTTCGGTACATCCCCTTGTATGACATTAATGTGTTTTACCTCATATTAAACGTTCTAATTCTTCTCACTGTACTACACTAGTACAGTCTTTGTTCAAACTTGTTTTTAAAGGTTAGGTTAGGTTAGGTTAGGTTAGGTGGTGACTTGGGAGATTCCCCACAAAACATGGAGTTTCTGTATTTAAAGCAGTGAACCAACATTGAAAGAAAATTGATTTTCTTACCTTCTGAGTCTATCTACCACACTACCTTAGGTCTAGCTTCGTAAATAAAATAACTCTTTTGGCCGCCATTTTGTTTTGGGTGGTCAGAATTTGATTTTATTTTGTCCCACGGAGACGTTTAAATGAGGTATCACAAGCATATAAGTGCTATTTGAAAGCGCGTAAAATCACAAGGGTCCTTGGTTGTAAATAAAAACGTTAAACAACTATTGTTAAGTAGATCGTTTTACTCTATGGGAAGATTTCTCACTATAGGTTTCGATAGCGTTTAAATTGTATGTGGTTTTCTGCTGTGTGAGTTGTTTGATGTTTATTATATTTATTTTGTTTGGTTTAAATTATATTTGTAGTGTTATTATAATTAATTTTTTTATGTTTTATATTTTAAATTGTATTACTTTAAACAAATATTTCAAGTGAAAAATATACGACCTAGACCGGGAATCGAACCCAGGACCTTTGGCTTTACTTTCTTTTTATTATACTCTATAAAAATGTGTTTGTATTAATAGTAAGTATGCATTTGTATTATAAGGAATGAATTTTGCTAATAAAGATGAAATGAAGTGAAGTAATCAACACTGGCAAGGTCCAGATCAAGATTATCTACTTGTTGTCTAAAACAGGTAAGTTTTTTCTTACTGAAATAAAGCCTTAAGTATTACAATTATAATGAATTAAACTGATGAAGTTATTCTTTATTTTGAACACCTCTACATTATTATTGTGGCTTCAAAATTACCACTGTAACAACTCCAAAACAATTGGTTATTTTATAAATAAATATTGAACTTGACTTGTGAGATAATAAAGAATAAACTGGAACACAAGATCTCACTAAAATTACTTTTACTTAATCAAACGCGTTCACAAAGTCGCCATCCTTAATGATACATGAGCTACAATAACTAAACTATAATAATTATAATTGATATTAACTATAATAATATAATAATTGATTAAGTAAACATAATTTTAGTGAGATCTTGTGTTCCAGTTTTATTCTAGCTTTTTTATCTCACAAGTCAAGTTCAATATTTATTTATTAGATATTATTATCGAGTCTGCTGACATCTCAGTTGTCCTTTAAACTACAGGAAGATTTAAAGATAAAAATTTGCAGAATTTAAAAAAAAAATTGTTCTAGGCAATGATCTTGGGTGTTTTAGACTAGAAGTAATTACCAAGAAGTAATAATTTAATTTTTTTCCCAATAATTCAGTTATTCCTTAAACTATAGAAAGGATAAGATATATTTTGTTTGTCGTAAAAAAGAAAAATATTTTGTCTCTTTGAGATATTCAACTTTAAAATAGTCGCCATTTTGAAATGAATAGAAGAAATTGGTTATATTTCTCAAATTGGGTTTTTATAACACTAGTTAACATGCGAAATTTCAAGTTCATATTATTTACCGTTAAAAAGATATGATTTTTTTTTGTTTGTTAAAAAATACAAAATAACAGCTAGATAGGAAATAATAACATTTTATAAATATATCTATATAAACTTTTTCGTGACAAATAAGCTTCTGAAGTTTTGGGACGATTTTCGGAACACCCTGTAAAAAAATAACATATAGTAATAGGTATAATGAAAAATTACTTCGACATTTTAGGTTGATATTAATATTTCTTTTTTTAAATATACATTTGTGCTAAATATTTTTAAAATTTGTTACTCTGGCAAAATTGTTTACGATTTCTTAAAAACAGCTCGCTATTCGGTTATCAAATCTGTTCAAATATCCAAGTATTTCTGTAAATATTTGCAAAGTTTACCTGTAGTGACTGGGCGTACAGTGAGTATGCTAATCATATGCTAATGACGTTCAAGTTATGTCCTTAGACTCGGATTTGTTGAATCTAATTTCAAAATGGAGTCGAGAATACAGCTGCTCTCGTCCTGACGAATCTGAGCCAAGGTTATAGATCACTTAACTTGCCTATAGTCTATTCCAAGAACAACGGCAAAATTAATATTGTGGAAAATAAAATTTGCAGTGAGCGGTTTATCAAAAGTGCAATACAGGTTGTTTTCAATTTTAAAAAATGCTTCGATATCACTAAAAGATTTAAAATGTAAAATAATGACACACACATTCTCACACGACAATTGTTAAAACCAAATCCAAATGCAACAAATATTTCATTGTAAAAAATGACATTCTATAATAAAAAATTGAAAATGGATGCTGTCTTAGTTTGACAAAAATTTAAATAAAGCCTAGAGTCGATTTAAGCACTCAATTTTAGCATGAAATATTGCACAACAGTTTTAGTAAATAATATTAACATTAAAATAAAAGAAAAAAAGTTAACATAATTATTTAAACATGAAATAAGTATTCCCATAACTAAAACACTAACGCAATTAATGTTTGAAAATTTAATGAACCCTTATGACATTTCGATAACATAGCTACCATCCTCAGAAGGATATAAATTAAATGTGACAAAACCACAAATAAAACACTAACAAAATTAATGTTGAAAGTTTAATAAATACTTATGTACATTTCGGTAACATAACTACATCCTCAAAGTAATATAAACCAATACTAAACTAAACTAATGTGTTATTTGTGGTTTAAGGATGACTATTTTCATGTTGTTATTAACCAGTAGGCTCATTGGATGTTTTATATAATTATTAGAACCGATTTTAAGATATTATAGCGTTCCTTGAAAGATTTTGTTTGTTTGTTAGAAACACTTGTACTCTTTTTTTGAATAATCAAAATTTTGAGTTTTAAGTTTTTGAAAGCCATCTTCGAACAAAGAGGAAAAACGCCTCATGATGTAGTCAAAAATGTGATCAAAATTCATTTATTTATACCGTGGAGCATTGCATAGATAACAGGCAGAAAAATAATAACCAGAAATAATTTTTGGATTTTTAACAAATCAAAAACAGTTATTTCCGCGAAAACTCGACATACTTTTTTGACGTCTCGTATCTTTCTACGTGCATGTGAGGGAGTTGAAGTTTAATACTTTTTGATAACCAAGAAAACGATCCGAAAAGGATGTTCTGAAGTTTGAAATCACTGAGTGTAATAAGTCTGTCAAAATGACCAACTAGTGCTGTTGTTAGATACTGTATGAACTTTAATTTTAATCAGAGCCTCAGGGATTCACTTTATAGAGTACGGGTTTGTCAATCTCGAGAGATCCTAGCTGGATGTACACTTTTTTAATTACCAACTCTTGTTCTTTTCCGACCCTGACGCTATTAGAGTATTTCTGAGCTAGGAGTCTTTATTTGATCTTTTATTCTTTCATTTTTTTTACAGTGATTATGAGAAACGACAAGACAACAAAAATTCTATTAGTGATCTAGTTATACGGTATTAATCTAGTTATTGTATGCATTTCTCACTCAACAAACTGACCAAAACTTGTTACCAAAAATATCAGTCAGTGAAAATTAACCATTTATGCTATACATATTTAAATAGGGTCTAAACTTTGATATTTTTTTTTGTACTATACACGCGTCCTTAGCGTTATCCTGTAAAATTTAAATGGAACTTATAATGATAACAGTAAAGGTTAGTTATTCCGAATTATTTTTGAACCTCAATATTTTCTACTTCCAATTTTACACCACGAATTTGAGTAATTAATTTTCACATCGCTCTAAAATTTGAACAAAATTTGTACAGCCCATTTTGAGAAATTACGTTTATTATAACAGCCAAGAAATGTGGATATTTTATCTACATCATAAAAAGCTGAACAGATTTTTAAAATGTATTTACTATCTTCCACCAATCGTCTTCGTAATCCTTAAAAAAAAAATTAAAATCCTTAAATTAAGTACTTAAAGTTGATGAAGCTAACTTTTGTAACTATCTACAATATAAAAATAAAGAGATAAATCTCAAATATGTTTATTGAGACCATGAATAAATATTTGGCAGTAACTTTCTCGTTAAAATCCACAGTAATATTGCATTACTGTCCTGTGTTTGCATGGTTTACTCACCCGAGTCGCATTTCGTTGATTATTTTGTTCAACTCAAACTATATGGTTTTATTCGCCATAGACAGTTATCTCAGGTAAGTCAAAATATTTTCCTGGAGATATTTAATTCTCAAGTCTCTGGTCTTTTCATTTTTTAACTGCTAGTGTCCAGACCTCCACTAAATAGGTATTATTACTGTTTAATAAATTATTAACCTTGTTGTTCTAGAAACTGACTTTCTTCTCCATTAGTCTCAGAGATATAAAATAAAGACGTAAACAAAACAACAATTATTTGAATCCATCAGCTCTCACATAGCAACTGCAATACAGTTCCTTTGAACCAAAAATAGAAAATTAGTATTTATTCACTAAAATACCGAAATAATTTTGAACATTTAAAACAAAAAGTTTGTGGGTGTTTTGAGTGAGGACACCTGTGTAGCGAGGTAAATAGTCAAAACCTTCCCAAAAATGCCTCCCTTTAAACAAACAATTGCATGGATATATAGGCCTATTACATTGAGAGTCAGAAGTCAAGGCAAGTTTTATATTAATTACTAATACAATCAGGAACTATCTATAGTGAGTATGGACTTGGAAATCCCAACTCAAGCTCCTACCAGATCTTTCCTGAACAACTCTTACTTTCTTCCAACCAGAACGCTATTATATATATAAGATGATGGTGATTGAGAAGTTTTCCGTTTTTAACTACAAGGAAAAACAAAATAAGAGAATTAAAAAAACCATTAATTACTGATAGTTTAAGTTGTTCAAGAACCTTATAGAGAACGGTGGCAAATTAAAGAGGCAATTACAATCAAATAAATTAAAGGTTTTTCATTTTTAAACAATAGGAAAAAACAAAACAAGGAATGAAATAAAACAATAATTACTAATAATGTAAGTTATTCAAGTACCTTATAGAGAACGGTGGTAAATGTTTTTAACTACAAACAATTTTAAAACATATTATTTCTGTAGTTAAAAGGATATCTGAATTATTGACAAAAATCTGAAGACAATATTTTTTTGGTAATTCTCTACACCAACTAAGAGTAGCTTAGATCCATTAATTCTACATATTTTTATCTTCAAATTTTCCAGTAGCTTAAAGGGCAAGTGAATTATCATCACACTAAATAATAATATGTAATAACTAATATTAAAAAGAGTTATTACCTGGAATATTTAAAAAAACCGACAGCCAATGAGAAGACACCGAGATGGATGTACAGTATTTTGAATGATAGCCGTCAATTTGAAGAGTTCCTCTAGTTTCTATCATACAAATCTTGTTTTGTAAAATAAATAACTATTGAAAATGGATTATGTTTTTCTTGCTCGAATTTTGGTTCTAGGTTAAAATTAGGTGTTGTAGACAATTTCCAAGAATTTATGTTTTCAGTTTTTTGACGAGTACTCAATTATCGTTTAAGCTACAGAGAAAATAAAAAGGACACAAATTTTTATTGTTAAAAAAGGAAAATATTTTGAAAAATTAACAGTTTTTGTGATACTTGACGTTAAACAAATTAAATAGTTGAAATGAGTAAAAGAAATCGGTTGTTGTTTTCATAAAATTTAGTTTTATACATCTAATTACCGTTACAAAGATATGAATTTTTTGTTAAAAATACAAAATGGCGACTAGATAGAAAACTAAGCATTTTGGGAAATAATTTTTAATGAAATTTTTCATTGATTTTGATGTGAGAAATAAGTTTTGGAACCACCCTGTATATATGTCAAGGTCAAAGTTGACAAAATGGCAGATAGACTAAAACTCCAAAAGAATTTCGAATGCTATCAAGTCAGTAAATCAGCCACGGTATTAATAATTTATAGTTCCATTACTAAGCGGCATAGATATAGAACTCAATACAACTTGTGTACAACTAGTTGTGTACTAACTTAACAAAACAAATGCATAATTATTTCGCTAATCTAAACAAAGATGTAAATACAAAAATTCTCAGTTGTCAACGCGAGGTTTTATTTCTCGTCTTGGAGCTGCTTAAAGATTCTCGAATATCTTAGGACAAGGGAAAGGATCCTTGCGGAGTGCTATTTCTTATTGTCGCGCGGCAGTAGCCGTTGTCACTGCTCCACTGCCACATAAATCAGACGCTGCCACTGCCTGCTTGTGCTGCCCTCTTCTTCTTCTTCTTCTTCTTCTTCTTCTTAACTAGCCGCCGCCGGTCAGATCGATCACATGGTTTAAGAGATTGCTATGCTATAGATTCCTTGCAAAAGAAAGAGCGGTATCTTCTTGCATACTTTACAATTTTAGTTCTGTTAAATTCCGCCAGATCAGTTTACTAATAAAGATCCGATGTTTGGTGATTAGCTTTGGGTTAATTGGTTCACTGAGCCGGATTTGGATTCCTACAAGTTTATTTGTTGAATTAACACGTTCGGTTACTTGTTGATTGGAATAACGTTTAATGAATATGATTTGTAAACAAAATGTTATTAAAAAAAAAAAAGTTTAGTCAAATTATTACCTGTACTCCAACAATATTTCGTAGATATTATTAATTAGGACGGTATATAACTTTTATTTCTTACCAAGTAATAACGAACAGAATTTTCTAAAACGGTTAGGTAACATTGAAAAAAATAATAATTTGTTGAAAATGAGGATTTCCTACTTTCCAATTTCAAAAAAAAAAGGTTGTAATTCGGATATATTGCACCAATTTCGATAAACGTTTTTGTTCCGATTAATATTCAAATCATATATCATAAAAATATGTGTTACTAAAAAATATATGTCACTGAAAATTTTAAGAAAATAAGTAAAATAAATCGTCAATTTTTGTATTTTATTGCACGTGCGTACTAAAAATAATGTCAGTGGGAACTACTGAACCTATTTTAATAAAACTTTTTTAAGCATAAAAGTGGATTTAATAAGTAATTATTTAATTAATAAATCCTATAACCTCCTTTATTAGGATTTTTACCTAAATTAATAGTAATTCAATCTATAATTTTTTCTTCCAATTATTTTATTGTATTAATCATAACTAAAACCCAACCAGATATCGTGCCTAGATAGAAATGAAAATCGGAACTACGGTACTCATATAACCTTACAAACAATTATAAGCTTACTAACAGTTACAAGCTTACCAAACTGTTATACGCTTACAAGCAGTTATCAGCTTACAAAACGGTTATGAGCTTACAAACAGTTATAAGCTTAGAAACAGTTACAAACATACAAACAGTTATACGCTTACAAACAGTTATCAGCTTACAAAACAGTTATGAGCTTACAAACAGTTATAAGCTTAAAAACAGCAATAAGCTTAAAAACAGTTATAAGCTTAAAAACAGTTATAAGGTTACAAACCGTTATAAGTTTACACAAAGATGTAGGCTTACAAACATTTATAACCTTACAAATAGTTATCAGATTACAAAACCGTTACCAGCTTACAAACAATTACAAGCTTACAAACTGTTATAAACATTAATTTATTAGCTTACAAACGATTATAAACCCAAAATTAAAATTTCATAATTACCACCACTAATTATTCCATTACACCTCTGTGTTGCTACTTAACAATATAAAAATAGAATTTTCAAACTATTCCAAGAATTATTGAGTCATAATATTATACAGACTTTCTTACAACATGTAGATAGCTATAATTAATTTATACCGAAAATAAAATAATATTTATTTCAAAAAATTTCTTCTATATAAACAATTATTTATTATCATATTTTGGTGTTAATCCAACATTTGAAATAAAGTTGTAGCTACGATAAATTGTAAATAGATATAGAGAACTCTATGTGCTGACCAGACATGGCCCGATCAAAAGCTGTCTAGCAGTCTTAGGTCAAATACGAGCTGTTGTACTAAGAATATTTCATACAAATTTGTTTCAAGAACTCGCTGACTTAGTTAATTATTAGATGTAAAAGTTAATGTAATTAAAAAACAAATAATCAAATATGCTACTAAATAAATTAACACAACAGAAATTACAATAAACGCACAATAATAAATAATTGTTTCTGAAGGAACAGGAAATTAATGTTAACTAAAATAAATATATGTAGCTATATCCCTTGTTCCTTTTCATTTTTTCCCAACAATAATTAAGTTAATTTTATTATGTATAGTCATTATATACATTAATAAATTAGTTTAACAATAGGCTATTTAAAACAAATTTAATTGCTGATGAAATTAAAATTTGTAATAAAATTAACATCCGACTCAAGAAACTGTAAAAGACCTACGCCATTTTGAATCAGACAAAGTGTTCAGAAGTGAGCAGTACATCGAGTAATTTTACTACACCTCCACACTTTTTTAGATGTTGGGTGTACACCGTAACTTTTTGAGCTCTTTCGAAGATTGAAATCTTGATCTCTTAAACACCAAGCGAGAAAACCACTAGAAAACCTCAGGTTCCTTATCTACAGTCAGATATAGTTCTTGCATTTAACATCAATTCGATGAAGTAGAATACTATTCTTGAACGGCGGAAATACTTATGCCATTGGTGACCTTTTCAAGGTGACATAACCAGCTGTTTCCGCCGTATAGGTTAGGTTATGCTTGTCTTTTAAATTGACAAGTTTAATAGATAGACTATAATAGATAAAAATAATCATAGTAAACCCTCAATCACTCATTAAATATTCAAAAGACGATGTGGTAATTTTGAGCCTTCAAAGTTTTATTGAAATTTGTCTATACATTTACATATCTATAAAATTGGTTTTGATGTTTGTTAGATAAGTGTAGTCTAATAAGATTTTATAAAACGTGCTTTTATTTAACCAGTATACAGGGTGGCTAAAAGGAAACGTACCACCCCTCTTATTATTTTATTAAAATATTTGAATTCTGTTCGTAGCAAACTCTTTAGGTGAGAGAAGAACCCTAAACAAGTAAAGGATTAGGTTATTTTACTTGTGTGTGTAAGGGGGCTATGGGGTGAGGGTTTCTAATAAATTCAAATGGCACGTATAGGCTTGTCTCTGAGAGACATGAAAAATAACACAGAAACGCTTTGACATATGCTTTTAATTAAGTAAACGTAATTTTTGTGAGATCTTGTGTTCGAGTTTTATTTGACACAGAAAATTAAATTTTGACGACCCAAAACAAAATGGCGAAAAAAGAATTACTTTATTCGAGAAGCTAGAGTGGAAGATCGATTCAGAAGGCATGGCAATAGAATTTTCTAAATGTTGTTCATTGCTTCAAATACAAAACCTTCTTATTTGGTGGGAAATTTCTTAAATTAACACCTAACCTAATATAACGTAACCTAACCTAACCTAATCTATCGTAATGTAACCTAACCTAACCAAACTTTTAAATCCATGTGTAGCCCTTCAATAGACTAATCCCCAACCTAAGGTTGTCTCTGTTCAATCTGATGAACGCCCTTTCTCTGCGTTATTCAGTTCTTTCACCTGTCTTTGTCTTGACTACCATCTGTCCGTGGATTTAACCTAACTTTTTGTTCATGCTATATTTAAGCTCTTCCATGTAACTTCTGATATAATCAGCATGTTAGATGCTGATTTCCTTTTGTCATCATCACCAGCGCTACAGTTCATGTAAGACACTGGACTTCCGCACAACTGCACTCCACTCTTCTCGTTGTCAGCAACTTTTCTCCGTATTACCTTCCTTCAGAAGTTGTGCTCTACATCTTCCATCCATCTTATCGTGGGTCTTCTTCTCAGTTTTCTTTTCTCTGGCTTTTCTTGGAACAATTTTTCCATCAACTCTTGTTTCATTCATTTTCTGTAGTTGATCCTTACTATTCCAGCCCATTTCTACAAATCTCCTCTTCTACGAAAGTTCCTCGTATAATTAATTCCATTCATCCTTCCTCGTTTTCTTCCACTTCTGAGCAACGTAGAGTTCACAAAAGACTCACCTCTTTCTTTCCTGACAAAGAACTCTAGCTGGCAAGGATTGTTAGAAAAATGTACCATCTCACTAATTCAACTTGCTCCAAGTTCATTTAACTGCAATGTAAGCATTCAACAATCACAAAGATCTCTCTTTGGAAGACTGTAGTGCATTTTCCTGCATAGCAGGAGCTCTACAGCTTCATGTAATACCTTGAGTCTTGAACTATATATTTTTCATACCACAATACTCTGTGTAATCCAAGCAATTTTCCAAGTATTTCTTCAAAGGCATCACCATCTTGAAGAGTCGGTTAATTATGAATCCAGCCACGAATCTATCCACCTCTTCAACAACATAGGTAAATCCCCACATTACCACATTACAGTTGCCCATAGATCAGCCTACCCACGCTTCAGATAACCTCTTTTCCAACCTGAATTGGTTAACCATAAGAAGTCGACCGTAGAATCATTCTTCAGAACAACATTCACTGGCGGCAGGTCCAAAAGTACCTCCATTACCCCTTTGGGTCTAACTCCAGTCTTTCCATTTTTTCAAGCTAAAATCATTGCCTAGATTTCCAATCACCACACCAAACATTCGTGATCTTAAGTATGATATGTGTGACAACTATTATTACTACCACCAATTTTGGTATAATTTATTACAAGTTCATTTAAATTTCCATTTGTTAGAGATATCTTTCTTATTTATTGCAGTAGATAGCATAGAATGTTATTGTTATTCTGACAAGTAGTATGTTATTAACAAACAAAATGACTGCCATTTTGAAATAAATAGAGAATTTGAACAATTTTTAAATTCAATTGTGTCATTGATTATAGTTTCACTGGAATTGGTTCAGTAGTTCTTTAAAAAAGTAAACCATAGACGTGTTTTTTTTTTAATCTTAACGTGTGGTTTACGCAGATAATTTGTTTTATAGGTTGTTAATTACACAGCTTTGTCGAGAATGATGAAGGAATATGTCGTTTTTGTAAGAAACCTAGTGTGGTTTCAATTATTTTAATTTATATCGTAATATTTTCTCACCATACATAATATATATAATGATTTGTGATGGTATTGTTTTCATGGAAATATTATTTTTAAGGTCTCCTGATTAAAAAGGTGTTTTAAAAAAATGATATTTCTCTGTGTCACCGTCTATCGTTGGAGTAACCCATTAAGGTCAAATCAAAATAATCATTTCGAAAGTGAACTATATTTTGTATAAATCTACATTTTATTATTATTACTTTAATATTAGTCATATCTGTTAAAACAACAAAAACTTTTTTCTTAGAGTCATCTCTAACGATTTTCATTTATAATTATTATTTATCAAATCTATTTATTATTATTATTATTATGATTATTATTATTATTATTATTATAGTTTATAATTTATTATTATTATTATAAACTAGCTATTTATTATTATAATAAATTTATAGCTATTTATTAGCTATTTATAGCTATTTATATATAATTTATAGCTATTTATTTATAGCTATTTATTATTATAATAGCTTCTAGATTTATTATTATTCAAATCTAGTTACTAGATGAAACTTTTTGTTCGTCATCTCTCAAAAAGTACAGGGTAATTATTTAGTGAAAATGGAAGTTGTCTTAGACAGTATAATGTGTCAAGTCCAGTCTACACGTTTTTTATTACAAATAGATTAAATGTGAAGCATGGATCTAATTTTACAAGCTGTTTGATAAACATATATATATATATATATATATATATATATATATATATATATATATATATATATATATATATATATATATATAACAGTTGGGAGCCTTTAAATTTATTTCGTGTCTATGTGTGAGAGAAAGTTTCATTCCATTAAATATGTTCCAAGTTTAAGACCAAAACTAAGAATTCCGATTTTATCAAAATTTACAGTAAAGATTTTGAAAAAAAAAAATAATTCAAGTTCTAAAGGTTCAAATAAAACGTATTCATTGTTATTTACGAAGTTAATCGGTTCTATTATTGGTATAAAAATGAAAATTAACAATACATTTCATAGTTAAAATTCGAATATTTAAATATTATTTGAGTTCTATTAATCAAAATTTTGGAAAGTAAATAAATTTACATCCTAATCGACATTACAGTATTCAAAATTATTCGCAAATAATTGTTTTTTATTTGGCAAATTAGGTTGGTTTATAGATAGTTGTCACCTTTTTCTAGTATTTTAGTGAAACCGCTTTCGAAAATTTCAGGTTTTTCATATTTTACAACAGTTTCACAAAAGACCTAACCTAACATAACTTAACCTAACCTAATTTGTTTGGGCTATAAGTTTAGTTTAATTCCTTCAGTATATTTTAACAAGAAAAATAAAAAAAAAATTTTGATGACAACTGCCCACAAATTGTCTTATAGAAAAAATATACCAAGTTGTGTTTAAAATATGATTTCAAATTTCATCAAAACTGGTTCACCAGTGTTGGAGTAACTCACTTACATAAATTGCTGAAACCTCTTTATTTAAACTCAGGATACTTTAAAACATAAATTTCCTCAAAATTCCACTGCTGTTTTGTGAAATAGATAAATTGAGCATGTACCAAACCATTGTAGAATTTCACTTCGACATTTAAAGATCTCAAAGTTGACAGGTAATTATCTCTAACCGTCGCAAATACTACCTTCACACCTTCTTCTATAAATGGTGTCTTTACTTTTCTATGAACGCGTCAACTTTTTACTCTACTAGACTCTACCATAATTGTAATTAAATAAAGTCTGTTGTACAACTTATAAAAACATAATTATAAAAACAATGTTAAAGAATTTACCGTCTTATAATTGACAACTTCTGACATTGTTTAATTGAGATGTTTACTTCTAAATCCCATCTGATTTGATCTTGAAATAGCTGTTGCCATGGTTACAGATGTGATAGCACGAGCTTCATTAGATAGTCGAGTGGATTACCCTTTAAAAAGTGTTTACAAATTGAAGCGGAGATCACTTAAGTACATTTTGTTTCAGATATAATCAATATTTTATAATTTATTATTAGTTAAAATTTAGTAATTTTTTTAAAATTTGGAATGAACGTCTGTAACATTTTAAGCACAATAGCTGTTTTTTATCATTTAAAAATTATCCTCATTTTCTTCTTTAGAACTTTTTGTTAATTTCATTTTAAATAAGTTATTTAAAATATGAAAAAAACGTGAAAAATTTAAATCACTTCCTTTTTAATTTTTGTGCCAGAGTAGTTATTTTTCAGTTCCTGTTTAACAATATAGAAATTCAAGTTAGTTGTCCATCGTGACAGTTCCATCGAGGAAATTACGACCAATAAACCCATCAGTAAAAATACCCGCTCAAATAGATACATCAGGAGTATTTAAAATATTCTCCATCACCAGATTTGGATTATTACACATTCAGTCATCTTAAATGTAGATTTGACTAAAAATTTTCACAAAAGTTATCACCGGCTACTTGGCGGAATTACATACGTCTGTCATAGTCGTTTTCATTTCAGCCATTATGTAAACTATGAGAATAACTTTGAGTTTTAACTTTTTCTGCATTCTTCAAAGACTTGTTATAGACACATTATACTACAGGAAAGTTTTTCTTGTGGACTTTGTAAGTGACTGTACAAAGCTCAGAGCTACACAACTTCCATGTTTTCTTTTGTAGTTACAGAAACGGGTCTACTTGAACGAGGAAGTTCGGCTACTGATCCAGTTTGCTCAAATCTCTTCTTCAATTTGTAAATACTTTGCCTTGATGATGACATACTGTGAAGAAAGCGCTTCGCAGATAAATCATTTACATCCTTGTACTTATGGTCGCATTTCCACCAAGGTCGCTTTTATACAGATAGTTATTTTGTTCAACTATCAAAGCTTCCCGTACATTGAAATGAAAATAATTGAAAACAAATACGGTGTTTTATTAGATCGATGTGCTGTAGAATAAAACATGAGTAGAAAATGAATAACAGCTGATTAACTAACCGTACAATTATTCTATGAACATAACTACAAGAGTTAACTGATTTATAACCTATCCGTTATTTAAGCTTTTTGTCATCTTTTAGAATACTTAAAAATTGTTTCTAATATAAAAAAAATTACTTAAACAACAATAGCTTCAAATGATTTTAATATTTTTTTTGAACTGAATCGATGTAACTTTTTAACAGACATATTAATTTAATTTACATTTGTTGAATATGTTTTGTTTTCATTGTATGTTTTTTCGAGAGGCCAATGTATTGCCTGTCACGGTCACATTTAGTTTTGTACTACAGTTTGTAGTGTCATAAGTGTCATTTTTCGGTTTCTTTTTGACGAGATGTGTTTATCAGTATTTTAATTTTACTAACTTAAATGATGAAATGCGGAATAAATTATACTAACAATCTACTATTATTCAATTACTTTAAAACAGAGGTTCGTAGAGAATAATCATTATTATATAATACTTAACTCCCATCACTGTCAATGTTATTAGTGCGTAAATATTGTCAACCAACAAGTTGTGTCTCTTAAAAAGTCTGATTTTACATAGAATTAAAAGATAACCTGATGTGGAGTTCCACAAGGTACATTTTTGTCAGCGAAGGACCGATTCTTTATCCCGATACGTTAAAATATGCGTTCCTTGAGGTAGATGGAAAAGGAGCGCTGGCATTAAATAAAGCGGTGCGCTTTGCTCTCCCATCAGATGAAAGAGGAGGGGATGGGGGACGACTCGAATCTGTGACATTCGTTGCGAAATCTGTGGATTCTAAATCAATTTGTAGCCTATGCATTTCTTCTACTCGTTGCTTTGAATACGTCCTGTAGAGGCAGAAGTTTCAGACAGTTTTTTTAAGGGAGGTTTGTTGGAGCTGTATGTTTTTTAAAACAGAATGTCCTCCATGATTTCATGTGAACCGGTTTTTCAGTTTTGTTTGTATAAAACAAAGTTTTTGTTTATTATTTAAAAGAATTCAGTTCAGATCACTTTAGTAGATAATGACTAGGATTTTTAGTTAAGTTTCAAAACATTATGATTATTTTCGATAAAAAAATGTTAAATGTTTTACAAACTTTAAAAAGTCGCATACATATATATTTGACTGAAATTATTCTATTAACGAAATAAAAATAATTAAGTTATGACGTTGTCAAAATATAAACTCGGTGTTGCAAAATACATAAATATTACGAATTTCATCGCAGACCTCCCTGGGATATTAGATATCTTGTGTAAACAAATTTAGTAGGTCCTTGCAAGGACATTTACTAAATAATTGTTTTTATTCTTTGTCTAGATTCTTGGGAGGTACATAGTGGAGAAGCTGTTTTTATTATTTATTGATCTTGGAATTGTAATTTTTTTATGAAGTAAATTTTGTATAAAGTGTTTTAATAAATTTTTATTTCTAGTCTGTTGTTTTAATGTTTTTAGTAGGGCTCTATTGTTATTAATTATTTTTTGTTTGTTTACGTACACAAAGGGCCTGTATGTAAATTTAAATTGTCAAATTATGTTTTAATATATTTTAGTGGTAGCCTGGGTTTTTAATGTTTTAATTATTATAGTGTGTCGACTTTTGCAAAAATTTATTTGTTTTGTTTGAATATTTATATCTATAAGAACCAAATCTTAAGTTAAATGGTAATTGATGTATGTAATTATGGTAATTTTAGTTTAGTTGTAAGTTTATTTTAATGTGACACTTGCTTATGTAAAAAATGATGTTCAACATCTGGAAGTAAAATATTTATGCTGCACCCTCTCTTGCAATTTTAACTCAAATCTATATAATTTCATAGACTCTTACTCTACTCCAAACTGGCATTTTAGTCATTCAAACTATCCTTTCTTGAAATCCATTTTCACTCCCCAAACTTTCAGCAATTTAGTACAGAATTTAATCTTTCTAGATGAAACTTTAATATTTTGAGTCAATAGTATAAAATATTCATAAGTAATACATGATAAAAATGTTTCAGACAGAAGGAAGGGCGTGATCGACTTTTAGAAACTCAAAATTAGAAAAATATCGAAATTTCAATACTTCTAGAAAGTTTTGTATTAGGCGCGTATTTAAGCAGAAAATAACTATTTTCTAGTGTTTGATCAATACATTCAAACTACACTTTCACCCAATTAGTTACACAATGAGACTGAGCTCCAGTTTTTTCAAGTGGTTGGAGATCTTACCTTGTACGAAAGAGGTTTCAGGCTCGATCTCCATTTAGACTTAAACGAGTTGGGGTGTTGACTCAGCGTCGTAAGAAATGTCCGAAGTTATGATTAATAGCTAATTCTGATATTGAAAGGTATAATTAGGAGGATGGTGATTCGATGTCCTGTCCACACATCACCAGATGAAATGTCGCCTAACAGAACCGCCCCCACGGTGTGGTGTTGAGCTAAATATCTATTTTTATAATTACAATTTTTAAAACATATTAACACCTTTAGCCCTGAGTTCCTTTTTTAGGTTATAGTTTTAGTTTTCAAAATGGCCTTAGGCTACTAGAGAATATTTGTGTTTTTATGCTCTACGTTTAGCACTTGACAACGGGGGAGGAGGCATTTTATGGGTGGGAAATGTTTTACTGGTAATTAACGAAATAGCTTATATACAAATTTATACGATCAATAAATGAAAGACAAAACCATTAATTTTAGAGTATAAAATGTACATAAGTTCTAGCACAAAAAACGTTCATTATCTGTGGTTTTATTATTAATCAAGTTTTTTTAAATTTTATCTAAAATTAAAAATGATGCAATTTAGATTTTCTAGCTATAAATTGTTTCTTCTTTTTCGTGAATTTTTTTATTGTATGAGATTTAAAATTATTTTAGGTTTAACAAACCCAATTTTTAAAAAATATCACCTTATTTTAAAAAAATTCTTATCATTTTAGTTAAGTTTTTTTATTAGATTATTTTAACTAAACGTTTCTTTATAGATTATTTTCAATTATTTAAAAAATAAAACATTAAAATATACAAAGCAATACTTCAAAGAGATTTCTATTGATTAAGTATTTTAGTTAATGTTAGTCTATGTTATTTTCAAACTGAACTTTTATTTATTAATTTATTATTTACAATAATATTATATTTAGAAACCATCGCTCAATTATTAGATGAAGTTGTTGGAATAACAAAAGTACTTAGGTCTACGTGTTTATTGGGTTATGATTTTGCCTATAACACATATAATATTACTATTGATATTGTTGGTTTATTGTAAGAATATTGATATAGTTTATATTGATAGTAATATAATAAATTGTGTTTTTCAAAACTTGAATGTAGACACTCGTGTAATTTATACACAACAAGGTTAAAACTTAAAATTTGCGCGATAAACATGCGGAGTTGTCATATATCAAAACCTAAATATTTCATTAATTAATTCATAAAATATAGATCCCACAGTACGAAATGCTGCAGAAGTTCGTGTAAGTCAAACACCCATTGGCAATCTGTGTTTCTAAAATTATAATGAAAGATGAAAGAGAAGTTCTTATAGTTGTTGTGTATATTTCACCTAATGAAAAAATCAATATCATTTCATTTTTACACGAAAGATTACTTCCATACAGTCTCAGAGGTTCAATGATTTTGAAAAACAATTTACACGACCTGCCATTAATTTTAGTAATGTGAATTTTGCAGACGATTAATCAATGTCATTGATTTCATTCCAAAGAAGAATTTCAGTTGTACATTTAAACAACCTAGGAGAATCTACAACTAGATATATAACGACAATAGATGTAGTATTCATTAGATACCTTGATAAAGTTATGTCTAACACTTTATTTGCATATTTCAGTTATCATCGACCAATTGTCATTTTATTAGACAGCATCAACAGTTACTATTACTGACGTTACACCTGACAATATTAAAAAAAAAAATTGTATTTTTTAAAAAAATCTGAACATTTGTCTATTTTCATTATTGTTTCCTTCAATACCATTTTTTTCTTTTGGATACTTTTCATAAAAATAAATTTTGATGTTTCTCATCTGCCAGTCGATGATGACTGAAAGGTTTTTCCCTTTTAAAACAACAACAACAAAGATAGAGAGAACGCATGATACTATCATCCAATGAAAGGTAGGAGGACATAATCTTGTCTTCGTTCTCCACCCAAATAAATAGTATTATTAATCAAATTTAGGTTTGACTTTCCAGAAAGACATACAGATAAAATCTTAATTTAAAATTTTTACATGAATACTTAATAATATTGAATTGTTTTAAACTAAGTGTATTAATTTATTAAGTGTGGAATTGTATATATATTTTTTTATTTCAGTGGATATTTAAGCAGTAAGGAATTATAAAACACTCATACTGAAGTTGTTGTCAAGGCGACAACATCACAATACAATAGAGATGTATATCAGGAGTTATTAGTAAGACATGTCACTCCGCCAATCACTGTCCGCCAATGTCTTACTCTCACTGACACCGTTTAATTGCGAAATCAACATAGAATAAGGAAACCCTGCTAACTAGTTTTGTAATTTGTCTGTCTGTCCTCCACATTGAACATTGATCTCTTAGAACAATCATTTCTCTGTCTGAACAATGTCTCATATGTGTTAAGAATAGGAGTGTAGTTTATTGGATTAAGAAATAGTTACTGATACGTTGACGTGAAAAATTGAGAATTTCTGTCGGAGTTTTTACTCTCCCATGTAGAGATAATATTATGTGATTGTTTAAAAAAACTTGTGTTTAGAGAACTCCTGAGCCCAAACAATTTGATTTTATAATGATGTCTACAACTCGAATGAACGGATAGATACTGAACAAATTTATACTGGATCGAGGTGTATGTTTCTTTTATTGATAACTTAAAATTTGTGGGTAGTTCCCATTTACAACAAAATAAAAATTCCAATTTCATAAAAATCGGTATAATGATTTGTAAGAAATGTTGAACTATAGTCGATAAAGTAGACTATATTCAAAACACTTTCTTTTGGTTTTTTTTTTAAATGTAAACTTCTTGAACTTTGGTGAAAACTGCTCTTACCGACACAATGTATGGCACACATAACGATTGTGACTTGATTTTAACTTTTAAACTGCCAAATAAAAACAATTTTAAATACTTTTATTTCATATTAATAAATTAAACGAGTATAATAATGTACACTTTTATAAAATCACTTGAAAAAAAAATTCTCCCGGATTTTGATAGTCGATATTTAATTACTCATTAGAAATAGGATGTAATGAGCATACTTATATTTCTTAAAATTTAGCCTGACCTTTGAAATTGAGATGCGCAGTCGTCTCTGAGCCGGTTGGTGTAGTGGGGGAAACACTGAGCTCAGTCTTGTAGTTAGTTTTGTACTGTGTGTTTAGTAGATATACGTGCATTTCAAAAACATTGGTTTCTTGGGTTGTGATGAAATGTGAAAAAGTCAGGAAGAAAGTTAGTGTAAAGTCTTCCAAAGTTAATCTCGCGAAGTCGAAGAAACCAATTTAAAGAAACAAGAAGCCGAAAACGGAGAAGCTGTTAATTTAACGAATATGGGTTTCGATAAAAAAATTAATACAAAACTAGTAAAAAGTTTTATAATTTAAAAAAAAAACTATTTTTTTTGGAAATTTTCCGCCATTTTGAAATTAATACAATAGTTTTTCAGGTTAGCAAGTTTGTCTAATTGTTGGTAAATCTGAGCCTAAATACCAAATTTAAACAAAATTGAAAAGCTATTTATTTTTTAAAATTTATATAACGATTTTTCTGGTTAGAAAGTTTTGACCAATTGTTTTTAAACCAAGACAATGAGACTAGATGGCAACAAGACAAACGTTGAGAGCGGAATGGAACTGAGTCAATGTCTTAATCAGCAGTTGTCGTTATTACAAGTTCAGACTGCACCTTATGGAGTGTATTTGATGTAGGGGTTACCGTGATCAAGAACACTGTTCCCTTAGAATGAGGCTCTTTCGTTGGGTTAAAATATGCCAGTAAGAAACCTAATAAAATTCTTTGGTCACCATTTTTTTTTTTTCAAAAATAACGGTTATGGAGTTATTAAACAAAAATTATCGCCCTTAGAGCTGCTATAAAAGAATAAATTTCTCAAAATCGCCTCTAGTCTTCGAAAAATAGTTCCAATAGGTAAAAAATAAAAACTTCAGGAATAATTAAAAATAGAAAGTTAACCTTGATTTTGATTTAAAATTCTATATACACCTAAGGTGAATTTAAGTCAAAATCAAACAAAACTTATTCTCTAAGGTATATATTACATTACGAAACACGAAAATGACCATTTCCCGTGCACGCGTGACAATTCCCATACGAAGAGTAACAGAGTAAGAGACATGAATGCACGGGAATAAAAGTCTTTGAGAGTAACGTATGCTATTTTTCATTATACTTATTTATTATTTTTGTGGTGTAATGGCATTTTACCACTAGATTGACGTTTAAGAGAGGTAATTTGTCCATATGTAGAAATAAGATGATAACTGATGTTCGTCGAAAGTGATTAACATCTACATTTTCATTCACTGATAGACAGATGCTTTTTGACTGCATATTTAGACCTTAAAGTGGTAGTTTTTATAATTTAGAACTTCTGTGACATATAAACAAGAAAGATATTGTCATTTACAGTTTTTATGTTTTTTATGGTCACGACATTTACAAAACTCTACATATTCTTTTCCATAATTTAACCTAGATTTTGATGACAGTAATTCTGATGTAATTTAAAAGGTTTTTAAGTAAAATGTCTTCAGGAACGTTCACTTCAACATTTCCAACTTCGAAATGCATAATTAATAATTAGGAAATGAATAACAACACATAGAACACAACAAATATAATGCTATTGTTTACTAATGTAATAGTCATTTTGAGGTTAACTATTGTTTAATAAACAGTTATATTATTATTGCTTAAATTCAGCTGGAGTCCGGGAATATCTGTCAGTATTTCGACTTAAAAACTGCTGTTTTCTGTACTAAAAACACAAATGTAAAACGGCTGTTTATAGTGAAGTATAATGAAAATATTTTTATAAAAAATAAACAAATAAATAAATTTTATTGTTATTATATGTCGAGTTTAACTATACACAAACGAGCTGTTGCCAGAGATGTTATGTAGCATTCAAACAGATCAAAAGTTATCTCAGTTATTCCCTGAATTAGGTTTTATATTTTATCAATAAAAAGAGTTTTAAAAGCAAGGAGTATTTAAATGATTCAGGTCTCAGGAAATAAATTAAAGTTTATAAAGAAGAGGTGAATTTGTGAGATTTGAAAAACTTGATTAGTCTAAGTTTATGTTTATTTCTATATGAAATGTAGATTTTTATATTCCAGAATGTAATTTTATAATAAATTTATCCTTACATTTTCGTTTGCAGGTGTAAATAATAATAGGAATGTGTGTATTGTACAACAAATATTTTACAATTATAAAATTGATGGAATTAAAAAATAATTCTGAAGGAAAAGAAAATTAAAAATATAAACAAAAATAAACAAATTAGAATATAAAAGTATTATTTCGTCAGGTTAACAATCTAAACTATAAAAAAATCAACAAACATTATCTTTCAAAATATTAAATTTTATATTTACCAAATATATAAAAAAAAATGTCTGAAAGCTTATCAAAATTATCATTAAATGTAACACTGAAAGAGTGCCTATGTTTTAGTACACTTTAAAAAAATATTACTATATTATACCCATTCAAATAATTGAAAACGGTTTCTTGTTTTAATACACTACTTTCAAACATGTGCAATAGTTTTATCCTTCCGAAAATTAAACAGAGAACATCTTTAAATCTCCTAGTCTAGTGTTAAGAGGTAAAATGACACTCGTTGCTTTAAATATCAACAAATAAACACTGTAAATTTACCATTTATGTAAGCAGTATTATCAGAGAAAATATTAACGAACTGTAAATATTATAAAACTGTAACCAATTCCTCTGTCTAGCCATGAGTTTTTATATGTCTTCTCCTAGTCTCGCCAACAATGTAACTTTTCGGAGTGTATATAAAGAAACATAAAATATCTATTAAACAATTACTAATTATAAGTCTTACATCTTGAATTAAAATTGTATACACTATATTTAATCGTGCTACATTTATTTTTGAGTGATATTTTCTTCAATAACAAACATTGTTTTAAATCCTACAAGATAACTATCTATTTGTCCTTAATGAACACACTATACAAAGTTACTTTTTCACATTAACAAATAACACGGATACCAACACTTTAAAGATTTGTGTTTAAACACTGTATTGCGAAGACATTTATCTTTTAGACATTATTGTATTTGTAAAATCAATAGTTTATCATATTCAAGACGCTATTCTTTCAGTAAAGTGGTGATAATCAACAGGTCCTGACAAAATATAGAAAAAGATCGTTCAAAATCTTAATAAAAACGCCCTCAGTGTCTGTCTGAAACTCATAAATCAAACTTTGGAAAACTCATATACCACACCACTGGGAGAAAGCCTTACTGAAGAAGGAAAATCCTGCCAACTGTCCCCTTGAGTTTTAGACAGATATCTCTGACAAGTATTATTTGCATGGTAACAGAAAAAAAGTGGAAAAAGTACTTAAACTGTTCCTAGAAAACATCGGAGCAACTGGCGATTGCGAGGCAGGATTTCGTCTAAATCTATCAACAGTTAACCAAATCGTGAAACTTACAAAAACTAAAAGGACGGTTTTCACAGAAAACTGTTAATTCTGGTCTTCTTCATAGACTACAATGCGGTATATGACAAAGGGTGGCATACTGTACTGTTTCGAACCTGACGAGCTTCGTATCTCAGGAAATATGGTGAAAGGGATTAAAATTTTCATGTCTCAAAGACTAAGCCGAGTTAGATTCCAAAACGTTACGTCTACCTACATGCATGTCCATACAAGGCCTACCCCAGTGAACAGCCCTCAGTTACTTCCTCTTCAACGTTATGATGAATGATTTAAGATTTAAGATACACACAAAATATCATGATCTGGGCTACTGTAAGCAGTGGCATCAAAAGCCTATAAACAACAATGATTATGGCTATCAAAAATGTGTCAACTGCTGTAACGGCAATAAAATTGTGTTTCAACTTTCAAACCAGACAATATTACTCGAGTAATACAGAGCTTGAAAGAACTACTACTGACAGATATATTGGGGTGATAATGGATGCCAGGTTGTCTTAGTCACCCCATATACTACTAGCTGCATAACTACAGATAAAACGCAGAGGCGGAATAACCTGCTGATAGGACTGACTGCAATTAAATGGGGAGCCACTCAGGATGTGTTAGCCAGAGTATGCAAAGATATATCCATCATGGAGTTTGCCTCGGAGGTGCTCATTCTCTCTAACGACAGAACCTTCGTAAGCTTGAAACTGTGCAAAGCACGCGCTCCTGGCAGGTAAACTCCACACCTGTAACCGCTATGCAAGTCCATACCGGAATGAAGCCATTTATCTCACACAGGGAGAAGCTGACAATAAGATTTTGGGGAAGATAAAAAAAAATTAATGAACGTCACTAGATTTAAAATAGACCGGCTGTCTCAAGAATTAAAACTCAGATCTCATCCTTGACCCGAGCAGAGATTTTAGAAAACAATATTACTTACCCAGTATAAGAAGTATAGTTTGGTAATCTAAAAAAAATCGACCTCTATTATTTAACTTTTCATTTTTCATAGTCTCAAGAAATGGAACCAGTGATTTTTGACATGACGTTCGTCGTCGTTGCCGTTGATGTCCGTACATAAACACTATATCAGCCACAGAAATTAATTCGGTTTAGGGGACTATAACGTGTTCGTAGAAATTTAAATAAACGACATCTCGAGTTAGCGAGTCTACGAAGGGTCATAAAAGTAAATATAAACAATTACAAGGTTCATGAGATGCGTGTAACAGCTGTTTTAAACATACTTACCCTGCTGAGTAAGACCTTTTGCTCTACAGTTCCCACATAGGGTCCGAGAAACCAAATTTTCGGCTTTAAATTTAAGGATCTATTTATATCTTATATAATGGGGCTGGTCACCATGAAAGCACCATCTACTAGTTTACATTAACAAATACACTGACAAAAATACTTGTAACGCCACGATTTCTTGTGGACATTATTGTTTTTAGAAATTCAATAGTTTAATCTTATCAGTTGCAAATATTGTCAGAAAATATTGTATAAATTCTGGGGAAAAACTAATCAGTACACCAAATGATGTCTTATTTGCATTTATTGAAAAAAAATATGTTAAACTAATACATCTACGTAATCAAATTTCTAAAACTTTCAGATTTTCTGGTGTGTATGATATTATTTCAAACTCAGTAGGTTTCTTACCGTAAATTCTTCTAAAAAAAAAAAAAAAAAAAAAACTTCGACTAAGGTTGAAGACATCATGTTACCCTTATTGTCAATAGTTACCAGACTATTATATCAGAGTACACTAAAATATGATGTACTAAGTATGTGATAAAACGTGACTATCGTAATACTTGAAAATGGATCATAAATTTGACGATATTCATTGCCTTCTGAAGTAAGTTATTTTCAACACAATTTATCAACGCTCGTTCTCGATTTCATTATTTCTACTTTTGTAAGTTTTTATCCACTCCGAGAAAATTATTATTTCAAAACAATAAATTGTTCGGACTCAAATGTCCGTAAATACAATTCTACCTGCCCATAGTTTAAATGACTTGTCCATTAGGAACTGATCAAAGTACCAATAATGCGCGGCCGGGTTGTAATTTTGCCCCGACAAAAATGTCGACAATTTCTGTTTTTAATTGTAAAAACATGTTTTGTCGTGAAGAATGCATGTAGTTTGACCATATTTAGTGTTGGTGCAAGCATTCTCGCTACCTTGCGGCAAATAGATAAATCAATTTGAGAAGCAATGGCGACGTACTGGAGTAATGTACATAGATCTATGCAATTATATACGGTTCTGTGAAAGATCGGCTTTTTGGAAAAAACAATTTTAATAAATGGTTTACAAACTTCTTACTGTAATGTTAGCTATGCAGTCCTCTGCAGTATTGAGTGGACTTATTGTAATCCTATGTGGTACATGGGCATAATTCTATAACGCAACATTTTGCCATTATCTCCAGACTTTTTTTCTAAATTTATTTCGATGACTCAAAATTTGGGACAAAAACACAATAAAATAGTATAAATCGTCTTTAGATTAGTAATTAAAAATGTATTTGTTTTGTTAAGTTGGTATACATCTAGCTAAACGCAAGTTTTTTTATCAAGCTAGTTTGACTTGATAGATAGATATATTATTTATTTGTCGCTTATTAAATGTACTTATACATGTACTTACTCTTTAAATATCAACAGAAACAGTCAAAATCACTCCTATAAACAGTACAGGAAACTAACACAAATCTATCAGACGATACACAACATTTCCTACCATCCATTACCGCACAAACTGTGTTACGCATTTCGAGGAACAGTCACCTTCTACACATCGAGATTGGATTCCGACTGCGTACAGATGAATCTTCATTTGAGGTTCGAGTTACCAGTGCAATCTTGGTTGCAGAGATAACCGCGATCACCAACTGGATTACCAAAAGCATGTCATTGAGATGACAGTGACACAGCTCATACGGAAAGCCTATGAAGTTGGTGAGAAAGGCAGGGCCAGAAAGCTTGAGAGCACGAGTTGAGTACTCAGAATTCATTTAATTAAAAATATTTAGACATTCCTTCAAATTTAAATTTCGTGCTAAGAATCGGTGAATGGCATTTCTGATATTCTCGTGAAGGCCGGTATTACGTATTGGATTTGATAATATACACGGTGTGATGTATCTACATTCTGCATGGCTTATGTTGGAGCACCCATACTGTGTTCTGCGTTGTGTGCAGCTACTTTTATAAATAAAATGTTAGTCCTTCAAATTAATTTAAATAATAAAATCATTAAGATCTGGTTACCTGGGGTGATGTTTGGTCAGACAGAGATAAGGGAATTAGGACCTCATCGGGTATGGGTGACCACGTTTACTTTAGTCAACTCTATATTCGGTTGATCTAATTATGGTTTGAAATTAAATACTACCTCCTCCTTAGAGCAACCCTAACGTGTTGCAAATGTCTTACAATGTATTCAGTTTGTTTAATTCAGAAGATATTTCTAAATTATTATGTCGGATAATGGCGTTCTCGAGCTATCGAGAAGGCCTAATGGTGTGTCGCACCGCGGGAGTAAATATAGTTAAATGGATGAGTTACTAATATGCCCTTAGCCTCGACCACGTATATTCCAATTTGAGTTGTGTGTAATTACCTTTTATAATTAGAAATTAAGTCCTCACAATTATTTTTAGATAAATAACTCATTATGAGCGCGTTACCTAGAGTGGTTGTTGGTCTGAGAGTGATAACGAATCTAATAGGGAATGGTTGAGAACGTTTTTCTAGTTAACATTATTATGGATTATTTCAATCCCGGTATAAAATTATTTCGTTTGATCCCAAGCTAAATGGTTATAACGCATTTTAAATACTAGAAACGAACTGAGGAAATCATAAAAGATATTTATAATACTACAAATGTTATCAATGAAGAAATTAATTTTCTAAGGTTATATTTTCTTATAGATTCAATAAATCGTCACAACCTCAACTCAGCCATATCCTTGACCAACTCTCCCTTTTGCGTAGGTGAAGTAACGGGACAGTTTTACCTGCTATGTAATACTGTTTCCCTTAGTCTGTTTTACACTAAGATAATGCCGTAACTGATAAAACAAGTGTCTAGGTCGGCATTGCACAAAACATTTTATTTAAATTACAAAAAGAGTTTTTAATCTGGACAAAATATAAATTTGTAATACTCGGGTTCGTAGTTGATATACTGGTGTCATACTAGTTTATTCTATTGTGGGGATTCTTTCCCACCTCTCCCCTTGATGGTCACCCTTTTGCAGCCCTGGAATGGACTCATATTTAACGTCTTCAGTTTGTTCAAAGTAGTCCTCATCAATATTAATAAAAAGGAGTGACCATAGCGGTTTGTTTTTTGACCGACAATCGTCTAACGTTCAATATTTAGTCCGTTCTGATGCTTGAGATTATCTGGAGTAAATGGCTGTCCATGAATGGATAATCCATGAACACCAGTGGTGCTTTGGAAATAATTTAAGAATTTGTTTTGAAATACAAAACAAAGTTGTTTATAATTAGTTTTTCTTTCATAAGATTTGATTACAAAATATTAGTTTTATGCTAAAAATAAAATGTATATAGTTATTGGTCAGTAAAATCTTTCTAGTATACGATTTCGGTATTGGAATTCGCATCGTACACCACTGGCATAATGTTCAGCTTCAGCGAACAGATGCGGGTCGTTACCAATCTAGTTAATAGATATATCGATATCTTGCCTTTTGGTACTGCTCTATATGTCAGAGTTTACTGTTTTAGAACCAAGATTATAAACTGACTACTGCAATTTATTTAATTCTTCGAGTTTAATATACAAATATTACCAAAACTGTTGTGAACAAAAGTACAGTTCTACTCACGCAATATGTATATTTTCTGTCTTAACGGGTCATAATAAAATAACTGACGAGTGCAGATCATTCCAACTCACAAAAAATCGTAGAAATTTTAATGAATTTTTTTCCACCGAGCAACAAAATAATCAAATAATAAAAATTAACAAAACCATTCTATACGATAACTAAAAACTAACATTTTAACAAAATATCTAATTACTGGTAAATAATAAATCATACTTTTTAATCATAACAAACAATGTTGACG
Source organism: Aphrophora alni (assembly GCA_963513935.1). Taxonomy (NCBI): domain Eukaryota; kingdom Metazoa; phylum Arthropoda; class Insecta; order Hemiptera; family Aphrophoridae; genus Aphrophora; species Aphrophora alni. Next base: position 18,338,632 of record OY740774.1, on the reverse strand, counting down.
AAATACATACACATACAATTAAAATGTTCTTTAAACATTACAATTACTATTATAACCACCACTCGTCAAAGAACGTTAATTTTGCCAGTTGTAATAAGCGATTTTAAACAAATTTTGAACCTTCACTGGGGGAAAATGAAATAATTTAAAAATGAAAAATATTAAATATGCGTTTCATGTATGTAGGTAATATACAGTATTATAAAATTTATACCCAAGAAAGAAGAATGTTTTGCAGAAAATTTTATGACTTTTAGGTAACCTAATAAAACCTTTGCTAACTTGCTTTGTGAGTACATTGTAATGTATTATCACTTATTTCCAAAACTTTAAGACCATAATGATATCGAAGAGGGAGAAACATGGAAAAGAACTCTGGAGCCAACTTTTTTTACAAAAAAAATCCGGGCAAGATATTTTTGGAGATTAACCAAACATTTAAAATGTGAATTACATCTACTTCCTCAAATGGATAAACCGTAAGTAAGTTTAGAAATAAGAAATTTAAAAAAAAAAACTTGTCGTTGTAATGATTCAAAGAATAGTCATGTTGGTAAAAATTCTAACCTTACATTCACCAGATACCTTTTGTTTGTCTTGAGATGATCATAAATGAATACCAAAAATCAAGTATTTGACGAACGCAGATGATTTAGTAATATTTTATTTTGAAACATCTTTGTCAACTTGCATAATGTTAAATTACCCAAGCCGGCGTTTTACAGACTTTTTTCCAGTTAATCAGTACTCGATTTATCTTAATTTGCAGAAATAGAGTTTCGGTTGATTTTGGTTTTAGGCCTCCTCCTATTACCATTTAAATATTTGAGTTACAAAGACGTTTTCTTTAAATTTTGAATAGGGAAAAAAAGATTCATGATGGCATAAGCTAGCTTCTTTACTCGTATAATGTTTCATAGAACCTTGTATTATAGTTTTTACTCGATTAAAATTTAGAGAAAGTTCAAGTAACTTGGTTTGATGAAACAAATCCACGTTTATAGTCTAAAGAAAATAGGTCTTCCTAGTTGAAACTAAATACTTTCAGAAATTGTCTAACTGCATCAATTAAAAATATTGATCAAGACTTATGGAAAATTCACAATACAAAATTAATTATTAAAAAACTACTCAATACGAACGACGTTGCAATAAGCACACTATTAGAAACAGTAGCAAACAGTTTGGTGTGCTGATTGTAACAAATAGGAAGAATTAGACATTGAAACACCTACTATGCCTTATGAATGGCATCGTTCAGATGAGCGTTCCCTTCTCCAGGTTGATACCGTTGAGAAAACACTAAGTCCAAAGCCATTCAGTGTTAAGGCATCGAAGTTCTGTTTAATAATGAAAGATAATATTTTGGTTTTCGAGGTAATGGCTCTGCGGCCTTCGCTGGAAATAGTATTCTTGTAAATTCGAGATATCCGTAACGATATCGCTGTACTTCTGGAGTATCAATATGGTTATGTCAACACTGACTTGGATGTAAACACCTGTTTGATTGAGTTTTTTTAAAAGGACGTCCACTACAAGACTCCTCACTAGAGGGAAAAGTACTCCATTCTGCGGATATTATTTTACAACCACAACTACCACCTCCTCATTTACAAGTGTGGATTTCATTCGTCTACTAAGGAGAATGGATTCTATCCACCTATAAATGGTTGAGCTAACTTCCCGCTTCTGAGCTTTGCGTATTGATGGATTGAACTACTTTCAATGTCCATAAAGACACAAAGAGCAATTACGTTTCTCTCTAAAGCATCCTCAATTCTGTCAATTGTTTATTCTGAAACGCTAGAAGAATTATTGTTTGGGGAATTGTGGAACCGCACTTTATAAGCCCTTACATGTTACGTTCTAGCCAAATTTTAAAAAAAAATCGTAAATGTTTCTTGGGTCTAATATTACAATTTTGAGTTTTATGTATTTTTTTTTTAAGTCTAAAGATATTTTAAAATATGCCCACTTACCAAATTTGATAAAAATCAATTCATTATTTAGGGCTGTAGAGTTCTGCACTAATAACAAACAGCAGAAGAGATCTATATCATTCCAAACTACTCTTTTTGGTTTAGGGAACACATATATCGTATATCCGCATAAACTAGTCACTGACTTTTTAGATCTATCACATAAGTTTAAACTATGTGGGAAATTAACCGTAGATATGTTCTTAGTGATTGTTAAATGAACTTATCTTCTAAGTAAATAATTGAAGTCAGTCTTTGCGGTAAATTTACTAAAGCTCCCGATGTTAGACACAGATCGACTACTAACATGTCAATAATTTAATCAAAGTACGTAACCATGGTAACATAAACTATTGATAACATACCTCGTGTTAGTTCACACTAAAACACCATTCTACAGTTTCACAATGGTTCATAAAAAACAAACAAATAAGTTTTCAAGAAGTTATCTGCGTGATAACCGGCGCGTAAGCACGTTCAAAGAAGTTCCAATGAAATTGAATGAATCATTGGCTTAAGGTGGTCTCCGTTTTGCAGACAAAACTTGTATTTTATAGAAATTTATTCACAGAGACCGAGAAAGAATTTTTTTTCCTTCTTCCTTTTTCTGTAACATGTTAGTTTAGCCGACAGTTGACTTGTAAGATAAGCAAGGCTGTGGGTAATAAGGAGCCGTATGTCGATACAGTAAGCGGTGGCATATGTAAATAGCCAGCGCGGCAGAGAAGAAAAAGAAGAAGAAAGCTGTCAGCGCTACCAGCGGTCAATACACTAACTAACGGTCAATTATATTCCCTTATGCGTTTTCTTGGATATTTAACAAATGATTCTATCCGATATCTGATAATATTGTTCCCATGTAAAACATATCCGAACATTGAAAATCACTCATAGGTTGATCGGATTGCTCGGAGTTATATATAGCCTACTTCCTTTACGTACAAATTATTTAAATAAACAGCTACGTAAGGCTGAGTTTGGCCGACTGGTCAATGGAATGAACGTTCGGAAGACATGTAGTTATGTGACCAACCATAGATGATAAATTCGTTTAAAATGTAAGGTTGCCACATTTCGTTACCTCCAAACGATGGGACTCTCGTCACCATCAGCTTCTTTTTATACGGTCGACTTAATTTAGTTGCATGAAACTCCTAAGATATGGATGCTAACAAAACAGCAAAACGAGGTAGGCGCTACGTGATACAACATCTAAAAAACTATCTTTCTTCTGGGAACGTTATTTTATAATTATAGAGAAGTGTATATATCGGCGGATCTTGAAAAAAATCTCCAATTCATAGTAATTACAACATCACTAAAACAGCTATTTTCAACTACTTCCGCAACATTATTTTCCTCCTAGTTCGTATATAAAATCATATGGATTATTGACAATTTAACATTTGTAATAATATAAGGTTATTTCAAGAAAAGCAATATATAACATAAATCAGATCCACTATACAAATGGATGTAAAATCAAAACAACAAACATTAAACTTTTGTTTCTTTTTGTTGTTTACAGATGAAAAACATCGTCAACTTTGATGATTGTCGGGATGTAAAAAATTCAAATTTTCATTTACAACTCTTCTTAACAATCTTAAGTTCTTAAAACTATTTTTTGTTAGGGTTTTAACATTCTGTAACAACATACATTTGCGTATGGCCTAAAAAAATTAATTAATTTTGTAGAGTTAACAATCTAAGTAGTAACGTCTAATACTAATGTACTGTTTGGAATCAAAGGAGGTGCCAGGATTATATGAAATGTTTTAGGCAAACAATGGTTCAGTTCTAAAAATGCTTTTGTTGACAATCGTGGTTTCTCTCTAGTAAATTATTGACTCTAATAAATATAAATGTTGACATGTAATACCAAACTAATTTAATAGTTAAATATTCTAAGCTTTCGATCCAGAACTATCACAATGATTATGACGGAACATAAACTTTTTATGGATGACAAAATTTAATAAATTGCTTTACACCTGAAGTTTCCTGACCTCCCGAGTGCCGAATTCCAGTGATTCCGTGCCGTGATCTCTTATAGCGAAGTCTCTTCAGCAAACAATCTAATCCCATGACTTTGGTCATGGTCCCCCGTCCGGCAGTGTCTCCGTTATCAACTGATCGTCCAGCAGCTCCGTGCCAACTTCGTTAATCATTTGTGACGCGTCAGAAGGTTACAAGCCAAACAATTATCTAACTTTTTGAACTCTGTCGTAAAAATTGTGAATGATCTAGTGTTTGTTGAATGGAGTTAGAATATTTAAAATTTAACTTAACTTTAAACCCTAAATCGTAAAAATAGTATTGCCTTTTAAAACGGCGTTTGATCGCGACATTTAATTTGTTTTAATTGTTTTTAACTTAACCATTAGATACATGATTATGAAATTTAGGCTGACCTTATGATACATTTCGTCAATATTGCTAGTGGTCTTTTGGAACTCTGCTCCTGTTTTTGGTTGCTATATCGTCCCTATAAACCACCTTTCACTGTGTATTTTCTGTACTGTATTAAAATTTGTGTAGTCTTCTCTGTTCGGCATACTCCCTACTCAGGAAAACTTGTACAAAGAATATGTTTTGTCCTAAAATAACTGTTGCTGATTTTGTAGTGTTAATGCAACTGAGCTAACGTCACGTGCAATAATTTTATTTTTCATTTTCAAAAGATTATTGAAATTTTGTATAAAAAACCACTTTCCTTTATGAATACATATTTTAGTTCTTATAAAAAAAATATATTCATCAGCTTATAAGTAGTTTTATTTCCAATGTACTGAAATTTCGAATTCTAAAGTAGCCGCAACCATTTCTTATAAATTATTGACTATCCCAAGGCTATGATGCCGGAAGTACTTCACTTCTATACCATGTTCTGTGACGCTCGGATATTTTCTAAAATTGAAACTAACTAGTTCTACTGCTAGTTAATTCTGAAATACATATTTATTTTAAAATCAGTTACAGTATAACTCCGATTATTGCCTTCATTTGTGAGTTACTACAAGTATATGTCGCTCACAACTATACATAAATTTCAAAATGACTGAAATGAAATTCTATGCTATGTGCACAACAAAACTCGCCACGCAGGTGATTTTGAAAAAATCGGCCTTTTATAACGATTCCATGAACTTTCTTATTTTTATTACCGGTTACTGCAGAAACGTCATTTTTTTAAAAAAGATAGTGACCAATAGATTTTTGGATCCTTAGAGACTATATTTTACTAATATTTAGACCTGATTGTATTTACATTTTTCGTCTTAAAATCAAATTAAGCTCTGTACTCCTAAATTATGAGTCATCAATATAAATTTTAATAAAGCCTAGAGATTTAAACAAAATATCCCCAGATATTAAATTTGTTTAAAATAGCTCCACTCACTTTAGTAAAGCACTACAAAACGACAAACATCATATAGGCAGACAGACATTATTTCAAAATCACAAAACCTTCTCTAAATTTGACAGAAATTGCCATCGCAGTAGCTTTAATGTTGTGTTTTGTGTAAATTTAGTAGATTGTTTAGGCTGAAAGACTTTTACATGAATTGTAATTTATTTCAGTTCTCTATTCACCAAGTTTGAGAAATCAATCATTGTATCTATGATAAGTTCAACAAAGATTTTCCACAAATGTTTATTCTTTGGCTGTTGAAGTCTAAAACGCCTCAAATTAGAAGAGTTTTACAAATTCATTGGTCTGCCCGCCCAGCTGACAAGTTGGATCTCCTTGGAATAAACTCACTGTCAGTAAGTCTAGTGTTTTATGAAATTATCAAGTAAAGATATGAAGGTAACAACATGTTTTATGTGTTCCTGATCTAGCATAATCAAAGAAATAGTAAGCTCTGAAAATCAATAATGGGATTATATTTTGTAAAATGGTGGTGCCAAATTACTTCTATCGACGTAATTTAAGGACTTCCATAATATCAAGTGTCACATTTACGTAAGGCAAGTCGCAACAAGAATTAACAAACAACGATTTCTTACACGATATTTTAAAATTACCAAATTTCTGTAGAAAGTTTTAGATGTTCACAGATTTGTTTAAAACAAAAATTGTTAGTATTACAAATTTACATTAGTTAAAGGCTATTAAACAAATAAACAATAATCACATAAATATGTTGAAATAAACGTGTAATATATTCGTAATCAATTATTAAACAAAATCAAAAAAAAAAAAATTCACAACAAAAAATACGTTACAAAATGAAAAAGATTAAAAAATAAAATAATTTTTCCTATAAGTGAAAAATTAAAAAGTTTTTTTATACAAGGATAAAATAAAGCAATAATGCTTAAAATTTCAAAATATTCAATATGGAATATGGAGTTTCAACAAGAAATATCTGCTGTTACATTAAAATTGATTAAAATTTTTTTTTTATACGTCATATAATTCAAAATAGATTAAAATGTTTCCTGAACATTGAGTTACAAGCTTCATATTTCTGTAATTTTATATAAGTTATTACTATTCTGCAAATTATATATTGTAATACTGTGATAGTGTCATTAATTTGTTAACCCTTCATAAGTCACATTTCTCTATAAGTTTTTTTTCTTACCTACCCTAGTAGTTATGATGTTTACGAGTTTTGTGCTGATTATAATTGAGGACTTAATCGTTGAAACATCGTTTTCTTGAAAAGTTTTCCTCTTGTGAAAATTAATGTTTATTAATTATTGAAATAAACATTTTTGTGATTATAGAAAACTAGTTGGTAGTATAGTAAGTTTTAGTATAAAGTCGATTAGAATGTGTATAATGAACGAGAAAATCAGAAACAAATGATTGGAAATGTTTAATTTCTGGAAACATATCAAGTTTTTATCTTTTTCATTTGTTGATGCAGTTTTAGTCAGTAGTATATCTCGTTAGACTGAAATTGCTAAGGCTCTTTGAAACTATTTCTCTCATTATAAAGAACAATATTAATAAAAACTTTTTTTCAAGACCCAAATACAAGTAACGTTTAAATACGTTCTACTTGTAACTGTACGAATATCACATTTTTTTGGGGTAAATCATGGTTCAAAATTACATTTTACGCAATAATTTCGCTATTAAAGAGATGGAGTTGGTACCCTTGCATGTTGAATCGAAATCTGCAAATTTGTACCTAATTTAAAGTGTTAATATAAGTTGAATAACACACGATATATACACAACGAAATTTTTTAAATGACCGCCATTTTGTCTTTTTGAATTGGTTTCAAAGTTCAATATATGAGCACACCATAGTCCTCTATTCCAACCTACATGTTTATATCTAAATTTGTGTGTCCACTATCGTGCTTACGTACAGAAAACTACAACAACGACGGACGGATGTTATGTCGAAAATCTCTTTTTTGGTTTTCTGAAGCCATGAAGATCAGTAGACATAACGTAGATCAAACTACTACGTAGAAGTAGTAGAGTAAACGTGAAGATCAGTAAACAAAAAAATAGTTAGACATTAATTTGTGATTAAATATATTATAAGACTTACCGTCACAATAGTCTAATTTATCTGTAGTTATCTCACTACGGCCGTTTCGGCTATTCAGCCACTTTCAAGTTCTATGCGGGTATTACCGTTGAAATACCCGCATAGAACTTGAAAATGGCTGAATAGCCGAAACGGCAGTAGTGAGATAACTACAGATAAATTAGACTATTGTGACGGTAAGTCTTATAATATATTTAATTATTAATCAGTAGTCGGAATGGCGAAAACAAATATGTATTAATTTGTGATTGCTAAACTTACACTACACTGTGTAAGCAGAACGTAATTTTTATGAAGTGGAGTAGTTTGTGCACTTTCTCAAATCCAGTTCAATAAATAAGTGCTCGTTCCAAGTTTGTAACTTAATTAAATAATTACTTTGAGTATCGATTACTTGTTACAACATTTTTAATCAATTACTAAAATCGTGGTGGATTATGTTCATTGTCATTCCCACCATATTCATCACTTATATAATTCCAAATATTGTGTAACACTGCACTCGAACAATGCCTTTAGGAATTCTTTCTAACGAAACTGGATCATGTTTTGTGAGATTTGAAAACTTGTTTAACATGATCGACTCCTCACTTTTTTCCTGGAAAATATCAAGTTAAATTTTTCCTGTGTCCTGCTTCTGATCGATTTAAAACAAGTTACAACCTCGGGAAATTCCATATTCTTAAACTCGTATCAAAGAAGCTGAACCATCGTACCTGGAAACCATAACCTCTTACCAGGTTTCTTCTCCATATCTTTCAACACTAGTCACTTTTCTTCTGTGTTACACGTAATCCTGGCTTGCTCCTTCCGGTTCGTTCCTTGATTTCATTATAAGTACAGACTACATTTCCAAAACTATAGGTATACTGTAAATGGCCGCGATTTGAAAAGTCCACATCGATTTTTCTGAGTTTCGATATTGTCCCATAAGAGCATAAGATGTACCATTTTCATGTTCCTATTTTATTTTTTGCGGTTGGTATTAGTGCTGACGTAAAACGACAGCGGATATATCGAAAAAAAATTGTTTTCAGAGGTCATGAAAAGTGAAAATCAGTTAAAAAAATAAGGTAAATACTTTCGACAAAACTTACCCAACCTAATGGGTAAATAAAAGGAATCTGTTCACAGTTACAAAACTTTAAATAAAAACTAATGTAGCATTTACCATGAGCTAAATTATTTTGGAAAAAATTCACACTGAAATTTCGCATTGTAATTAACACAAACTAGATATTGATCTAAATTCACCCCCTCTTCACCAAATGATCAAAAATATTTGAAAAAAATGTCATCGCAAATAAAAACAAATTTAAAGATGACTTTTGCCAACGTCGACAAACTTAAACGTTGCACCATTTTCTTTAGTTTCCATCTATATTAAAGAGTAATATTAAACCTTGATATCGATATAATACCCATGTAGCGATGTATCGAACCGTTACCAGACGGGCTAGACATAACGCTCCGTTCATAACGATGTAGATGATTAAAGAATCGTGACCTCCGTAAAATGTAATTATTTTATAAAGCAGAGGTTGGCTCCAGATGAAATCTTAATATTTTGTAACGATTTCAACCCGTCCTCGTCCCCCCGTACCCGTGTGGGAAATAAAACTTTAGCTACAACATTATTAATAAATTTATATTTGTGTTAGATATTTAGATGATAACCACCCAATACGTTTTAAAGTATTGTAATTATTGGAAGGTTTTATGGAATGGTCTGTTGGAGACAGAGCTATCTATAGGGGAGTTGGTGGGGTCGAGATAACGAAATATGTAATTTTAGGAATAGGGAAAGTTCAGATTTTACCACCACCAGGTCTTTTAGGGGCAATTAGATATATTTAAATTAGAAAATTATTTCTAACGTTTGAAAATATTTGCGAAATTCTAATTATGAAGTTATGAACACATATCACTCACCAAGCTGCAGATTTTCAGTCAGTAACATAACCTCTACACTCAAACGTTTTATAATATAATTTAATAATTTCATGAACCTCCACATAAAACTTTTAAATTAGGAGACAATCGGACTCTTCTTATTGAGGTAAACCGTGACAGAGTACCATACTGAGAGTCGTACGAATTTTAAATTTATTTTTCCTTGTTAAAAACTACCACAACTATGGACAACGAAAAAATCAAAATTTTAGAACCATAACAATATATTTTTATTTACTATGTGTGGCATGATAATGCTGCCACACCACGATAGGTATATTATTCTTTCTGTCAAAAGGACACATATATCCTCTCGAACCTATCCTATGGCTCTTACAAAACTCTCATGTCCAATATGTCCTTTTGAAACGCCTTCCACTAAATACCATCACAGCTGGAACACTTCTTAAATTAATTAGTTGATATTTTAATCTTGTCATACCTTCTACAAAATTGGGCATCAAAATAATTATACTGGCTGGATTAAGAGTTAAATTATGGATTTGATTTGTGTAGTACTTGGTTGCTATAGAGACAAATAATAAACAAACTATGCTATAACCTCACTTATTCTTCACAATTTAAGTAATCTTGGCTCAGTGGTCAGTTGAGAACCGTAGATTAAAAAAAAAAAATTCTCAAATAGCAAATCAACAACTGTTTAGTTTAGAATACATTATATTATTGCAAGACATGGATGAGTTCCTGATTTTAACAAAATACAAACTTGGGTGGAAAATTTTAGACTACGAGCCTCTGTAGAACACAACATTTCTGGTGGTAATATAAAACATACCAAACAACCGACAATATTCAAAAGGTTTGATTAACAACTGCACTTAATTCTAATAATATTGCATAGAGGATTTCGTTACACTTTGCCGGAATCTTCATTAGGATCACTATCACCCATACAAGATATTTTTGTGAACATTTAAGAGGTTTTAAATAATCAACCTCCAACTTCTCACGACTAATGATTATGTCAGACAAAGCTCATTTTCAACTTTACGGTTCAGTAAACAAACAAAATGTGCGATACTGGTGTAAGAATAAACCCCAGGAACTGTAAAGTGCCTTCACAGTGAACGTGTCATGGTTTGGTGCGGGATCCCTGCCTCTCAAATAATAGGTTCTTATTTCTTTGAAGATGAGGATAGCATTGCAGTTACAGTAATTTTTAAAGCTATGCCAATATGATCCGGAAATTATTGGTGCCACAGTTGCGACGGTAGTTATTGACATCATACCTGCTGATTCCAACAGGATGAAGTTATAGTTCATACTACACATTCCGGTAGACACTCTGAAGTTTATGTTTGGTTGCAGATTGCTTTGAAGATTTGGAGACGTAGCCTGGGCAACGAGTATTTTTTCTCTAAAAAAAACTTAAAAGTAGAGCTGATTGGGGAAGAAATCAGAGCATTACCTTAGGAAATATTGCGCCGAGTTACCAATAGCCAAATGATGTGGGGTGTTAGAATATTACAGTGTGAATGGGTAGTATATAAGTTATGTTCAAATCGTTAGTTAAAAAAAGTTACTAACTCCACAGCCTACACTACAAAAAGTTTCCTGCAGGTAGCTTCTAAAATAATCGAAATCTTGTGCGATTTACAATTCCAGTTAAGTGCACATCCCTGCCAACTAGTCTGCTTTCACGTTAATTTTTACCACATAATAGCTCGAAGTTCTCACCAGGTGCACCTATTATATCCCAGCTAATGTGTTGAGTGCTCATTTGCACTCATTCCCAAGCAAGTTTCCAACCTTAGCCAACGTTAGACGTATAATTGCTGCCTGAGTGATAGAACAAATTATCTTTTAATTTTACTTAGTCTTCTTATTGTAAATCTTAAGAAATGTATAGACCATTGATTTGAATAATGGTTATTATTTCTTCGAATGGAAGGACCTCTCCAACTCCAACCTACCTATTTGGTTTCTTAACTTTCCTGGCCCATCTGTTCACACACCACTCTATTCTTATTTTCCTCCCAAGGGAGCCCTAACACATAGAGTTAGCAACACACCGAAGATCTGTTCTAACCAGTATGAAGCCATACATTGATCCACTCTCTCCAACAATAGTTAGTTCCTGGATCACAGCTACCTGAATATGAATGTGCAGAGTACGACTTTCCTTGCTAGGTAAATGGGCACTACATATCAGCTGGTAAATTAGTTGTTAACCGATTAAAATAGTTTTTTGAAAATAATTGTTGGTCCTTGTAATAATTGTGTGTAGCTTGATAAAATCCAATTAATAATAATACGAATTTCTTTCTACAATTAAAAGAACTAAATAGGTTTTGTGTAAATTATATTCCAATGATTCCATGATTCAGAACTCCTAACTGAGCTACGAAATAGAGACTAATACTTTTAGTTCACTATACACGTATTTTATGTACCTGTGTTTGAGGAAATTTGTGTATTGCTTAAACCATTCTCTAAATTACTTTGTTATTATTTCACCATTTTAATAGATTATTAATGTTAGTGGCCTTTGTCAATTAAAAACCAATTCACCCATCTCAATTTAACCTCATTTTAAACAACAAACTTAAAAGTGTATTTACACTAATAACAGTCAATTTACAAACACCATACAAAAAAAATCACTATGATTAGGAACAAACTTTGTAACACTTTAATAAAGAAATCAATTTTTAAATTATGTCTTAAAAGTGTATCGTTGAGAATTACCTGTAATTCCATGTAAAAATATAGGTAATTGAATATAATACAGGGTTTTGATCTAAAAGGCCTTAATCAATAGGTTTTACAAATTTCAATGGGTATAAAAAAAGGCGTGTTAATTGATGCATAATCATTTCGTAAATTGGTACGTTGAAGTAAATTTGGACCAGACCCGGCCCCACCACGTGCAATGTTTGTTTTAGACGAGATACAATCTCTCGGCCGCATTATTATTACGGTCGGAAGAGAAACGAGTTTGGTGGGGTTTATATTTCGTTTTGCATCATTCATAAGTTGGTCCTTTGTTTAGAAAGTGTCGATTTCCTTGTAGTTTTAGGCGAAATTTTTACACTAAATGATTTTTTCACCTTACTTTTTGAAATATGAGTTTGTCTGATAATGGGAAATTTGAATTTTCAAGTGAAAATAAGCTACAAAAATCTCACAGAAATCTGAGCAAATAAGTCACACTTTATTTTGACAAAAAGTAGCAGATCAGAGCCGGAACCATAAAACCCCACTGGTTCAAACTCAAAAACAGGATTAAAGATCAGTTCATTTTTATATAAAATTCTCTTATCAATACATTCCAGATGAATCCATTCTCACGATAATTTTCAAATACTAGTCATCCAATTTTGATGAAATTTGGTGCATCGGTTTCTCTCAACAATATTTTAGACACGTTTTTTATCCAACAAGAGTGGTCATATCGTTTAAAATGGCGACTGTTGTGGCCAAAAAAAATAGTTTAATTGTAAATTGATGTTTTAGCATATTTTAATAATAAATAAACATTTTAAAGGAAATATTTTTTAAAGAAAATATTTCTTTATCGAATAAACCCTTAAAATACTTGTAGAAAATTTGCACAGCCTACAAAATATGTTCCATTTGTTCACTTTAGAGGTCACGGCATGATAAAAATTAACTCTCCAAGCATGCTGAACATATTGACTACGCTTCGAAGATATATTTCGAAGGTATTTTTCTAACACACTATCGCCTTAAATTGTCAATTTAGGGATGTTATACTATACGATCGTGCCACAACCTCCAGTCGAAACGTTAGGAAACTGAACATCATGTAAAAATTGTTACGGAATTGCAGAGAGTATTACATTCCTTTTGGAACCTTTTGGAAACAGAACCTTCTGATTTGAGAACTAGAGTGTAATGAGTTCCTGCAGCATATTCTAGTGGTCAGGTTCCAGTTAATGAAAAATCCACTCACCCTTTATGTAGCACCAAACAATCTACTTATCGGTGGCAATCATTCAATGCGGGTTTTGTTGTTATATCTCGTCTTTTAAGTAAACATTGGATTCATCGGAGGAGAAGGTAGTACTTGGAATCTGCTGATCATTGACAATCGGTTTTTGAAATTAATTATAAAACCCAATTCTCCACCATCATGTGTTGATACAATTGCATTTTTTAAGGATGATATTTATTGGAAATAAATACCGGTTTTATTGACACCTGTTTTCGTGGACAGGTGTGGATAATTTTTCTTTGGGTTCTTATAAAGAACCATCGTTGTGTCATTTTGGTCGATGTATTCTAAGACACTCAATCTGGCTTTTGCATTCAATTTATTTTTAATTTATGCAATAGGGTCATTTTTTTTAAGTTACAATATCTGACATCACTTGACGAGTGGTATCACAATGAATGCCTTATATACGATCTTGTTAAGGAGGTGGCATTTTGATATCTGTGGTTGCAAATGGGATCGTATGGAATGTGGAGAAGTAGCTGTCTTTATTGGTCCCGAGCGCTATTGTCGTGTGTTTTGGTTTGAAGAATCAAGTTCTGCGACAATTGTACAACAGAATTTTGATAATGGCAAAAATCCTACCAGTAGGCCTACTGTTTATGAGTGACATAAGTGTTTTGTTGAAACCGAGTTTCAGTAACCCATAAGCAATCTTCAGGGTGCCCGGTGTGTCTGGCGATGTCGTAAAGTAAGTAAGACAAAGCTTTGTTATCAGGGTTACAAAATCAAACCGGTGTGCTTCTAGCGACTTGGGCGTTCTACGTGCGATTATTTGGCGTGTATCGAGAAAACGTTTCTATCTCAAATTCTATAAATTAACAATGGTGTAAGAAGACGCTGATTGGGTTGTACGTGAGGTGTTTTGTCCGGAAATGTTACATCGATAATATGATCTTCTGTGATAAGTCGACTTTCAATGCAAGTGGTAAAGTGAATACACTGAACTACCGGATAGTGAAAGTCCACGACCATCCAAGGAACATGTTCGTGATAGCCCAAAAGTTACAGTCTCTTGAGCCTTAAGCAAGAGCAAAGTTCACAGCAGTATCTTTTTTTCACGATAAAACCAATAACAGAAAACTGTACCTAGATATGGTGCAAAACTATTTAATCCTATAAATTGATGAGGACAACCAAGAACACCGTATATACTTCCAGCAAGATGGCGCACCGCTGCACTATATCACCGAGGTCCGGGATTTCTTCAATAACCGCTTTCTAGATATATGGTTAGGTCGAGATGTACTGATTGCACGGCACCCTCGTTCACCGGATCTGATACCTCTCAATTTGTACTTCCTGAGATATATCAATAATAAAGATTATGAACCACCCATATCCAACAAGATAGATTATTATATACAATGTAGGATCTACTCTATTTCTCTTCCGACTCTGGCATTATTAGAGTATTATTCGAGGACTAGATGTCTTTATTTCATGTTCTTTCCCTCGCTTTTTCGTTTGTCTTATGTGAGATTCTTAATTCTTAAAAATTAAAATGTCTTATGTGAGGTTCTTGAGTACCTATGAACAAAATGTAAATTTAAAAAATTCAGCTCGAAATTTATAAATAACGGCAGTGATAAATATGTTGTTATACTTAAAACACACTAGTTTAAACAAAATTTTCAGATTTTAATATTTTACATTTACTGATATGAACCTAAATTATCTACAATTTTAAATTACAAAGTTATCTTAAAAAATGAAGTGTCAACCACTGGACCGGATAGAAGATAAGGACCGTCACTAAGGAAGGCCACTTCATGTTATAGTAAAACTCGGTGTGTCAGTAGCATGACACGTCTGTGTCCTATGACATTTTTGTCTTTGTTATTAAGTAATAATGTGATATGAGAGAACTTAGTTTTAATGTCAGTATAAAATCTGGGAATAGACAGGAGTAGCGCAACAGTTCCATGAGATTTTAATATCTTTATCTACCAAGTAATTGATTTGAGTTGAATATATTCGTAATATTTTTCAAATTTTTTCTACAATCATCATGAATTAAAAACTTTGAGCGATAATGATTTTCAGTAATAATTCGTATTTAAAATAGGGGTACCTGACACCTCCTTTATATCATTTTTAATGTTTAACATTGAGGACGATTTTAAAAAAATGTAATGATGGGATGGGAAGGGGATTTTTAAAACCAATTGGTATCAAGAAAAACTTTATTTAAAATAGTTATTTAAATCAAATAAATGGATATTTGTTTTACTTTCCTTCATTTAGGTAATAGGAAAGCTCTAGTGCGGGGGGGAATATTGTTGCACTCATCGTAATAAAAGGGCTCATGTAAAAGAGTGCAAAACAAGAAAAAAAATATCACGTTTTCATCTCTGAAAGAAAATTCGTACATTCACCTTCTCCAAACAAATAATGTTGAATTTAGTACTTGAGGAACTTAAAACAGTGGTCAAAAACATAAGACAAATTCATCAATAAAGTAATATTATTTGACAATGATAATAATGAAATTATTAAAACAATGAATTTAGATTTGTATTTTTGTTTTAAATTTAGAAAGCCATTTTTTCAATTTAATTTAAATTCTATATAAAAAATATCCATTCACGTTCAAAATAAATATTTCTTTTTATTTAATTAATTCAGAATATTAGTCCCTGAGGGACCATGTTTTTTTTTTTTTTTTTTTTTTTATTTTGAAAGAAAAATATTTCACAATTATAATTAAAATTCTATATAAAAACTATTCATGGACGTCCAAAACAAAAATTTCTTCTTATTTAAATAATTAATAGTGTTATTAGCCCCTGAGGGACTATGTGTCGAAAATTTAGCTAACTGCACCACCAATGTTTTATTTTTTTAAAACATAAATATTTTACAATATATTATTTTTTATGACGTCAGAATTAACATTGAGACATTAAAGACTGTTGTGCCATTATATAATTATAAAACATAGAGTTGGAACTCTGTGTTAAAGCTTATTATCCATAAGAAAGATATTTATAAAAAATCTGTAATGAGAGACTTACTTTACCCCCACCCCTCCTCCTATTGGTATGTACAAAATATTTTTTGACATGAATATTGTTTTTATTTAAGAATTTGCTTATCTAGATATCTACGAGGAAGTTGGTGCAATATTTGTGCAAATTTACTTTCGGAGGCGTTTAATTTAGAACTAAAACTACAATCGAAATTCCTTAGTAAATATTTGATTCTAAAATATGTAGAAGGGAATTGATTATACAAGAATGTTCACGCAAAGTACACTTGTACCGCCTACATGTACCGCGCCCTGCAAATAGTTCCACAAGACTTTGTGTTTCATTATTGTTTCACATATTACATGCAACATGCGTATAAGTTATCAATATTACGTGGAAATCATATTTAGTTTGTGTTTATGTAGAAATCGATATATGCGACAAAGAACTTGCATTGTGTGTCGACGTATTAAATTGTCAAATAAGACTTTGAAATTGTTCACGTAGTTTTTAAAATATCCAAATATTGATGATTTAAATTCGAATGGAAATTATCGGTTTATTATTTCTTAAGGTTGCACAGGACGAAATTGATTCATAAAAAATTACACTTGCTTATAAAAATGTAAAGATAAAGTTATGTGCCAACTAGAAATTTTTCATAAACATCTCAATAATTTTAGAAAATAGATACTTTAAATTGTATACTGGGTGTACCACGAAGAGGTGGCTATTTTTGAATTAATATGTCCGATATATGATAGTTTACAGTTTTGTTACATTGATATGTAAACAAAGTATACCTTCAAGTTTCATTTTGTTATTGTCGATCAAAACAAAATAGCGAAATAAAAAAAGAACAATAATCTTCAGGACAGAACCACTTCCTCTCACAATGCAACGCAATTAAAATGTGCATTGTCATCTGTTGAATCTCGATCAGCTGTTTTGTTAACACACAACAATGAAACAATTTGGTAGTTGTGTTCAATCAGTTTATGTGTGATACCTAACCTCAAAACAATAAATTTTCAATTGAACAAAGAGTGAAATGTTGTTCTTGGGCTATTGCTTTTGAAAAAGAATATGAAACGACAATGTGTTTTCAAAGAACCTATCCAAATGTAGGTACCTCCATCATGAAAATCAATTCATAAATGGAAAACTATGCTATTAAGAACAGAAAGAAATACCAGAGATATTCTAACACAACCTCTCTCATGTGATACTTTACTGACATCTCTAAACTGGCTTAATTCACTTCATCCCAAACAAACACGCCCAAAAGTTGCAACAACTATTGGGATACCAAATTTGTCAGTTCAAAGGTATCTCAAGAAAAACGAATTATTTTTTTTATAAAACACATTTAGTTCACCGACTGCTGGAAGCTTGACAAAGATGGCGAGTGGTGTGAAGGTATTCTATTCTCAAACAGTTGGATAGGTCGTGGCAGCAACTTCATGGACTGGCCTCCAAGATCCCCTGAATGACTGTTTAAAAATTTTTCCTATGGAGTTTTGAAGGGAAAAAGTACCACACATTTTGGGGGCAGGTAAAATTCAGTTCAACTTCGAATGGTTCTCTCATTCGACGTTGAACTGAATGTTGAACCGCTTTCCAGATATATGTATAGGTCGAGATGTACCGATTGTACGGCGCCCTAGTTCAGCGGATCTGATACCTCTCGATTTGTACTTCTGGATATTTATCAAGGATAAAGTTTATACACCCATATCCAACAAGATGGATAGTTATATACAATGTAGGATATAGTATAATATACAATCCTACATTGTATATTATACTATAAAAATGTATAATTGTATAGTATAGTATAGTATAGTATACTATAATTATTCGTTATCTTCGAATAACGAAGATTTTTAAAAAATGTTTAGTTTTCTGATTTCACATATTTAGCGATTTTATAATTTTAAAATCTCAAGTACATTTTGTGACACGATTTTGGCAAGTTTATTCAAAATATATTTCGTGAGCACCATTAATTTGGTCCTTTTTTATGTCCTTTAATTTGTCATGTCACAAGATACGTGTTCCAATTTGAAAATTTTGAGTATGCCAAAATTACATACTTTAAGCCTTAAGGGGAAGTGAAAAATTCCAAACTATCATAAAAGAAACTTCAGGTGACTTAATTAACAGTTCTAAAAGGGTTAGTTTCCATTTAAATTTATATAAAACTTAAGGCTGGAGGGATTGATTTTACTAACACACTGTATAACGAATATATTCCTTGAATAGTATGTACCAAATATGAAAGGAACGCAGCAAAACTTTACTACTATACCATCGTGAGGCTTTGTTGACAACTCTAGTACTCTTGTCGTTTCTAGTAACGGTTAGAGTTTAATGCTGTTAACAATGACTTAATACCAGCTTTACGCTACCTAAGGGATGACAAGTTATTTCCGAAATGTGTTAAGTGGTCATAATTTTGAAATTTACCCAAATGTTTTTGGTGGACAATTTTATCCAATGACTTTTATCCAATGGACTTTTATCCAATGATTTTACCCACATAATTCAATAAAAATCGCGACTGTAAAATATATAATATAGAAAATAAATTTAAGAAATTAAGCACATAATATGTTTTTAATAACAAATGATTTGTAACAGGTGTTTTTAACAGTATATGTAATTTTGATGTTAGAATGGTGGTATATCTTAAATTTATCCAGGTGGTTGGTTGCCTTTATTAAAATTACCTGATGAGCAAGCTACTGATTTCTCAGATTATGAGTGTAATTCACGATTGGTATTTTGATTTGAAAACAACTTTCATAATTTTTACTGTGCTCTATGGCATGTGCAGAAACTGGTCAGTCATAAGTTTTGTGTAATAGATCGATACGACGACCATTCTGGTTTTAGACTATTACTGGTGAGTGCAGTGTAAACTTTACGCACAATAGCTGGTAGATTAAATTGCTGGATTCGCGAGTAATATCGGATATCAGATAAATTGTTTTAGTACTTTGAGCTTTTGGTAGAATTAGATAAATAAAGAAACAATGGCATTTTGATAAGTTTTCCCTTATCAAAAATGATCTTTATAAATTCATGTATTTAAATTACAGTTGAGTTCTGTGCCTCAAAGAATAAAAAATAACAACCTCAGCGGGTTCACTGTAGTGAATACAGACGTGGCAATCCAGAGGGACCCAAGTTGGATCTACATCTCCTCTCATGTGTAATCTCTCTCTTTCTTCTTACTTATGAGGTCTCTCTTGGTCAAATCTTGTTCTCCTCTGGCTCTAACGCGGTTAGAGTATCCGTGGGCTTAGGGGTCTTTATTTTAGGCTACTTTTTATAAGCCAAAAATTACAGGGAGATTTAACGTCTTTTAACAAAAATTAAAACACCATATTCACGAAATGTCGGTCTTTTTTATATTAAAGTCGTTCTTTTTTATACTAAAGTCACTTTTATAAATTAAAGTCATTCTTTTTTGTATTAAAGTCATACCTTTTTATATTAAAGTAATGCTTTTTTATAGTAATGTCGGTTTTTATATTAAAGTCATTCTTTTTTATATTAAAGTATTTTTTCTAAACTATTTAAATGTGAGAATATGAAATAAAACTTGGAAAATATTTTAAGAGGGAAATTTTGAATTTTGAACGTTTTCGATTTTTCCGAGGTCTTGTACACGATTTAAGAAAAATAGGATGGCCCTCAAGAATTTTTTTTTTCAGACTCAAAATAGTAATTTTCTGTTTCTGATTGTTTAAGAAACGATTGATTTCCAGAATGTAAATTGATGAATCAGTTTGTGAGATGTCGACGAAGGTATTATAGAGAGATTGTATCACAATAAATTTTCAATTAAATTACCAATTCAAGGTTTTATAACAAAATCCGTTATTATGGAAATGAATTATATTGAAAAATAACAATACTTTTGTGCGTTATATTATTATTGTTGTAGAATTACAGTAGAGGCGTCCAGGGTACTCAACTATAAATAAAAACATGAAGGTGTGATATTTATAGTTACCATTAAACAAAAGAAGTGGGTAAGTTCAAGGAAGATCATAAAATGTACATTTCTCTATGTAACATCTTCAAGTAGGAGAAAGGTCAGAAAATAACATCTGCTTACGTGTGAAAACAATGGAAAATATTATAATTTAAATTAATAGTAAGAGAGAGTATACAGGATGTTTCAGAACTCTTGTCGGATATTCTAGAGATTATTCTAGGGATTGAAGTAAAACACAGAATGCCATTTTGTGTTTTGTGCCAAAAATATTATATTTCGGAACATGTCCAAATTTGGTAAAAATATTTTTTATGAAACCTTTTATAATTGTACTAAAATCCACGATCTTTTCTTTTGTATTTTTTCAAAATGGCTGTGGTTTAAAGTTTTTAATGTCGAATATCTCAAAATGTATACCCAAGAAACCATATCATCAAGTTTCGGATGGTAATATTGAAACATCCTGTATAATTAAATAATACTCTAATTTTGTTTCACTTATGTCATAAACAGTTCTTTTAGCATAAATCGTTTTTAATTAATATTGAGCTTTTAATGACACCAGTCAAGGTTAAATGTTTTTTGCCATTTATGACTTAACAGCTGTTTTAACCGTGTATTATTATATTGGTTGCTATAGTAACAAAATTTTTTATGTAAAAATAAAATTAGGTTTAAAACATTTACCTAAATATTTCACACTGGTCTAGGACACTAACATATTCTTGTTGTCGAATTATTATTAAAGCTGGTGGATCTAATCATCTGTTTTAAGTGTGTATATTAGTTGCTATGGTGACAAAATTTGTACGTAAAAATAAAATTAGGTTTAAAACACTTTCCTAAATGTTTCACACTGGTTTAGACTAAGCCTAACCTAACTTTGTGTGTTTAATTATTAAAGCTGATGGACCTATTCAGCTGTTTTAACCGTGTATTATTATATTGGTTGCTATAGTAACAAAATTTGTAGGAAAAAATGAAATTAAGTTTGAAACACTTTCCTAAATGTTTCACACTGGTTAAGACAACACCTAACTTAACTTTGTGTTTAATAATTATAGCTAATGAACCTAATCAGCTGTTATAAGTAAACTGTATCACACTGGTCTATTCTAGATTTAATCTATCTTTTGTGGTAAACTATTAAAGTTGATTTACCTAATTAAAGTGAGAATTTAACACAAAAAATTAACCATACAGATTTATTAATATAGAATTAAAAATCTGCTCTGTTTGAAACAGCGAATATTAAAAGAACTCATGATATTCTCCCACTGAATTAAAAAAAATTAATCTTTCCTTAGCACAGTTTGTTCAAACACAGAATTACAGCGTTGTTGCCGATTGATTAGTGATTTATTTAGTCACTCAGTTTGATTTTAAGTTATCAATATGAAACAAAGTCTTTAAAAATATACTATAAACTTGCAAAGTTTCATGAGATCTATTCAGTAGATGCTGTGGTTACAGTGAACATAGATTGACCTTAACGAATCCCATTTCCTTATGGCATAAATTCGTAGGAAATTTTTTTAATTGTAATAAATCATATTCTAATTGATAAATCGAAAAAACTCAATGTTTAAACCTTCCGAATGGAATCTACAATGTAACCAATTCTCATTAAAATCGATTTAATGGGTTTTAAGAGCTGAGAGGACAAGCATACCCCCCCCCCCCTACATATTTATTAGTTTAGATATATATATATTGTAACGTTGAGAAGCCCTAAGTAAAAGCTTTGTCCAATTCAAAATGTTTAAACCTTGTCAGTTAGAAATAAATGTCAAACATAAACGTCACTCCAACACATAATAAATTTTGTTAAAGGATTTCTAAGGAAACAATACTTCGAAACTACAAAATTATTGAAAGGGCGAGGGCAGCGTGACAAATTAAATAGGAAGAGTTGAGTTATGTAATGTGACAACATGGGAAATTAGAAAGTTTGTGTACGCCCAAGTTAACAAAGGAAAAAGAGACAAAAAACTAGGCAGAGGTACGTTGAACTCAGCTAAGAAACAAGATTTAACGAACTTTGAAAGACGGTTAGAGTTTGAAAAATCAAATCCAACCAACCAAAAAGAAGCGTCATCCAGAAATAAGCGAAGAAGGGGTAAAACGGGAAAACTCTGCGTAAGAATTCAAAAATCAAAAAAAAGCAGTGAAGAACGAGCGTCGCAAGGGAGAGGAACTAGGAACAGGGCGAAGTTCGCCAAATCGTCGTAAAGTGAAGAAAAGTTTTAAGTCATCGAATTATATTAAAATCATCGTAAAGTTAAAGAAGAGTTTTGATTAATTGACCAAGAATTCAAGCAACAGAGTGAGGTAGTTCAAGCTTCGAGATCGTCAAAGTGCCTATAAATTGGATTAAGTTTCTTGTGATATCTGCCATAAGTTCGAGGGATCATCTCACCTGTAAAACTCCAAGAAGACATCATTCCATGCTACTGAACCACGATAAGTTATCTGATTAGTTATTGTAGTTTTTACTTCAGGTTACCAAAGAAACCACGCCCCACTTTAAATAAAATCTGAGCTAGGCCGAGAGCCATTTAAACTTAAATTTCAAAGAGCAATCAAAGTAACTTCATTATATAATTGGTAAATTATACCTGGCGCCCAACAAATCAATAAAACAATTGAGATATTAAAATATAAAGACTAAATTAAATTTACAATTAATGATACGATTTTGATGCACCTAATAATAATAAAATTGCTATGTTCTAGAATTAAGTATTTCATTGTGTTATAAATGTTTATGTCTAGTTTAAGTTGAATGGATGAGATTTAGTGATAAGATGAATAAATTTGAATACTCATATGTGCATCAATTAATTTGAAGATTTTAATTAATTCAACTGTTATATATTGGCACCCAACTTTAGGTGCAAATTGTATTTTAAAGAATAAATAATTTAAATATGATAACGTAGTTGTGTTTTAATCAAAGTAATTAATTAAAAATAAATAACAAAGGTTATAATTGGCGTCCAACTCGTGGCTTAATTAAAATTAAAATTTAGTTCACGTGGTGTAACCTGAAGGTAGCATTATAAGATAAGAGACAGAAAGACTATTAGATATAATTAATTTAATGTTAAGACGTAGTAATAGGATAAAAAATTATAAAAAGATGGCAAACAACCAAATAACAATGGGGTTTGATGAGGAGATTAATAATCAAATGGGGATAGAATCAGAAATGGATAGAGCTATAGGGATTAATAATAGTGAAAGTAATACTAATGAGGGTAATAATTCAGGGGAGAGTGAAAATTTAAAGGTGTATGGGACCCCAACGGTAGGATTAAACGAATTAATCGAAATCCTTAATAAAAAATTTGATGAAAGTAATAAAAATGCGGAAATCCTAAAAACAAGCATCGATAAAAAATTTGAAGAAAGTAGTAAAAATGCGGAAGCCCTTAATAAAAAGAATTTCGAAGAAATTAATAAAAATGCGGAAATTCTAAAAGCAAGCATCGATAAAAAATTCGCAGAACAAAATAAAAAGCTCGAGGAAAATAATAAAAAATTAGAAGAACTTAGTGGCAATGTTAGTCAAAATGCGGAGACAATGGACCGAAAATTTAATGAATTTGCGGAGAGATTCGAGAACAAGCTCGAAGAAATTAAATTAAGATCGGATACCACAGCCGAGACAATTAGGACGGAAATGAATGATAAATTAAATAAAATTGAAGAAAATTTCACCGATAAATTAGGTAATAGGTGCGAAGATTTAAGAGAAAATTTAAAAGAAATTGCAAGTAAAGTCGTGGAAGTAGAAAAGGATGTGCAAGAGAGCATTAAAGAAATCGAAATCACCGTAAACAAAAATTTAACTGAAAATCAAATTAACGTAGACGCTCAGATTGATAAGGTCAAGGAAAGTCAAGCTAGATCTAATAATAAAATTCTAGAAATCGAATCACAATGCCAAGAAAATTCACAAAAAATTAACCAATATCAGAAACAAACGGACGAAATGAAAAATAAAGTGACAGAAGTAGATGAAAGATTAAGTAATTTAAAAACAAGGGATGGTATCATAATAAGGGAACCAGAGATAAGGGACATTAGTTTTACAGGAAAAGAAAGATTCCCAATGCAATTTTTAAGGATCATAAAAGAAGTTAGCGTTAGTTACACACATCAAGGGAACATGTATTGGTTAGATAGATATTTAAAAGATGAAGCATGTGTATGGTGGTTTCTACACCGTAGGGAAGTTAAAAACTTCGAAGATTTTGAAAAAATATTTATGGATAAATATTTTAACGAAATGATACAAGCAAACATCCGAGACAGGTTGGAATTCGGAAAGTTTAAAGGAAAAATTGGGGATGAAGCTATCACATATGTGGAGAACATGATGTTGGAATGTTCAGAGTTAGAACCGCCGGTTTTAGAAGCCCAGTTAGTCCAAAAAATCGCTAAGCACTTTCACCCAACTACACTAATTGCTGTTATCACCAGGGGTGTGAAAACAAAGCAGGAATTTGTAAAACTATTGATGGAATTCCGACAGGCAGATGTACGACACATTAATAGTTACGAAGAAAGAAATGGTAATTATAAGGCATCCTATCCACGCGACGAGAGAGAGGGAGAAGTTGTAAACAGGCCTTGGGGACAAATGAATGGGTACAACAGTAGACATTTACCGTTACGTCAGAATAGGGATGTTTACAGAAAACCAGATGTGCGTGCCGACATAAAAAATGGACCAGGGAACCGTTGGGAAGGTCGACAACCTGCAGACAGGGACGGAAGAGGGCAAAAGTGAAAGTTGGAATGGAATGTAGACCTAGCGGATAAGAACAAGGCAACCATAAATACCTTATTCACCGATTTAAAAGATTATTTAGAGGACAATCACGACACAAGCGATATAATTAATGACATTAATAAATGTCCAGAAATTAAGTTAGTTTTTAATGAGTGTGTACAGGTCAGAGCGTTAATCGATACAGGTTGTGAGGTAAATTCGATATCTGAATCTTTCTACAACACAAATAAATTAAATTTAGGAGTTTTTGAAGAATTACCGGTAGCAGGAGTAAAAGTTATTGGAGCATTAGGTCTGCGTTCCAAAAGTGTTAAAAAACAAATTTTCATTAAAGTTAAGTTAGGAACAGAATTAATCGCCGTGCATTTTATAATAGTACCAGAACTAATTCGAGATTGTATACTTGGGTTAGAGTTTTTATCAAGAAATCATGCAATCGTCAATTTTATTAATAATAAGTTAGAAATAGGAAATAAATTAAACTATGGAGTTGGTAGAAAGGAAATTAAATTCGAGGATTCGTCAGAAGTTAATATTGAAAGTTTGAATAATTGCCTACAAATTGAAGAGGATAAATATGAATTTGATATAAACAAAATAAGCAATTTGGAACATGTACCACTTGAGAATAGGCAGCGGTTATACAGCATATTTAATAAATATAAAACAGTTTTCAGCAAAAAACCAGGATTAATTTCAACTTATTACCATAAATTTCAAGTAACTGATAGAACACCATACTGTCAGAGGAGTTGGCCAGTGGCAACTAAGTTTAGAGAAGCCGTTGATGCAGAGATTCAGAGAATGCTAAGTTATGGGATCATCGAGAGAGCAAACAGCGCATACATTAATCCTATAGTACCTGTATGTAAGAAAGATGGGAGCGTAAGGATCTGTTTAGACGCCAGGACTATAAATGCGAGAACCATACCGGATTACGAAGGGATTCGACCAATCCAAGAGTTATTGACAATCGGTAAGAAGATCAGTTGGATGAGTAGTTTAGACCTAACTAGCAGTTTTTGGCAAATCCCGTTGCACGAAGATTGCAAGGATTTCACGGCATTTCTGTACAAAGGATTGTGCTACAGGTACAAAACCGTTCCGTTTGGGTTGAGCACAAGCTTAGCAAGTTTAACGCGAGGTTTGGACTCAATTCTGACGGAAGAAGTTAAAAGGAATTTAATTATGTATGTGGACGACTGTTTATGTATTTCGCAAAACTGGGAAGATCATGTGGACCAATTAGAAAAAATATTAAAGGTATTTCAAGACGCCAACTTAACAGTAAATTTTGAGAAATCTATGTTCTGCAGGAAAGAAATAGATTATCTAGGTTTTGTTATCACCACAGATGGTATCAAACCGCAAGAGCAAAAAATGATGGCAATTCAAAATTTTCCGCGTCCTAAGACACCAAAACAATTAAAAAGCTTTTTAGGATTAACAAATTTCTACCACCGGTTTTCAAAAAATTACGCACAAACAACAGCTCCATTACAAGGACTACTGAAGAAAGGAACAAAATTTAAATGGACAAATAGTATTAACCAGAGTTTTTTAGCTGTAAAGGAGGAATTTATTGAGGCTGTAACGTTAAAGCACCCAAATATGGAAAAGATGTTTTACTTACAGACAGATGCGTCCGATATTGCGTCAGGAGCACAACTGTACCAACTCGATGACCAGAATAACATTGCTGTAGTAGGATTTACAAGCAGAACATTTAAAGGGGCTGAGAGATTTTATAGCACTGCCGAAAAAGAATTGTATAGTGTAGTATTAGGATTAAGGAAATTTAGGAATTATTTATTAGGGAGAAAAATAACCGTTATAACTGACAATAAGGCGATCACTTTCATTAACCAATGCAAACTACTTAACGCTAGAATGACGAGGTGGATCTTATTAATTCAGGAGTATAACATCCAAATTCGACACTGCAAGGGAAAAGAAAATATTGTTGCAGATACATTGAGCAGATTCCCAGAGGATGGAGAATGTTCACAAGAAAATGGGGAGGACCGACTTGTACAAATCCAATTAGTGTTACAGAAGTTTAATCCAGAAGTGGGCGAACAGTTACAAAATATAGAAGTTTTACAGAAGAAGGATACAAAATTTAGGAATATAGTAGGTAAATTAGAAGAAAATGATCCAAAAATTTTAGAATGTTATAAATTGTTTGAAAAAAAATTATTTCGCAAGGAAAGAGGAATGTGGAAATTAATGATTCCAGAAAAATTCATTGAAGTATTAATTAAGGAAATTCATGAAATTTGCGGACATATAGGAATAAGCAAATGTTACCATAATTTTAAGGAAGATTTCACGGGAGACAAAGTCGCTAAAAAGGTCAGGGATATAATAATTAAATGTTTACGATGTCAAAAGTGTAAACATGACAACAAAGGTAGAAACGCAGAACTTACGCCTATTATACCAAAAGGTAAGGGTGAACTAGTGTGTGTAGACTATTACGGACCATTGCCTCGGTCAGTCTACGGGTCAAGGTACATCTTAGTAGTGATTGACGCATTTTCTAAATACACAAAATTGTATAAGGTAAAAAACACAACAACCGTAACAACATTAAATCAAATCAGGAAATACATTAAAGAAGTCCAATTACCAAAATACATACTTTCGGATAATGGTACACAATTTACATCCAAAAAATGGACAGAAGGGTTACAAGAACTGGGAATTAGACAAAGAACCGTTGCAATACGAAATCCACAAAGCAACTTGGCGGAGAGAGTAATGCGAAATCTAGGTCAACTTTTCAGGATCCTGTTACCTGACAATCACCAAGAATGGGGAAGGCTACTTGAAACTGTGGAAAGTTTCATGAACGAATCATACCATGATACAATTGAGTCAACACCATTAGAAGTACAATTTAATACACGTCCGACACGAATTTGGAAAAAATATTTAATTAATCCAGGCAACACAGAAACAAACGACATTGACCACGGAGAAATATACTTACGAATTAAAAATAAAAGGGAAAAATTCGCTAAGAAGTTCAATGAACTGCATCCACCAACCGAATATCAGATAAAGGATTTAGTACTAGTAAGAGCTTGTATTCCGTCAAGCACAATTGAAAAACGATATCACAAGTTCTGTGAACTATATGAAGGACCATACACCGTAATCTCTAAGATAGGAAAAACTACTTATAAGTTAGCTAGTATTAAAAATAATAAAACTCACATCCGAGGTATATTTAATTGTAGATTATTAAAAAGGTTTCATAATTAATTAGAGAGTTAAGTAAACAAAAATAAATGAATTTAACTGTAAAATAAAATGTAAACAAACACATGTCCTACAGTTGAAGAGGGTCAAGGGAACAATGTTAATTGGGGTTTACAAGAAGGGTTTGTTGACGTGGGATTCTAGACAATGCCATTGTTAAGAAAAAAGGTTGACCGCAGTTTAGGTCATAAAGTCATTTAAAGGGACAGTAATTCTAGTGGGTTTTTAAATGAGAGTAAGAGTAGGTCATAGTCCATGTTACGATATGTATATGTGTATTATTAAAATAAGTTTAGTGTAAAGGTGTATCAAAAGCAAATTTTATCATTAATTATGCAATTAACATAAAATTTCTTGGGACTTATGTAACGTTGAGAAGCCCTAAGTAAAAGCTTTGTCCAATTCAAAATGTTTAAACCTTGTCAGTTAGAAATAAATGTCAAACATAAACGTCACTCCAACACATAATAAATTTTGTTAAAGGATTTCTAAGGAAACAATACTTCGAAACTACAAAATTATTGAAAGGGCGAGGGCAGCGTGACAAATTAAATAGGAAGAGTTGAGTTATGTAATGTGACAACATGGGAAATTAGAAAGTTTGTGTACGCCCAAGTTAACAAAGGAAAAAGAGACAAAAAACTAGGCAGAGGTACGTTGAACTCAGCTAAGAAACAAGATTTAACGAACTTTGAAAGACGGTTAGAGTTTGAAAAATCAAATCCAACCAACCAAAAAGAAGCGTCATCCAGAAATAAGCGAAGAAGGGGTAAAACGGGAAAACTCTGCGTAAGAATTCAAAAATCAAAAAAAAGCAGTGAAGAACGAGCGTCGCAAGGGAGAGGAACTAGGAACAGGGCGAAGTTCGCCAAATCGTCGTAAAGTGAAGAAAAGTTTTAAGTCATCGAATTATATTAAAATCATCGTAAAGTTAAAGAAGAGTTTTGATTAATTGACCAAGAATTCAAGCAACAGAGTGAGGTAGTTCAAGCTTCGAGATCGTCAAAGTGCCTATAAATTGGATTAAGTTTCTTGTGATATCTGCCATAAGTTCGAGGGATCATCTCACCTGTAAAACTCCAAGAAGACATCATTCCATGCTACTGAACCACGATAAGTTATCTGATTAGTTATTGTAGTTTTTACTTCAGGTTACCAAAGAAACCACGCCCCACTTTAAATAAAATCTGAGCTAGGCCGAGAGCCATTTAAACTTAAATTTCAAAGAGCAATCAAAGTAACTTCATTATATAATTGGTAAATTATACCTGGCGCCCAACAAATCAATAAAACAATTGAGATATTAAAATATAAAGACTAAATTAAATTTACAATTAATGATACGATTTTGATGCACCTAATAATAATAAAATTGCTATGTTCTAGAATTAAGTATTTCATTGTGTTATAAATGTTTATGTCTAGTTTAAGTTGAATGGATGAGATTTAGTGATAAGATGAATAAATTTGAATACTCATATGTGCATCAATTAATTTGAAGATTTTAATTAATTCAACTGTTATATATTGGCACCCAACTTTAGGTGCAAATTGTATTTTAAAGAATAAATAATTTAAATATGATAACGTAGTTGTGTTTTAATCAAAGTAATTAATTAAAAATAAATAACAAAGGTTATAATATATCGCGTCCATTTTCACTTTTAGATTGTAAAATTTAAACTGATATTTCTGTTTTGGTTAGATTTCATTTGGTTCTCAAAATGAATGAAAATTATTGCATCCTAATCCAGAAACCTTTACATTCTCAAAGAATATCTTTACCCCCTGAACCATTCTGATTAGACTTTACTTATTTCGAGCAACGCCAAAGCACCGTCTCCCAGATAGACAGACTGGTACAGCACATAATCGAAGGTCATCTGATAAACCTATCCCAAGATATAATTAACCATAATTCCTTGTTGTACATAATTAAAAGTATCGGATCATATACAGCCTTGTTAGACTAATGACCCTTCGTGTATCCAGTGCATATATTAGTGTGGTTAGGTACCGTACGGAATTTTACACTGCTCAATTATTAATCATGCAAATTAGATTTTCAACAACGCAAAGTATAATCAATTATATTAACTGTGTAATAAATATAATCTTATATATTGCTTTCTTAAATTTAATTGTTTTTGATTCTTTAAAAAAATATCATTTATTTGAAGCATGTGGTAAGATTGGTAAAATGTTGACCTGTGTTTTTTGATTGATCTTTACGTTTCATGGCCTCAGAAAACAGAAAAAGTTATTTTAGACATACCGTCCGTCCGTCGTCTGTGTCGTCCCTATGTAAGCACGATAGCGGTCACAAAAATAAGATAGGAACATGAAATTTGTTATAGAGGACTATAGTGTGCTGATATAGAACCCTATTGAAATTCAGAAAAATAGAATCAAAAATATCATTTTTAACAGTTTATAATACTATCGTTAAAAAAATTCAATTCTGCATGTAATGGTACAACTCCCCATCTCTCTGCGATGACAACTAGCTGAGTTATTGTAAAAAAGTTTGGAAACCGAACCCACAAGAAAAGTTAATATATACAGGGTGTTTATTTTTAATATATACACATAGACAAGACACTTTAGGGTCTAGCTGTCATCAAGAACGAATTTATACAGTATGGTTTGTTCCCCCTCCTTTTTGGCACATTTTTTAACCAATTCCACTCATTATAAATGTAAAACATAACTTTTTAAGTGTTTGGGAATTTTAGAGGATCACTCTAGTTTAATAGCTAGGTGTCAACTTCAAAAATCTTAGAGGATCACTCTACTCTAAGATCTAGGTGTCAATTTCAAAAATCATAGAGGATCACTCTAGTCTAAGATCTACGTGTCTACTTCAAAAATCTTAGAGGATCACTCTACTCTAAGATCTAAGTGTCAATTTCAAAAATCATAGAGGATCACTCTAGTCTAAGATCTAGGTGTCTACTTCAAAAATCTTAGAGGATCACTCTAGTCTAAGATCTAGGTGTCAACTTCGAAAATCTTAGAGGATCACTCTAGTCTAAGATCTAGGTGTCAATTTCAAAAATCTTAGAGGATCACTCTAGTCTAGGATCTAGGTGTCAACTTCAAAAATCTTAGAGGATGACTCTAGTCTAAGATCTAGGTGTCAATTTCAAAAATCTTAGAGGATCACTCTAGTCTAAGATCTAGGTGTCAACTTCAAAAATCTTAGAGGATCACTCTAGTCTAAGATCTAGGTGTCAACTTCAAAAATCTTAGAGGATCACTCTAGTCTAAGATCTAGGTGTCAACTTCAAAAATCTTAGAGGATCACTCTAGTCTAAGATCTAGGTGTCAACTTCAAAAATCTTAGAGGATCACTCTAGTCTAAGATCTAGGTGTCTTTTTCAAAAATCTTAGAGAATCACTCTAGTCTAAGATCTAGGTATCAACTTCAAAAAATTTAAACGAAGTCCGTTAACGTCTTTTTTCTCTATAAAAATACTCGTCGAAGAAAAACTAAAAAAGTTAGGTTAGGATATCTTGAAAACTGTAAAACCTTTTACGTTTTTTATTTAACAACTGTTTTTATAAAATAAAATACGGCGTTAAACGATATGATGCATGACTACTTTTCATTACAACTTTCAAGTCGACATCTAAATCTCGACCTACTGATATCTCGAAAACGGTAAAACGTTTTTCAGTTTAGATTCAACCACTGTTTTTACAAAAAAAAAAAGGCGGTGTTAAACGACATGTCGCATGACCACCTTCGCATTAAGATTTTTGAAATTGACTGCTACGTTTTGAAGTTAGATTAACCCTCTAAAACACTAAATTACTTAAAGAGTTAATATTTTTACATTTATAATTGGTGGTGTTGGTTAAAAAACAATCATATAATGTTTAAAACGTAAGGAAAGGGGAAGGACTTCAAAACCACCCTGTATACATAAATAACTAGTTTCAAAAACCCATTTAACAATTGTTTTAAACTAACTTACTCTAATTCAAATATATAAGACTTACCGTCGTCAATATTCTGTTTGCGTCGTTCAAACGACGGCCGTTTCGGCTATTCAGCCATTATCAAGTTGTAAAGATGTAATCTGGTTTCCCTTCGTCAATTACAAACACTTATACACATTACACAAGAGCAAAATTACACACGAAACACTTACACGTACATACGATTAAAATTGATTCATGAATCATTGTCTACGTCCTTACTGCACAGAGTCTCGAATATTACTTGACTGGTAAAGTAATTTAAATCTGGTAAAGATGAAACCAGATTACATCTTTACAACTTGATAATGGCTGAATAGCCGAAACGGCCGTCGTTTGAACGACGCAAACAGAATATTGACGACGGTAAGTCTTATATATTTGAATTAGTATATCAATATTTGGAATGGCGAAAACAAATTATAACTTACTCTACTGGGCAAGACTCCGTGATCTATTAATACAATTTAACATTTCCAACAAGGCCTAAAAGT
The DNA here is from genome assembly GCA_963513935.1 of Aphrophora alni. Classification (NCBI taxonomy): domain Eukaryota; kingdom Metazoa; phylum Arthropoda; class Insecta; order Hemiptera; family Aphrophoridae; genus Aphrophora; species Aphrophora alni. The sequence continues at coordinate 18,305,672 of OY740774.1, read as the reverse complement.
CTTTTGAGAAATACAATTAGAGGATCAGCTTGTATTACATTGATGGTATTGTGTATGTACCATAATGTTCCCATCAATTTGTATTTGTGGATACGAAATATATCTACAAGGAAGTGTGGATCAACACACACATTTACAAGTGATAAATCTACTTTTACCAATGATAAAAAATTAAAACTAATTACCTATGAAAGTAACTCTAATTGAACGAAAATAACTAAGATCTTGTTAGCCCTTTTCGTGTTACTGTAATGAGAGCCCAACCACTTGATAATGAGAGTTGCTCCATACACTCGAAACGGCGTGCGTTATATTGTAAAAATCACAATTAAACAAAAAACATATTACCGTTCTGGAATAATTGGCAAAAAACTAAACTGAATTTTGAACATCGTTATTAAAATCTGGATTTAATCAAAACAGGATTTACCCTGAAGCCTATTTTATTGGTACAAATGAAGCAACTTTAGAATTTTTAAATATAAAAATATTTTTTCGAAAAATATTATATATTCACTTACCGCCAGGAATCATGTTATTTCAGTTTTTTTACTTATTTACGACAGGTGTTTCGGATACGTGCAGGAGTGCAATGTGTGACATCGGTGATGAACTATGAGACCTGTAAGGTACCTTCAAGACATTGTTTTTTTATGTTTGTAATCGTGTTGTACGGATTAGACTGTCTTTATTTTATGTAAACTTATAAAACGTAACATACAAAATCCGAAATAATTATCTTTTTGGTAAAAACAAAATGCGACTATTTGGAAACTAATAGTTTTATACAATAATATTTCAAGTGAAAAATATACGACCTAGACTGGGAATCAAACCCAGGACCTTTGGCTTTACGCGCCAATGCTCTACCAACTGAGCTATCCTAGTCGCTTCCCAGCAGAGGGCGTAGATTTCTCACTTGACTTTTTACGTTTATTGCTGCAATTTTGAGTTACGCCTTGTGCTGGAAAGCGACTAGGATAGCTCAGTTGGTAGAGCATTGGCGCGTAAAGCCAAAGGTCCTGGGTTTGATTCCCAGTCTAGGTCGTATATTTTTCACTTGAAATATTACAGTATTATATTTTCAATACCTGCTAAGTAAAAAATCGTATAAGCAGATAAATTAATAAATTTAATTTAATAATAGTTTTAGGAACACATTATTCTTATATTTTCTTTATTCTAACTCACATAATCATTTCCTAAAGTTTGGCAGATTATTTACGGGACACTCTGTATGTCCTGGCTGAAAATAAACATGTTGTGTTTAGCTTTCCCGCGTAAAATTTAGTAGTGTCTTGAAGGTGGCGGATAAAAATAATAAAAATTTACAAACCCTTTTTAAAATGGATGATAAATTACATTTACTGACCAATTTGTGAGAGTGCAGATTTTAAAACTACTGTACTGGTTATTATTTTTTTTTCTTTAGTTTCGCCAAAAACAAACTGCTTACTTTAAACTCTATAAAAAAATATATTTTCCAAGATTTTTAAACCACAAGCTACTCGTTTCCTCTAATTTTAAACCAGAACACCTTTACAGATTAGAACTTTTGTTAAATTTTCAATCTTACTCCTCACCTTCCAAAATCGCACCATATTGGTCGAGGACACGTTGCGAAAGTCGAAATTAAACGATCGACAAATTGTATCGAAACTTAATGACAATTGACATTGATAATGTGAGTCCCATGTAAGTACATATACAAGTTGATGGATTACTGGTCCACATCGTGTATCATTGCCTTGTACTAACAAATCATTCAGCCTGGGTGGTCATGACAACCAGACCCCGTCCACACAAAGTTTCGGTTGACGGTAGCTATTTTTGTTGAGGTTATGACAGTTGTTTTTTTAAAGATTAAATTAGTTTACGGGTCGTAGGTTGATCGGATGTGGGACGGTTTTAGGTAGCGAATGAGTTTTAGTTTTAATTTGAAAATATAGTGTACAATGATTGTGCCAAGTTTGTATGTATCACATGTATCAATAAGGAGATAGAGAAAATGTGGATATGCGAGCTTTTATGTGGATTTTCCGTCTATTTGTATTTGACGAAGTTATGGCCAAGCGCTCCCCTCCGGGACTCACATATAAATGAGTAAAGGGGTGGTAATCCCGAGGAATATAGCTGGATCTACAAATTGTTTTCACACAGTCTTGGATTAGATCACCTCTTTCATCTTTCCTATCAGGTCTCTCTTGACAGACTCTTTCGAGCCTGACTATTAGAGTATTCAAAGGTTGTGGGTTTCTATTTTATACTATGTGGTTTTATTTTCTTCTACTTTTGTGTCTATTTCGTCTTTACACGACAAACAAAATTAAAAACAAATCGGATTCATACTTTATTGTTCCGTCTGCCAATGAAAATAACCTTAGTCAGTAGAATTAATACATGCGCAATTGAAATAGTGTTGGAGTATTCTAGGGCTAGGGGTTTTTATTTGAATTCTTTTCTTCATTTTTTAAAGACTTTAAACACTAAAACTGTAAAGCGTGTACTAAAACCACACGACCCCTTAATTTCAAATCCAAATAAGTTTTCTTTATATTTGAAAGTTACGCCGTATTCAAGTTATGGTGGGGGAGGGGGACATCATATCTGACACTATAAATTACACTTAGCACCAATATATATTTTTTCGTCAAGTAAACATACACAATCGTAATCAGAATAATTTCTAGTTTTATTTGGTACACTACACATAATATTTCTAAAAATAAAAACTTAATCAACTTAAGTTTTGTGTTAATTACCTTAAGGTTATTGCTTGTGACGGCTATATTTTTCCTGTACTTGGAACAATATAAAAAAAAGTTTGAAATATATAGGATTTATCGTTGTCTGTGTAGACTGGTTGCGACTTACAGAGAGAAAGACACGCGCGTGTAATTATGAGGGTTCTTAGATTTACCTACAAACACCAATAAAGAGAAATGAACCTAATTGTAATAAATGTTTTAATTTATATTTAATTGTTCGTCTCACATCTCACATAAACAGCTTTTCTTGGAAGGTCAGGTTTAAAAATTAACCTTTTTTGACAATAACGTAGGTATTTGTCATCGCAAACAAATAAAGTTGATACTGTTACACGTAGATTTAAAATCTGCATCATTTTAGGGAATTAGTGTGTTGTAAGTTGAAAAACACAAGAGATATGAACAAAACCCGATTTAAAATGGCCGCCATTTTGACATTTGTAACTGCATTTTTTTTCATTTTATAATGGTTCTTTATTAGCGTACCCGTATAACAAATTTCATGTTCCTATTTTTATTTTTGGGGTCGTTAACGTGCTTGTATACAGATCACAATGACAGCCGAATGATGGATAGGCGAAAATCACTTTTTAAGTTTCCTGAAGCAATTGAAAGTGAATATTAGTCAAAAAAACTGTCGTTAAAATTTTTAACCACTACCATATTACTCTACTTACCTTATTACCCTTTCTATTCTGGGTAATACTCAACCCTGAGGTCACAGTTTACGTTGTACCTGAGTTTATATAGGTATGAAATATATGAGAATTTGAATTTTAGGTTAGCTTTTAAGACGAAAATGCGTAAACTTACCTCCTTCAGTGAGATGGGTCAGTGAAGAGTAGATTTCTTATTATTATACTATTTTTACAAACGGGGAATGGTGCTGAAAGAAGGGTTGCCTCATTCTAATTAAAGCGTCATCATACACAGGAGCGCAGAGTATTAGGACTGGCCGACACCTGCCATGGGGCACCGACATCAGTACCTACTGTGTTTCACATGATCATTTATTTAATTTGATATTTTAAAATAAAATCCATATAATATTTGTATTCTACACTTCATTACACGAAAATGAAACCAAACCATGTATAATTTACTTTAATAGAGTCCAAAATCAACAATGTTTACTACAAAATTAATGACAAATAAGTGTGAATAAAAATTGATGATTTTGGGTTAAATTATACGTTCTTTGGTCTCAATTTTCTTGTCATTATATGTAGAATAAAAATATATTATAGATTTTATTTTTAAATACGAAATGAAATAAAATAATGTTTTATAAAGTGAAGCCCAGTAGGTGACTCATAAGGGTGGCTTGGGTGTAGGTCAGCGGACCCTCTGCGCTTGTATGAGTGAAGCGACCATTAGTTCAGCAGCATTCCCAGTTTGATACGAGTGAAATGTAAAAGTAATTTTAGTTTTTTATTATTCCTAAAGCACTACAAGTTATAATTTTAACAACTTTTTAATTTTAAATTGTTTTCTCAAGAAGTAAAAATCTTAAATTTTTAATCCTAGGATCTAATACAATGGGTGTGAAATTCGAGATCCACATAACATTAGGTAATCGGCTGAGTGGTCAGTTTATATATTCTATATGAATATATACCAAAATACCGTTAAATTTAACCTAAATAACTTTTGGAAAATACATCCTCAATGACTGTGCATTTTTAAGAACAAGTAAAAATAAAATCTTTTCTAAATTAACCACACACTTTCTTCAAAATCAACAAGTCATACAAAGAGACTAGACTCATGTATATGATATAATTACGGGTCATAACAAAAAAGTCATCGTAGTGACGAAGTGTGAATGGGAATGTAAAGAGGAAGAACAAGAATAAGATGACGCGTGGCAAATCACTGATTGCTAGATGCAGGCCCAACCCAGGTCGCGACCACACAAATGTAACTCGAACCAAACCAAACATTAACTAAAGTCATGGAAATTATTAAGCTCTGTCGTTTATTTATGACTCTATATCTTGTTTGTGATAAGGGGGTTCCATTGCGTGAGAACAATAGTGAAGAGGTGGGGGGGGGGTTAATATGTTTACGATTCATACTTTGGTTTGATGAGGGGGAAGTATAATATACAGAATATTGTGTGAACAAATTTTTTAGAACTCTTTAATCCTTTATCTTTTAAATTTGGAGTATGCGAAATTGTCACCCATCTAGTTAATATTCAATATACTTTTTTTATCAGTGTAAAATATACATTGTTTATTTTTTAAAACGTGTGTTTTAAACTATATTTTCTATATGTTTATCACACTGTACTTAAATATTACAGTGAAATATCGGGTCTTTAAAAAGTAATTTAAAATTATTATACCTCTGTTCAATCTCAAAACAAATAAATAACTCTATGTAGGATTTAATAATCTACCATTATTATATGTATAAAAAAAATTATATATTATATTGTTGTGATTGCAGAAGTTTAAGGTTACTGTTTACACACTCTGTTTAGATTAAAAGTGTGACTTTTTATTAACATTAAATTAACACTTTAGTTTATTATAATTATTTTTTTAAATATATTATGTCATTAGCAACACAAACACGTGTCGGAATAATTCAGAGCTATTACGAATTTAGCAGAAATTCAGACATTGCCGTACCCGAATGGCTTAAGAGATGGTTTGTGTGAATTAACTAACTGTAGAAAACTTGTGTAGAAAAGAAAACTTGTGTAGAAATTTGAAACCACTGGTTCAGTTAAAGACGATATTGCTGTTACCAAAGATTGCATGAAAAAAGTGAAATTACTAATAAGACTCAATTGATGTAAGCAGTGTTAAAAAATCTGCAGAACATCTTGATTTAAGTAACAAAACCGAATGACGTTTTCTTAAAAGGAAATTATAAAATCAAAAAAAAATAAATTTATATTGATAAGCGTAAGAGACTTCCCTTTCCTGGTTATCATTGGCCTAAATTTCGTTAGATGAAGGATGGCTTGGTAAGATCTTTTGGACCGATGAAACAAAACACACAATTGCCGTATATGGTCCATTACCGACCCTCTGAAAATAGTGGAACAAATATACGTAGTTGAAGGTTACAGTTTGGTTATTTTTCTCCTCCAATTTTATCATTAGTCATTTTTTTTTGAAGAAGTTGAAAATGGAGTAACAAAAGCCGTCTCAATCACGGGAAAATGCTACTTAGATGTTCCGCAATAACGTGATGCTGAACTTTAAACCCATGGTCTTGAGAACATAACATTCATGATGGAACTCCTCCAATAACTTACAATCAGACAAAACTTTGTAACACAACATTTTGGAAGCTGTGTAATTGGAAGACAGTGTGCAGTGTCTTGGCCTCCGAGATCTCCCAACTTGAGGCCTATGGACTTCGGTCTCTCTGGCTATCTGAAGGACAGAGATTATCGCTTAAAGCCAACAACAATTCAAGAACTGAAGGTATCAATTGTCAAGAAGTAACAGCAATCAATCGCGATAACTTGGTTGATGCTACCCACCCTGTGCAGGAAATGTTGATGCTTTTCCAGGAGCAGAATGGTGGCCATATTGAACACTTAGGTTACATGTTAAATAGAAGATGATTTTGTTACAATTTAACTCAGGGTATCTCCCTTTTTGTATATATAGAATTAAAGCACATAATTATAAAAACAAAATAAATTAACTGTTATAAATTTAAATTGTCACTTACTTTAACTCACCAGTATAACAAAACACCGACGTAATAGATCAGGTACAAATCGTAACTCTTCTGTTTGTAAAAGAACCAAACATTTGTTTTACTTCCACATTGATACTCCTACTATTCTGTAAGAAAAAAAGTCTGACAGAGTTTCAAACCTGTGACCTTCTCCTTTGATTCTTTCGCTCAGTTAGAATACCGTAGAATAGTTCTCATGAAAAGGAATCTAAGAATTTTATTAAAGCACAGTTTCTGCCATTAGCTCATAGGTATTGTCCCAAGGTGGATTAACATTTTTATAGATTCTAGATATCTAGATCTTGTGCTAGATTCCTCTCTTTCATCGTTCCTGGGAAAAATCCATCCCTAACGCTATTAGAGTACTCTATTTTATGTCCTGTTTTGCTCTTTTTTTTAAACAATGATAACTATTAGTTTTTAATTTTTTTAAATTGCACACGCCAAGGAAGAATCTATAATTTTTTTTCTATCTCTGTTATCTAAGTAATGCTTCAATGGTTTTTGGAACGGTTAAATTTGAATTCTTATTGAGCAAAAATTAATGAAGGTATCCAGTTCACAATTTTAAAAAACCAACTTGTTAGTGGGTTAGATTAAAATCGATTATGAGTTATCTTAATATAGCCAAATAATGTGAAACACGCAATAAATGCGTAGTCGTAAAATTACGATATTCTTTTTTTGTATTTCTGAAATAGAGGTATGTAATACCTGTATTAGTATATTTATTTATTTATTGCTCACATTCTTACATAAAAAAATTTCCAACTTCGTGGCTCAGCTTTCCAGCCATTTAGCCTTATATACATAACCCTTCCCCACAGTAAAATAACTAATAACTACAAAAACTTGATTTTTAACAAGTAATACACTCCACCAAATTTATCGATTACCTTAATTACATAAATATAAATAATAACATATATATATATAAATCCAACCAAAAAAACAATTATATCATACTTCATCCTAACACACCATTTCTATAAATACATTCTATACATATTAATAATTGTAAATAACTTTATAAATAATAATTCTTTACAAACGACAATATTTATCTCCATACCGAATCCTGCAACAAAAACTCCCACTAATTATCATTATATCCATCTTACTTATCTACCTCATACCATTTCTGTCTAATTATCGCCATAAACAACCCTACGTCCCTTAGAACCTGGTCGTCATTGCTTCCACCAATAAATAATTATCCTCCTTAGACATCCATGATTTTAAGTGCTTCCCAAAAAATCTAGAACGTAATTTTTTTAATTTATTGCAATTTAATAATAAATGTTGTGCTGAAACATTACCCCCGCATAGTCGGCATGCTTCCCCTTCCATATTCCATCCCTTAGATTCCAGACCCCCGCTCTCCAACAAGCCATTCCCCCTCTCTCTCTTTCCAATATTCAAATACTTTGCCCTCCCAAAATCTCCCATTACTTTAACAAAATTGTCCAGCGACGATTTTTCCCACATTTGAGTTGCCAAAGTTTGTGTCTCTATATTTGTAAACTTATTCTTAATCTGCTTTTTTATTAATTTTAATTTAAAATCTGAATTTTGTAATACCCATTCGAGGCCTATTTCTTCCATCTTTTTCTCTAATTTCCCTAACCAACACGTGCTTTTTAGCTCAATTTGATATTGAAAACATATCTGTTGCAAAAGTCCACATTTCCCATCCCTTAGCTTAACCCATAACTGCATACTCTTACTTAATAAAACAGCCTGAACTGGAAGAATGCATAATTCCCATCTCGCGGCACAATTCGCAGCGCTACTAGGCACACTCATCACAGCCTTTGCAAAATCATTTTGAATAATTTCCATCTCCTTAATATTAGTCTCGCAACCCCATATTTCCTCTCCATATAAATACACCGATTTTACTAAAGAATTAAACAGGTTTTTCAATAGCGCCAAACTTATATTCGGTAATTTTGTTACTATTTTATTCATTGTTATAAACGCTGTTATTATTAACAAGTACTTCTACATTATAAACATGTTATTTACTATAACCGGCACAGTATTAATTTTAGGTTGCAAACTAGGCCTGCTAGACAGCTTATATGTGATTAAACACACCATTGAATTTCCGTCGCTGTAATGCTAGGCTTTGCAACCAGATTTGGCTACTAAACATACATCCTAGCTTCATAATACTCTGTGAACACCGTAACGTTTTGAGCCGTTACTTGATTTGAACTAAGAACCGATCATACACCAGAGGAGAACAGTGGTTACTACACCATACGGGTATTATTATAAGTCGGTACTTGATTTGAACTAAGAACCGATCATACACCAGAGGAGAACAGTGGTTACTACACCATACGGGTGTTATTATAAGTCGGTACTTGATTTGAACTAAGAACCGATCATACACCAGAGGAGAATAGTGGTTACTACACCATACGGGTGTTATTATAAGTCGGTACTTGATTTGAACTAAGAACCGATCATACACCAGAGGAGAACAGTGGTTACTACACCATACGGGTGTTATTATAAGTCGGTACTTGATTTGAACTAAGAACCGATCATACACCAGAGGAGAATAGTGGTTACTACACCATACGGGTTTTATTATAAGTCGGTACTTGATTTGAACTAAGAACCGATCATACACCAGAGGAGAATAGTGGTTACTACACCATACGGGTGTTATTATAAGTCGGTACTTGATTTGAACTAAGAACCGATCATACACCAGAGGAGAATAGTGGTTACTACACCATACGGGTTTTATTATAAGTCGGTACTTGATTTGAACTAAGAACCGATCATACACCAGAGGAGAACAGTGGTTACTACACCATACGGGTGTTATTATAAGTCGGTACTTGATTTGAACTAAGAACCGATCATACACCAGAGGAGAATAGTGGTTACTACACCATACGGGTTTTATTATAAGTCGGTACTTGATTTGAACTAAGAACCGATCATACACCAGAGGAGAATAGTGGTTACTACACCATACGGGTTTTATAATAAGTCGGTACTTGATTTGAACTAAGAACCGATCATACACCAGAGGAGAATAGTGGTTACTACACCATACGGGTTTTATTATAAGTCGGTACTTGATTTGAACTAAGAACCGATCATACACCAGAGGAGAACAGTGGTTACTACACCATACGGGTGTTATTATAAGTCGGTACTTGATTTGAACTAAGAACCGATCATACACCAGAGGAGAACAGTGGTTACTACACCATACGGGTGTTATTATAAGTCGGTACTTGATTTGAACTAAGAACCGATCATACACCAGAGGAGAACAGTGGTTACTACACCATACGGGTGTTATTATAAGTCGGTACTTGATTTGAACTAAGAACCGATCATACACCAGAGGAGAACAGTGGTTACTACACCATACGGGTGTTATTATAAGTCGGTACTTGATTTGAACTAAGAACCGATCATACACCAGAGGAGAACAGTGGTTACTACACCATACGGGTTTTATAATAAGTCGGTACTTGATTTGAACTAAGAACCGATCATACACCAGAGGAGAATAGTGGTTACTACACCATACGGGTTTTATTATAAGTCGGTACTTGATTTGAACTAAGAACCGATCATACACCAGAGGAGAACAGTGGTTACTACACCATACGGGTTTTATAATAAGTCGGTACTTGATTTGAACTAAGAACCGATCATACACCAGAGGAGAACAGTGGTTACTACACCATACGGGTGTTATTATAAGTCGGTACTTGATTTGAACTAAGAACCGATCATACACCAGAGGAGAACAGTGGTTACTACACCATACGGGTGTTATTATAAGTCGGTACTTGATTTGAACTAAGAACCGATCATACACCAGAGGAGAACAGTTGTTACTACACCATACGAGTTTTATAATAAGTCGGTACTTGATTTGAACTAAGAACTGATCATACACCAGAGGAGAATAGTGGTTACTACACCATACTGGTTTTATTATAAGTCGGTACTTGATTTGAACTAAGAACCGATCATACACCAGAGGAGAACAGTGGTTACTACACCATACGGGTGCTATTATAAGTCGGTACTTGATTTGAACTAAGAACCGATCATACACCAGAGGAGAACAGTGGTTACTACACCATACGGGTGTTATTATAAGTTGGTACTTGATTTGAACTAAGAACCGATCATACACCAGAGGAGAACAGTGGTTACTACACCATACGGGTGTTATTATAAGTCGGTACTTGATTTGAACTAAGAACCGATCATACACCAGAGGAGAACAGTGGTTACTACACCATACGGGTTTTATAATAAGTCGGTACTTGATTTGAACTAAGAACCGATCATACACCAGAGGAGAACAGTGGTTACTACACCATACGGGTGTTATTATAAGTCGGTACTTGATTTGAACTAAGAACCGATCATACACCAGAGGAGAACAGTGGTTACTACACCATACGGGTGTTATTATAAGTCGGTACTTGATTTGAACTAAGAACCGATCATACACCAGAGGAGAACAGTGGTGACTACACCATACGGGTGTTATTATAAGTCGGTACTTGATTTGAACTAAGAACCGATCATACACCAGAGGAGAACAGTGGTTACTACACCATACGGGTTTTATAATAAGTCGGTACTTGATTTGAACTAAGAACCGATCATACACCAGAGGAGAATAGTGGTTACTACACCATACGGGTTTTATTATAAGTCGGTACTTGATTTGAACTAAGAACCGATCATACACCAGAGGAGAACAGTGGTTACTACACCATACGGGTTTTATAATAAGTCGGTACTTGATTTGAACTAAGAACCGATCATACACCAGAGGAGAACAGTGGTTACTACACCATACGGGTGTTATTATAAGTCGGTACTTGATTTGAACTAAGAACCGATCATACACCAGAGGAGAACAGTGGTTACTACACCATACGGGTGTTATTATAAGTCGGTACTTGATTTGAACTAAGAACCGATCATACACCAGAGGAGAACAGTGGTTACTACACCATACGAGTTTTATAATAAGTCGGTACTTGATTTGAACTAAGAACCGATCATACACCAGAGGAGAATAGTGGTTACTACACCATACTGGTTTTATTATAAGTCGGTACTTGATTTGAACTAAGAACCGATCATACACCAGAGGAGAACAGTGGTTACTACACCATACGGGTGTTATTATAAGTCGGTACTTGATTTGAACTAAGAACCGATCATACACCAGAGGAGAACAGTGGTTACTACACCATACGGGTGTTATTATAAGTTGGTACTTGATTTGAACTAAGAACCGATCATACACCAGAGGAGAACAGTGGTTACTACACCATACGGGTGTTATTATAAGTCGGTACTTGATTTGAACTAAGAACCGATCATACACCAGAGGAGAACAGTGGTTACTACACCATACGGGTGTTATTATAAGTCGGTCCTTGATTTGAACTAAGAACCGATCATACACCAGAGGAGAACAGTGGTTACTACACCATACGGGTGTTATTATAAGTCGGTACTTGATTTGAACTAAGAACCGATCATACACCAGAGGAGAACAGTGGTTACTACACCATACGGGTGTTATTATAAGTCGGTACTTGATTTGAACTAAGAACCGATCATACACCAGAGGAGAACAGTGGTTACTACACCATACGGGTGTTATTATAAGTCGGTACTTGATTTGAACTAAGAACCGATCATACACCAGAGGAGAACAGTGGTTACTACACCATACGGGTGTTATTATAAGTCGGTACTTGATTTGAACTAAGAACCGATCATACACCAGAGGAGAACAGTGGTTACTACACCATACGGGTGTTATTATAAGTCGGTACTTGATTTGAACTAAGAACCGATCATACACCAGAGGAGAACAGTGGTTACTACACCATACGGGTGTTATTATAAGTCGGTACTTGATTTGAACTAAGAACCGATCATACACCAGAGGAGAACAGTGGTTACTACACCATACGGGTGTTATTATAAGTCGGTACTTGATTTGAACTAAGAACCGATCATACACCAGAGGAAAACAGTGGTTACTACACCATACGGGTGTTATTATAAGATATAGAGGCTCTTAAATGGTTTAAAATTGTTTAAAGGAAAAACAGATCTAGAGAAAAAGCTTTAGAGCAAAAACTAAACCTCAAATTAAAAACAATGATAACTAAAATTTGACAAAAGTTATAGATAAGTCGAAATTTGTACATTGATTTTCTTCTTTTTTTATCCAGGTCTTATTAATTTTTTTTTAATTTCCTAACTTTCTTATACAAATTCGAATTCTTTAGGAATATGGGGTGGATTTTATTTTTAAAATTTTTATATAACTAAACGATTTTTATATATACATATATATTTTATTTTGGTCTGTCAATACTTACTAAAGAAACTAAAGCTGTTTCTTCATAACTTATGACATCATCAGGCTAAACATATTAAAACAATGCTATTAAAACATATTACACATACCACATCTAAGTACTTTAAAAAAATATATTACAAACAGTCACTTGTTGCTGTATCTTTGATACAACAACACGTATTTGACGTTAGTTGTGTGTTACCGTGATTGTGTTTTTTGACTTCTCAGTTTTACCTCTGAGATGCATACTTAGATATTAAGGTTGGTGGTATTCTTATTTAATTTTACTTCTTACATAGGCTTAATTTCTAGTTTCATGTTTCTTTAATTTTTAGTCACTTGATAACGGGAATTGATTCTTATTCCCGAAACGTCGTGTTTTGATTTTAACACACAAATGATGGCAAATGTCCGAAAAATGTATAATAATAAAATTGAACTTCCATCATTAACCAATAACTTCAAACAGAGAATGGATTACAAACAGTGTTTAAAATGTATAGCCTGATGATGTCATAAGTTAGGACGAAACAGCTGTAGCTGCTTTAGTAAGTATTGACTTGATTTGAGGAACTAAAATAAATAAATAAATATATATCAATCATATCAATATATCGGTTAACAATAATGGATTAAATTTTAACTCAAAAACTGGAAATTATTAAATTTGTGAAACAATCTATTTTCTGTTGAAAATGTTGAACGGTATGCAAAGAATGTTTTTATAGAAATTCACGAATAAATTTTTATTCCGGTAAACATAACTACATCTTGAGGATCAACATTACGAGGAAATTTAAATTTCAATGTAACATTATTGTAACAGTTCTTTTTGTTTTCCGGTCTCTAACCTAACTCTTTACTTTGATGTCGTCGGATTTGAAGTTAGTCATCTAATGTAAGAAGTAAGTTTGTACGCCTCCAGCAAGCATCGGAAGTTCTGGAAATACGTACACATTAACTTTGAGTAAATCTTTGTGTTTTACAAGTTAAATCTAGCTTTTTAGAATGTTTGCTTAGGAAATGAACTATTCAGCCTTCCGATAAGCAAGACTCAGCTTTTACAACTCTGTGTTTGCTTTAATTTTACTTACACAAAATACGATGTGTATGGTTTCTTGACCTCGGGAAACCGAAAAGGTGATTTTCGACTCGCCGTTCGTCCGTCGTCGTTGTCGTCGTACGTAAGCACGATAACGGCAACAAAAATTATGATAAAAACACGAAATTTGTATATGGGACTACAGTGTGCTCATATAAATCGCTATGGAAATTCAGAAAAAAATTGAATTTAAAATAAAATATGACGTTAATTTATGAAAAAAGTTTTTTTTTACAACTTATAACACCATAAATTATATAAATAATTACAGATATCATTTCTACAATAACGGTTTACAATCCAACCTCTCTATGATGACAAATAGTGAAGTTATTGATAAAATGTAATTACAAATCATTACCTCCCAAGTAAATTTGATATTATAGAAGCGAAATCCAGGATCAAGTCGCCACCACGAGTAGGTTATATTGATTGATTTTATTTGGAGTTTGAAACCCGCCCTGAGACCGCGATCAATGACCTATTGTGGACTAAAACCTCATCATTATAGTTTAGCAGATTTCTTCCCCTTACGTGTTTGAGTAATCCACTAACTAGCTCGTCCAATCATAGTTCCACAGGAATTGAGAATCCAAAAACCTTTTGCCTCTTATTGGTCAGAGCCTCCAAATTGAAAAGTTTGCGGTCTCCTCACCCTTCCCGCACAGTCTATACACAGTTTAATCGTGTAAAGCTTCTACCCTGTGCAAGTACACTCTCAGACTACAGTGTCCCGTAATTGGTCTGAGTTGTCCCCTACCTCCGGATCTATTATCCTTTCAGGACTACCTTAAGGTATGTCCTTAAGTAATGATTCACTATAGGAGTGCCTCTTAAGGCTTTCCCGTCATTGCTGGTGTGTAGGGATATATCTACAGCTGACTCAGGTCCTACAAACTCTGATGCAAAGCACCGTAGATTAGCTACAATAGCGAGTGGAGGCTTCTTCACATATTGACAGTTTAGAAGTCCGGTAGAGCCAAGACGTTAACACGAGTGGAGACTATTAAATATGTAAACCTACGGAACCTATTTATAACCAAGAAAGTAGTGATATACATAATTATGAGATTCGGAAAACATCTGTAACAATTAATTGTTTTAAGCAAACTTACCTTACCAAGAAAATATGATATTCGTATGGAGTGAAGGCTCCTTTCACATATGTACAGCAATTAAACCCGTTACAGTCGAAAGGGCCGTAGTTGAGAGAAAAATAACTATTGATTATTGTGACAGTAAGTCATTTTAATTTTATTATTATTAATAGTCTGATTGATTAATTATTTTTCTTTTGTAACGTCAAGCAAATCTTACGATGTTATGACGAAATGTTTATAAAAAGTCTGTACGTGTTAAAATCTATGAAATTAAATATTTTAAGTAGTCTTTGTTAGTAAAATATTAAGATGGTAATAGTTTGATAATAGCGAAAAATAAACCCACCGTT
This sequence comes from Aphrophora alni, assembly GCA_963513935.1. Taxonomy (NCBI): domain Eukaryota; kingdom Metazoa; phylum Arthropoda; class Insecta; order Hemiptera; family Aphrophoridae; genus Aphrophora; species Aphrophora alni. Next base: position 18,290,253 of record OY740774.1, on the reverse strand, counting down.
TTCGACTGATCTTCAGATTTCATGGGCTCAGAAAACCAAAAGTGATTTTCTAAATGCGGTCAGTCCGTCGTTTATAAGAAAGAAAGTGGCCTCAAAAATAAATACAGGAAGGAGAAATATGGTATTGGTGACTATAGTGTGCTTATGTAGAATCCTATTTATATGCATAAGAATCTATTGAAATGTCAAAATGACAGTAGTTTTAAACAGTTTTATCTCTTATGTTATACAAGTTACTTAATCAGATACAAATTTGCAGGTTTCATTCCGCATGTAATGATACCAACCCCAGATCTCAACAATGACAAGTAGCAAAGTTTTGTCTAAAATATGATTCGATTCCTGATCACCCGAGGTAATGTGATATTTGTAGCTTATAATAAGAACCCTTGAGCTACCAATGTAATTTAAGATAGGCTATCTTACATAGTCACAAATGTTAAGGTAGGAACATCAAATTTGTGTGCTCATATTTAAATTCAGAAAAATAGAATTTAAATGTCAAAATGGCAGTGATTTTAAACTTTTTTTTATCTCTTATGTTATCCAAGTTACTTAATTAGATACAAATTTGCAGGTTTCATTCCGCATGTAATGATACAAACCCCAGATCTCAACAATGACAAGTAGCAAAGTTTTGTCTAAAATATGATTCGATTCCTGATCACCCGAGGTAATGTGATATTTGTAGCTTATAATAAGAACCCTTGAGCTACCAATGTAATTTAAGATAGGCTATCTTACATAGTCACAAACGTTAAGGTAGGAACATGAAATTTGTGTGCTCATATTTAAATTAAGAAAAATAAGATTGAAATGTCAAAATGGCAGTGATTTTAAACCTTTTTTTATCTCTTATGTTATCCAAGTTACTTAATTAGATACAAATTTGCAGGTTTCATTCCGCATGTAATTATACCAACCCCAGATCTCAACAATGACAATTAGCAAACTTTTGTCTAAAATATGATTCGATTCTTGATCGCCCGAGGAAATGTGATATTTGTAGCTTATAATAAGAACCCTTGAGCTACCAATGTAATTTAAGATAGGCTATCTTACATAGTCACAAATGTTAAGGTAGGAACATGAAATTTGGTATGGTGTGCTCATATTTAAATTAAGAAAAATAGAATTTAAATGTCAAAATGGCAGTGATTTTAAAGCTGTTTTTATCTCTTATGTTATCCAAGTTACTTAATTAGATACAAATTTGCAGGTTTCATTCCGCATGTAATTATACCAACCCCAGATCTCAACAATGACAATTAGCAAACTTTTGTCTAAAATATGATTCGATTCTTGATCGCCCGAGGAAATGTGATATTTGTAGCTTATAATAAGAACCCTTGAGCTACCAATGTAATTTAAGATAGGCTATCTTACATAGTCACAAATGTTAAGGTAGGAACATGAAATTTGGTATGGTGTGCTCATATTTAAATTCAGAAAAATAGAATTTAAATGTCAAAATGGCAGTGATTTTAAAGCTGTTTTTATCTCTTATGTTATCCAAGTTACTTAATTAGATACAAATTTGCAGGTTTCATTCCGCATGTAATTATACCAACCCCAGATCTCAACAATGACAAGTAGCAATGTTTTTTCTAAAATATGATTCGATTCCTGATCACCCGAGGAAATGTGATATTTGTAGCTTATAATAAGAACCCTTGAGCTACCAATGTAATTTAAGATAGGCTATCCTACACAGTCACAAATGTTAAGGTAGAAACATGAAATTTGTGTGCTCATATTTAAATTCAGAAAAATAAAATTGAAATGTCAAAATGGCAGTGATTTTAAACCTTTTTTTATCTCTTATGTTATCCAAGTTACTTAATTAGATACAAATTTGCAGGTTTCATTCCGCATGTAATGATACCAACCCCAGATCTCAACAATGACAAGTAGCAAAGTTTTGTCTAAAATGGGATTCGATTCCTGATCTCCCAAGGAAATGTGGCAAGTCGAAAATAACTTTTCGGTTTCCTGACGTCACTAAACGAGAAGGTCAGTCAAAAGTCGGAGTTTTTCCGATTATAAAACTTGCCGAAGCAAGGCGAAACAATTGTAGCTCATTTATATTATTAAAATATTTTAAAACTTTAAGCTTTATATCTTTATTTTATCCTTAAAAAAAAGAATCTTTTATTGACTATTAAATGTATTTTTATCAAATTTAATTCATATCCCCAAATTAGAATCTGTAGAATTTTGTAAAATAATCAATATGTTGTTTTTTATTTATCCATATTGAGTTGGTCTGATAAACTGCTAATATAAAAAATAAGTATAATCCTTAAAAATATGCTATAGATTTTAAGATAAGGTTTTATTCTCGAGAAATTATATAAAATTGTCACTATATAAAACGAAAACAATCTATTTCTCGCTTAATAAACAAGTGCTACGTTAATATATTTTTTAAATGTTGTAATTCATATCTTTCATAAGGAATAATTAAACTACAAATTCAATAAGAAACACAAAATTTGACCTACGAAAGAGGTTATCCAGCAACAATTGATCATACGTGGATACTATCAGTGTAAAACTCTGTTACTACACATGTTCAAAATACTCGACTTTATCGTAATGATTGAATAGCGTTACCATGGTAACTAAACTAAATATGTTTGTTAAGGTAAGCATGTAGGCGACCAGGTCGTGTCCTAGGGGCGTTACCTATCGATGTTATCACCGTTCAATCCATGCAGTCACGTTGTGCCTAACCATCATTCAATTATTTAAATAAACATAATAAATTAATACCGTTTTTATCGCCGGACTGGCTACGTTGAAAATGTTACGGAGATCTTGTCGACAATATAACTACATCGTTTCACATTTCAATTATTTTATGTATTTTCGTTTCGACTGGTTTTTTTTTCTTAATCATAAAATAAATTAGTTACAGTTATTTGTGTTGGCTTTATCGATAATTAACTGATCGACTACTGGTTTGGTAATAAATTAGTTTTAGGTTTGCAAATAATAAGTTCGTAGTATAATGTTATAAATTGATCACCAATATTAGTGAAACACATTTGTTTTATTTATTTATTAGAAAATTAGAACAATTTTGTTTTCCTGCCTGCTAGCCTCTTCTTTTCCTTTGGAATTATTTAAAAAAATATTTAATTTATCATTATAAATCATGTCGCTTTATTTCTAGTTCAAATGAGATCTTCAGAATTATAAAAAATTTAAATAATCTTAAACGATTTTTTTTTATAACTAACACAATTAACATATCTGAGTTAAATGGATGATTAATTTGTGAATGTGGTAATTATGGGATAAATACAACTTGAAATTTGGGTCTTTTTGAAATTCTAAATAATTAATAAATGGTTTAAGGTTTAATATAGAAGTTTACTATTTATTTTTTTTTTTTTATTTTATATTATTATTATTTTTTTTTTGTAAATTTTGAAATTACAAGTTATCAAAATTTAAGTTATAATGTTACTTTTGAAGTTAATATAGGCTGAACTCCTTATGTTGATAATTGTGAGTTTAATATAGATCGATTTATTTGTTGTAACTCACCAAATGATGTATATTATCTGATTTGCAGATATGGGATGCTTATCAGTTCATATTCAGTTATATAAGCCAATTCTTATGCCAGTATGGAACTATAGTGTTCAGTTGTGAGGCTGTAACAAGAGTAATAACATCAAGCCGATATAAATATTCCAAAACGAAGTATTGTGGCAAATCTGCAAAGTTCCATGGTATGTGAGAAATTACAACATCCATCTTGATTAAAAAATCAACACAGTGGCTGAGGAAACACAAGGAAAGTAAGGTATGCCTTTAAGACACAGCAAGAGATTGGAAGCTCACCAGAATGCAGCCGCTCCATATGCCAGCAAGGATCTGCAAGGCTGAAGAGGACAAATCCCATTGGCATGTTAAGAAAACTGGACTCTGGTTAATGGATTAGAGTTAGGAGAACTATATTATTGTTCACCATTTACTGTATACAGAATTAATTACTTGTTAAGTTGTATGTAATAAATATAAATTATAAAAAATAATTTAATAAATATTCAGTTAAAATTAAAATCTATTTGCTTTTATTCTCAGATATTATCGATCCAAATTTTTAAAACCGCCCGTCATTCTTTTAAGACCTTTTTTTTTTGTTAGATACCTAAGTCAGCCTTCTTCTAATTTTTTGATGATATTATTATTCCCTTTGTCACTCTCCTTTTTATGACATGTCACATTATATATGTACAAATTAAAATTATTATAATGATGTATGATATGAAATGATTTTATATCAATGAAACTTACGATATAAAATATAATTATTTATAATTTTATATTTTTTGTAAGTTAAGATTTTTTCTTTTTATTTATATTATTTATAATTTTATAACTGTGGAATTTCGTGTCGTCACAAAAGTGTGTTTGTGTTCTGGTTTAAGATCTTTGTAAAAACATTAAAAAAATAGGTTATGTTGCCTGTTGGTGATTTTTAAATTTTTACTTTCTCAAATATACACAGTACAGAGAAGTCATGTGATAACTCAAAAAATCTGTGACTGGTTTTTCACTTAAATATCCCTATTTAGAGATTATTTGATTTAGGAAAATGGTTCAGGGAATGTCTAAAACAGTGGTGGCAAAACCACGGCACACGGTAAAGCGTGAAAAAATATCTTTGATAAACATGCAGGTGATACAAATGCTCGACGACGTAGCTCTTTCTCGAAACCCAGTGATGCAACGTATAGATAAAATATCAACTGATGTTTACAAATTATTTTCAGATTAGACTCATGATAGCTGTGACATCGCCGACAGCGCTCACTTATGTATACTTGTGCTTTTTATCAACGAAAATTTTGATGTGACTAGGTAATTTTTTAATTTTTGGCAACTAATTTCTGCTAGAGGAGAAGATATTCTAAGAGAACAGAAGAATATCAAGGAAAATCACGAGTTAGAAGTGTGTAAAGCTAGACAGCATTTGTACTGATAGCGTGCCTGCCTTGATTGGCAAAAATAACAGGTGTGTAGCTTTAATTGAAAATTATTTGGACAGGAAAATATTTAAGTAGACATTATAAGTGTGGAAGCTCTCTGCGCTAAACATTTGGACTTATCTTTCGTTTTGAAACAATGTCAACAATATTCGATTCTGCGCGCTACTATTCTAGTAAATTGTGAGTGTTACGAAATTTGTTCCTTGACGAAGTCGAAGATGAGGGTTTCGAAAGGACGAGCTCTTGAAAGGTTTTGAAACCTCCGACGCAGTGTAGTAACATTTTTAAAAGATATAAGTGAACTGCCAAATGAATGTTTACTTAAGAAAAATGAAGAGTGGATTTGGGATTTTGCATTTGCAACAGACATAATATGAAGTCTATATGCGTTAAATTTACAAGGTAAAAAATATCTTTTTTTTTCATCATTGTATGATTTCATTACATCTTATAATTAAGCTTACATCTTTATCAAATAATTTTCCCAGTAGAGATTATCTCAATTCATTCAAATTAAAGAGGAAACAAAAATATTGAACAAGGCGGTAATATTGAAATTTCACTAACATTTTATAACTGAATTGTATGATTCTTTTAAAACTAGATTTGCTTGTGTAAAGGGATAAAAAACAAAACAAAATTGAATTATTTACTGATCTTTTTCATTTTTTTCTTCAAGAAATAATCAATTACCCATATGAAATACAGAAAAAAATAATTGACATTCATCAAAATGTTGCACTTAAAAATAAATAATAATTTTTATTGAATATTTTATTCATCTGCAAATCATGTAGATTTGGTTCTACGTATCTCTTTGAACAAGAATTTTCCATTTTGAACAAAATTAAAACAAAAGATATTCTAAACAAATGGATGCGTACCTGACAAATTTGACCTTGCTTGCCAGTTTAAAAATAATCCAAATATAGAATATCATTTTTAAAATGCAAATTCAAAAGCCACTTTAGATTTTTTGAGTATTAAAATTAATGTATGTATACCTACTTAATGTATTCTAATCTGTTTTCATTTTAATATTTATTTGCAGTTCATATAATCATTTCAATTCATAATGTAGTAATAATTCTTATTTTAAAAAATAGTACTATTGTTATTTGTATCAGATATACTTTAATAATCTTGTAAAATTCAAAATCTTGAAATAGTTTGTAACATCCAAAACTGATTTTTTAATTGAATTGAAAAATATTATCAATGTCTACATATAAAAATTGTAAGTTTTAGATATGCAAAAAATACTGAATAAAACTGAAAGATGGAAATCAAGTAAAATTATTAAGCAAATATATTGTTTAGATTTAGGCTAAATAATATATAGCTTATGGTCTATATGTACTACTGACTTTAAAAAAGGGCCCTCATGGGGCACCCCTAAAGCTAACAGTGATAAAAGTGGCACATGGAGATAAATTTTGGCCATCACTGGTCTAACGTCTCTCGTCTTATTTGTGCAGTGCTCTACAACTAAACTGGGTGGACTGATTTTAATAAAACTTGGTATATCGGTTTATTTTAGCAACATCTTAGAATTTTTAAAAAAATTTGGGGTACTCGTCATAAAAAACAAAAAACAAAAAACAAATTCCATTTTTTTAAAGATCGGCTTTAACGTTTTTGATGAAATTTTGCCCAAATATTACCTAAGTACCTAATAATAGAATTTCTCATCCTAAATAAATCTTGGTTAGAGTGTTATTAGAAAAATAATCAGTCTTTAACTGTTATAATAGACGTAATATCTCCAAATTAGCTAACCGATTTCATTCAAATTTTGGACAATGTGAAGTTTAACGACTCAAACGGGCGTTAAGGAATAATGATTAAAAACAAAACATATCTGAACCACTCTCATTTAAACTTGATTTCATCGCTTAAGACGAGGTTGACACACTTAGATCTTATTTAAATATTCATTAAAATAATCTATAAGACGTCCATGTTTTATTTTAACTTTTATACTGACACTTACATAAATGACTTTTTTTTTTTTTTTTTTTTTTTTTACAACGAATATTTTTGTTTGGGTAGTGTTTCAAACGTGAGAAAGTTTGTGCAATATATTTGCACCTTTTATTAACTTATAATTGCTAAAGTGATGGTACGATATCAAATTTAATTTCGGCTTCTTAAAAAGAAAAAAAAAATAGTTTCATATAATCGAAACCAAAATTTAAAAAAAAAATGTAACATTTGGGATGAATCAATGTACTGTACCTACAAACCGAGATCAATATCTAATTAAGCTGTCCAAAACATAAAAATAAGATAATGGGCTATCACGGTACTTCAGCCGTATCATACAATATTACAAGCAGATCATTTAAAATTAGATTTTGTATAAAATTGGACAAAAAATCCATATTGTTTTGTTTTATAACATTTGGGGGGGGGAATCAAAGTATATACGATGTCAAAATCTCATTAATCAATCCAAAACGTATAAAACAAGATGATTAGTCCTCCATCATCCATACTTACCCAACCGTATTACAGAATGTAATACAAGCAGATGCTAGAAAATGTTAAATTATATTGATAAATTATTTCCTACCCAGTATGATAAGAAACAGTTGTTACGCAGGTATTTGAACTACTTTCTTGATGACAGCGTGGCACAAACAGGCTATGTATATATTAAAAAGTTTCCACTCATTTCCCTTGTCTCAGTGTCTAGGTACAGGGTGATACGGAATTGCACACCAATCTCTCGGAAAATGATTCTATAGCAAAATCAACTTAAAAGTTCATATAAGCAAAAAACGTCTCGTTAGCGAGTTACGGTTACTGAATAATTTCGCCAATATTTTTGATCTACTTATATATGGGCCTTTCGACGAGGCTTAAATAAATTACTGTAGAAATTTATTGGTCCTAACGTTTTGTGACTTAAAAATTGTAAAAAATAAGCCCCACAACCGTATCTCTTTTAGTTTTTGATAAAAAAATATATTATACAACCACTAAAAATGTAGTCGAAAAACAAAATTCAAAAAATTTATTTTCAGTTTAATTAATATGAATAAATCTAATAAGAATTTTTTTTAATATCAATTTGATTCTTAAGACCTAAAAAAAAAAGAATTGAGGATAAAAGTTATCGGAATTCAAAAATGATTTGTAATTCGTCTAATCTCGTGTTGTTTTAGACAATTACCAAGATTTTTTAATTATTTGATTTTTCCGCTTATACGTTTTTACTAGCAAGTATTGAATATACAATAATATTTGGCCAAAGGTCCTGGGTTCGATTCCTAGTCTAGGTCGTATATTTTTCACTTGAAATATTATTGTATATTACAAACAACTTAAGTTTTTAGATTTTTATCAGTGAGTCTGTAAACTTTTGAGGTACAGAAAAAATCAAGAAGGGCATTATGTTTATGGTTAAAAGGGAAAAACTGTTGCTTTTGAGATGTTCTAAAAAATATTTTTTGTACAAATAAAGTAATTTAACCGAAACAACTGTTTCAAATTCTCAATTAAAACAACAAAATAAAAGGTATTTGAAAATTTATTATAGCAGTTTCAAACTATCATTACTCATAACAGGCATATTATTTAAATTCTAAATTTAAGTTAACCTAAAAATAAATTAAAACAACTGTTATTTACCCATAACAGGCATGTTATTTAAATGTTAAGTTTCTTACGAAATAAGTGTTTCTAAGGAAAATGCATACTTTTTGGAAACGGCAGGTAACACTGTTTATTTTGACACCTCAGTCATTAAAATCAACCCTAAAGTAAAGAAATACGCTTCTGGGTCAGAAATCCCTTAGTGAATTAAATATAAAAGACAGCAATTATAATTAAGTTATCATTATCCATTACTCAATTCTAATTACTTTCTTATGTACTAACACACTACAAAATACAGCTCTAATGATTTTACAAAAAGACATGTCTTCCTATAAAGTAGGCTTAAGACATCGCGTTCCATCATACACACATTTTTATTTGAATTGAGCCAAACGCGATCTTGTGTACAGAATGAACAATGTAAATGCATTCCTTGGAACTACTGCCTTACTTTGCTGATATTTTAATGCAAATTTTATGCAAATGTTGAGACTTTCATTACATTATTGTCTTGAATGGGGTCTGACGATAGCAGTTTTAAATTGTCTTGGGAACCTTTTAAATAAAGAGTGAATTTTATTTACTTTTTACTGCAAAGAAAGTTTTGTAATAGTGCAGACAAAAACAATTCAAAAGGAGCGATTTGCACAAACCGTTTTTCTATCTACAGAGTGTCTGAAGAAAGGTGAACTGGCTAGGTATTCATTTTGGGATTGTAAAGTTCAAAACAAACAAAATTCAAGTGACATATAGCCATATTCTGTTTTATATACTTCTATCCTCCATTTTGTTATTTAAAAAACATTATAATACCAGAAATAGATAAGATTTTGAGTTTAGAGCTATTATAAGCGTTTTTTATGTTATATTTTACAAGTGTACCTAACACAGGCTTTATTTTTTAATTTTCAAAATGGTGGCTGTATAAACTTTAAACGTCGAATATCTCCATAACTGTTAATTTTAAAACAAAATTTAAACGGCCGCCATTTTGAAAATTATAAAAATAAAGTCTTAGTGTTTAGTAAACTTCTAAAAGGTAATATAAAATGCTTATACGAAATCTGAACTCAATATCTTATCTATTTCTGGAGTTATAGTGCTTTTTGTAATAAAAAAACAAAATGGCGGATACACGGATATTGAAACGGAATTCCACTATATTTCGAAATTTATAGAAATGTTTTGTTCTTTTTGATGTAGGCTATAAGTTATAATTAGAAAATGAATGACCTGTTCACCTTTTATGGAACACTCTGTATACATATAAAAGAAAATGTCCTGAGAGATTCATCAACGTCCACCCCAAGCCTTTGAACGCAGAAGTATTATCGTTCCTTTTTTTCTGAATTTTCTCTATTTTATATGTAATGATAACTTGTATAGGTAAATCAAAAAGTTAATCCAGTAGGATATTTGTTTTAAACAGTTGTTTCACAGGTTTTCTGTGTCTCGTAATTATATATATCCTCACTCCCTTGATGTCGGTTAGGTGTGATTTATTAATAAGTATCCTCTTGCTTTGCTCGTGGGCAGTGTCTAGTTCCTGGTGGCCCTTGAAGCTGTAGATATATGAAGGAGGCTCCTGTCATGTCGGTATGTCCTATCGAATCACGTAACTCTAGGAATATCACATTTTCTTGGTATATTAGGGTTCCAAATTACATTTTCGACGTTAACGTCGCTGTTTGTCATCGTAGAGAGTTGAGGTTGATACCGTTACAAGAAAAATTAGAATCTGCAATTTTGTAACTAGTTTAGTCTGTTATAAGTTGTTTAACACACTAGATATAAACAAAAAAGTTTTAAGATGGAGTATTTTTGACATTATCAATTCAATTCAATGGCGACGGACAGCATGTCGAAAAGCACGCGTGGTTATGAAACGAGTAGAGCTGTCAAACAATGGATCTGACTTTATTTATACCAAACTTACTTTCATTACTGGGTAAATAAAAAGAGTAAAATTTATTTTTAGGAAAATTTCAAATCCTATTATTGACACGAAGACAGATTGACCTTATTTTAGTTTACGTAGGTTAAAAATATCTAAAATACTTAGAATATTTTTGACATAATCGACGTTAAATAATTTTGATAGCCATTTTAAAATCGAAAAATTAACTGTTAGTTTTTCATATGCTGGTAACAGGTTACATGGAAAAGGCTCGTATCTGAACATAATATCCACTCTTTTACAAGAAAAATAACACAAAATCAGATAGATTAAAAAATACGTATGTTTTACTTTATTAAAGAATTGGATCCTCAAATATTTTGTTTCTTGTAATTTTTTTAAAAGATTTATCGGTTTTCGAGAAATGTGACAATAAATATTTTAAACGCTACCATTTAAAAATATGAAAATAAAGTCATAATATACAAAATACGAGTAGCAAATCTGAATCCAATGTCTTATTTATATCCGTTGTTTTTTTGTTTTTTTAATAATAAAATGACAAATCGATTGGTAGGTAATGCGTGACATAGGTTTGCATAAATGTTTTTCTTTGGTTTACCAGAGTAACAGGACCTGAAAGTTTCTCCGTTTCTTTTTAAATCAAACTATATTATATAAAAACAAATGTACTGATGGGCTAATGGAAGTTCACCACACTTCTGAACCTAGGAACATGAAATTCGCAGAGTATAATCTTTTCTAAAAGTAAAAATCCATTAAAGAGAGAATTTTCGAAATTCTTCTCCCAAGCAGGTTTTTATGGAGGCCCAAAATATCCAAGGCATAGCAAGGATACTGTGTTACAATTTAAATCTACACCTAAAAATGGCATTCTGTATTAGTTGTTCGACCACCAGTTCCAGGAAACACGAGTTCTCAACAAAATCCTTAATAAAATTAACATTTACAAACTCAGACGTTCACTATTTCCACCTAGATTTTGCAAATCAAATGGTCCATATCAACAATAACTTAGACCCTGCAAACCCATGGTCCATATCAACAATAATTTAGACCCTGCAAACCCATGGTCCATATGAACAATAATTTAGACCCTTGAAAACCCGGATGTTGTTTTGGGATTAAGGTAAACTTAATTATAGTAATCAGTTAAATGTATCAAATAAAACTTGTGAATATTCTTAATCAATAATTAAAGAAAATCCATTTTTCACAAGTAGAACACATCTTAACAAGACAAAGTTTCATCGATATGGTAGTGTTATTCAGTTGAAAATCTCTCACAACTAATTAACAACATGATTTTGTGTATGCTGATTCATAACTGAGTATGTCTACTTAGTTGTTTAGTTGTATCGAAACATAATTTAATTCAAATGTCTTCTTTTTGTAAAATTTTTAATTTTCATAAATTAATCATAGTAATTCATATTTGGAAGAACCTGACAATATCAAATACAAAATTGCAATTTTGTCGTAATACAAATCTTACTGAAGACCTTTGAAACGTATAAAAATAAGCTACAATATTGTTATGAAAAACATGGAAAAAAATTGAAATTTATCTTTAATAAAAAGTTTTAAGTGTATTTTTCCCACTTGCTGTTTAAAGGCGAAAATCCTCTTGGACTTCATAGTTGTATAAAAAAAAAAGAATAAGAGAATATAATAAACCCGTCGAATATTTTAATATCGCCAGAGTCGGAAGAAAACAAGAGTTGATCAAGAGAGATCTGATAGTGAGGACTCTAACCCAAGACGACATGAAATAGAATGTAGATCCAACAAGATTGCCACATCCTACTCACTAACTATGATACCTTGATGGGTGTTAAACATCTAACCATCTTACTTCGACATTATTTGGACGACTATATTTTAAAATAATATAATTTAACAGTAGTAATATACTTTCAAGGTCGAAACAAACCAAATGTGATCAGTTTTTATATAAAAGTTTGATTATTATTTGGTTTACAATGAAATTTATATTAGTTTGGCATCTTTTTATAATTTTTAAAAAGGGAAAATGTGTGTACAAATATAACAATGTTTGGAATTTAATTACCATTTGAATGAATTTTCAATAAATGAGGTAAAAATATTGAAATTTATGCTTTAAATTGAGGAAATTTGTATGTAGTTAGATTTAAGAACGATTGGTTAACAATGAAATTTATATTCACTCCTGGCAACCTTAAAGGACGAATTTATTCGATAGATTAACCAGTTTTTAAGTTAGACTAAAACAACGTGCCAAATCACGAGAAGAAAAATTCAGGAGCTATTTGCAAAACAAAAAGGGTTTTTGGCAGCTGTAATTTAAAACTCGAAAAAACGTAAAAAAAGATTTTGTAGTAATTTTAGTTGTTACAGTACGAGTAATCAACGTTTGTGGAGTTTTTATTTACTTTCCAGAATTGTAGCAACAAGATTGAGATTCCTTGAAAATTCTGAAATATCCACCCACAATCGTATTTATTGTTAATCCGAAATAAAAATTTTAATCACGTTTAAAATAAACGTAAAACAATTCTATACTAAACTACGTGATTGTGAAAAAAAATAAAAGATACAACCATATTATAAACATAGCCTTAAAAATCGTAAACGATCACCAATAACAATTAATCAACATATAAGATTTCCAGTAAGGTATGCCACATGGATATTAGTAGGACTCATAATGTTCTTGCTCCCCCAACAGCATGACTCGACTCTGTGCGTGGGTGCTGATCCTATCTTACTGTTTACTTTAACACAGATTATAGGTTAGCTACAATATTCTATTATATGTTCAACCTTTCCCTCTATTAGGTCGGATTATTTTGTCCCACCCTTATTTGGTTTTGAACCGATTTGCATTTCCGGTGGTCAGATGTTCAAATCGTGACTACGGCTTAAAAAAAAATCAATTTAGTAGAGTTATCTTAGCACACCTAGATTGTATTGTTTGGTGTGGAAAGGGTTAGATAGGAAATGTTAAGGTATAATTATTTTATTTAGAAAAAAACGTTGTCTTGGAGAAATTTTGTTAGGCGCCAGTTTTGAGAAATTAAAATTTTTACGTCTGGTGATTAACTGTGCAATTGATTTTAATTAATTATTTCTTTATAACAATTCAAACGATTTTGATAAAAAATACGTGTTTCAATCCAGTCTTGGAATATATTTCTCAACATATTCGAAATATCATAAAATATAACAAAGAAGAGTCGATACTAAATACGACATTTTCAGACTTTTGAAAATAGTAGATTTATCGAAATTCTGAAGTAGAAACATTAGATATTGCAATTTCTTTCATTAAAAAAAAAAATCATACACCGAAACTTTATACGGTTTAATGATAACCATTTACAAGTGTATTCAACCGAAATTCGGGTGAGTTAAAAATCCCCCCCCTATTGTTCCCACAATTTACGTCATATCTATTTATGATCGAAGAAATGTTATATTTAATTTATCGTACTATCTTTAATTATGTTTAAAATGTGTCAAAACCATCTTAAATGTAATTAAATTTTATAAACTTGAATAAGAGAAATGTCAAACAACATTGTTTTTCAACGTCGAATTTAGTGTTTTTCGTTTTTATTTTTGTAACTGTCTGATATTCCTATTGTTAACGAAAAACCCCTTTAATATTATTCACCAAAGGCACGTTTAATATTTTAAATTGTTTGTAACACAATACTGTATAAGATTCAACACAGTTTTGTATAGAGGGCTTTCGATATTTGAGGTAGGTCTGTAAATTCCTCATAAAATAAAATATTTCTTTCAGTTTTAATAGAAGTTGTGGTACCTATGCTTTATTATAATCTAAAGTCAGAAACATTTTTTCTTTTACATTTTTAATAGTTTAAATAAATTAATATTCTTCTTCAAAGTTAATGTGTTTAATTTGCATTAATTGTTTTTCTGTTATTGTAGTTTACTGTTGTACTTAAATAATATAATTCCACTAAATTTTTTACTTGTTTTCAATTTTGTTTCGTAATTTTCTTGTAGGGGTTTTTTTCTGTTTTTTCTAGGGATCACAATTAATTCATTTATATTTTGTTAATCACAAGACTCCTCAGACAGCATTGACCATTGATTCTGTCTTTGTATATAATATAAAAGTCATCAATTTGTATGCAATATGTTACTTGTGTATAAATAAAAACATATCTACTGTATAAGACTCCTATGTTCATGTAAATGATAAAATATATAATTTTCATTTCAACATCTTCAAACCATTTTGAAATTATTAGCTTTTTAAGATTAATTCAAAGTTAATGATGAATTTTAGTTATTGATTGGGAAGGTTATGTAGTAAACGGTTTCATATCGATCACACTGTATGATAGGTCTATACATGTATGCGTTACATTAAGTATAAAATAAAGTACAAAACAATGAACTATGTTAATAAGCCAGATCTAATATGATTTGAGAAACGAGTTAAGAACATTGAGTTGTTTGTTAGTCAACTACTAACTCCATCGTTACCACCACCTCTATCGTCAGTCACTACCCAAGTCCTACATACACTCAGTACGTGTCTGTAAGCAATTTCAGTACTATTGAGTTCAACAAACTGAAAAGCTATAAATTGCTGAATCAGTTGGAGATATTTAAAAAGTTTCTTTGAAATGGGCAACGTTTTTGCTGAATTTTAAGTAGATCTAAGGGATCATTTTCTAAGGCATTATTTTTTAAGGGGTTCACGTTCCTGAAATATGGAACAAAAATTGTAATTTCAGTTCTTTATTACATAGCCCAAAAACTTCTATTTAAAATGATTTATGGTTTATGTGTGTACGGTAATCGATGTGCAGAAAAACATTTTTTTAAAATAGTTTTAAAGTTTTAGATCTAAACTGGTCTTTGGGTGCACTGCGCTTCCTGCATATAGTAATTACATACAATAAGAAATTATTTATTTATTTAATTTTACAATGTTTTACATGTTTTGGGCACATTTAGAAAAAATGGGCTTCTGACTGAAAGCTTTGAAACAAAACAAAAAACCGTTGCTACCAGATGAAACTAAAATTGCGAGGGAAAACCGACTACCGAACGTCCTAGTCCTGTAAATATGAGAATACTATAAACTGCTATATTGAGCCGAAGAAATGCAAGCTGTAGTTTGGGCTGGGTAAGTCCGCTTAGCATCATCCAATGAGAGGCCACAGCACGCCCTATTCCCAAAAACACAGAGAATAAACACCGCGAAAACCGAAAAGTATCAATCTTTAAAAAAGAAAACAAGGCTGTCAAAACATAAACTAAAGAGCATAATTGAATCGATTATTTCAGAAACACGTTAAACGTCAAGAATGTGATTTTAAGAAAACAAAAAAAAAGTTTTAATAGTGGAAAAAGATATCTCAATGAATGTTTTTGTTTTAATTGTTCAGGAAAACGTTTTTAAGTTTTTAAATTAAAATTTTTGAGCTGTATTTAAAACAGTACTACTAAATCTACGTTAGGTCTACAGTTTTTATTTCCAGTTGTCTAATTAATATATTTTTTTTTTAAACTGCAATAAGTTATCTTTTATCTTTAACAGTTTCTGAGAAAAAGGAAGATATGTTGACATTATGAAGATAGGAGAAGACTGACCCCCTTGAGACCAAAAACCTCGTGGTTCTCCATTGCCTTATAAGTAGAGGAAAAAAGCATAAAATAGAAACTCCTAGCTCTCAAATACTCCATTTACGTCAGGGCTCCGAAGAGAGCAAGATTTGGTTAAAAGAGAAACAATGAAAGAGATTCATCTAACCAAAGAGTACATGAAGAAAGATGTTCTAAACCGGTACTCTTTAAGATGTAGGTTGAATGAAGTAAACCTTGCTGTAAAGTATTTTATTTCCATTTCATTTTTATTTCTATATTTTTATCCGTAATAAAGGGAATAAATAAACCACGTACATAAATATCGTACGAGAGTTTTCACTTCATTCAGGCTACTTTTTTGAATACAAAATTAGGTAAAAAATAACGTAACCTGTAAAATATTAAATGAATAAGTATTTATTTACAATTTTATAAAACTTAAGTCAAACAATTTCAATAAGAGCTTCACACGTTTTGGTTGCTACGTACAGCTTTACTCCACGGATTTTGCATTCCATTTGCACTTCGCGGAAACACAAGCAGTAAAACCTTATGTAAATCATAATAACAGCAAGAACGCTCGGCTTTTGCCTCTAAATGACGTTTTATCCAGTGGAACCAAGCGAGCGTAGCAGATGAAGACAGAACCAACTTCCGTTTCCTGCCTAACCATTGGCCCGGCAACTTATTAGACATTTTAATTACACAGTCCAGTCGACAGAGTCCAAAGTTCAAAAGGTAAACGAAGGGGTGAACACTTGGATAATATTTAACTTTATAGGATGTTACTTCCTTACAGAAAACAGAATACAGAATACAGAATTCAGAATTCAGGTGTTTCTGAAACACTCGTTTACAAAACCTAAGTACTGGTCAAAGAAAAACATACGTGGTCATTCTTAAAAAGTGACAAAAAAATAGACAATGAATCACACTTACACTGTCTTAGAAGATTGAATATAACAAAACAGTTTTAACAGATATTGGTGTATGACGAATCCAACGAAACATAACGTTGGTAAATTGGAAAAAACCAAAATAAATCAAACAACAGTCGAGTTTGGTTTTGTCAATTTCCTTTTGAACAGTTTTTTGTTTGTTTGTTTTATTTATTTATTTTTTTATATGCAACTTACCACAATATTTTTTTGTAGTTCAACTCTTAAGATATCGAATAAAAATGATATCACTATTAGATCAATCAATTTTTATAATTCCAGTTTATTTGTCATGGATTAATTTCATTTTGTCACCGATAATTATCGAGAGAGAAATTTCGGGTGATGGCGACAAAATGTGATAAAAAATCGTTCGACCTAAATTTGATAAAACGAAACTTCGAATTTTCGTTTAATGGCAAATCCTTACTCTTAAATTGTGAAAAAAATTGTTTATTAATATAAAAGAGTAAACAATTTAATATATACAAGATGATTCGGAACAGCACTGTAGTCTTTAGGGAAATATTTCTATAAAGATCCTTGGATGTGGCTACGGACCCTAAAAAGTGTAGATCCAGCTAGGATCCTTCACGTGTGCCATGCCCGTTTTCAGGATCCGAACAAATATCATGATTTCATGTCTTATCGTTTAAGTTGGTTGTTATAAACAGATTATCTTTTGCTCTTCGGAATTTGAAGAATTACAGCTCAAACCCATCTGTCAAACCTCAAGTAAAAGAAAGTAAAGTACCTCCCTGAAGGAATTTATAAAGAGATAACACCCTTAGAGGCTCACTATAGTATCCTGGAGTGGTGAACCCGAGGGAACTTGTAGATCTACACATGTTTTTCAGTTTTCTTATCAGGGCTCTCTTAACATTTTCTTGTTTTTTTCTACCCTAACGCTATTAGAGTGTTTGAGGAGTCTTCCTTTTATATTCCTTACGTTAGGATTATGACGAAGAGGTTTTTCCTATTCAGACAACAAGGAAAGGAATCAATTACCCGCAAATAAATTATTATTGAAATATTTAGAGAATATTTTTATAACTTTATAGGTACTTTCCGGGCGCAGTTTTAAAGTAGAGAGCAACCTATTTACGTTTAGTTTAGGACCTATTTCGCTTACTCCCTATTAAGCAAATTTTAATTAAATTAGTCATTTTGTTTAAAATTATTCGATAATGGTGGATTGTTCATATTATTAAATATGGCTTAATCGGATATTTTCATTCATTTGTATGTATAAAAACTAATACCCGACGTTTCGAGAGTATAAATCAACTCTCGTTATCAAGTGTTAAACTTAGAGTATAAAAGGGAAAAACACCAACATAGCCTTGTAGCTTAGGGCCTGTGGGAAATTAAAACTAAATCTATAATATAAGAGAAGAAATCAATCCTAAAACTAGCCTGAACAGTTAAATTAGGATTAAATACAAACGTGATCAAATGTTCTAGTTTTACACTTGAAAACGATAGTTGATTTATACTCTCGAAACGTCGTGTATTAATTAACATATACACAAACGATGGCAAATGTCTGATAAAACCATATAGTAAATTAGTTATATTGTACTTTCTTATGGTAAGTTTTCCTAAATTACTCCATACTTACTAATTTTTAAACGTTCAAATCATGTGTGAGTGTAAAAAAATTGTTCACGAGAAATTTAATTAAAATCTATTAAATCTGCTTTGTATTATAAACAGAAACACTTGTCTTTTTTGTTTTTTCGAAGGAATATTTCCAGTAGAATTTTTTTCTTCATTTTCACTATACTTTTCCTATAGTATACATTAGCAATTGAGAACGTACAAACCTATATTAGTAAATAACACGATTAAGCCCCATTTATATTGTCACATCACCAGATTTCAAACTAAACCAGATTTGACTTCGCAGTACTTCAACCTACACTATTCATAATAATTTAATGTAAAGTGGACACGCCCCGAGTTGGTCCCCAATTTTGTGGTTCATTGGATTCACTAATGCATTCTATAGTCTGGTTATCAGGGCAGCGACTTAACTTGACGTTAAGGCTGTGTCTATGAATAGACTGTAGTTATCTAATTATTAAAACATAGGTGTAACAGTTTTATGAACTGAATTTTTTGAATATGCAACTGCATTTTTGGTATTGGGTTTAGTTGTGTATCTGTTAGGGATGCAAATGTTTACTTATTAATTGTTGTTTTAACAAAACACCTAGTTTCTTAAAATTGACTGTAGCAGTTTTGTTCAAGCTTTAGTAAAATTTGAAAAATGACCTAGGTACAAAATGGCAATAAATAGATTTTACAGTTCAGGAATAATGGGGAGGGGGTGTTGAACTTTTATGGCTATAATTAAAACCTAGATTTTAATCAAGTATCAATCAATAAAAAACTTGTTAATGGTTGTGTAATTTTTTAGTACCATTTTGGATTATTTTATTTCTAAAAAAAATTAAAATAACTTTTACATTTAAAGTAAGTTATAGCTTTAACAGTACCAGAGATTGCAATATTCGCCTATTTAAAAAAAGACAACATATAAGTTAATAAAGACCTGTTAATAAAACAAATCTCCAAATTGTTGTGCATTTTTTGAACCATTTTGCATTAATTTTATTTCTAATAAATAATTAATGCAATTTTCCATTTAAAGTAAGTTATAGTTTTAACAGTACCAGAGATTGCAATATTCGCCTATTTAAAAAAAGACTACATATAATAAAGACCTGTTAATAAACAAATCTCCAAATTGTTGTGCATTTGTTGAACCATTTTGCATTAATTTTATTTCTAATAAATAATTAAAGCAAGTTTTTCCATTTAAAGTAAGTTATAGCTTTAACAGTAGCTGAGATTGCAATGTTCGCCTATTTAAAAAAGACAACATATAATAAAGACCTGTTAATAAAACAAATCTCCAAATTGTTGTGTATTTTGCATTCATTTCTAATAAATAATTAAAGCAAGTTTTCCATTTAAAGTAAGTTATAACTTTAACAGTAGCTGAGATTGCAATTCTCGCCTATTTAAAAAAGACAACATATAATAAAGACCTGTTTATAAAGTCTCCAAATCTACCTAAAGTGACGTGTTGCTTAATCTAACTGCTGAGTAATTAGCGAATCCTATGCATAATAGCGTGTTGTGTTTTAAACAATGCATAAAATCACGACAGTTATAAACAAAGACATTGCACTCCAGGATGTAATTATATGCTCAAGATTACTTGAATTTAATGTTTTCTGTTGCTTAGATTAATAAATAATCCAATCTAAACAAGTTAACTCAACTCAGGCCTTCAATACTCGACCGGACGTCGCTGCTAAATGCTTTACGTCACCGGAAATACAAGTGAATTTGTTATTTAAAACAGCTGACGGACGGACACCTGTTGTTACTTTGAGGTCAAGTAGATATGAGTCTATTTTATAATTTAGTTGAAGAAGGTAGCCGGTTTTAAAACAGATTAATGTTTTAGGTGGTGCTTAGAATACGGAACAATATAACCGGTTATAAGGTTGCGTAGAATTTCTCTTGTACGTAGAAAAGGTGCAAAAATATTGCACTAACTTTCTTACATAGCTTGCGATAAAATAAATATTTATCAAAAATTATATTTAACGTCATTTATCGAAATATGACTATAATACAAGATATCTGAAATTACAAAAACTTTAAGAAGTAACCACGTTGTAACTTGATTTTTTTTTTGAGTTAAAACAAGAGTATTGACACATTTTATATGTCATCTTCCATTTTTTTTTCAATTTTCACAATCAATTCTATATTTTCATATGGGAACCCCTATTTTTTATGGCGATTTTAAATAAAACACTTCATTTCTTAACTTTTTATTCTTAGAAATCTTTCCGTTATTTTTCGATATCTTGAACTGATTAGGATCTATAAGCACTCACATTTGTGAAAATGCAATGTTTAAGAGGTCAATTTTCCTTGAAAAAACTATTGGTAGCCATCAAAACGAAAATACCTGTTTAAGATAGCCTAATCGGTAAAAGAAAAACGTTGGAAAAAGCTGTTAAAAGACACAATTTTCCAATATTTCGATGGAATGTAAGAATTAGTGACTGAAACCTACGTCCTAAAATCCAAGTGAAACTAAATTATAGTTATGAAATGATTTAAAAATTAGAATTACCTTCAATAAAACTTAATTTCCCTGAGATACGATTTTCGCTCAGGAGTTTTTAGAGCAAAAGTGAACCAACTTATGTACTACTTAAATATAACTTTCAGAATTATAAACAAGTAAGCGTGTCCATCATGGTATTTACCCAACCAGATCATAAAATGTAATACAAGCAGATACTCCAAATGAAATAACCAAAAGTTGGTTTCTTGGCCTTGTAGGAAATGTTACTATGTATTGGTAGATCAAGAGGTTTTACGTTTATTTGAAACAGTTGTTATTTACATAGGTTTTAAGAGCCTCGTATCAGTATATCACTACTCTCTTGACATAGGCTAAGCTATAACGGGCTCAATATAATAAAACGTTTGTTTCGCTCACGTAAATCTTGGGCACTAGTAGGTCTTGAAGCTATAGATAAGTGACGCGCCTTTTCGTAACTATACGAATATCGCTTTTTTTTGGAAGATCGGTGTTCGAAATTAGATTTTTACAATAATTTCAATATTTATTGGTATCATTAAATGGAGATCGTCAAATTTGTATCGAATTGAGTGTGTTACAAGTTGAATAACACACGAGATATGAAAAAACTGTTTAAAATGACAACCATTTTGAATGTCTATAGGGTTCTATATGAGCACGTAATAATCCCCTGTACTAAATTTCATATTCTTATCTAAATTTTGGCAAAAACTTTCGTGCTTGTTCAAAGACGACAACGCCAACGACGATGGAATGCCGGAATGTCGAAAATTAATATTTTGGTTTCCTGAGACTTACGTAAAGATAGATTTAAAAAAAAAAAAACAGATCAAACTTTTTTGCGAGTACAAAAATTTCACTATAATTCATATATTGGGTACAGTCCGTAAGATGTACAGTGGACTTTCATAATGCGCGTTAGGGGTGGTTGCAGGTAGGCGTTATAGTAGTGGCACAACGACTACTGCTGATAAAGACATTGACTCAGCTCCAATCTGCTGTCAACGTTTGTCATGTTGTCGTCTTGTCTTATCGTTTATCTGTTGTCTTTATTTTGTTTACAAGCAATTCTACAAACATTTTAACAAGAACAATCTTTATATAAAATTCAAAATTGCTGCCTATTTTCAAAAACTGAATAGTTTTCAATTTATTTTTAAATTTGATATTTAGGCTTAGGTTTACAAACAATTGGAATAACTTGCTAACCAGAAAAATCATCAATAAATTTCAAAATGGTGTCAAATTTCTAAAACTTTTTAATTTTTTTTAAACTGTTTGGTATTAGGTTCTATTTTGATTAAATTTGTTATCTAAGCTAATATTCACAAACGAATCGACAAAGTTCCTAATCGGAAAGTTTTTTATATAAATTCTAAATTATTGATTTTATTAATTAAAGTTTATTACCTTTTTTAGTGATGTAGCAGTCGTTTCGTTTACCGCGGTTTCAATCTCACAGAGACATTTTCAAACCACCATTATAATTATTTAAAATAACAAACATTATATATTGCTACATTTTTTTGGATCGTTAAAAGTTTAAAACACTGTACGTTATTTGAAAGAATCACAAACAGTCTTATTAAGAGCGAAGTTTCAAATTATTAATTTAAAACCCTTAAAATTCAAATCAATGCCAACTTTCTACCTGACGTTTTCACCTTCCATCACAACACAACGAAACAATTTTTTTATAATGCCAATATAGCTACGAAACGCACAATACAAAACTCACTGCAAGACTGAGCTGAGTGTTTCCCCCACTACACCAACCGGCCCAGAGACGACTGCGCATCTCAATGACAGAGGTTACGCTACTACATCTTCGAACTGTAAGTAGAAATAAATTCATAAACAGTTATTAAAGAGAATAAGATTATATTTCAACTAATTTCTCATATAATTTTTATTATGGGTTTGAGAGAATATTACTGCAATATTTTTCTAAAGTTTATTGGTTATTCCATATAGATCCAGCTCATTATAGTAAGTACTGGTATGGAAATCCCGATGCCCAAGCTGGATCTACACTTTTGTCATGTAATCTTAGGTTAGATCCCTTTAATTTAACTTTCATATCTGGTCTCTCTTAAACAACTTTTGTTCTCTTCCGAGCCTGACGCTATTAGAATATTCTAGAGCTAGCGGTCTTTATTTTGTGTTCTTCTAGATATTTTTTTAAAAGGAGTCGATGACCGAAAGGTTTTATGTTTTTAACAACACGAAAACAATAATTCCACTTGTTAACTTTAATAGATTCATCCTCTCGTAACGTTGTATAATAGTTTAAAACACATATGATGACATACGTCCGCTTGTACTTGCCGAGTAGTTTGCAAATGCAAATACAAAGGACTGGGGCAATACTTGAGGGAGGAACTTTCCTAGCATCTTGCGAACCTTTAAATGATTGTTTACTTACCAACGGTATCTTCAAATCAACAACGGAAGAAGAATTGTGCAAGAAGAGTTCAACACTGTGAAGATCATATCTGAAAAACAATTATAGAATATAGTAAGTCTATGAAAGATGTACATTTTGTTTACATTTCTAATAATACAGCCGGCAATTATTAATATGT
The DNA here is from genome assembly GCA_963513935.1 of Aphrophora alni. Taxonomy (NCBI): domain Eukaryota; kingdom Metazoa; phylum Arthropoda; class Insecta; order Hemiptera; family Aphrophoridae; genus Aphrophora; species Aphrophora alni. The sequence continues at coordinate 18,266,452 of OY740774.1, read as the reverse complement.
TTGAATAAAGATTATTAAGTAAAGAATGAACTTTAAAATATTTTTTACACAATTTTCTTCTTTATCTTCCTAGAGGTGGTTTGTTTGATTTCTGCTAAAGAGCAGAAATTGTTTGATTTTTCGACGCACCTAAGTTTGGTTTTAGTTAATTTTTTACGTTTTTTTGTTCTCCTTATTTAAAGACGAAAAAGGTCACGGTTATCATTGAATTTTATCATATTTGTCAATGAGAGTTTGTTTCCAAAGTTCGTAAAATATGTAGAACATTTTGGTTTTTACATTACCCTCCTAGACAAAAATTCTTTTAACTTAGAAACTACTGAACTAATTTTTTAAAAAAAGTAGATTAACACCTAACCAGATATAGTAAATTAATTGGCAAGTATTGCCAAGTTTAACCTACAAGTATTCACTACTTATTGACATGTTGACTGAAGTAGTTTGTTAAATCTGAATATAATAATTATTCTGACAGCTAGTAATTATATTGTCTTTGTATTGAATTATGTGGGTAAACTTCTGGCATTTGAACTGTAAACTTTTTTATTTCTCTCAATAATTGTAGTATAGTGAGTGGGGCGTGACAACCCCGAGGGGACAAAGCTGAATCCACAACTTTTTTTCTTGTGTTTAATCTTTCTGATTTTGTCTCTCTTGACCAACTCTTGTTCTTTTCCGACCCTGACGCTATTAGAGTATTCGAGGGCTAGGAGTCTTTTTTATATTCTTTTAACTTACCCAGTATGCTAAGTACAGAGTCAGTTTAATAATGGCAAAAACTTTACCTGTTTTTTTGACTGATCTTTTAGTTAGTTATTTTCAACATATTGTCGGTCAGTCGTTGTCGTCTACAACAGTTTAAGGAAACTTACAATGCAAGACTCCTTGATCTACCAATAGAATTTAACATTTCCTACAAGTCCCAAGAAATCAATTGTTGAGCATTACATTTCTCCAAAGTGAAATGTGTGTTGTATTACATTATATGAAGGGGCTAAACTTCTATAAGGTGATGAATACAGAGAAGTTTTTGTGACTTTGAACAACAAAGAACCAGAAACAAAATAAGAAATTATTTGGCAAGTATTGCCAAGATTAACTGATCTATTAGTCTACTTGTTGACATCTTGGTTTGACGTAATCTGTTAATCTGACAGCTAATAATTATATGTGGATAAACGTATATAATAATTGAACTATCTATGGTTGATGAAAACAGGTTGTTCCGAATCGGAAGTGTTTCTGAAAGAACCCAGTGATAAAAAGATCATACGAATTAGTAAATACGTATTAGTATTTAAGGCGGAACTTTAGGCAGTTTTACTGTGGGTAAATCTGAAAGAAGTGACCTCAGATAAAAGCAATGTTAGAATTTTATCAGATAGTCTATGTGATATCTGTGGTTATAGAAGAGTGCAGAGATACTCTGATGGAATTTCCTCTGAAGATTAAGACGACGGGACACTGTGGAATCGCAGTTATTTAGGGAAGAATAATCTACAATTTTGTTGGTCACGATCCCGTACTGGCGGTTTCGAGAGAAACAGATAGTGTGTGATCAGAGAAGAAACACAGGTAAGTGGAAGGAGAGAGTGAATTATACTACGGAGGAAGAACAGCGTAGGCAGTCAAAAATCTTTTCGATTAGAAGGAGCAGATGGCTCATAGGTCTAGGGAAGAAGTACGTGAGAACGATAGTAGGTTTTTTAACAGTACATTACCCGTTGTATTGGGCAGAAGAATCAGTCTCACTGTGATAGACGTCGACTGGAGGGAACTTCAGAGAATTTTGTGGAATTCTGTGAAAGATATGGAAGAGCAAGTTATTGATTAATGAATGTGAAGGAGCTACGAGAGATTGTGTTTCCTGATTTGATAAGGTTTGCTTGGGAAGTGATAGTATTTAACTAGGATATTGTTCTCTGGATGACTGGATGAGGTGATGGTAGAATGATCCTGAAAGCCGAACTACGGGGACGTATATCCCCCGCAATAAAAAGTGGATAACTAGCTTTGCCTCCCTTTAAATTAAGTCGCTCAGAGAACGTTCTTCTTTTTAGCCCAGTTGTACATCCCGCTTTAGAAAGGGCGTTTATGGTAGAACGCGAAAAAAATGTACACCCACGTTGTCACTAAAAATAACATATCTTTCAAGAACTTGTAATATTTTAATTTGTCTTTCTTTAATAGAAGTAACGAAGAGGAAAGTAATATGATCGGCAAAAACATATGTTTCAGGGAATTATGTTTATCATTTAACGTCTGTACATAAATTAGAGAACTAATTTTGATGAAATTTGATTTGTGCGAATATTCTAGCAATATATCAAGGATTTTCTTCCTTTTTATAATATAAAATATTATATGCTTAATTCCGATAGTGTTGAAATTGTTTTCTTTTGTAGAGAGTTATTACCAACACATTTTCATTGCTGAGTATCAGTTTATAAAAAAATAATTGTAAAAATATTATAATTGACCTCTGTTGACTATTAATTTATTAGAGAACCAAAATCTTAAATTCCTTCAAATTTAATCATGACTTTTGACATTCTACACCCAATAATTTTATGAACGAAAAAGTAAATTAGCGATTCCCTTATATCGTTGTAAAGCATATGGAAACCGGTAGTTTTTGTGAAATTTGAACGCCTATTGGTGTAGTCGTTTGTTTGTAAAGATTTCATCACTTTTTCATGTTGGTGGCTTTAAATGATGTATATTCTCTGTTTAAAAAACAATCTTGGTTCTGTCTTATAGAAAATTAGAATATTAGTAGTTTTTCGAAATTGAGTTAATTAAATTGCTAGGTCGAAAATAAAGCGAGAAATAGAAGTTTTAACTGAAACATTACGTTTCCTACAAAAACGGGAAAAAATGTATATCTCGAAAACTTTGGAAGATAGAATGGGATTTACTATTGTCAATTTTTTCCAAATGAAGTGTATTATAACCCTCATTTTGTGGGATATTGTATACTATTCGCCCTGTATACATAACTACATAGTCGAATGTAGGCTAGTTGTCATGAGTCAAAAATTTCAAGTTTCTTAAAACATGCTCAAACTAATTTTACTAGATTGTCACCTTTAGTTACACAAACAAAATATATTAATAGTAAATCTTCTAAAAAACCACGTTCGGAATTTATCGCCAAAAACACACAAAATCGTAGATTGGAGATGTATGTAATAAAAGACCTAATTTCTCAAAATTAACCGTACTGATTTTGTTTAATTTTGGTAAAATGTAGAGGTTAATGACTTAAACCAAACTGCCTAATTGCAATCATAAGAACATTACTGTTTTTGAATAACTAGAAAATGAACGATGAAAGATACCATTAAAATGTTTTATAAAATGCAATTAACGGTTTAATAGGTTTTATATTTAATATGATAATAGCTTTGAAAATATATTAAAAATACAAATTGTCCTTAAAAATTTGATATCTGTTATAAAACATTTCTGAGGGAGTTACTTATATGAAATTGACATTATTATTTATTATTTTTATTTTAGTTATACTGTTTTATCGGCCTAAACAGCTTGTCAGAAAAATTCACTGGAATACGCGAAGATGAAAGTAAACCATAACAACAACAAAATTTATGTTTGAGTTTTTTCAATTGCACAAAGAAATAATGTAATGGCGTGATAAAATAACTTCTGAGTTTTAGACGAATTTCGGGGTTATAAGATGCCTTTCCTTTAGACATTTATACCATTTTTAAAGAATGTCTAACTATTACCTCTGTACGCTTCTATAGAATTTTTGTTACAACTTATTTCAAGAACAGGTTTTCGAATTGATTAAAAAAAAATCTCTACAAATGATTTGATATTTTCGTACTCTTGGTGATGTGAACCCTGAATTTATGTCTTACTTAAAATGTAATAGTGATATATGAGTTAGTCCAAACGTATAAAACCTTTTTTATTTGAACCGATTTTAAAGTAACAAATATTTAGTAGAAATTAGTTCAAAATTGACGTTGTTTTGTAAATTTTTTGGTTCTCTAACCGCCCAGTAAAAAAACATAAATAAAATGTATTTATTTATTTCGATGACTTTTCTAATTTTTATGATTAGAAATAACAAAGATTTTACACTTTTTTAAAAAATTTCCACATGTTTTAGTATAAAACAATTTTTTTTATGTGAAAACAAGCGATTGTAACAGTTTATGGAATAAAACGTTTTGAGACCATCTGAGGGTTTATCAAAATTAGTTCTTGGAATGTTATCAGGCCTTCAAATTTAGTATAACAGTATTTTGAAGCTTTTAATTTTTTTTATTGAAATTATTATGGGGATAACTAACATAAGACGAAAACAAAACTAGTTTAAAAAAAATTAAAATCAATACTTACTGTTTTGACCTAAAGTTAATCAATTATAGCTTTTAAGGAACTAAGCAAAACGTTTCAGGGGTTACCTTCACAAAAATAGCTTCTACAATAAAAAATTGTATTTATAAAAAAACTCTTCATTTATACAGGTTTTGATAACATTGTGGCTAAATTTGGAAAGTAGGGAGTGTGTTAAATTTCAATTTGAAAATAAGAAGAAAATCACCGTTCTGAAATTTTAACAATGATTTAAAACTCAATTATATTTTCAGGATTAGTTCATGGAACAAGCGAAGCAATTTTACTACCTATATAAATATTTTATACAAATCTAAGGTTATTCATTTTCCCCTTTTCAATGATTCCGAACTGAATTTTTATTGTGAGATGACAGTTTAGTAAATACTTTATTGATTTATCAACGGTGTGTAAGGAAGTTTTTTCCATCTGTGTGCGTCATTTATTTACTTTAATAATTAAGAAATCATGTCCTGAGATTATCACCTACTTCAAAAAGTTCTGTTTACAAAACTAGAATTTTTGAATTTTAAGTATATTTCATTTTACGATTTTCAAAAAGCATTTCGGCGTACCAAACGTACCAACGTATAATTTTAAACAAAAACATTTACTATTAAACACAGTAAACAGAAAACAAACGGAGAAGACACGGAAAATATTCTCTCATACAAGGAAAATAAAATGTCTTAACGCTAGATCCAATTACTTGCCTCATTACTTTGTATTATATGCGTGGTATAAAATATTTCTTTGCACGCGTTTATCAGAAAAATCTCAGTTAATGAAGATTTATTAAATGGTGTACATTGCATTACATAATAAATAAAGTGTTAATACATGGCGGAACTGTTCTGCATATATATCTTTGCATAATGTTTTGCATATTTACATTGCACTGTTCAACGGTGCAAAACAAATTGTTGCATTTTTCCCTTTGTTTAAGTATTTCTAGATTTGTGAAGGTAAATTTATTTATATAAAAAGAAGAGGAAACATAATATGTTATTAGTCATGTTCTAAAACAGCGGTTTGGTGATTTTTATGTTGAGGAAGGAGCTGTTGGTTAATTAATATTATTTGCGTTGACAAAACGTTTTGATCAATTGCTTCTTCTGAAGTATTTCAGAAATGGTATTTTAAATTTCTAAACATGTCTATTTACTCCACGCACGCTAAAATAGAGGTGGTAGACTTTTCATAATTTGAAAAGGTGCGACAAAATGCTGGTATCTTGTGTTATTTAATATTGTTTATATATATATATATAACAATATATATATATATATATATATATATATATATAACGAATCGTCTGTATAGAAGTAACTGAGGCAAATTTAGTCGAGGGGGAGGGTAGATGCACATGCTTTTTCTTATACGTCAGAATTAAGTTTATTGTACATCTCAAACCGTTAACTAGCTCTAGAAATTGGAACCTGATAATTATCTCCTGTTGGGCTTAAAAGATCTTCTATCTTTTTCGATCCAATACCACTCAGTCATAAAGTATACAAATAACCATTACAATTACTAGGCCTTTAACCTGCATAAAAACCTCATCTTGCACAGATGGTCCCAGAAGTCACAATATTCGAACGATGGGAGCAACAAGCTTAAGAAACCTACCGCCGTGTCAAGCAAGTGTTCTGAAAAGATTTCATAAGATTCTTGCCTTTGATCCTCTTAATCCAATGGTCTTATGGACGGGTAGTATACAAACACTAAGAAAGAAACAGTAAATGTTTTACTAAGGTCATACTTTCCTGACGCGTTGGTCAGGAACGGAAGTCTAAGATCGTATAGTATCTGCAGTTATCCAACCAGGGATGACTTGCATATCGCAAACTAGACAGTCAATATTTACAAAATTATGTGGGATTAATTCTGTTAATCCATTTAAATTAGACCTAGAGGGAAAGTACTAACCTTAGGTAACTCAGATAAATCTGAGGGTGCACTTGCAGAGGATAGATGAAGTTATGTGTAGACTGTACTCTGGATGGATGTGGAGACAGCATCTTTGATTGTGATCCTCTTACTAATAAGAAGTATAGCGTTTTGGCTCACTTATTTCCTGGTGAACTCTCATTGGACGAGCTAGTGAATGGACTAAGAAAACTGGTCAAGAGTACTAATCTAAAGATCTATAATTAAGAGGTTTAGTTACACTAAGACTCAATGGTCGCGGTGCCTGAGGCTGGTTGAACCCTTAACCTCTTAACTTAATCTACCTAAGTGTCCTGTTAATGTAGGTTGGGTATCCGGAAAAAGAATTGGCCCAGACGCAGAGGAAAAGAACACCATCATTCTTCCTAGCCCTTGAGTTAACCACACATTTCACCATCAAACTGAACCTTTAGGCAGATTAAACTCTGATAAAGTGAGTTGGAACTCCCTGTTGGCTATATACATTTTACTCACTCGTACCCTTAAATACCTTAATGTCACCTCCCCCGCTATTTCAAGGCCAGTTAAGAACGAATGATTGTCGAGAGTACAAAGAATATAGAACATACCATTTTGCGGTGGAAAATTAATATGCAGGGTTTCTTGAACAGGCCTACAATTTTCTTATACAACATATAAAAGCTTCTAGAAAGCATTTCAATTCCGTGAAATTTATTTAATAGTATAATTAGTTGAGGAAATGTATGCACATAATTTTGTTAGGATTATTAACTAGCTAATTCCGTCTAGAAGTGGTAAAATGTTGACCAATTAAAAAGCGGATAAATCATTAAAACAGGCGTTTGCAAAATCGTCAGTTGTTTGTAAGACCGGACATCCTTATGTTTTCATCTGTCTAGTTGTTCGGCAGGATTTGTGACCACACTATTTCATTTAGAGATGTGGACTTTGTTGAACAGGTGTTGATCCGCCCAAACACAATACAAAAAATCGAAATACGTATTCTTTTCAAAACTATGTGCCAATTTACAATAACCATATATTTCCTTTAACATTAGTTTTTCGACTGTAAGTATAACAGACAAATATCTCCTGTCGTTAAAAAAAACAAATATTTTGTGAATGCAAAACGGACGATTATAAATTTTGCTAAACAAAAAGGTTGCTTTTTGAAAGTGTGTGGTGATTTCTTTTAAACACGCCGTCATATTCGCAACTCCAATGTTTAATAAGATTATTAAAATTCTGTTTAACTAACGCTTTCACTAATATTGATTTCTAGAATTTTATTTCATTATTAATTTTTCGGACTAAAGAATTAATATTTGTTAATGCAGTTTTGAATAAAATTAATTTAAATCAGCTTTTTTTATTGTTAATAGCCTTTAAATGTAACAAATATATAATTTTACTGTTTAAAATTGTTATAACAAAAAACCACAATACAATCTGAAATTTAGAATTAGAATTTGTGTATGCAGTTTGAATAAAAGGAGTTTAAATCAAATTTATTTGTTTTTATTGTTAATAGCCTTTAAATGTATCAAATACATAATTTCAGTCTGTAGGCCTACAGTGTTTTTATAATTGTGATAATCAAAAGCCATAATATAATCTGGACTAAATAATTAATATATGTGTATGCAGTTTTGAATAAAATTAGTTTAAATCATATTTATATAATTTTTTATTGTTAATAGCCTTTAAATGTAACAACTATATAATTTCAGTCAGTAGGCCTACAGTGTTTAAAATTGTTATAACCAAAAGTATACAACAATTACCTAAAATAATAAATAAATTAAAATTACGACAATTCATTTAATAATTAAATATTAATAATTGATTATTAATAAATAAATCGGAAGTAATAAATATTTTGGACTAAAATTGAAGATGGTCTGAATATTTAATCATAAAATATATTGTTAATGTCAATTGAAGGTAACAGCTGATTTGTTAAAACATTTTTGTAATTCTTCTTTCTTTAATTTTTACAATTATTTTTTTATTAGTATTTTTATTTATTGTTCATTTTAAAGATGTTGTAAATAAGAAAACATGGCAAAAAGAAAACGTAATTCTGCTGCATCAATCTATGGCAGTTGGTTAATTTTTAAATAGATAAGGTATCTGTAATACATTTCTATATAGGACGCACACTTTCAACCAACAAATTATTTGTTGAAATAAAGCAATTTATTTGTACATAATAATTTTATAAATGTTTAAATTAGGTTTTGTTATGTACACTGAATACATTGATTAAAAGAACAACTTGAAAAACAGTCCAGCTGTCAGAGCTTAAAGATTATTTTATAGGCTTCGTTATATTATTAGATGTTGTATTCCATTTGACCCCAGAATGGAATGGAATGGTAAAACAAATTAATATACCAAAACCAAAAAGTAGAGTCTATTCTCAAACTAAAACTCACAAATTTTTGATTTTTTAATTCCAATTAGTAAACAAATACACTGCGCAAGAACAAATTTTCCCATCCTCAAAACTAGATAAAACCTAACCAAAACTAATCGTAGCTTAAATTTGTTTTGCTTGTACCATGAACACGTTCTCAGCGTTGTACTTGATTAAAAACTTATAACGACAGCGGTCAAAGTTAGTTTTTGTCTTTTGCCATTTATTTTTAAACCCTAATATTTAACACACAATTTAAAATCAGAACTTTTTACACGTTTGGTTTATTAACCATTACAATTCACTAAAATTAGAACGAAATTAGACATTTTTGGAAATGAAGTATTTTTAACTGTCTTTTTTTACGGATAAATCATGAACAGGTATTTATGGAGATTTGACAACCAATCAGTTCTCGTTGAATCTTTAGAGACTATAATTGAGTAAAATTTGATCAATATCGGTAAACGGATTTTGATAAAATTTTAATTTTGTTTTGTTGTTCTTATACCCCCAAATTTTTAGTTATGTAAAAAATAAATAAAGTCCCGAGATGTGACCAACATAGGCCTACATCAAAACCATGGGTTTGAGTTGTAGAGAACTTTATGTATGACAGACGGCAGACAGACATCATTCGTAAAATACATCTTGGACACAGGAGATCTCAAAACTAATCTATGCATGAATAATTCGACTTAGCATTTTAAACAATTACAGAACTTTCATTATAGTACGACTATGTAAGAAAGTAATATGGCGGGAGTGGTGGGAGAATTTACAAGGAATAGGATTAGTACCATAGTTGACATGAGAGTAGGAATCGAGGTAATACCCACCAAATACTTGTCAAAAACCCTGGATTGAAAGATAAAATACTTAAATTAAGCAACAGAAATGACTACCGCTAACCTGAGTAGACCTTAGAGGACCCAGACAGAACAGGAGGAAATTATTGATGGAGACGGTCCAATCTACATTGCTGTACGGAGTTGCTAACAAGCTGACTTCAATTCAACGTAAGTGTCCAACAACCATTGAATCTGCATACGGTTTCTGAAGCAGCAGTCTAGGATATTGCAGGACTAGTACCTAATAATTGGTGAGGAAACTAAAGACAGATGAACATACCGTCTAATTCGTGACCTTGACACATGGGCTAAGAGGAAGCATGGGGAGGTAAACTTTTACCACACACAGATGCTGACAGGATACGGGTATCAGGAGCTTCCTATATAGGATCGGAAAGACCACAACACTAGGGTGTAAGATATGTGGATATGAGAACGATGATCAGGAACAAATAATTTTTGACAGCAACATGTGGGATACAGAACGCCAAAGATTGATGTCATTGGTGTGACATGAACAACGTCATAGACAAGTTGCTGGTGGATGAAGTCAATTGTGACGCTGTTACTAAATCAGACTTGTCCTAACAACGAAGAAGTTGGAGAAACGCCTAGAGGACTGAACAAAAATAAACCAAAAAGAAATACGAAATAAAAATTTATATGATTGACAGGCAGGATGAGTTACAGAACTGGAAAAAAGAAGAGCCTTGATCCTGAAGTAATGCGCGATAAGATTGGGATCAGTATCTCAAATCAAGAGCAGAGCGTTTTATTCAGTAGACAGAGACTACCCAATAGGTCCTTGGTTAAAAAAAGAAAAAGAAAACGTCAAAATAAAGTGTTAGTTGTTTTATTATATAAACAACTATTGTAATTTTATGACAGCGTGTGAATTATTTAAAAGAATATCAAAATTAATTTAATTTCTGTAGTTTAAACACAGACGACTCTAGCAGTTTTCATAAACAATCCAAACTGTTTCCCAAACCTTGCCAGTATTAACCCAGAAGTTAGTTACAGTGTGATAATGACAGTAATTATCACGGATGTTTTCATGCGAATTTCAACTGCTATAATAATGTCGTTCGCACAATGTTTAGATAACGCTATAATAACCTAAAGTTAATCACTGCTCTAAAATATGTCACATAATTTTAGAGAAGAAACATGTAAGTTATTAAAGAATAACAAGCTTCGATTGTGTCGGCAATTATAGTCAGGCAATTGTGTATTTTTAAATATGAACATTTTGAGAACTTGACTGCTTGGGATTTCTATAGTTTTTGAGCTATTAAAGTGTTTTAAGTCAAATTTTGTTTTATAATACGGATTTATAATGGAAAACAAGGTGTCAAACAGTAAATGATAAAAACTACGATTTTTTTTTAAAGTTGGAAAATACTAAAATCAATCCTAACCGGCCTAAGGTGAATAATTTCGAAACTTGCATTTTTATTTTTTGTTCGTTTCGTTGTTGTACTTATGCAGTATTTTTACACTATATTTGTTAGTTTTCATTTACTACATTTACTACAGAGGAGCGTTACTACAGTTTAACTAATAAGGTTGACGACAGCAGTGTAATCATCTCCTTAGAAGACAAGTAAAGGACAGCGATTGTTTGAAATTGGTTGTTTTTTGTATCGTTTTCTTAAAATTATGCTAAGAATTAAAAAATCTTTAACTTTCAAGGTATAAAAATAGATTTAGCAAAACGAGTCCAGTAGGCGAACCACGTCGGCCACCAATATTCCCTGCCCTGTGTTTGTTAGTGAGGTGACTTTTTCACCGGCCGTCTTCGTTATTTTTACAAACTATAGATCCAACTAGAATTCCTGAGAATTGCTACGCCCGTACTCACTATACTTGAGAGCCGAAGGGTCTAGTATTTTTGAAATATAGTACCAATATGTTTTGTTTACAGCGTAAATTATATTTTAAAATATAAAAATAGTTGCAACCAATTAGTTTAGCTTTTATTTTATGCTAGCTTACCCCTTAACTGTTGAACTTCAATAGTACATGATTCTGTATAGTAGGGTACCAAAATGTTTGTGCAATATGTATACACAGTTTATTTATTTCACCTTTAGGATTAAATTGCTCAATGAATTTGTGCGGAGAGGGTGAGAAAAAAAGAACTAGAATGATTCATTCTTGGAAGAGAAAAAAGTAAAATTGGGAGAATCTCCCTTGAAAATATGGCTCAAAAGGAAAAGTAAGGGGTTATGGGAGTTAAAAGATAGAGAAGAGTTGCCCAGGAGAGATATGAATAAGGAAAGGATTTGAAACAGGTTAAGGATTGAAATATCTGTTTTCAGTTGGATATTATAATAAATTGTATACTTTAGATATTTTAAAAATAATTTATTTACCTTAAATCACAAAAGAAGAAAAATTATAAAAAAGAATTTATTTTTAAAATAGCCCAAAATATTATAAACACGAGATTGAATTTAAGACGTTGAATGAAATGTTCGTTTCTTCATAACTTAGTTAAATTATAAACAAATTAGGTAGTTATTTATTGTATGAGCCCTAGCTGACTGATTATAATGAGCACACGTGTGGTGATACCGAGGGAACTTAGCTGGTTCTATATTTTTAACATGTAGTCTTGGGCTACATTCTCTCTTTCCTACTAAGTTCCTCTTAAGCAAATCCCTCCCGACCCTGGCGCTATTAGAGTTTTCAAGGACTAGGGGGTCTATATTTTATGTTATATTCTTCATTTGTTTATAAGACGAAGATTACTGCGAGGTTTTTCGTCTTTAAACAACAAGAAAAATGTAGTTCAGGAGTTATGAACCTTAGATTTGTCAAGATTGATGGCGGTATTTTCCAACTCAATCATAAATAGTAGTTTTCTTTTATTTACTGTTCGACGCACAGTGTTTGGTTATAAATTTGTAACTTTTACAAAATTTGATCGAAATAGTTTTTGCCGATTTTAACAAAATTGACAAAACTTGTATTAGGGTTGATTTATCGTTTTTATCAGATAGCTCAAGAACTCTTGAAATTCCATTTCGGCAAGTTTTGAATAAAGTTCATTTTTAATAATATACAGTTGCTTGATTAGAATTACTGACACGATCGAGCATAAAAGTTTTTTCCTTTAACCAACAAGGAAAAATTTATTGCATTTGCCAAAATAAAAATAATTGAAGTCATTGATCAGCTACCCTACACTGAGAATTCTGTTAGTAATAGACTGATTATTTTATATCAAGTAAAATATTAAGGAGCAATTTTATGCACACAGTTAAAAATGTAAAATAATAACATGTGCTAATCACACATTGCCGTACATGACAATATCTTGCGAACTTTATTATTCCATTTTTTATTGACAATCAATTTTAAATGAAGAGTGAAAAGATAACCAAACATAAATAAAAATAAAATCGGAATAATCGAACGATTTTAAAAGTGCCATTTTTTTTTAATTTTAGGACTAAAAATAAGAAATTTTCAATCAGTACAACTGATCACCGAATAAATAGATAATAACAGAATGAAAATCTGTGCTATTGAAAATTAATATTATGATCAATTTTATCTTTATATTATTCTCAAATGTGCACTAATATGTGATTATACAATAAAATGAAAGAGTTTTAAAAATATTGTAGCAATTATTAATACGGATATACAAATTTCCTTCTAAATACAGGTTTCCTTATTGTCAAGATGTTACAGTTTCCTGGAAGGTTTGACTCACCCCTCACATAACAAAGCTTACGTTCACAGTGTCGTTAAAAAAAATGCATTAAAAAGAGCTCCAGTTGTGTTTTAAAGAAATCGCGTTGACACCATCGAGGGCAGAGGATTTCTCGCGCTGCAATTACTTCTTCGTGTGAACAGGAAGTTTATGAGAACTGGCACAAGTTCTAATTGTCTTTACTTCTAATTTATACTCTGTGCTAACGGGAAACTGTGCTAGCAGCCATTATTTATGAGTTGCAATCATTAATTTTGGATAATAAATTGAAAATGGGAGAAAAGGAGTGATAAAGACCAGACTGTTGTGTTTGGGTTCTCAAACGTCCAAGAAAAAAAAAGCTGTTGTTGATGTTTGGATGACTTTATAGAGATGTTGTTTTAGAAATTATAAGAATTTTGTATCTAGAAATAAAATAGTTAGAATGAGGAAACAATTAAATATTTCCAAATGTTCCTCGAGAAGAACTGGAAAGCACCCGGGGTGCAGTTGATAAGACAGTACGCGAAATCCTCTTGCGACCTGCCGGTATATAGATCAAGTAGTTGATGGCTTAAAAAATCGATGTCGAGTTTTTCAAGGTTATTTCCATTTTGAGATCCCCTGAGCCCAAACAAATTATTTTGAGAATGATGTATATAAGTCTGTAGTCTGTACAGTGCTATACAACTCGTACGAAAGGATCGATTCGGATCAAATTTGAAATGTGTTGACAATTTAGCCATATATTGAAGCATTTCATTTTTTTCTGTCTCTCAAAATTTCGGTGTAGATTAATACTAAAATTTCTCATTTACTCAAAATCGGTGCTAACGATTTTAATTAAACTTTCACCTTAACAATCCAAACAGATTGGTGTCATCGCTCGAAAAAACCGGTTCGGAAATCATCGGTAAAAATCGACAATGAAAATGATATAAAATATTTAATTTCTCAAATTAGTCTCTATTTCGTTCAATTTTTAATCAAATGTGAACCCAAGAAAATTAAGATTCAGGTATAACTGGTAAAAATTGACATTATACCTTCACCATTATTATTAAAACTCGAATATATAGAAACAAGCCTATCTAATTATATTAAGGTGAAAATAATATTCAACATACCCACTATCAGTTTTATAATCGTCAAAATTTCGACCTCAGTCAAAGACAAAACTTCACATTTCAAGAAACCGAAAAGTGATTTTCGCCATGCCGTCCGTCCGTCGTCGTAGTCGTTAGATAGCGGCAACAGAACAGAAGATAAAAACATGATTTTTTTCTATTGGGGACTACATTGTACTCACATATAACCCTATTGAAATTCAGAAAAATCTAATTAAAAATGTCAAAATTACTGTCATAATGAACACTGTGTTTCTCACATCTCTTGTGTTATTTAACTTACAACACAGTAAATAAATAAAAATGTAATTTCTAATCTTCCCTTTCTAAGAAAAAGTGATATTGTATAGTTTCGTTATCTGGCAGCGCCGATTCACAGACACGAGCGAAGCGAGTGGAGTCTTTTAAATATATCCAACGTCAAGAGAATATGGTCAATTATGAGATTTAGAAAACCTGTGTAACATCTATTTTACACAAACAAAAATTCTGAAAAAAATACAATCACCATTTTGGTCGTCTTTGAAAAACGAAAATATTTTGTCTTTTGTAGGTTTTTTTAAAGCTATACGGTTTTCGAAATATTTGAAGTTAAAAATTTCAAACGGGCGCCATTTTGAAAAAAAGCAATAGCTATAATATTTTTTATAAAAAACAAAATGGCGAATAGACGAAAAGTAAGTGTTTTAGGGATTTTTTCAGTTTTATTTACAAGTAGAACGAAAGCCCAAACCGAAAGTATCAACTAATCTTCGTGAATCACCCAATTGTAATAATCGATATTATAATCTCCACAAATAATTTTTTTTAAGGCTGTTGTTGAAATTTATTGTTCATTAAATAATAAGTTTGTAAGATATAGATTATTTTTGAAATTTTTTTCGATTTTACAATCGAAGGAGAAATTAGTTATAAACCATCTTGTTTTTAATTGTGCTCGGAGCAACCGCGTATGTTCTTTGAAAGAGTGGAAGAGTTCAGAGTTAAAACCGTCCATTTTAGAACTACAATTTTTAAACTAAGACGTAACAAGTTGCCGCTTCAATCGGTCACTAATTATTTTACATACTTTTATTTAAATTAATGAAAACCTCAAAACAACCATTCTTTAGGCTATAACAAAAAGTAAGCATTTACGTCAGTGTATTGCGTGCTGCAAATTTTAATTAATTTGTTTTTGTACTGTTATATAAATTACTGAAAGTTAACGGTCGTCAATACGTCGCACAAGGAGGTTAACAAGGGAAAAGCAAAGTTAACGCATATAGACCGTGCTGGCGACGTTTCAATTTCATTTTTCACTGCTTCGTCATGTGTTGTTGACATGTCGTGAAAGTTCGTCAGGCCAGCCTAAACTCTGTAATAGTTCACTTTGTTGTCATCGCTTTTCTCATGTTGTTGACAGCAAAACTAGTCAACATTATCAGTGAAAGTTGAAAGTTTTCCCCGATATTAGCTTCATTTTATTGTTTCTTGATATCCACTATCGGATGTTCTTCGGAAGTCAAAGAGCACTTTTGTTTTCGTGAAATTACGAATAATTTAAAATCTGTAAATGGCTGTTGTTTCTTTTACGTTTAATGTAGTGCACAAAGTTTCTAATATTCCAATAAACAAAACCAAACACCAATTAAACTCAAAGATTAGGCGGAGAAGCTGCATAATATCAAAAGCAAAATTTATATTATCTCAAAATTGAAAATAGAAATTTGTTTACGATTTTGTTAAAATAAGGATAAATTAAACAAATATCTAATTCTTTTGAAAAGCTGGCTTTTGGGCATGGACTGTATTGAAGGTCTTTTGGAGGTTGTGATATAGGAATGCATTACTATTCTAATTTTGTTTTGATGTGTGGATGAGTGTAAGAGATGTGATAGGGGTGTGGAAGTGTTTTTTTTTCTCTTAATAATTTTGTTTATTTTTGTATTTCTTTTTATCATGTTAAACTTGGAGTAAGGGATGTGATATATTGGTATGAGAGAGAATATATATGGACTATTATGGTATGTGAGTGTTTGTATGTTACGTAGTGTAAGTTTTTACCACTTTATATTTATGTCATAGATGCAAATAGATGTGCATAATTAATTATCATAGAACAAATTATTATTTAACAAATTATATTATTTGTAATAAATATTAAATTAAATTTAAATTTATTAATAGTTTAACTGCTCCCGATGGTCTCTTGAATTCTGTTATTTCTTCTTTTTTTCTATTTTTACTTGAGATATGCAGCCTAAAACGGGTAGACCCATGGAGGTTGCTTTATTCCATTCCGTATATTTTTTGTTTATCTTAAATTCTTTATCTTTGTTTTTGTTTAGGATTTAGAAGTAATATTGTTTTGGTTTTTCTTTCCTGTTGTGTATTTTAATTATAGTAATGTATTATTATGTCATATGTCAATTTATTTGTTGTTTAGAGTTGTACTTTAAAAATTTACAGTACCTTAAAAAAAATTAATTAATTAAAATTATTTAAAAAATATAATTCTCATGTCTTATAACGATGAGTTAACCTTTCTCATTTAAGGCAAAAACAATTAAAAATATGTAAGTTTAGTTTCACGTGGAAACATCTGTTTTTAGGTTTCCTGAATTAAAAAAACTGGATTTTTGAGTAATGTTTGTCTGTGCAGTACGCTATGAACTAAAATTGATTGGATTAATTTTTATAAATTTCGTTACATACATGTTTCTCAATCTATCTTTCATTCTTTTCATTTTAAAAAACTGAAAATCAATAGTACTAACATAATCTAATATAACCATAACATAAAATTATATATTATTTCTCTAAATCAGTTTAAGCATTTTCCCCATTTTGTTAAACTAAAAATCTGAGGGTAATCTAACCTAATCTTACCTAACCTAACGTAACCTAACATAACATAATATAACTTAACCTAACATAACATAACCCAAACATAAAATTATATATATTTTCTCTAAATCAGCTATAGGGATCTTCCCCATTTTTTAAAACTAAAAATATAAGGGTAAACTAACCTAACCTAGCCTAACGTAACCTAATCTAACCTAACCTAACATAACATAATCTAACCTAACCTAATATAACATAACCCAAATATAAAATTATATATATTTTCTCCAAATTGGTTATAAATATTAAATATAAAACGTAAACCCATCACAAAAAAAATAACAATATCATTGAAGTTTGAATATCTCAAATTCGTCACTACCTATTTTGGTCAATTTTTGGCGAAAAAAGAAAGTTTATGATGCAAACGCAAGTAAGAGAAAAACTATCAAATATAGTGTAAATAACAAACCACAACTGCAGTTTGGATTTTATTTTGATATTTTCTAAGTTGCAATGTTCGTGAAAATAGTGACGAATAATTCTTGTTTAGTTTTATTTATTTATTTATTTTGTTATATTTTTTATGTATGTGGAAAGTTTTAAACTCCTTAATATTTAAATAATTAAACGTTGCATGCTGCCTTAATCAGATATTTTGTATACTAACTAATAAACTACTTTTCAATAATATCTACAACAACGTAGCTAAAAACTTCAGTAACTAGACTAAGTAAAATAAAGACATATGCCTAGAGAACTAGTTCAGTTTGTATCTCTCTTAGATCTACATAATAATAACACACACCCTTCCCCTTCACTTTTAAATTACGAAAAAAGGAAAGTATTTCAGTGGTACGTATATTTCAATATCTGGTTTTTATTACAACTTTTTTTAGCCGCTGTTTTGGAATATCTTTCTGTGTAAGTGAAGGTTTTTTCTTTCTTTATGTAAAAACGAATTAATTAATGAAAACTCCCTTTTTCAGAACTAGAAATATCTAGTCGTCATCCTCAGTTGGAATCAGTACAGAACTTATGAATAATGTAATTTTATCGTATGCTGATTGACAACTGATGATGTCGACTTCATTGTGTCGAAACACCGTTATTAGAGTGTTTTATTGTTTCAAAAACATTAGTTTTTCATAAACTATTGAAAATTACAAATAATTCAAAATTTGAAAGATCATGAATATTATCAAATTAAAAAACGACGAATTTTATTGTCCTACAAATTTTCCAAAAAACAATTTACAAAAGTAGAGAAGATGTGGATAAATCCCCTAAAAAAAGCAACACTAGGTCTACGTGAAAAATCTGCAAGTTAATTTAGACTTCTTGTATAGAAAAAAACAATGTCAAACATGTATTTTCCCCCATTCTCGTTCAAAGTTGAAAAACCTCACCGTATTATCGCCTAACAAGAATATGAAGGAGAGGGACCTAACCCAAGATTACATGAATAAAATTTATATCCAGCTAATATTCATTGAGAATACAACGGCCGTACTTACTATAAAAGATCCCCTGAGGGTGTATTTATATAAACGTGACATCACGTTGATTTAGTTGATGGATGACATCATGGTATTAACCCAACCCTATTATACAATGTAATACAAACATATCCTCTAAATGTAATAACCAAAAGTTGATTCTTAGGGCCTTGTAAGAAATGTTAAATTGTATTTGTAGAACAAGCAGTCTTATTGAGTAGAGGGTATATTTGTTTAACATTGTTGTTGCACAGGTTTTATGAACGACTTTCTAATGGGCCTCAAAGATGTGTCTATATTACATAATCTCCACTCGCTTTCGCTCCACATTTGTGTACATATGTAACAAAACCTACCCCCCAAATGTGTTCGATAACTAGGCCCAGCCAGATCTTGTAAATATAAGAATATCTGATTTTGTAGTCTGTTAAGAGTTATAAATTACATTTTTATAACTTCACTATTTTGTCATCGTGAGGTTGGTATCATTACATGCAGCAGTCAAACTTTTTTTTTATCGAACTTATTTTGTTGTATGTTAAACAACACAATCGATATTAACAAAAAACTATTCAAAATGGCTGCCACTTTGGTATTTTTAATTATCTTTTTCTGAATTTCAATAGGGTTCATAGTTCATATAACCACACTATAACCGCCTATATAATTTCCTGTCTTTATTTTTGTGCTCACTATCGTGCTTTAGTATAGACATGATAACGATGAAGGACGGAAGGAGTGTCGAAATAGTATATTTCATCGCTAGGACCATAAGTGAAGCTGTTCAATACAAGCTCAAGTTTAAAGACCGAGGCCGGAAAATGAGCGAGGCTCGAAAAGCTTCCATTGGTCCAAGTGATGAACTATATTTTTCGTTATACCAAATAATATAAGAAATCAATTTTACAAAATCTAAAATGTTGTAACCTATTTGCCTTCAAATCGATGGTAACAGCTGTTTAAACGGTTATTTACAATCGAGAATATCGGTTGTTTTTATAGATGCTTTACAATCGTTAATTAATTCGTATAAACGAAGTAAAAGCTGATGACCTCGACCTCAGCTGATGTTTTTAGGTTCTAGGACTAAAAATAACAACTTAAGCATATCAATTCATGTATTGAAAACAAGTTGTTTTTTTTTGAATCAGTATGAAAAAAAAGGAAAAAAAGAAAAAAAGGTTTCTCTGTTTCTTGAGGCTATGGATTACCTAACCTTACCTATACTTCGTTACTGGAAAGGGTTTGTCCTAAATGTATGAATATACGAGTATATTAGATTTATAATAAAGTCATAAAATTTAATTAGGTTAGAGGGTGTGCATTTAAAATTCTTTATCTGGTTCAAAAACACGCAAAATTGTGAAATTAGTTTTAATGAAAAAGTTATATTTTTAAGGGTGAACCGATTTTCACAAATAGTTGTAAACTCCATGATTCCGATTTTTAAAATGATTTTAATGAGCTGACAAAAATACTTTCCCAAGATACTTCTTAAATTGTGCCCGCTAACAATATTTCAAGTGACATATTCCTCCTTGTTACGCTCAGGTAAGTCGTATGTCAGACGTTTTCTCCGAGCTACAATTAACGTAATTTGCAAAGATTTGGGGTTAAATATGCGGAAAGCTTGTTAGTACCATGCCTCATGGTCCAATAAAGTTATGATGACAATCTAACCATACACCATAGCGACTCCAACTTTCCCCTCCAACTTGGCGACAAATATGGACCAACTCTAATTAGGTTGTCAATGGTTTCTCTTAGTTTTTTTTAGTTACAATTGTGCATATATTATTTATACTTGTGTCAGAGAAAGTAACGGATTTAAAATCGTTAAAAAGCTTTCTAATTGTAATTTATTCGTTTTATAGTCATTTTTAAATGGTATGAAACAATACATTAAATTAATAATTACAATAGTGTTCAATACTAGACAAAATAATATAATAAAAATAATTCTAATAGTTAATTAAAATACAACAACAAAAAGTTATTAACGTGTACAATAGAGATACTTTTAACAAGTATAATTTAAAAAAATGTTATACAATTTTAAATATAAAAGTTAATAAATTTAATAAATAATTAACCTCGATAAATTAATTAACCTGACACTACAAATATAACTTAAAGTAAACAAAATAAAACAAATTCGTGCATTCGAAACCACATCCAATTTAAATTCTTTCAAAATGGTGCATAAACTCCCCTACAGATGGGAACGATCTAGACAACAGTAGGCTGTTTTGAAATGTCAAGTTTTCAAAATGACAATTATATTTGTTTTGTCGTTAATCGAATTTTAAGCATACTTTCAAAATGTTGCAATAATTTCATTCAATTATATCATACTCGCACTTAAAACTAAATATGAATCAATTTCTACATGAGCAGTCGACCATAAAGAGATAATTAAAAATTCTCATTTTGTCAACGTTTTTTTACTAACGATGTTGGTAAAATTTTCAAAAAAACATTTAGGTCATATTAGGCCAATAAAAATGTGTGTGTGAATCTTGTCAAAATTGATGGACAATTGGTTATCAGTCAAAGATAATTTGAACCAAAGGCGTCTACCTAAATTAGATTATTCTTGTAATAGAGGTACTCAAAATCTTTGTACGTCAATTTAAACTTATTGTACACCCAATGGACCTACTAGCAATGTCTGTGCATTCAAAGAGGCATAGGAGTGTTCACTTAATGGTTGTGAAAAACCGAATATGGTTCTTCTTCTAGCATAGAGCCTTTCATATTCTAGGATGATATGTTTACTAATCTCTTCACACTGTTTCATAACCTACAAACGATATCACTATTGATGATTCGGAGTGTTTACTGAAGCAGAATTTTCCCGAAGTGGAAGTTTTCAGTGAGTAGTGGCATAACTTGTTTAATCAAATCTATAAACTTTCGGATCTTCCTTCACCGAAAGTACCTTCCTTAGTAAACTTTGTACTATGCAATCTTAAAGCAAAGATTGTAATTAAATTTTGGTTACTTAGGTAAGCGTACTTTATACCATAATCTAAATAGGTCTAAAATCTCCCATTCACCTTCCACATTTTACAATTTTAAGTTAATCAAAAAAATAGTTTAGTAGATAAAGCGAAATAATCATGTTGATGGGTATCATCATGGTACTCACCCAGATTCAGTATACAATGTAATACAAACAGATCCTCTAAATGTCGAGAAATTTTTTTATTGGGACTGTTCAAATAATAAATTGCATTGGTTAGTCAAGCTGTGTTATCCAGTAGGGTAAGTTTGTTTAAAACAGTTGTTACACAGTTTTTATGAACCCTGTAATTGTGTATACCACTACTTTCTTGATGTCGCCTAGACCCAAACGAACCTTGTAGATGTGTATAGTATATCATAACGTCTCCACTCGCTTCGCTCGTTTAAGTGTCTCGAACCTGAGGACCTGATGGTCATCGAATTTTTTGTAATAAATTTGATATTTGACATACCAATGAAGTCACCACTCGGTACCCATTACATACAGAATTAAAATCTCGAAATTTTTATCTAATTTAGTTTGTTATAATTTGAATAGGCCTAATACGACAAATGAACAGAAACTCTTTAAAATGACCGCAATTTTAACATTTTTAATTCGATTTTTCTGAATTTTATTAGGGTTCTATATAAGGATACTATAGTCCACAATAGCAAATTTCATGTTCCTAACTTAATGTCGGTAGCTGCTATCGTGCTTATGGGCAACAACGACGACGGACGGGATGTTAAAATAATATCACTTTTTCGGTTTCAGAATTATTCCAAAAAAATACAAAACTCAACCACAATAAAACAAGAATCGAAATAAATAAAAACAAGATTACCTATACATACAAAAAATAGCCTAAACTAAATTATCTTTTAAATAAAGTAAAACCTCAAGTTTAGTTGATAGAATAAAACTTAAACATAAATTCTCACAAATATTACGTTTATTTATACAAACGCATTTCAAGGAAAAGGTCGCCATCTTCAGTAATTAACGAGCTACAAATAACTAAACTATAACTATTATATTTATTGTACCTCTCCATCAATGAAGAAGGTGACCTTGTCGTTGAAACGTGTTTGAATAAATAAACGTACAATTTGTGAGAATTTATGTTCAAGTTTTATTCTATCAAGTATACCATCTCACAAGTCTAGCTGAATATTTATTTAACAAGTTTAGTTATAGTAAAAGGAAAAAAATGATATTAAATACATACTAATATTTTCAGATATTTATAAATATTTTACCTCTAACTTAACTACATTGCTTATATAATTATTAGGCATAACTAGACAAATTGAAAATATAAATATATTAAATATACAATTCTTTCACGACAGAATACCAAAATGATCCAAGTAATTATCTGTTAAAAGATTTTTTACTTTGAATAGAAACCAACTAGAGACCTCAGAAGGTACTGAATGATGTTGTCATCATTTACATGGCTTTTTAAAAAAACAACTTAAAAATTAATCAAAACAAAACAAAATCCCGTTAAAAACAGAATTTTTAAACAAAGATAACAACAAATGTGTTAAACAAAAATAAGCTTAAACAAATATAAAGACATTAAAGAACTGGAAAGGAAAACAAAACAAGGAAACCTCAATGAGAATATTCTCACTTAACAGGACTTCAATATATTCAACAATAAACAAACACAACTTAAAATATTGATCCAATATCTTAAATATTCAAGAAACCTTAAGAAATAAACAAAACATTATAAATTTTCCAAGATTTTAAAGTACCACTGGTTTAAAACATTTCTACAGAATTTTGAAAATAAAAAAAAACACTACACTGCAATAGGAAGCGAATTCTAAGTACAATCTTAATGATTTAAGAACAATAGAATAATTACACAAGAAGGCGGCCTCTATCTACGCGTGGCCTAACTTATTATTAAAACTTGGTATTTGATTAGATATTAGAAAATCTGTTGAGCGCGGAAATACTACGTGTTTTGTATACATAGAGATCGTTTCGTTTCGACAGAGCCGGCCGACCATGTAATGATTCCCTTACTTCAGTTCGGAATACATAATCATCTTCCGGCCGGTATCTACATGAGGTGAAAGCTTTGTAGATCTTAGATGTCTCAATAAGGAGAAAAGTCAAAGATTGTGAAACGTTTAGGGTCCTGTCTTCATTTCCCTAGGACATATAGTAGCCGTTGTCATAAACCTGAGACCGTGCAATCTACGCACGTTTTGATAGGTCGATTATATAAATAAACAAAATCACCAAAACATGTACTAATCAAAACAGGAAATAAATATATATTTTTGTTTATTTTGACTCAACAAAAATAAAAGTATAAATATTTAACTCGGTACTGTATGATGTATTTATGATTGCTGATTTATTTTATTTTTTTTACATTTTGCCCAAATAATAGTAAACACATTTTGTATAAGGATGTCTCAAAAAAGGATAGACAACATAATTATTATCAGTTTTTACTTAGGATTTAAGAGTGTACAATTAATATGATTTGATTAGTGGTATTGTTTAATACAGAATAACTTAAATTAGTTTTAAATAAAAGTGTAATCGGAAGAAAAAAGTATTATCTCCAATATTTTTAAAGTGGTTTATGCAGTCATTAAATTTTGTATCTTCGAAAAGAAAACTACTGAAATAGAAAATAGTTATTTGTGCAACTAGTGAGCAAAGTGGCACTTTTTTAAACGAGAGAAAAATGTTATAACAAAATAATATAATAAAAATAATTCTAATAGTTAATTAAAATACAACAACAAAAAGTTATTAACGTGTACAATAGAGATACTTTTAACAAGTATAATTTAAAAAAATGTTATACAATTTTAAATATAAAAGTTAATAAATTTAATAAATAATTAACCTCGATAAATTAATTAACCTGACACTACAAATATAACTTAAAGTAAACAAAATAAAACAAATTCGTGCATTCGAAACCACATCCAATTTAAATTCTTTCAAAATGGTGCATAAACTCCCCTACAGATGGGAACGATCTAGACAACAGTAGGCTGTTTTGAAATGTCAAGTTTTCAAAATGACAATTATATTTGTTTTGTCGTTAATCGAATTTTAAGCATACTTTCAAAATGTTGCAATAATTTCATTCAATTATATCATACTCGCACTTAAAACTAAATATGAATCAATTTCTACATGAGCAGTCGACCATAAAGAGATAATTAAAAATTCTCATTTTGTCAACGTTTTTTTACTAACGATGTTGGTAAAATTTTCAAAAAAACATTTAGGTCATATTAGGCCAATAAAAATGTGTGTGTGAATCTTGTCAAAATTGATGGACAATTGGTTATCAGTCAAAGATAATTTGAACCAAAGGCGTCTACCTAAATTAGATTATTCTTGTAATAAAGGTACTCAAAATCTTTGTACGTCAATTTAAACTTATTGTACACCCAATGGACCTACTAGCAATGTCTGTGCATTCAAAGAGGCATAGGAGTGTTCACTTAATGGTTGTGAAAAACCGAATATGGTTCTTCTTCTAGCATAGAGCCTTTCATATTCTAGGATGATATGTTTACTAATCTCTTCACACTGTTTCATAACCTACAAACGATATCACTATTGATGATTCGGAGTGTTTACTGAAGCAGAATTTTCCCGAAGTGGAAGTTTTCAGTGAGTAGTGGCATAACTTGTTTAATCAAATCTATAAACTTTCGGATCTTCCTTCACCGAAAGTACCTTCCTTAGTAAACTTTGTACTATGCAATCTTAAAGCAAAGATTGTAATTAAATTTTGGTTACTTAGGTAAGCGTACTTTATACCATAATCTAAATAGGTCTAAAATCTCCCATTCACCTTCCACATTTTACAATTTTAAGTTAATCAAAAAAATAGTTTAGTAGATAAAGCGAAATAATCATGTTGATGGGTATCATCATGGTACTCACCCAGATTCAGTATACAATGTAATACAAACAGATCCTCTAAATGTCGAGAAATTTTTTTATTGGGACTGTTCAAATAATAAATTGCATTGGTTAGTCAAGCTGTGTTATCCAGTAGGGTAAGTTTGTTTAAAACAGTTGTTACACAGTTTTTATGAACCCTGTAATTGTGTATACCACTACTTTCTTGATGTCGCCTAGACCCAAACGAACCTTGTAGATGTGTATAGTATATCATAACGTCTCCACTCGCTTCGCTCGTTTAAGTGTCTCGAACCTGAGGACCTGATGGTCATCGAATTTTTTGTAATAAATTTGATATTTGACATACCAATGAAGTCACCACTCGGTACCCATTACATACAGAATTAAAATCTCGAAATTTTTATCTAATTTAGTTTGTTATAATTTGAATAGGCCTAATACGACAAATGAACAGAAACTCTTTAAAATGACCGCAATTTTAACATTTTTAATTCGATTTTTCTGAATTTTATTAGGGTTCTATATAAGGATACTATAGTCCACAATAGCAAATTTCATGTTCCTAACTTAATGTCGGTAGCTGCTATCGTGCTTATGGGCAACAACGACGACGGACGGGATGTTAAAATAATATCACTTTTTCGGTTTCAGAATTATTCCAAAAAAATACAAAACTCAACCACAATAAAACAAGAATCGAAATAAATAAAAACAAGATTACCTATACATACAAAAAATAGCCTAAACTAAATTATCTTTTAAATAAAGTAAAACCTCAAGTTTAGTTGATAGAATAAAACTTAAACATAAATTCTCACAAATATTACGTTTATTTATACAAACGCATTTCAAGGAAAAGGTCGCCATCTTCAGTAATTAACGAGCTACAAATAACTAAACTATAACTATTATATTTATTGTACCTCTCCATCAATGAAGAAGGTGACCTTGTCGTTGAAACGTGTTTGAATAAATAAACGTACAATTTGTGAGAATTTATGTTCAAGTTTTATTCTATCAAGTATACCATCTCACAAGTCTAGCTGAATATTTATTTAACAAGTTTAGTTATAGTAAAAGGAAAAAAATGATATTAAATACATACTAATATTTTCAGATATTTATAAATATTTTACCTCTAACTTAACTACATTGCTTATATAATTATTAGGCATAACTAGACAAATTGAAAATATAAATATATTAAATATACAATTCTTTCACGACAGAATACCAAAATGATCCAAGTAATTGTCTGTTAAAAGATTTTTTACTTTGAATAGAAACCAACTAGAGACCTCAGAAGGTACTGAATGATGTTGTCATCATTTACATGGCTTTTTAAAAAAACAACTTAAAAATTAATCAAAACAAAACAAAATCCCGTTAAAAACAGAATTTTTAAACAAAGATAACAACAAATGTGTTAAACAAAAATAAGCTTAAACAAATATAAAGACATTAAAGAACTGGAAAGGAAAACAAAACAAGGAAACCTCAATGAGAATATTCTCACTTAACAGGACTTCAATATATTCAACAATAAACAAACACAACTTAAAATATTGATCCAATATCTTAAATATTCAAGAAACCTTAAGAAATAAACAAAACATTATAAATTTTCCAAGATTTTAAAGTACCACTGGTTTAAAACATTTCTACAGAATTTTGAAAATAAAAAAAAACACTACACTGCAATAGGAAGCGAATTCTAAGTACAATCTTAATGATTTAAGAACAATAGAATAATTACACAAGAAGGCGGCCTCTATCTACGCGTGGCCTAACTTATTATTAAAACTTGGTATTTGATTAGATATTAGAAAATCTGTTGAGCGCGGAAATACTACGTGTTTTGTATACATAGAGATCGTTTCGTTTCGACAGAGCCGGCCGACCATGTAATGATTCCCTTACTTCAGTTCGGAATACATAATCATCTTCCG
Organism: Aphrophora alni; assembly: GCA_963513935.1. Classification (NCBI taxonomy): domain Eukaryota; kingdom Metazoa; phylum Arthropoda; class Insecta; order Hemiptera; family Aphrophoridae; genus Aphrophora; species Aphrophora alni. The sequence continues at coordinate 18,238,856 of OY740774.1, read as the reverse complement.
GCCGGTATCTACATGAGGTGAAAGCTTTGTAGATCTTAGATGTCTCAATAAGGAGAAAAGTCAAAGATTGTGAAACGTTTAGGGTCCTGTCTTCATTTCCCTAGGACATATAGTAGCCGTTGTCATAAACCTGAGACCGTGCAATCTACGCACGTTTTGATAGGTCGATTATATAAATAAACAAAATCACCAAAACATGTACTAATCAAAACAGGAAATAAATATATATTTTTGTTTATTTTGACTCAACAAAAATAAAAGTATAAATATTTAACTCGGTACTGTATGATGTATTTATGATTGCTGATTTATTTTATTTTTTTTACATTTTGCCCAAATAATAGTAAACACATTTTGTATAAGGATGTCTCAAAAAAGGATAGACAACATAATTATTATCAGTTTTTACTTAGGATTTAAGAGTGTACAATTAATATGATTTGATTAGTGGTATTGTTTAATACAGAATAACTTAAATTAGTTTTAAATAAAAGTGTAATCGGAAGAAAAAAGTATTATCTCCAATATTTTTAAAGTGGTTTATGCAGTCATTAAATTTTGTATCTTCGAAAAGAAAACTACTGAAATAGAAAATAGTTATTTGTGCAACTAGTGAGCAAAGTGGCACTTTTTTAAACGAGAGAAAAATGTTATAACAAAATAATATAATAAAAATAATTCTAATAGTTAATTAAAATACAACAACAAAAAGTTATTAACGTGTACAATAGAGATACTTTTAACAAGTATAATTTAAAAAAATGTTATACAATTTTAAATATAAAAGTTAATAAATTTAATAAATAATTAACCTCGATAAATTAATTAACCTGACACTACAAATATAACTTAAAGTAAACAAAATAAAACAAATTCGTGCATTCGAAACCACATCCAATTTAAATTCTTTCAAAATGGTGCATAAACTCCCCTACAGATGGGAACGATCTAGACAACAGTAGGCTGTTTTGAAATGTCAAGTTTTCAAAATGACAATTATATTTGTTTTGTCGTTAATCGAATTTTAAGCATACTTTCAAAATGTTGCAATAATTTCATTCAATTATATCATACTCGCACTTAAAACTAAATATGAATCAATTTCTACATGAGCAGTCGACCATAAAGAGATAATTAAAAATTCTCATTTTGTCAACGTTTTTTTACTAACGATGTTGGTAAAATTTTCAAAAAAACATCTAGGTCATATTAGGCCAATAAAAATGTGTGTGTGAATCTTGTCAAAATTGATGGACAATTGGTTATCAGTCAAAGATAATTTGAACCAAAGGCGTCTACCTAAATTAGATTATTCTTGTAATAGAGGTACTCAAAATCTTTGTACGTCAATTTAAACTTATTGTACACCCAATGGACCTACTAGCAATGTCTGTGCATTCAAAGAGGCATAGGAGTGTTCACTTAATGGTTGTGAAAAACCGAATATGGTTCTTCTTCTAGCATAGAGCCTTTCATATTCTAGGATGATATGTTTACTAATCTCTTCACACTGTTTCATAACCTACAAACGATATCACTATTGATGATTCGGAGTGTTTACTGAAGCAGAATTTTCCCGAAGTGGAAGTTTTCAGTGAGTAGTGGCATAACTTGTTTAATCAAATCTATAAACTTTCGGATCTTCCTTCACCGAAAGTACCTTCCTTAGTAAACTTTGTACTATGCAATCTTAAAGCAAAGATTGTAATTAAATTTTGGTTACTTAGGTAAGCGTACTTTATACCATAATCTAAATAGGTCTAAAATCTCCCATTCACCTTCCACATTTTACAATTTTAAGTTAATCAAAAAAATAGTTTAGTAGATAAAGCGAAATAATCATGTTGATGGGTATCATCATGGTACTCACCCAGATTCAGTATACAATGTAATACAAACAGATCCTCTAAATGTCGAGAAATTTTTTTATTGGGACTGTTCAAATAATAAATTGCATTGGTTAGTCAAGCTGTGTTATCCAGTAGGGTAAGTTTGTTTAAAACAGTTGTTACACAGTTTTTATGAACCCTGTAATTGTGTATACCACTACTTTCTTGATGTCGCCTAGACCCAAACGAACCTTGTAGATGTGTATAGTATATCATAACGTCTCCACTCGCTTCGCTCGTTTAAGTGTCTCGAACCTGAGGACCTGATGGTCATCGAATTTTTTGTAATAAATTTGATATTTGACATACCAATGAAGTCACCACTCGGTACCCATTACATACAGAATTAAAATCTCGAAATTTTTATCTAATTTAGTTTGTTATAATTTGAATAGGCCTAATACGACAAATGAACAGAAACTCTTTAAAATGACCGCAATTTTAACATTTTTAATTCGATTTTTCTGAATTTTATTAGGGTTCTATATAAGGATACTATAGTCCACAATAGCAAATTTCATGTTCCTAACTTAATGTCGGTAGCTGCTATCGTGCTTATGGGCAACAACGACGACGGACGGGATGTTAAAATAATATCACTTTTTCGGTTTCAGAATTATTCCAAAAAAATACAAAACTCAACCACAATAAAACAAGAATCGAAATAAATAAAAACAAGATTACCTATACATACAAAAAATAGCCTAAACTAAATTATCTTTTAAATAAAGTAAAACCTCAAGTTTAGTTGATAGAATAAAACTTAAACATAAATTCTCACAAATATTACGTTTATTTATACAAACGCATTTCAAGGAAAAGGTCGCCATCTTCAGTAATTAACGAGCTACAAATAACTAAACTATAACTATTATATTTATTGTACCTCTCCATCAATGAAGAAGGTGACCTTGTCGTTGAAACGTGTTTGAATAAATAAACGTACAATTTGTGAGAATTTATGTTCAAGTTTTATTCTATCAAGTATACCATCTCACAAGTCTAGCTGAATATTTATTTAACAAGTTTAGTTATAGTAAAAGGAAAAAAATGATATTAAATACATACTAATATTTTCAGATATTTATAAATATTTTACCTCTAACTTAACTACATTGCTTATATAATTATTAGGCATAACTAGACAAATTGAAAATATAAATATATTAAATATACAATTCTTTCACGACAGAATACCAAAATGATCCAAGTAATTGTCTGTTAAAAGATTTTTTACTTTGAATAGAAACCAACTAGAGACCTCAGAAGGTACTGAATGATGTTGTCATCATTTACATGGCTTTTTAAAAAAACAACTTAAAAATTAATCAAAACAAAACAAAATCCCGTTAAAAACAGAATTTTTAAACAAAGATAACAACAAATGTGTTAAACAAAAATAAGCTTAAACAAATATAAAGACATTAAAGAACTGGAAAGGAAAACAAAACAAGGAAACCTCAATGAGAATATTCTCACTTAACAGGACTTCAATATATTCAACAATAAACAAACACAACTTAAAATATTGATCCAATATCTTAAATATTCAAGAAACCTTAAGAAATAAACAAAACATTATAAATTTTCCAAGATTTTAAAGTACCACTGGTTTAAAACATTTCTACAGAATTTTGAAAATAAAAAAAAACACTACACTGCAATAGGAAGCGAATTCTAAGTACAATCTTAATGATTTAAGAACAATAGAATAATTACACAAGAAGGCGGCCTCTATCTACGCGTGGCCTAACTTATTATTAAAACTTGGTATTTGATTAGATATTAGAAAATCTGTTGAGCGCGGAAATACTACGTGTTTTGTATACATAGAGATCGTTTCGTTTCGACAGAGCCGGCCGACCATGTAATGATTCCCTTACTTCAGTTCGGAATACATAATCATCTTCCGGCCGGTATCTACATGAGGTGAAAGCTTTGTAGATCTTAGATGTCTCAATAAGGAGAAAAGTCAAAGATTGTGAAACGTTTAGGGTCCTGTCTTCATTTCCCTAGGACATATAGTAGCCGTTGTCATAAACCTGAGACCGTGCAATCTACGCACGTTTTGATAGGTCGATTATATAAATAAACAAAATCACCAAAACATGTACTAATCAAAACAGGAAATAAATATATATTTTTGTTTATTTTGACTCAACAAAAATAAAAGTATAAATATTTAACTCGGTACTGTATGATGTATTTATGATTGCTGATTTATTTTATTTTTTTTACATTTTGCCCAAATAATAGTAAACACATTTTGTATAAGGATGTCTCAAAAAAGGATAGACAACATAATTATTATCAGTTTTTACTTAGGATTTAAGAGTGTACAATTAATATGATTTGATTAGTGGTATTGTTTAATACAGAATAACTTAAATTAGTTTTAAATAAAAGTGTAATCGGAAGAAAAAAGTATTATCTCCAATATTTTTAAAGTGGTTTATGCAGTCATTAAATTTTGTATCTTCGAAAAGAAAACTACTGAAATAGAAAATAGTTATTTGTGCAACTAGTGAGCAAAGTGGCACTTTTTTAAACGAGAGAAAAATGTTGCGTCAATTTTATCGAGTTTAAAAAAGACACTTTGCTCACGAATTGCACATTATACTTTGTCTACAGTTGTTATTTTGTGATAAAAACAGTTCATACTGGCGGTCGTACTTTTTCCTTGATTTGACAGGAAGGAGATTTAGTACAACTTTGTTAGCTTTTTCCGCTAATTTAGGCGGGGTATTTGACAGGTTTTCATCCTCTGAACTGTCCATATTTTAAAACTAACTACACAAAATATAGCAGTAGTGCTAAACAACACATCAACACTGAGTAGAAGTTCTCAAAACTGAGGTTATTTATGAATATTACAAATAACTTAGGTGTATTGTTGAGGAAACGGGATTGCCAACTTCAAAACTCGGCAAACGAAAAATACTCTCCGTGTACATACACTGTCAATCATCTTCATGAATAATTACTTCCTTTTTCAACTTTAAAACGTTTTTTTGTTGTTTATTTATGTTATTTTACATGTATGAATTAATCTAACCTACATACGGGACATTTCCTGTATATTATAAATCAATTCAAATAAACTTAACCTAAATTTCGTTTTGTTCGGTTGCCATTCGGAGTGAGCAAAGTAGTGGGCAAAGTGAAACTGTTGAGAAATCAGCTGTTTTGTAAACTAATTTAAATGAACAAAATGCCACTTTGTCAACAACTGTAGACAAAAGTTTTTTTACCGCTGTGGTATACTTATTTAACCTTCAACTTGTAAATACAACGTAACTCTAGCTCTACTATAGAATAGAACTAAGTAAATTACTCATCTTCATGGTATGTGTTGAAGCTTGAAAATCAGTGGCTCTTGTGCTTCCATTTAACAGTACATTTTTGCTAGCTTCAAGGAGCACGAGCAAAGCGAGAGCGATTCATAAATTTTCACATTTGAACGAACCTTCCATTCGTACACAAATCTTCTTTTCATTTTTTTTCAAATGACTTCCACTCTCTATGAGGTCATGACTCCGTGGCCTCTCCTAATATCCATCTTCATCATAGGTCGTTAGCCAATACAACCTCGGCAATTAGAATGCTATTTAGGCCAAATCAAAACGGAAATTCGTACATGGTAATGTGAAAACAATGCAAATGCATTTCATATTTGCCCTAAAAACATATCCGTCTTCTTATCAACTATAGAAAGTAAATGGTTCTATAATCACGAAATATGTGTGGGTGAGGAACTTATGATCGTTTTTAATGATTTAAACCCTTGGGAGAACAAATGTAAAAGTTTCATATTTGCTGAAAATATGTTATCTGAGTGAAGTTTTCCTGCTCAAAGTCTAATGTCAGCTGTGTACATGTAGCAACTAAGGATGATGCCTTAGTCATTGAAATGTCGATTATATTTGTATAAAACAAATTGTTTTTTGTGTACATAGATTTGATTATTGAAGTCTCCACAAGTGTATTTCATTACAGTTAATTATTCATTAAAAGTAATATTTTTCACTTGCGATTTTGCATACAAGTGTAGAATCACACTTAATCTGCACATTTTCATAATGTTTAAACGAAATCGCTAAAACAGTTTTTGAGATAAAACTAAGTCTTTTTACAAAAAACCCTTTAGACGATTGGTTTTCCCCAAAAACTCATGACCAGTGTTTTTGTAGTAATAACGATTAAGAGTCAATCCAAGAGTCAATTAAAACAAACTGTATTTTTGTGTTTTTTTTTTCTTATAGAAAATTTATCCCCAAATTTAAAGTTACTGTAAAATTATAAAAAATTCCCCGAGTTACGTAACACCCATACTAAATTTTATTAAAATTTTAGGTCTGCTCAAGAAGAGGACAGCCACTCGTAAAAAAAATTCTATTGACATAAATAGAACAGACAGAACCTGACCTGATAGAACAATTGAAACGTTTTTGGCGTGTATTAAGGACAGTATTTTACCAGGAACAGGAAGAATGTGGAACCAGTAGAGATTTGTTAAATTCCTACTTATGTGAATTGAAGTGGTGCCGTAAGAACAAGAAAGAAGATCTGTTTGACGACACCATGTGGAAGGAGATAATTTATATAGGGCTCTAGAACAATAAAAAGTGTATTCATATACATAGTGTATAAAGCTGGTTACGTTAGGTTGGAATAGGTTAGGTTAGGAAACCTTCTGGATGCCACTGTTTGAGTGGTGGTCATCTTCTTGAACAGACCCAAACTCTGGAAGGACAGAAATTTATATTGGCATCCAGAACAATACAATGTCTATTCATATAAATTATGTGTAAATTTGTTTAGGTAGAATAGGTTAGGTTAGTAAACCTTCTGGATGCCACTGTTTGAGTGGTGGTCATCTTCTTCAACAGACCCAAACTCTGGAAGGACAGAAATTTATATTGGCATCCAGAACAATACAATGTGTATTCATATAAATTATGTATGAATTTGTTTAGGTAGAATAGGTTAGGTTAGGAAACCTTCTGGATGCCACTGTTTGAGTGGCGGTCATCTTCTTGAACAGACCCAAACTCTGGAAGGACAGAAATTTATATTGGAAATCCAGAACAATACAATGTGTATTCATATAAATTATATGTAAATTTGGTTAGGTAGAATAGGTTAGGTTAGGAAACCTTCTGGATGCCACTGTTTGAGTGGCGGTTATCTTCTTGAACAGACCCAAACTCTGGAAGGACAGAAATTTATATTGGAAATCCAGAACAATACAATGTGTATTCATATAAATTATATGTAAATTTGGTTAGGTAGAATAGGTTAGGTTAGGAAACCTTCTGGATGCCACTGTTTGAGTGGCTGTCATCTTCTTGAACAGACCCAAACTCTGGAAGGACAGCAATATTTATATATGCATCCAGAATACATGTATGTATGTATGTATGTATGTATGTATGTATGTATGTATGTATGTATGTATGTATTCATATAAATTATGTGTAAATTTGTTTAGGTAGAATAGGTTAGGTTAGCAAACCTTCTGGATGCCACTGTTTGAGTGGCGGTCATCTTCTTGAACAGACCCAAAATCGAGCCATACAATTGGACAGACGACAAACAGACATCATTCTAAAATAACCTCGTTTTGAATCAGTGATAAAAAATGAAGATATCACATAACTTCCTATACAACGTATATGTGATAAAGTAAAATATAGGAATTGTATTATTCGTATATGTTTATGCATCTCGAAACTACAAAATTTCCCCCATTCAATAAATTCTGTTAAAACCTAAAAACCTACATTCCTTAAAATCAACGTCCATGTTTAGTAGGTTAATGCACGCAGTGAAATTATACTTTTAAATGCTCTTAAAGTTTGGTCGCGATAACCCCCGAAATGCACCAAACCTTCGAGATAAAAATACATTTCAAGACAGAAATCTAACAGGATTGAACGAGTGTTTGGAATATAAAGTGTTTTGACTATTTAGCATGAGTATCTTTACAACGCCCCCCTCCCGGGGACTTCCTGCACCCTAACTTCCGGTTCTGAAGGATTTGACTGCGTGGTCTGCCTTAACCAACTGTTACAAAACCTTGGGAACGGAACAAGTGAAACAGAAAATTAAATCCAAATTATAGTAATTTAGTTCAGTTTGGATTCCGATGAACACGTCACCGTTGGTTGGAGAAATTGGTAACTTTTGATTAATAATTTAAGAGGTATGATATGTGCAGGTGTTGAGGATCAGTCGGACCAACTTTGTGAATTTGTTCCATGAGTGAAAATTCACCTGTAATCACCTCTAAACTCTTCCTTAAAAAGTTATAGACAAAAATGGAAATTGTGGTTTTTATTGTTTTTGGAGGAGAAAAAGTAATTCTAATTTTTGTTGCCCCTCCCCTCAAAAAAAATAAAATTGCACAATTAAAATTTTGTCTAATAAAAGACATGTACCTTAAGGAAACATGTTTGAAGCTATTATACATAACTGATTTCTATTAAATTAAAAATTTATTTGGAGATTTATTATTTCAGTGATACAATTAAAATCATGTTTAGGCCTACTCTCCATATTCTAGGGAATGCTTTAAAGAAAATATTTCAACAGAATTACAAAACATAAAGTAATAGGTGCTAACAAGGTACTTACCCAGTCTGATCGTACAATGTAATACAAGCACATCCTCTAAATGTAATGTCCAAATTGATTTTCAGTAGGAAATGGTTAATTATATTGGTAGAACAAAGGTAGTGCAAGTTTGATTAAAACAGTTGTTACACAGGTTTTCTAAATATCTTAATTCTGTACCTCACTATTCTTTAGACGTCGGCTAAGCTCTAGTGGGCCTCATAAATACGTTTATATTAGGACTTCCCTCGTGTTAGTGACTGTCCTAGCGGGCCTCGGAGCTGTACTTTATAAAGAAACCTCAACTCGCATTAGTGACTCGATTTTGAAGAATCTCGTAATTTATGAGCACCAGATTTTTATTGAGAGATCATGGTTAAAAATAAAAAACAAATTATTATTAAAAAGTACCATTACATACAGAATTGACATATGCAAATTTGTATCTAATTTAGTGTTATGAGGTGAATGACAAACGAGATGGACTTAACACTGTTTAAAATGGCCACCATTTTGATATTTTTTTAAAATAGCCATGAAATGTAAATATCTTGAACCTAACCTAACCTAATCTTACCCCTATACTAACTACGAAAGTAATGGTTGTAGTTAGAAGTTGTGAACAATGACGATAAATTTGGAAAAAAAAAGTTTTAAATTTGAAGGCTTCGTGTACAGTTCTGCACAAAATGCCTTATACTTTCCAAAATCAACTTAAAAATGATCAAAATTGGTTATCCTAAATATCTCGCAAAATCAGGTAAAACTCCGCTGGCAGATAAACTGGCGAAAAACGGGACCAAGAGATTGGCATAGAACCTGTATGCGGAATAACTAAAGGCGTACCAAAAGAGACTCTAAAACTCAGAAACTGAATAGCAATGGATAAAAAAATCCACGAGAAAACCATACGGATTATTGGTCCAACTTGATCTGAAACTCTCTAAATTCGTCACTTCACAAAATAAACGAAATCAGAAGAAAACCTTAAGCTTCGTATCCATGGCGATTTCATGAAGCATCTTAACACAATGGGATTATTCCAAGGAAACTGTAAATGCAGAATATGTAATCAGCACCTAGAAACTGCAGAATATATAATACGAAAATACGAAACATTAGGGGCGTTGAACACAACTGATGTTCGGTCCAGATGTGACCTTTAAAGTGACAAGCAACCTAGCTCGGAAATTCCTGCTCCTATTGTCTATTTAATATTGCCTTAGGTCTGGCACGGTAACGGGACCTGAGGGGCTTGTCGCCGGCCTGGCCAATAACAGGCCGGTGGGGGTAGCTGCAGCTCTGCTATGTTGTCACGTTTCCCACCCCCATTCACCATATGAAAGTAACCTACACACAGTCAGCGCCAAACTTGACAACAGCGCAACCAAACTCTCCCCTCCCAACGCTAGACCCAGACCTAAAGTAATATTAAATAGACTTTAACTAAGGGAATAGACATAAGATAGTTAGGGAAATCAAAGAAGTACACAAAAAGTCTTATTATAGTTGAAGTGTCTAGGGGGTAATTAACCACTTCTATTTATAATAATTAAAAAACACACATAAATAATGGAAAAACACTGCACTCAATGAAGAGTGAGTCTTCACTCGCTACGCTCGTGTCGGTGGTGCGGTCTTCGTAACTATACGAATATCACATTTTCTTGGGATATCAGAGTTTGAAATTACTTTTTTTTAAACTAACTTCGCTATTTAGTGTCGTAGAATGGAGGTCGAACTTTTTTGCGATTACCAAAAATTACTATCTGGTTAGGAATAATAATTGTAATTCAATGTAATTACATACACAAAGAGTATTTCCTATTTTTTGTACGTTTTCTTGCAGTAACAAGAAATCTATATTTCTCTGTAGTGTTTTCGAAATAAGTTCTGATTCATCAAGTTTTCTTACATCACAAAAAACATTGTGTTATACACATATTAACATTACATAAGAAATGAAAGTTGGCGATATTGTAACGATGTTTTTTTCTCTGTAGGCTAACCTAACCTTGTACTGAACATAAAGAACTGTACGGGGGCGTTGAGAAAGATGAATTAGAGCTAATGTCTATAAGTCTGTTTGTCTATCCTGAATCATCCACGTGGGTTTTCCTTTCTTCCCTTTCAACAGATGACACACCTTGTAAGGGCTTTATCTTTTGTAGAAACAGAGAATAAATTGTGTATTCTATTAGGCGGTGATTTACGCGCATTTTGTTGTAAGATGTGAGGAAATGCGGTTTTGAGGCTAATAATACAATTTGTTTCGTCTGCTTGATCAATATGACTAATCAAGTTGGACTATTAAATGTAAAATATAGGAGAAATTTTTACTGCGGAATTTGATTTTTTATGGTTTTTTTGCAGTAATTTTGGTGATCAAAAGAAGGGTAAAAGAACAAGAGGAAAAGGAATTTGTTGGTGAGGGGAAATTATGTATATTTGTCAGGTAAAACAGGTTAAGGATAAGTAAAAATAATGATAAAATTAAACATTAAGGAAAAGACAGAGAGATTAGTTCGTAAAGGAAATGATATACTAATTGGATATTATTTGGAATCGTCGAATTTGGTTGGTCAGTGAAACTATGCTTATTAGTTAGGAAAATGGCAGGTTATTTGGTTAATTATGGAATTAGGTTAGTCTGGAGAAATGTAAGATTGTTTTTCTCCGTAAGAAACCGTCAGAGATGACCAAGGAAAATGATGGGTATTGGTTTCATCAGGAAACATCATTTTGATTCGGCAGAGGAACGTCGGAAAACTTCTTTCATCAAGGTCAAAAAAACCTCTGGGAATTCTACTAATCAAGGAATGATTAAATAATTAAAATCTCGAAATTTGGTCTCTCAAAGACAGTTTATTTTATTGTGCAAACGATAAGGAATTAGACTGATGAGTCTGGGAATTTTTTTGCAGGCTATGTTAAGGAATTTGTTAGACAGAAATTTGGTTGGTTGAGAAGAAAATCATATTTTGTTGACAAATAAAATATATAAAAGTGATTTGGCTTGCAGGGAGCTTGATGGATTAATTTAAACGCTATATCTTTTTTTTCAAATTTAAATTGAAGTATGATTTTTATGTTAATGAATTGAGAAATTTTGCGATATTAATAATTACTAACAAAGTAAAACAGCGAAATTACAATCTCCTCAAGCAATTCCTATCTGGGTGTTCTGGATAGAGTTCACAATTCAGCACTTTGTATCATCAGAAGAGCTGAAAAATCCTCCACTATTGCAGTCATGGATTTCAAGGCAATTGTTGAACCACTTAATTTTTGAAGATAAAAAATAATCTCGAAATCTGGTCGAAATCGTATTTAAATGGTTGTACAAAAGATAATAAATTAGACTGATGAGTTAAAATTCTGGGATTTTTTTTATTTATTTATTTATTTTTAGGCAATGTTAAGGAATTCTTTAGTCCGAAATTTGATTGGTTGAGAGAAAAATCATATTTTGTTGACAAATAAAAATAAAAGTAATTTGGTTTGCAGGGAGCTTGAAGGATTAATTTAAAAAAATTTAAATTGAAGTATGATTTTTATGTTAGGGAATTGAGAAATTTTACAATTTTAATAATTATTAACAAAAAATTGCAGGAAAATTACAATCTCCGCCAGCAATTTCAATCTAGGTCGTCTGTATAGAGTTCACAATTCAGCCCTTTGTATAGTTACAAGAGCTGAAAAATCTTCCACCATTGCAGCCATGGAATTCCAGGGAGGTGTTGAACCACTTAGCTTTTGGAAAGAAAAACAAATCTGGAACGAAACCTCAGGATACATGGGAACTATTGGCGAACATACCCAACGGCAGCAGGAAGACTCAAAACTCAGGCCCCCCCCCAATAGTGAATCCCCCCCCAATGACAAAATATAATTTTGACACCAGAACGACCATCGTCATTTTTCACCTATCGTAACATTTATAAAAACCTCCAAGAAATGAGTCTCACCTTGAGTCGACCATTCAGAAAGGAGAGGATACTGTGTGCAAGGGGAATTTTGTGTTTCGACCTTACATACAATTCTAATGTTATACCTAGAATATTGGCTCCACGTGTATAAGGACGGATCGTTAAACCCACAAACAGAAAATACAGGAGCCGGTTTATACAGTTTAAACTTTGAAGCTACCATAGCCGTCAAGAAGCAACTTTGAAGGAGAAGTGGCGACTGTGCTGCTACATACACTCATGAGACGATCGTATTCTTTCTTGTCTCTCTAACTACCATATAAGGTCAATCTGTAGAAATAGACAAACAGACCTGATTCTCTCATGCCGAAAACGACTGTTGCGACTTGGCATGACTGGATTCACCACAGTGGTAAAATGGATACCTAATCACGTAAATATTACTGGTAATGAACGTGTTGACGTCCGAGCAAAAGAAGGAGCAACTCTTTCATAACCTACAACTGAGATCTGTCGTATACGACAATGGAAAACAGAACCCCAACCACATACTGATATGTGCTGCCATCATTCACTCTGACTTTACATCAAAGAATCCTACTGGGCAGCACGGCATTGGATGGCAGAAATGCCACAAAGATGGGCGTTGACTAACGGAAAATATATTTACTGTACTAACAATGAACAGCTACTTAACTTTAAAATAATTAAAAAAAAAAATTATCATTCTAGTTGCTATTCCACTTCCAACCGCCACAAGCAACCGACCTAGCAGGGTTATAGAGAGGAATATCGATAATCTTTTTCAGGATCCACTTGTTTTTTGAAATTGATTTGTATATCAATACGTTTAGATTAAGTTGAGCAAAATGAATAAGGTAATTTCTACAGGTTAGAAGATACTTCTGAAAATGCATTAAAACCGCCATTTTAAACATTGCAATATAAATTAAATTAAGAGTATGCCCCTATTTTATTGATAGGGTGTTCAAAAAATGTTGTTATAATTCGTTGTCTGTTTATTGCATTGTTTAATGCAAAAATACTTTAACTATGAAAAAAAAAGCTATTGGGTTAAAATTTGGTTTTACAAATTATTTATGCTAATAATTATCAGTTTACCAACAACCAAAACTTTATTATTTAAATTTTAAAAATGGTGACCGTTTAAATTTTCTTGAAATTTAACATCCAATGCTTTTTATCGTTTGACCTTGTGATTACTCCTTGTGGAGATTTAACCGAGCTTTCTCTAAAGTAACGGAATTATATTTAATATAGTATTTATTAACGAGAACAATGATGACTTTATTTTTACACAGGGATTTCTGATAGAATAATTAAACTTTTTATATAGGAGAATATTATTTTTCTTTTGTATAAGGTTTCTTTCCGGCGTATTACCTTTGGCTATTTTCAGTTTATAATTTTAAGACTAAATATTTTAGGTTATTTTTTATTTATCCACTACGTCTAATCGCTTGTTTTTGTTACCTAATTGTTATATTTAGAAGTTTTTCTGTCTAGTACGTTTCGCGTTAACATTTAATATCACAAATAGAGATTTTAGTGTCGTGTCCGTGGTATTTAGGTTCAATTTTGACAAAACGTTGCCTAATACTCCCTCAAAGCGCTATTTTCCCCAATAATTCTATTATATAAAGGATCATAGAAAGAATTTATCACTAAACAAACAAAATAAATTTATAAGATAATTTGTTTTCTACTTATACACTATAAGAAGTATAGCATAAGATTTGTAATAGTCAATAATTACAACTTTTTTTTTTACTGATATTCACGTTTCATTGCGTTAGGAAACCGAAAAACTATTTTTTGACGTTGTCATCTGTAAATAGGAACGATAACTACCACAAAAATGACGATAGGAACATGAAATTAGTATAGGGGATTATGGTGTCGCCATTAATGATATTTAGAAAAATCTATTTTAAAAATATCTAAATGGCGTTCATTTTAAACAATTTGTTGCTTATATCTCGTGAGTTATTAAAATTTTTATAATATAATTTACAGAAAAATGTGCAGATTTCAATTATGCATATATTACTATCAACACCATATACCCTACTATGAAAAATACCAAAGTTATTGTAGAAATTTTTTATTTTTAACGCCCTAACCCAACCTAACCTTCTAAGAAAATGTGACATTTACAGAGCAGATATGTACGAACAAAGCTTACGTAAAATAAAGATTAGACCATGAAATTTGGTATAAGGGTCCTCATATTACAGAACGCTATTGAAATTCAGAAAAATATAATTTAAGTCAAAATATTAGCCATTTAAATATATTTGCATATTTTTATTTTGTGTATGAGTTTATAACAAAGTGAATTATTAGATACAGATTTTATGATTTAAATTCTCCACCAATCCCACCTCTCTACGATGACAAATAGGGAAGTTATTGTAAAAAAAAATATTTTCAACCGTGACCTTACAAGAAAAAGTCATTTTCGTAAAGCAAAGAGATCCGGTAAGCCTAGTTACCGACACGAGCGTAGCGAGTGGAGGCTACTTTACATATGTACAGTTTCGAGGCTTGCTAAGACAGAGCGAAGTGAGTGAAAATCTTTTATCTACAAGGCCCGTTAGGGCCTAGCCTACATCAAGAAAGTAGTAAATAACACAATTACTAAGTTCAGTAAACAACTGTTTTAAACAAACTTAACCTATTGGATAAGACCCCTTGATTTACCAAACAATTTAACTCTTCCTACGGGGCCCATAAGCTAAAGTTTGGACATTACACTTAGAAAATCTACTTGTATTGACTTATTTGATCGGGTTGAATAAGTACCACTATGCTACCCACTTCTTATTCATTTATTTCCTTTAAAAAAATACATTTTCAAATTTACAATTTATAAATATAATCATCCATCCAAGAGCATAAATGATTTCAAATGTCCCAATTACTTAATAATCTTGCACGAGTTATAGTTTAGTTATGGTAGCTCATGCATCACTGAGGATGGCGACTTTGTCGTTGAAACGAGTTTGATTAAGTAAACGTAAATTTTGTGAGATCCTGTGTTCGAGTTTTATTCTATGTAATCTTACATTCAAGTCAGCTAAGGCTAAATATGATCGCTAAAGAATTCCTCTGCGCCCACTCAACCTCAAGAGATGGGGATGGTCTC
This sequence comes from Aphrophora alni, assembly GCA_963513935.1. NCBI lineage: Eukaryota > Metazoa > Arthropoda > Insecta > Hemiptera > Aphrophoridae > Aphrophora > Aphrophora alni. The sequence goes on along the minus strand of OY740774.1, from coordinate 18,223,254 downwards.
ATTGGAAAGCTTATGGGTTACCTTAGACAAAAGTACATATCAAACCCTACATTTTGAGATGATGAATTTTTTTTTACCATACCTTTACCAAAAATGGCGGGCACTTCAATTTTTACCGAAAAATGCCGATTGCGAGTGGAATTTTTATTTTATTTTTTTAATTATATCATGAGTTACCGACATAAAAATACATGTTTTCCCAAATTTTGAAAAAATTTCAACCATTTTTCCTTTAAATATTGCTAATTAAGTAAAAAAAAAAGTGCGAGTTATGGTTTTTTGGGGTTAGGATGAATTGTTTAAGTAATCCTACCTTATGGATCGATAGTCTATTTCATATTTCTGGTGTTCTACTGGGCTAATTTTCATGCAGTTTATTTTAAACTAAAGGAATTTTTGTCCATTATTTGGAAAAAATGATCAAATATCAATTATATATCATTTTGATATTTTTAAAACTTTATAACGCACATTATTCTGGCATCAGCCACAAATCACACCGTCACTATTAACATATGTGATGTATTGGATATAATCAGCTGTTTTAAATATGCATTGTTATATTGGTTGCTATGGTAACTTAATTTGCATGTGAAATCACAAAATCAAGTTTAAAACACATTCCAAATTGTTTGACATTGTTTTAACCTAGCTTTGTGTGCTAAAGAACTTCTCTACGCCTACTTAAACTACAGAGATGGGGATTGTCTCATTGGAAAGTTTAAAGTTTGATGATCAAAAGTAAACATTAAAAATAACCGTGTGACAACCCACGGTAATAAAGTCACTTTTGCAGGGTTTATGAAATGTTTATTGATGAAAATAATTCTATTAATACCTATTTTAAAACAGTTTGTTTTAAATGAAGGAAAATTTGAAAAAATCGCGTGAAATGTTTTTATTATTACTCTGGTTAACTTTGGAATTATATCAAAGCTGATATAAAATACCAAATCACGAAGACGTGTCAATGTGTATCAGTTGTTAAGGCAAAACAGGTCTATAAATGCACAGTTAAGCTGATTTTTTTTTAATAATTGTGACTACAAAACGTTATTTCAAAAACAGCTGATTATAATCTTCGTTTTCATTCTATGTAATGCTGAGGTAATGAAAATTGTGTTTTAATTTTTGTGTGCAGTGAAATATATTCATGGGATTAATACACATGGAAGGATGTCTATGTCAGTACAATTTCTTTCTTAACGTTTCCGAAATAGCAGACCTCGGAAGGCTATTTTAGTTAGTTATTAATAATATAATAACATAATATAATAATAAAATTTCTAACAGTTTTTAAAAAATTTTACTCATATCTGGCTCCTAAGTTTTTTAACGCAATGCTAGATTATATTAAAGGTTGTAGGAATAAAAAGAGATTTTGTAGGTTCGTTAGGGAAATTCTGATTAACCAAGTTGATGTGTTGCTGACTTTAGCACATTACAATGAAGTATAATTGTGTAAATGTATTGCATTGTTTTGTGTTTGAAGAGGAGAAATGTATGTATGTATGATGTGTATATGTTCATGTATGTGTATATATATATGAGTATGTATGTGCATGTATATGTTTATATATGTATATGAAGTGGTTGGTGTATGTATGTGTTTGCATAGATATATATATTATATAACTTTATTCCAAATTCCATTCCTTATTAGATTGTTTAAGTTAAAGCTGGAAATGTATATATAAAACTGATGTAATGTGTGATTTCTATTCAAATTTCTTGTGGTAGTTTGTAAGTTTATATTTGTATTTAATTTGGAAGCCATTATTGTAACTTCACGCTAAGACTGATGTAGTGTGTAAGATTCGGAGGAGTGCGGTTGGTTGCCGGGTTTTTCTTTCATTCCGAGTGTATTTTAAGTTGTTATGTTTAAGTGCTTTCCTTTTTTTATATACATCCCAAACATAAATGGGATGTTATTATGTTATAAACTAGGGATGTTATTATTGTTTCCCTTATAAGTAAGGTTGTGTATATACTTGTATGTGTAAAGATAAGGAGCAATAAATATCATTATTATTATTATATACTTTATTGAAAGTTACGCAGTAAGATATACTAATTTTATAACCGTATATTAAGAAAGAGATTTATTAAATCATCAGTGTTTAATATGCTAAATCCAAGTACTATGTTCCCATACTTTCTGCTCTACCAACTCCACTACACCGCCCGTATTAGATAACGTCTTCCATGTAGTCTGTTACAGATTACATGATGCATTTCCCAACCGAAAAACCTCGTTTTCTAGGCCACTAACTCCGTATCCAGTTTAGGAAAACGGTGTATGGAAATTAAGAGGATGTCTAACGTGGATAGTGGACGTGGTTCGTCACTTCCGCTTGTCAGCTGATCGAATTCCAACTTCCTGTTGACCCCATCAACACAATTAAATGGTTGCAAAACAAACCTTAGTGGAGTAATCGTCTTTGGTTGGCTCATCTGAATTTGGTAAAGTTAAGTGTTTATGTAATTTTGAAAAAGTAGATTTATTTATTAGGTGTAATAATGTTTAACTTTATTTATTTTTGTGTTTTAAGCGATTTAATTTATTTTCCTTACCTTGTAGGGAATATTTTAAAATTAGCTAAAAAAATCAGAGTTTAGTTTTTGCTAGAAATAACAATTTTGAGATATCCTGCAATCAGGAATGGTTTTGGGGAAAATGTATACATTTATTTATACTCCTCTGTGCCTTAAATCCTTATTGGTTGGTTAGTTTTAGAGCAAATTTTGTATCGTACCATGAAAATAAATAATTAAACATCATAAGACAAAAACACAAAATTGCGATTTTTCAAAATCAGCACTATCAATTTTAATCTAGGATAGAAACAAAATTAATTTTTCTAAAAATTATACTTCACAAATTGTGGATAAGAAACACAAAAACAGTCGATCGATTTCGACCCATCGATTCCAGTAAAAGTTTGGTGAAATGTGACTATTAAAGACCTTAACCAGGGTGTAAAATAAAAGAAAAATAACTGTTCAAAAATTAACAAAATACAAAATTCAACAACGACCCCGTCATTAAAAACTGTTCAATCAAATTAAAGTATAGAGTCTTCCACAGAGTGAAAAGTATGTAACCATTTTTTATTATGTATGTAGCCCAACTGGATTGTAAATAATTAATAACTATTAATTACCTTATTTAGAGGTGATGAGGTCGAACAATCCTTATGTAGATATGATTACTATATCTATGAAGAAGATATAGTAATCATATCTACATAAGGATTGTTCGACCTCATCACCTCTAAATAAGGTAATTAATAGTTATTAGTATGTAACCCTTCATCAACTTTAAGACTGTTTCAGATGGAATTCTGTAACTTTCAGGGTAAGTTATTGGTCAACTACCCCCCACCCCCTACCCCTTGATTAGAAACTGAATTTCAACCTTTTCTTGGGGGTGACCCATGGGTTGTAACTCAAATATTTTAAATTGTAACTTACTTTGTGTAGTATATCAATTTAAAATATGGTATAAATAAAAAGTTGCTACTATATCTATTTTTGGGATGTGTTTGTGTAGAGTATATGTAAATGTGAAACCTAGTTTTAAACTTTGTACCCGTCTTAGATGAAGTTAGAAATATCAATTATTATGGAGCCAAACAAGGAGTGTTTAACTATTCCTCTACATCTCTGGGACTCAATTGTAGCAACAAAGGAGTAGTAACAGAAACAGCCGATGGCAGCGCTATTGTAGTGACACTAAATAATCGTGAACGTCAATCTATCCCTAAAAGAAATCTCTACATTGAGAGTTAATTGAGCCCCCCCCCCAATGTAATCTAACTGGGTGAATAGTTAAATTGAGAAGAAAATCAGTTAGACTTTCAATAGGGAAAAGGTTAAAACTTAAATGTTGAGTGAATAACTGAAATACTTAAAGTGTCTCAAATTCACCATCAAACAACCTTATCTAGGAAACAGTGAGAGATGCTCATAAGTAGATATATTCCACTTTGGTTCCTCAGTGGATTATTCACAACTAATTTAATAAATTCACTTGCACATTCATTCAAAGCGAATTATTATTATTTTTTAAATCCCGATATTGGGGTATCAGGATTTTTCTAAAGTAAAAACCTCTCGGTCATAATGCCATAAAAATAAGGAAGAAAAAGTTAAGAGAAATCTGATAAGAAAGATGAAAGAGAGGGATATAACCCAAGACTACGTGAAAAAAGGTGTAGATCCAGTTAGGCCCTCGGGATTGCCACTCTCGTATTCACTATAAGTGAGACTCTGAAGATTCTGACTTGGAATCGAATCTATGAAAACAGCCCAAAAACCAAATTTAGATTTATTATATTATTCATTTCTGAAATTATAAATTTGATAATAATAAATAAAAATATATTTATAGACCGAAAACACAGCGTTTTGGTTCATTTCTTGATAGTTACTTTTTTACCAAATTTGTGTAAGAAATCAACTTTTAAATTATCTGCGTATATCTTAGATACACCCTTTATATAATGTATATGCCAGAAGGTAAGAAATAAGATTTAAGATTTGTTTCATCGAAAGTAATATGTAATTTTAAAAAATCAAAGCTAAACATGTATTTATAGCTGTAAAAAAGTGTAAGGATTTAATTCTAAAAATGATTTAATAGACTAGCTAGGGACTAGTTGTATTTTGACACATAATTCTTAACAAATATAGAATCAAAAGTTTTTAATTTCTATATATACAGTTAATAACTGGCGCCGAAACCAGATACAAACCAATAGCTATAAGATTTTAAATCAGCGCTGCGAAACAAATATTAGGCATTTCAAAGAACAATTATTATTAATACGATATACAGAATTCTATAAGCAACACCTATTAATTTCTTTCAACGTCAATATTAAAGGAGTGTTTTGACCAAAATTTTGAGTTTTTCAAAAAATGTTTTGAACAAAATTAAATATTTCTACAAACGTCTGACGTAAACAAGTTGATGGAACACCATCATGGTACTTACCCAACCTCAATATACAATATAATACAGTTTTCTCTTGATGAAATGGGAAAAAGTAGAAATTTTTGTCTTCTAGCAAATGTAAAATTTTATTGATAGGCCAAAGGGTCTTATCCAGTAGACGCAGTGTAGGACACGTTTTTAAACAGTTCTTCCACATATCAGTACTTTCTTGACCTCACCTAGACCTTAAAGTGCTTCTTAGGTGTGCATAATCTCCACTGGCTTCGCTCGTGGGAGTGTCTTGGCCTTGGCAGGCCTCAAAGCTATACATATATGAAGGGTTCCATTCACTATCCCCGTGTAACTAGACCCTGCTGGATTTCTTATCTATCTATAACGGATATTTGGGTGGTCACGATTCGATATAAAACTTTATGGTTTATTCAAGAGGAGGACCTCCACTCGTAAACAAATTCCTATTGACATAAATAGAACAGACAAAACCTGACTTGATAGAACAGCTGTAACGTTACTGGCGTGTATTAAGGAAAGTCTTTTACCAGGAACAGAAAGAATGTGAAACCACTAGATATTTGTTAGATTCCTACTTATGTGAAAGCATGTGGCGATGTAGGAACAAGGTTGAAGATCAGTTTGACAACATCTGGAAGGATATCAATTTATATTGGGGTCCAGAAGAATAAAGTGTGGGACCCAGAAGTTAGGTTAGGAAACCTTCTGGGTACCACTGTTTGAATAGCGGTCATTTTCTTAAACAGGCCCCATTTTTTGACAATAAATTCGCTATTTATCATTCGTGGGATTGGTACAATTACATCTATAATTGAAATCTTATATTTTGTATCTAATTTACTGTATTATAAGTTGAATGAAAGCCAAATTATGAACAAAAACCTTTACATCTTACACCTTTTTAATTATATAGATAAATTATTTTCATCTTCTTGAGAAAAATTATATATAACAAAATGTGTTTTTCATAATATTAATATTTTACATGATTTTTTTCTAAAACGATTAAAAATGGAATCCAATTGCACTGCCACTTCTAGGGCACTTAAATGACCACCATTTTTATCTTTTCAATTCGATTTTTCTAAATTAAAACAACCTATACTAAATTTAATGTTCATATCTTAATTTTTGTGGTCGCTGTTGATTTAACGTACGGACGACAACGACGACGGACAGACAATATGTAGAAAATCACTTTTTCGGTTTCCTAAGGCCATGAAACATGAAGATCAGTAAAAAAAGGACCAAACGTAACCTTGGTATATTGGTTAAACAAATTAATTTTTTGTCTAAAGTTTTAAAACGATAGCAAACGCTAAACAGATTTTTTCCCACCAAAATACCATGATTTCCACAACATGTAATCATACAACATTAAAGTTATCAAACTGGTTTCTTCCAATAAATCGTCTACATTTCACAAAGAATAAATTTAATTCAATTTAGTTTTGTGGGCGGGGAGAAGATGATATGAATCACTAGGCCCCGCCTCCAACACATTTAACACTTTCGTAATTTAGTGAAAGTAAACCATATTTTGTCAACTCATGTAGGAAAACGTCCGTAACAAATAAACTGGTCTTCACTAAATTCATTAGCGTAACCAATGTGTTGGAGTATTCAACCAGTCTATGAATTGTGCATATATACTGTTATAAGAAGTATATCTTAGCAGATGTTTTAGAAATAAGCTGTGTAATAACGCAGAGAAATAAAACTCAGAATTCATCACCATCCCAAGTATTGCAGGATTTGTCCTTTAAAAAATGAAAAAGTACCACAAATGGGATATTTATTAACATTTTTTATGAAATATAAGTTTGTAACTGAAACCAATTTGAGAAGATGGACGTGAAAGAAAAATAAATCGAAATTTTACCTTTACTTACTAGTAAAATTTTGTCAAAATCATTTGAGTCAATTTTAAGAAATTCAAAATATTTTAGTCGACGTCTTTGGATTATTTTCACATTTTTTTACCGATACTTCCAAGCGGAAATTTTGAAATAACGGAGATAAAATGTTTTCTTTTTAACCTTAATAATTACTTTTGATCCTAATTTGGTCAAACTGATAACTAAAAATTCACATTTTTTTCGATACCTCCGAACTTGGTTATTTAAAAAAAAAACACTTAAATATACGACCAATGAATACTCACAGTCGAAATTTTAGCAAATATCCATACGTTTGGACTCTAACACCTTATAAGAACAAGAACCAGACGTAAATGTTGCCAATACATTTTATCAATACCAATCGTTTATTGTTATTTCAGACAGTTAACTTCCGAGAACAAAATTTTAAAATCGAGGAATCAAATTCACATTAGTAAATTAAACTTTAGAATTATTAAAATGAAATTGGGGCACAATTTTTTTAATGTGTCGTTTCTCATGGCGATAAGAAATCGTGTTGAAGTTTTATTTATTTCAATTTTAAAACATCTAATGAAAAGATCAATATTTATTTCTACCTAGCTATATAGAAAATTGCCACCCTATCATGTCTGATAATTAAATGAGTTTTCAAATTGTGCACAATAACTGGTAAAACGTGAAAAAACTACAATCGCTGGAATAAAATAGTTGAAAACATGTGCCCGTTCAATCAATGCGTTTCAACTATGTGATGTTTGTACACCGTCAAGAACTATAAAAACAAACATAATATTAAAAACAGCTTAGAATCGTAGTTTATGGAAGTTTTATTCAAAAATTATTGCCGAGGCCACACTTTTTAGTAGAAATTATAAGACCTCTAGCATCGAATACTCTAATAGCGCCAGGGTAGGTAGACAACACGAGTTGGTCTTTTTTTGTGTTTGAAGGTAAAAATCCTTTGGGTTATCATCGACTAATAAAAAAAAAAGAAGAAAAGAATATAAAAAAAACAACATCAACTCTCGAATCTACTAGCGTCAGAAACGGAAAAGAACAAGAGTTGGTCAAGTTAGTTGTGATAGGATAGATGAAAGAGAGGGATTTAATCCAAAACTATATGAAAAAAGTCCTTTCAGTTAATATCATAGGAACATAATATGTACAGTCAGTGTATTAAATATGTAATTATGTGTCATTTAAACATGTATATATTTTGTTTTTACCTTAATTGGTCTGTCTAAAATAATCCTTGGTGGAGTGTTATTTAGCTACGTCCGTTTCGTCTCAAAAGAGACATCATTAGGCTTCGCACTTGTTACAATAATTATAAAATTACCTACAATAAATATATAAACATTTAAACACAATATACAATTTCATTTTCACCAAGTTCACCACTTTAGTCATAACCAATGTAAGTTTTGGACCCGTGTACGTGTATTTATTGTAGTTATTGTTATAATTGTGAAAAGTGTGAAACCTGATGATGTCTCTTTGTAGACGAAAAGAACGTAGCTAAACAACACTCCAGTGAGGGTTATTTTAGACAGACCAACTAAGATAAATACAAAATATCTTTAAAATGAACAACCCAGAAGTTTGAAACAAAATAAAATAGTTAAAAATTTATGTTGTGAAATATTGTGTAAGTGGGCTTATAATTAGTTGACCTGAAGATGCCGCTTGTGGTAGTGAAACTTGTAGCTACTTAATATAAAAATATCGTTTACAGAGGACTAAGAAAGGTATTTATTATGAAAAAGGGAGTAGATGTAGATGGGGTACCTCGGGATTTCTACGTCCGTACTCATTATAGTGTGCCTTTGAAGGTACTTCATCGTTTTATTTTATAATTTTAAATGTCCTCTTCAAACCTAAACACAATATCGTATATATATATATATATATATATATATATATATATATAATTGTGAAATTGCTTTTGAAACTCAAACTATTAAATTTCATAATCAATTTAATTTAAAAGCAAAAAAAAAAATTGTGTTGTACTAAAAATCCATAATTTCCATCAGCGATAATTTAAAAAAATAGCTCAAGTTTTAATTCACGTTAAAGGTTTTCCTTAGACACTGTAAACACAATTTGCACAAAATTAGAAAACAAAAGATGAAAATTGGTGCAGCTTGATAAATTTCCCTAAAAACCAACATCCAATTATTGTGATTTTTTTTTTGTGAAATGAGAATTTAAAAACACTTCATTTTCACCTCTGATTACAAACCTTTAACTAATAATTGCCGTCGTTAAATCCGTCGAAACATGTTTTATGCCCCCCCCGCCCCAATGTTGTTTAGCGGTGAAAAATGTTTCTGTTATTATCGCCTTATGAAAAAAAAAAAGATCATAAAATAAAGACCCATATCCCTAATTAACGTCAGAATCGGAACAGAACAAAAGTTGGTCAAGACCTGATAGAAAGATAAAAGAGAGGGATCTAACCCAAGTCTACATTAAATGAAAAAGTTATAGATCCCACTTGGGATTACCCAGCCCGTATATTGTCATCGTACAGCCTATAGAATATCAGAAAAGTAGAATTTTACACACTTTTTGTTCATTTCTCGCATGATGTTATTCAACTTACATTACACTAATTTTTTTTATATGTATATATATATATATATATATATATATATATATATATATATATATATATATATATATATACAGGGTGTCCCGTAAGTATTGACCAAAACTTCACGAGGTTATACTATAGGTAAAAACAAACAATTTTCATCATATAATGTATAGTCCTATCTTGCTTAGTTTTCTGTCTGTCTGTCTGTATGTGTTTTTTAGAAAAAAATTTCTATCTTTAAAATGGTTTGAGATATCAAGTTGAAACTTTTTACATTTAATGACCTTATTAGTGTGCATCTTAGATAAAAGTTTCAAAATAATATCATTTACAGAAACAAAATGGCGGTCATTTAAAATGTTCAAATCCTAATAACTTTAAAACGAGTGATGTTACAAAAAAAAGACAAGATACATAAAAAATAGCCCCTTTTAATACAAGCATTTTGGTACCTGGTTTATTGGTCTAAGATAAGTAGTAACAGAAATAAGTAAGATTTCCCAAGTAAAGGTATGTGTTTTATTCATAATTCAATGTATTTTCAAAATCAAATCACACAAAACATTAAAACATCTTACTTATTTCTGTTACTACTTATCTTAGATCAATAAACCAGGTACCAAAATGCTTGTATTAAAAGGGGCTATTTTTTATGTATCTTGTCTTTTTTTTGTAACATCACTCGTTTTAAAGTTATTAGGATTTGAGCATTTTAAATGACCGCCATTTTGTTTCTGTAAATGATATTATTTTGAAACTTTTATCTAAGATGCACACTAATAAGGTCATTAAATGTAAAAAGTTTCAACTTGATATCTCAAACCATTTTTAAGATAGAAATTTTTTTCTAAAAAACACATACAGACAGATAGACAGAAAACTAAGCAAGATAGGACTATACATTATATGGTGAAAATTGTTTGTTTTTACCTATAGTATAACCTCGTGAAGTTTTGGTCAATACTTACGGGACACCCTGTATATATATATATATGCAGATTTCAATTCTTCATGCAATGGAATCAACCCCACCTCTCCTCGATGACAAATAGGGAAGAGACAGTCAAAAATTCTAACACTGAACTACAGAAGTAAAATTCGTATGGTTACGAAATCCGACAGATCTCTTCTTGCTCTCTTCCCATCGACTCCTTTCATGTTCATCCACCACTTCGTGCTCTCTTTCTTTATGTCTCTTACCAACATTCGCCAATCTCACTCAGCTCTTCGTACACCTTTCACACCTCTTCATTGACCACTTCCTGAAGCTACTCGCCCTCGTCCTCATTTCACCAACCTTAAAATAATAAGTTATTTTCTTCGTCTTCCTCTTTTTGCACATCCTCATTGTCTGAAAAAGACATGAGTTGATGTCTTCTCGAATCAATTTCTTATTTCTCTCTTTTCTCTCATCTCGCCACTTCGTCTTCTTTTCTCTATGTCTCTTACCACTATTTTCCGATTTCTGCCAAGCGTCTAGAGCAAATTTTCGCCCTACTTCAAACCTTCTTCATTCAACAATTCCTTATTGTGATTCCACCAATTATCAAACTTATATTTTTTAAAAACAAGAAACTAAAAATAATTGTACATCAAACCAAAGTTTTTAAGGATAAAACTACGCCGAATTCGATTTCATGACAAATTGATAGAGTTCTACATGATATTAGTCAACACTATATGCTCTACCTAGCAGCAGGCTTTAAGGGCCTGATCTATATATCAGCAACAAGTATCCTACCCGTTAAAGTTAGAGGTGTAGATGAAGTCAATACTTCCCATATAGTATGTCGCCGCAAAATATTTCAAAATGTTCACTAAAATAACATTATTCCTACGTGATTTTAAAATCGGGTCACTGATAAGATGCAAGAAAATACAATTGATACTGTATAAACCTACTATGGCAATGTATTGTATTAGAATTAACGGAGGAAATGTATACTTTAATTGAAGAGGAAAGACATGAGCAAGTAAAATATTTAGCGGCATCAGATTTTTTATCAAACTAATACCTATCCGATATTTTTGAAAATGTTAATACATTGAATTTCTCATTTCGATATGGGATCGTAGACATTTTGAAATTTTCCAAGATGAAGATGGTGGAAAAGATGGTTTCTCCTTCTTGCGAAAATTTCCACTCTCCAATGTTTTTGGTTTCTCTCACAACAATCTGCTTCAGAAGCAACTCTAACCTCATCAGACTTTTGAATCTGTATTCGCAACCATTCAACTGATTTGAAAAATACTGTCAATATTATAACATTGATAAATTTTTTTTTGGATTGAAAACTCATTTGTGGCCAAAGTTCCATCTGAATATATGTATGTAGTAATACTATGTATGTAATAATAAAAAGTTATTAATCATTTCTACGTCAATACACTGATGAAAAAATTTGTCAGCACCAAACCTAACTAACGATAGCTTTTCAAAATATCAGTTACTAAAATCAGCAAATTTTAATTCATTGCATGACTTTTATTTGTGTGAACAACAAGACAACCCGTTCTATTAATTGTATATGATTGTTCAAAATATGTCTATATTAATAAGTCTTACAGATATCGTTTGTGAATTTGAAATACGAGTTTTATTTTTTAAACATAATCAACCTAACTGCATCAACTGAGTAGTCCAATTGACATATGTTCTGAATTTAGACACAAAAACTTAAACAGTAGTCTAAGGTAGTAGTGATATTGAAAACCACCGGATTAAACAGTAATTATTGCAATATATACTCAGAGCTGTGTATTAACACAACTTTAGTAAGTGTAATTCCTTCTTAAAAGTCTCCACAAATGAACGGAATGTTCCTTTCTGAAGAATCTTACCGTCCAACAAAGCATACCTGCTGACGTTTCAAGAAGTGATATTGTAAACTCCAAGGAGATAAAGCAATCACACTGAGTAGAAATAGTTTTCCGAAATTTGGGTTTGTCAAATAGGGGGCTTCTGCTGGTACAACCCACTACTACAGTTTAACTTTTTCTCTCCATTCAATTATTTCCCGGGCGTTGCGTACTAAAAGCCTTTGTGCCAGATGTGCATCCGGAAGACTAAATCTACATTCCAGTTACTGTTTACTCAAATATTTTGCAATAAAATATGATCAATACGTCTTATTTGAGACTATGGAGGCTTTATTTTGGTTTTATCGGAGCTACCTTCGAATGAGCTACTTTAAAATATAGAAAAAAATACTTTCGATAGAGTAAAGTATGGCCATAAAGGAAATTTAATCAAATCGTCTGTAAAGCACTGTACAGACAACAGACAAAAATTATTCAAAAAACACCACCAAATGGTGTCCTCAAACGAATATTTTAGCGAAAAACTTGTTTTTATTTTTTGAGATTCGCACAATTTACTTACGTTATGTGTGCATGAGAAACTAAAATGCCCCGCAGGACCAAGACTCCACCACGAGCGAAGCGAGTGAATGTCACAGATGAATTACGTTTCCAGGATAAAATGATGATCCATTTTTACCTACATGCCAATAGCATTCTTACTTTCACAAATACGCAACTCTCGATGTCAGAACTTTGCGTTATTATTCTAAATCAATACATATTTTCCCTTTCAACGGACACTTTGACAGATTCTTTTTTTGCGGATAAAAAGCAATGCTTACACAATAGTATAACCCACACTAACGTATGCCTTCTGTATTTGTGTCTCGTAAATCTCCGTGGATAGAAGCACCGCCACAGGATGTGACTCATAGATTTACATACATTATGATCCAAACACATTAACATATATACCTACGCTAACACATGGTTTCTTTAATTATCAGACTGTTTTAAGTGAAATTATGGAATTGTTTGGAAGCGTTAGTACCTAGCGGAGGAAATAATAATTCTAATAGTGACAAAGGTTTTGATATATTCTGTATTTTGGGGTATTTTTGAAAATATTTATTCTGGTTTTAAAGTTATTTGATAATGATGGCGTGTTCATATATTTAATTTGGTTTAATCGAACATTTACCATCATTTGCGTATGAAACTAATACACGACGTTTCGAGAGTATAAATCAACTCCCGTTATCAAGTGATAAACTAAGATTACTACTACACTATGTTGGTGTTTTCACATTAATATTTTATTTATTGTTGTTTAAAGGCGATGAGAGTTGGTCATGAGAGACCTGATAGGGAAGAGGAAAGAGAGGGATCTAATCTAAAACTACGTAGGACAAATGTAACAACCTCGGGGTTGTTAAGCCCGGACTTTGTGTTCCCCTGGTGGTTTAACATTAGTCCACGTTAGGTAATAATTTTAGTTTTAAATATTTCCCTAAGGCTACTAGGTGTTGGTGTTTTCACTTTATCCATGACCTAGATTTATCACTTGATAAAGGAGGTAGATTTATACTCCCGAAACGTCGTGTATTAGTTTTCATATAGACAAATAATGATATTAAATGTCCGATTAAACCATATTAATAAAATGCAAAATTTATTTTACAAAATGCCTGACCGTAGTTATTTGGTGGATCTAAAAACTGAAAACTTCATTGTACAAACATTTTAAATCTTGTTTTATAGTCCTCGACTTTTTTAAAAGTTTTAAAACACTATACGTCTATCTGTCAGTGGATTTTTTCCTAGGTTATCTAAAATGATGGACACCATCATGGTACATACCGAACAGGATCATACAATGTAAGACAACCAGATCACGTAAATGTAATGCCCAACAGTTGGTATTTTGGGCCTTTTAGGAAATGTTAAATTGAATTGGTAGATAAAGAGGTATAGAGGTCTTTTCAGTAGGTTAAGTCAGTGTCTAGGTCCTTGCTACCCTTTATGTTTTATATCGAACTTAAAATGAGAAGACATCGATTCAGGTCTTTTTCGGCAATGAGGAGCTGCAAAAATAGAAAAATGGTTTTTAAAGGTTGCTATAATCAGGACGAGGAATTGTTTCAGTAATTGTGGAATGAAGAGGGATGGAAGGAGTACGAAGAGCTGAAAGAGATTGGCACGTGGTAGGTCGGGACATAAAGAAGAGAAGACGAAGTGATGGGAAAACAAGAAGAGGAATCGATGGGAAGAGAGGAAGAAGAGAAATACGAACTTGAGTGAGAAGGCTGAGACTCAGGTCTTTTTCAGGCAATGACGAGATGCAAAAAATGAAAAGATTGAGAATGGGACAATGATGTTTGAAGGCTCCTGGAACCAGGACGAGGAGTTGTGTCAGGAAGTGGTGTATGAAGAGGGTTGGACCATGTACGAGGAACTGCAATGTACAGGGTTTTTCGGCAATGAGGAGCTGCAAAATTATAAAAATGAAGATAAGAAAAATGGTGTTTGAAGGTTGGTGGAATTAGGATGAGGAGTTGTTTCAGGAAGTGATAAATGAAGAGGGGAGGAAGGAATACGAAGACCTGGAAGAGATTGTAAAATAGTGGGAAGAGACATAAATAGTGATAAGAGAAGATGAAGTGGTGGAAAAACAAGACGAGTAGTCGATGGGAAGAGAGGAAGAGATAAATACGAACTTCACGTGTGAAGGCTGTGACTCTGGTCTTTTTCGGCAACGAGGAGCTGCAAAAATAGAAAGATGGAGAATAGGAAAATTATGTTTCAAAATTGCTGGAATCAGGACGAGAAGTTGTGTCAGGAAGTAGTGAATGAAGAGGGGAGGATGGAATACGAAGAGCTGGAATAGTGAGTGAAGATACATAAATAAATGATGACGAGATGGTAGAAAAACAAGAAGAGATGGTGATGGGAGCAGAGGAAGAGGAGAAATACGAACTTAAAATGAGAAGATAACGACTCGAGTTTTTTAAAGATGATAACTAGTTGCAAGAAGAGAGAGACAAAAAATTCAGAAGAAGAGGAAAAGGAAAATGAAGACATAGAGGGGAAAGAGGACGACTAGGAAGTTAGGTGATATCTCGCGAAGAGTAAGAGAAATGTGATGAGCGAAGTAAAGAAGATCTTTATAATAATATTAGAATAATTTATTTTGTATAGTGTTAATGGGTAAATTAACAAGTATCAGTTATATAGTCGAAAATAATTATTTGTATTGTGTTTTAAAAATTCCAATCAATTGACACCACCAATTTCGACCAACTTTTCACCAAACATAAGAATTACTATAAGGGAACCGCTAACATCACTCCTATATTATATGTGTCCAACAAAAGAGGATGGTTATTAACATTTCTACACGGCCGATTTTTACGTAATAATCACGATCATAACTTCTCGATAATATTTATCCTATTGAAATCTCATGATTATAATTCTGCATTTTATCGAACAAAACAAGAAAATTACATAAAATAACATCGCCAAACGTCACTAAAAAGTTCATAACAATATTTCATTAAACAATTCAGATTGAATCTGAGTAACCACCTAGAAGAAAACTTTTGAAATTTGGTGGCTTTTCAATTTAAGTAACAAACATAGTTAGCAAGAATTGAAATTTCCGTTCTGACAGCAACTATTATTGAATTATTTCTTATTTAGACAAAGACCAACTCTATTTCTTTTCTGACCCTGACTCTGACGATATTGGTTTATTTCTAGGACTAAGGGTTCTTTGTTTATAAGGTAATAATAATCGAAAGATTTTTTGCCTTTATAATGAAAGAACAAAATGCACCTATAACTAGGATCGGTGGACAATTCATAGCCTCAGGAGATTGCAATATCTACAATATCTATAATAGCTATAATAGCTACCTCGTTTGTTCACAATACAGTAGCATAATGTCCCTTTAATTAAACTCCGTATGTTAACAACAGTCTTTATGATATTATGTTATGACTCAGTCCTGTCTGCTTATTATATTTCGTAATCACTTAAACATGACCATGATTAATTTTCTTATTCTTCTTTCAACGAAGAAATCAAGTGGGCACTGATGAGCGTTTGCAACGCAACTAGTGGGATTTTTCTCATTACAACAGTATGTGTACACCAAGTTGTGGGTATATGTACGCCTTATTCTTTCCTGTCTGGTCTTAAACATATATTAACGGGAAAAAATATTTAAAATAATGAAGAATACGTGTATTTTTCAGTAATATATAATTAGAAAATATTTTTTTCTTAGGAAGTTAATTTAAGGAAAATATATATTTTTTAAGATAACGACATTATTTCACTTTTTTATAAGGCCGCTCAGGGATTCATTTATAGATAGTAAGGGGTTGGCAGTTCCACGGGAGCCGGCAGGAAACCTTTTTCCATGTAGTCTTGGGTGAGATCCCTCTGTTTCATATTGGATCTCTCTTCATCAATTCTTGATCTTTTCCAAACCTGACACTATTAGAATGTTCAAGGAATAGAGGTATTTATTCTACTTCTTTATAGTGACCCAGAGGTCTTTCGTCTTTAACAACAAAGGACTGAAATTAGAAAATTCTCGAAATTTAAGCCCTAAGAATCAAATCCAGAATGATGTCTGTCTGTGTAACTTTTGTCACACATTATCTCTAGATCAGGTGCTCAGTTTGACTCCACATTTTGAAGTTTGATCTCATGAGTGAAGTAGTGGAAAGATTAGTGTTTGAAATCGTTTATGAGTTGCTATTCATAATCTAGCTATCTTAAAGAAAGAGAAACGTAATTTGAAAACTTTAATAGCTTGGGTATATATTTCTTATATAACAAAACATGTTTAAATTATGAAAGAGGTTAACCTTTTAAAATATAGAAAAATATACAGATTGTTCAGAAAACGTTGTGCCAAACTTTAATTAGTGGTTAGATAGGTAAAAATAAAGTGAAAAAGTCCTTTAAAAATATGTCCAGAAATTCTTCGTTTTCCATCTGTAGGCCGTTTCGTGTTTCTTTAAAAATAATTATAGATTTTGAAATTATTAAGATTTCGAATCGAATTTCTTATAACACTTTTAATTTGTGGGAATACTGAGTTTGGATTTTTGAGATCAGTATCCACTAAACCAGACCATTTATCCTAAAAAAATTAATAACCAATTTTGATGAAACTATTGAATATTTATGGTTTATTGTGGTGAGTTTTAACGTAACTATTTCAAAATGTATATGCTAACTCCATAAAATATGTGTATTTGTTGATAGCCTATGACAAATTTGAAGTCTTCTTGATATTATATTTGTGGTTGCTATGGTGCATAGTGTAACGGTGAGGGTAGAGGAAGAAAATGCTTAATATAATTTGTTAAAGTTTGAAAACATTGCGCACCTATCCACAATACCAAGTACTAACCAAATATATTCGTAATTCCCCAAAAACGTCTCCAATATTATTTATACATGAAAAAACAAAACACATTTGTATTTTAGTTTGAGAACAATCTTCTGTCAATCTAAGCATAGTCTTATTATTTATATCTGTCGACGCGCTTCACAGTTTCTTATATTCGAGACCTACTTTATAGGATTCCTCTATTATAAGATTCAACTACTTTTTCATTTCGTAGGAGAGGTGGAAAATCTTCAAAAGACAAAGAGAGGCATCCAATCTTCCAAATAGTGTCAGATTCTTACCCACTAAAAACCACCTTCCTTCCTGTTAGTACCCCTATCGCGTAGAACAAGGAAACAGGAAAGGTTTTCTATGTACCAATCTGAAAAGGTCTTTCCATAGACACGCCAATGTAAATGTAAAAAAACAGAACGTTATGTATACGTGTAGGGCGAGGTAAAGACCTGACCGAAACGGAGTTCAGTTAGGAAACCTCGCGACAGATCATGCAGGAGCCCAGATTTAGTGGATATGGCGTGGATGATGAAGGATGGGTAATTAGCTTACAAATACCTTGTTAATTAATTTATTTGAGAAGTTAAAAATTACTTCTTCTGCTGCCAACTTCGATAATGTATTAAGCGTGCAAAGGTTATACTGCATGAAACTGCGTCCTGGTGGAGACAGCTTGGTTCATGACTGGCAAGGTAGGGTTGCTGTTTAGTAGGTGTATCAGCCTGTCAGGGTAGTTGTATGGCCTAAGTTTGTCTCTGAGACCACTGAGCCTAAACCTATCAAACGACTTTTTGATGTGACCAGGTCGAGCGATTTTCATTGAAACTCCTGGTAGCATATTGAATTACTCAAGCATGTAAGTGTTGTTAGGTTCGTCTAACATATATAGACGCCACGGCCCCTACCACCAGGCTCCGCCTACCACCAGTAGGTCTCGATGATGGCAGAACTCCGAAACACGTTGAAAAAAATAATAAGACGACACTAAGATTGGAAAATATTACACTTAAACTAATGTGGATCCTAGCAGATATAATTATAATACTACAATTTGTATTTTATTTAAGTTAATATTGAGTATCCTCAGTGTATTTGTAGTGAGAGTTAAGTTAGTAGATAAAAGTGCTTCCGATCCACTTTTTGTCATATTTTATGTTGAAATATTATTATATAAATTTAAATAGAACCATGTGTTGTATTAGCTTGTGTCAAAAAGTTGTCCTAAGGATAAATCTTACTTCATTGAAATCGAGATTTTATTGACAGTTGTCAATGTTTATTTCGTCCATTATTCCCGAACAATTGTCTTACTTGAGATTTGGTAAACTCACCTTGGAGATTAATCTCCATATTTTATCAAAATTTATAGGAGATCGATAAATTTAATTTTGGTAATTTATTTGTGGTTGTTTTTCTCATAAAACACTTAAACAATGTCAATGATACATAATCTTATGATCAATGAAATAAAATAGTTTAAAAATTAAATATCCTTCAATCTGTTTTAAAATGGTTGCCATTTAAAAAATGTTAAGAATTTTATGAAGTTTAAATTGTGCATCCATTGATATATCTCGGGCTCCCATCTAAGGAAAAAATTAGAGTTGCTATTTTAAAAATTCTTTAACTGTATTGAAACTGCTATAAACCTAGAAATGATATCAAAATTAGTTAAAAACATGCAAATAGTGTAATTTGATGTGATTCAAATTTGGCACATAAACTGCTCATGAATGTTCTATTCATAGCATTGTTTTTTAATAGTTCAATTTCCAGTTTTTAATTCTACTATTAATCGAAACTCTCTATAATAAGTTAGAAAAATTATAAAAACCAATTTGCGATCTAGATTGTACAAGAAATGTTTTCGTTCATAGCTGGTCCATTAGATCGCCTCTTCCTCGTATTGTCGTAATTACAAGTTTAAATACAACTAACGTTGTTTCCAACACAAATCTGAGTAAGTACCACGATGGCTCTTTATATTGTTTCTTTAAAAATACCAACCAATTTTGATGAATTGGATTATATAAAAAGTAAATAAAGAATGACTAAAATAAAGACGTCCTGTCAGGTATGTACGAAGCCCTTAGGCCTACTGGTACTCAGCATACTGGATTTTATCGATCTGTTATTTTGTATTTCCTTAGTTCACTTTTATTAACAACGATAGAACCTATTTGAATGAAACTTTGTACATTCGTGGTTAAATATACAAATTTTTAAAATCGTCCCATTTATTTAACTATTAAAAAGGTTATATGTTTGTATTAACAACAACAATTCGCTTAGCAAAATTTTAGCCACGCAATATTTTTCTTGTTCATACAAAATTTAAGTTAATATGATAAAAACAGTATAAAATATTTTGATAAGCATATTTTTGGTTCCAAGTCACAATTTAAATAAAATATTTAATTACCTTAGGTCCGTCTTGTGACTTCGTTGTTTACTGCTTCTTACATGTTTCGAGGCCGTAACCCCATAATCAGAAAATTACTTTGTTCACTTTGAAGAACTCGTCATTGATTATATTAAAAAACACATTTAATTAACACAAGAACATACACTGACACAAAAATAAAAACACATCATATGGGCTTGTCTGACATTGTTGTGTGCTCTGTCATGTCTATTGGAGTTCTCTATCATGACTGCTTGTCTTTAAGAAGCAGTCAACAACGAAGTCACAAGACGGACCTAAGGTAATTAAATATTTTATTTTATAAAATATTTTAGTAGCTTTACATTAGACTAAAAATTTGTTTCCAATTGTAATATTTAATTAACTCCAACACTTGAAACATCCCTAAAATTAAAAATTTCCAACTGTTGAGCAAGTTGTAAACTTTTCTTCAGCTACTTTTGGATGTCAGATTTACAACAAAAACCGTTGTATAACATACAAAATTAATTCTCCATCCAACACTTTTACCAGTTGTGTTCCCCCCCCCCACTGCGACCAGAAATGATTCTATTTGGGAATATTTGTATATAAACTGACTAAAATTCCTCCAAATTCCTTACGAAATAAACTCTTCTAAAGACTTCAAGTCCTATAATGGCTCCTCCAAGTAGATCAAATCTTTATCGTCTGAAGTCTTCTTTCCGTAGGAGAAGAACAGACAGACATCTAGTTCTGTCGGCTCGATTATTTTTAATAAGTATCTCACACTATCCAGTTAACAGACTTATGGTCAACGATAATTCTGACTGCTGAGTGAGACAAACGTTATTGTTTTAATTGATATTTCCGAAATTAAAACAAATACCGGGAGTTTACCATGTTAAAACTCTACTTTGATAAAGTCATTTCAACTTTCATCTCAGGTTAATGTATTCTGAAAATCCTCCGTATCTCTATTTCGTGTCTAATATTAAGTATCTCAATTTAGACTTCCACGAATCATTAGCTCCTTTCATCAGAGACTCTATCAGAGATAAATAAATAAACAACTATATTCTAGAGATGTCTATTTCCTATATATATTAATTTCGCTATTTCTCAGGATTTTGGCGAATCAGCACAATACAGAATCCTGCAGTATTACTGGAACGCCTTTAAGACAAAGATGATTGCACACTGTTATAATCGTAAATATGATGTAGTTGGAAACCAAAGACGTCCTATGCTGTAGAACAATCCATACTTTACAAATTTAAAAAAAAGTCATTTAAATAACTTCAACTAATCAGCACCTCCTCGTCAACTAGTATTAAAATCTAGGTTACGATATGATTTAAATTTTAGGTAATTTAAGTTGTTAATATTTTAACTATCTGTTCAATTTACTCACAGCTGATTTTTATTATATATATAGTTTTCGCTAAAAAGAAAATACATATCTTTTTATATTTTTATAGTAGTCTATTTTCTTTTTACTGATCTTGTAAACATCTAAACAGTTGGCATCCCTGACACGACAGGATGATGTTTTTATTTCATATTTTCGTATATTCGTCGTTTTAAAACGTCTCTCTTCGTATTTATGCGAGCAGGTTGCCAATTGCACAAAATGAGTTATTACAATTTCAAGTGAGGATCTATCTACAAGTGAGAAGAAGGATCTGCTGAAATACCGTTTCAAGCGGACGGGTTTTGGAAATTGTTGCAAACAATTTTAAAAATCTTAAAACTAGTTTAAAAAATATATTTTCTTAAAATTTTGATTAATAAAACTGTTTTCCCAATTTTTTTTTTTTTTTTTTTTTAAGGTAATGGTTTACCAATAAGTTTTATAGAACTTTTCTTTTATTGTTTTTAACAATTTGTTTTATGGTAATTATTTTGTTTTTCTTTGAAAAATTTTTTCACAATTTTGTTTTAAAATATTCTTCTTTTGTTGTTTTTAACCATTTGTTTTATAGTCATATTCTTTAATTTTAGGAAATGATGTTTAACAATTTTGAATCATAGTATTTTTCTATTAATTTTTTTAACAATTTGTTTTATAGTAGTTTTCTTTATATTTTAGGGAATATTTTATTAACATTTTTTTTTATTGTAATATTTTTCAGTTTTAAGGTAATGTTTTCAACAATATAAAAATATGTTTTAAACTAATAATTTCTTTTTTACAACACGTTTGGTTGTTAGTACGGGCTAGACATTCCTGAGGGATCCAAGCTGGGTCTACACTTGGGTTAATTACCTCTCTTTCTTAATTTATTCTATAAGGTGTCCCTTTACAAACTCTTGTTCTTCCGACCCTGACTCTAAGAGCATTACAAGTCTAAGGGACTTTATTTTATATTATATTCTTTTATTTTTTAACACGGGGTAATAACTCCGAGGATTTTTGCTTTAAGGCAAAAGATAAAAAATAACTACCCAATTCATTTTGACAATTTACTCTAATTATGAACAAACAAACCACTTCATGAAAATGTCTTAAATTTCAATCTGGTATTTATGATATTTCAGGCTCTTTTTTTAAAAACTATACTTACTTTTATAATTTTCACTTTTGTTTCACTAAGATATTTATTACAATATTCTACTAAATTATTATATTGAATAATACAAAATTATATACAGAAAAATAGAATACTTATTAAATTCAATTATAAAATTTCAGTAACAATTCTTATAATCAAATTATGATCTCAGTTTAAATAAACGTGAATAAAAGTTTTTGCTTTAAAACAAGTTTATAATAAGTTTGGGTATAATTGGACGAACATTTTTAAGTTGCACATGATATTGTTCTACTTTTACAGAATCGTTTTAGAAATTTAATTCACTGCTGCTATTTTTAAATTTAAATCTGCGTTTCACAGAATTGATTTCTTAAGATTTGTGCTAACATTTAAATAAATCACTGAAATTTCTTGATAGAAAACTGACCTAACCTAGCAATTTAGTTGTGGAAAAAACTCCAAAAGACCTACAAGTTTATACGGTGTCCTAAATAGTTTATTATATTTCTTCTTAAATCTGGACTTCAAGTAAAGAGATTTTTATAAAATGTACGTTAAATAATTAGCCTAGTCTGTAGATATATAGAACCTGAGATAGGTCATGATCAGGTTACATGTTAATCTAGCTTAAAGATTAAATTAAATTCAAATAAAAACTTCACAAAATTCCCTATCATTAACAGGATATTTACAGAAATTAATATTGATAGCAAATAGTGACAAATATACGCACTAGGAATAAACAAGTTTTAAAAGGATGAATGGTATCACAATTTTAGATAAGGATTGATAATGGCGATAAAAATTCCACTTTGTTGAAGTAAATTTGTTTAACATACGACAATACTGTATAATTTAAGAAATATAACCAATTTTGAATATAGAGTGGTGCAAAAAGACTTCCATAGCATAGAACTCCATAAGAGTTGGGCTGCTAGACTGCTTTCCAGTTTGTAATTTGTGATTTACATGAAAATTCCCGTCGCTGTTGTTTTAGAATTATCAACCAGAGTTCACTACAAATTATATCTTCCAAATTAACCTCACGATATTGGGCTAACACCGTAAATGTTTGAGACCTCATGTGGATTGGATCTGTGAACGCTAGAAACTGGGAGCTCAAAAAGTGATACAATAATAATAAATTTCTAAAAGAAAAATAAGGTTAAGTTGATTTTTATTTAAATTTATCTATAATAAATGTTAAAATTTAAGAAGTTACCACAACTAAATTAAAACTTAACTTATACTAAAATTAATTGTAAAATCGTGTTCACTTTCCAAAGAACATGAAACAACCGAGTTTAATTAAATCAGTCTGTACTTAAAAAATCAACTATCAATTTAAGGGAGCAAATTTAAATTGTCTAATTCTAAATAATGGTCATGAATACAAGAAATTACTTATATGTTATATTTTTAACAACCATAGATAAAATATATTTATTTGATTTGCCATTAATCTTAATACAATTACAAAATGTTTTATAACTATAAAATGTTAACATTAATAATCATGAGTTATAATGCGTAACAAATAAATAAGGTTAGTGAAAATGGATAATAATCAATTCATCAATTTGTTTCAATGACTGCATAATTGTAACATATCCGGAAAACGTCAATTTTTATAGAATGTTATTTTTAGAATAAAAGGGAAAAATACAAAATGTCATTATAAAATGTAAAAAGACTGCTAAAACGCGTGTATAATAAACAGTTACGTTGTACAAAAAAAATATGAATAAAACCAATTTTTTAAATTTTGGGCTTCGAATTTAAAAAAAATATATTATTGAGAGTTTAAAACCTAATATAAAAATGAGCCTACAATTTTGTGGATATTCAATTTCTGTTTCATATCGGATTTTTTCTTACTTAACATTTACATTTAAGTAATTTAAAAAACACATAAAAATAAACTTTATTATAATTATAAAAAGCATTTAAATTTTATTTCTTTAAAAGGTTTTTTTTTTAATTTTCGCCTACTTCAATTTAAAAGAAAGAAATCTGTGAAATGGTTGCTTTTCTATATATTAAAAATATGTTTGTTTACAAAATAATTGCCGTTTATGAACAAAATTAATTAATTAAAGAATTTCTAATACAAATTCCATTCTTAATTGAAACAATTTTAAAACTTTGTTGGGCAGAAATTGTCCATTTATTCGAATATTTATATAATTGTTTTAAAATGCACGTCCGCCATAATAACACTGAAAGATCTCAGTTTTTTTTATTACGGGTCATAAATGTGATGTATATTAGCGCAGCTAGCGGCGAAACGACGAAACAACAAGTACAAGCGTTACCTGGTCTTAAAGTTTTTGTGCTCAGTATTGCCGTGTTCGTGGGCAAGGTAACATGGTGTGTGTGTGGGACTAAAATGTTTGACTGTGAAAATTTTAAAATTAATTTTGTGCCTTTAGTTTTATATTGACTGAAAAGTGCGGTTAAATTTTGTTAGTGGACAGTGTGCCGATATCAATCGTATTCTATCAAATTAGTGGACTATTACTGTTTGGAATTGTGTGAAAACAACGTACTTTGTTTAGGTTAGATAACCTCAAAAATGTACTTATTTTATTTACGTGAGAGTATTGCTTAATTTTGTTTTTATTTTGAAGTAACTTAATGCAACTAAAAATAATTCTTACAATAAAAACGTACCTAACCTAAATATTTTCTTATCAATTTCAAATATTGACTTTTAACAAATATCTGGACATTGATAAGCGATATCCTACGGCTGTGAGAGCTTTTGTAAGATAAAATTTATTCTTATTATTCTTCTGAATTGAAAATTTTGTACTTTCAAAGAATGGGTATTTTATTAATAATTTACTCGAAAATTCTGACCAATTAACGTTGCCTGTTTTAGTGCCTACAACCTAAATGCGATCTACTGTTTGTTAGTTGCAAAAGTAGATTGAAAAAGTGAAATGATGCTATTATCAGTAGTGAACAAAATTGATAATATTATCGCATACTGATAAACTATACGTCAATCTCAGGGAATTTTTTAAAAAATAGAAATCTTGACCCTGTTAAATTAAATAAACTATTTAATTAAAATATTTTTTCATTTTTGAAAAAGGTTTTATATTTTTGAATTGTTAAAATTGTGATTTTTTTAAAAAAATTAAGTGCGCTTAAGGACTGAAAACACGGAAAAGACTGTGAAATGTGTGCCTTATAAAAAAAATGTCAATTTATTGTTAATCAGTTAAGGGAAAATTTGAGGAAAGTGTTGACTGAAAACATTGCCAGACTGACTGCGACGCGACATCAACATTTCCCCCGCAATGGATACAGACACTGAAGATGGGAGTAACTTGAATTCTACGGTTGAACAATTGCAAAGTGGACATTTTACATCCTACACGTAAGTGTTTTTGAATATTTCAATTTTGGAAAAAATTAACGTTAATTAGAAGCGCGTCAATTGTACGCTCGTCAAAATACGACGATTTTCATTTTTATTACAACAGCTCATAATTTTACTAATGTTGGGGGAACTTTAAAATTACAAAAATAAATAAAAACTCAGTTACTAGTCATTGTATAAACGACTATTAAAAATGGGGTAATGATTAAGGAACTTCAATTTTACTATACTTAATAACAAACGTACTTGTTAAAACTATCTCACAGATATCGTATGATTTGTAAACATTTAACACAAAATTATGTTTTTTTAGAATTATGCATGTACAACACTACGTCTCTATAAGCCTTAATATAAAAATTTGAACATCAAAAAGGTGGCTTATGGAAACTGTACATGTTTATTAAGTTTCCCTTTTTCAAAGATTGTAAGAGCTTCATTATCTAATATTTTTCATCTTCAAATTGTATCTACTATATATATTCCGAGTGATTGATTTTCTGAGGAAGTGAAAAAGTCTAGAAATTATCATATATAGAAAACTTTTACAGATTTTAAAATAAATAAAAAACGTGTTTCTAAGAATAGTTTTATGTTTTTTTTTGTTCTGTATAAAATGAACGAGTTATTACTTCAAGTGAAAATTTTACACAAAATATTTAAACATTTTTTCTTTTACTGTCAAAAAATATGTTTCGAAACATGATCAGTTAAAATAAAGTAAAATATTTTTAAAATTATCGAAAATTTTTATTAAATCATTTAAACAAAGTGATTTTTTATAAAAACGTTTTTGAATGAAGAATAAAACAACTTGTTCTAAATTTCAAATCATAGTTAAGTTTTTACTATTTAAAATTCTAAAGAAATACTAATAAAAATCGTTACAGGTTCAATGTGAATTTTTTTTTTAACGCTTGTATTTCGATCACAAATTGGGAATTACAATTATTAAAAAGTTTGGAAAAGAAAATGTGAAATATTTCTGGTAAAATGATAAATTGATAGATAACCAGCAATAAAACTAGGTAGTTTTAACATCTGTAAAACAAACACAAATCAAATTTTTAAATGCTATTTTCGGAAGAAAAAAGAGTAATTATTAACAACCAAATAAAACTTAAAACCACTTCAACTACAAAATATGTATAAGGTAATTGAAAGATTTTTAAAAATAATTTCGCGAAAAAAGAGAATTATTTAAAACTTAAACACGCAGATCGAAATACCCACAGGACAATTCTTACATTTAAAACATGATTGTTTGCTAACTCTCAGCTGATTATTTGAATTATTTGAACTAGAAATCCACAATACATTTCCGTTATCTAATACACATTTTTGATCTCTGAATTTTCAATTTGAAGTTTCATCTTTAATGATCTCCAAGTTTTTAATATTAGAGTGTGAATATTGGTATTACTGCTTGAAAATTAAAATCTATTTAATATGTTAAATTATTATAAAAATATAGGTAATATCTGAAACAGTCGCCATTATTAAACAGTTTCGTTAATTTTACCGGTTAAAGATATTTGTACAAGATTAACACATCGGACAAAACTTGCGGTCAGAAACTTGTAGAATATTAGCATTCACTTAAGTAATTAGTAATTATTACTTAAGTAATTATTATTAATAATATATAGGTTATTTTATAAAATCTATCAGATATTGGGTTAATGACAATTTAATTAGCATTGGTTTTGATTCTGCAGCACGTACGGCTGCCATATCATTTCACGGAAATATTAGAATGTGTGTTAAATTATTATTAAATTTATATTATTTTAAAATAAGGCGAAAATATCTAATAGTAAGCAGCGATAATCAGAAGCATCTAATAAATAGATGATGCGGTTATGATATTTTTTTATTAAAACTTATTTTGTCGTCCTAAATGTTTATACAATAAAAATAATATGATTGCACCAACTGGTGACAAAATTAATATTTCAACATGTGAAATTAACAAAAGAGACTTTTGTATCCTAATCTACCAATAAAATGGGTCCCGGAGAGTATCCCTAAATTATCATTGAGTGTTTTGTATTCGAAAAACCTTCTGAAAATAAAATTATTTAAAAACATTTTGAACTGTTTTTAATTAATTCACGTGAAATAATATAGTTTATATTAAGTTTAGTTTAGTTTCATATTTTTAGGGTAATATTTATAGTCGCTAAGTTTCAAAAATTAATTAATTTAATCGATAAGATTTTATTTTTTAATGAGTTTACAATAATAAAATATTTAAAGTTTGACATACAGAATTAGATAATTCGTGTTAAAAATGTTTGACAAAATATTGGTACAATTAGCATTTGAAAAAAAAATTTACGAAATCTTTCTTCTGTCTAAATTGAAGCCTTGATAGTTTTTTTTAGTTACGCTGCAACTAAATTGATAATTAAATGTCGGTATCATTTTTTTGAACTTTTTAAAGAATGTTTTAGTATAATATTTATTTATATTACTCACCACAATTGTATTAGAAATCAATAAAGAAGAATCGTCTATAAAAAAAAGTATTTTATCAGATTGATCATTTTGTCTGTTTTATAATTTACCAATAAAATCTCTATTTAAAAATGTTCAGTTTATATTAAGACATAATAATAAACAATTTACAAGTAGCACAGTTATACAAATTTTATAATTTTATTGAAATGCATACACCGCTAAAAACATATTCGATTTAATGTGATTTTTAAAGATGAATCTTTAAAATCAAGATTTTTTTAAATAGATTTAACCGTTTAGACTTTTATATAATATCAAAGTGCACTTTTCTCTTTATTAGCGGTTTTATTATGCGTTTAAATGTACTTTTATTTCCATTTCGTTTATTTATTTGTGTTTGTGTCTCACATTTTGTATTTTTCTGAAATTTCTAATAGCTTTCTAGAAATTTCTGTATGGAATTTGTACAGAAATGTTTCCCTACATTACCTCAAAAATAAAACAAATTTGCAATATTAATGCAACATATAATATTTGGGAATTATTTTATTAAAATCTGATAAGAAACAAGATAACAATTGGAAAAGAACACGCAGGCAAAAATTCTACTCAAATTGATCTTATTGAAACTGAGTTAGAAAACTTCATAACCCGACTTTGGCTTTCTACAAATTTTAAACTTTGTTTTTTATTACGTATTTTAAACTAAAATATATTTTTATGAATTGATTCGATTTTACTTTTAATTTCCATAAATAAATTATTCATGTGAGTGATACATGTAATAAACAATTATTGGAAGCAATTAAAGGTTTCACAAACATTCTAGCACCCCATCAAACCCAATCAAACACTCACAAAATACTTTAAAATGACGATTCCCTAAACATTTTCAGTTGGATAAAACTTGAACACTTCACGAAAGGTTTATTTTTTTAAAAGCATTTCAACGACAAAGTTGCCATCATCAGAAACGCGAGAGCTACAACAACTTAATTATAACTGAAGATGACGACTTTGACGTTGAAACGCGTTTGAATAAATAAAGTTCAATATTTATTTATATTTACAGTAGGGATTTGTAGGACGAATAACGAAAATTAAATACCAATATTGTTATGAATTCAAAAAAGGGCCAAACGAGTTCGATAGTTTTTTCTGCTTTACTTAAATGAAGGAAACAAAATTCATAGCATAAAATTACGTTTTCTTCTTTGGAAAATAATTCAAATAAAACTAGACAACGATCCATCAAGCAGTTGCAAACAGTTGCCATTTTCAGATTTGCTGGCCTTTATTTTGTATGAATAAACATATTGTATGACAGTGATATATTACATGAGTTTTATCAACCTAGTTCTATGAACATATTATATTCGAATTTAACTAAAGTTCTGACACCTGGATTATTCATCGCCAATTATGTTTAACTTTGTGGTTTATAAAGTTAAAATTTCTGTTTTTAGTCAACTTTTCTAATGCTTTAATAGTAAAAAACAAATATGGGAATCTTTTAAGAAGATTTTATAGCTTCACACTTCAAGTTATTGTAGGGTTCTTATCTGAGTAGTTATTCTAAACAAATTATTTAAGAAAAACTACAATTTAAAATTATCCGACTGCTACTCTATTTGTAATTTCAATTTTATTTAGTAAGACTTGATAACACTTATTAAAAAAAAATACAAACACAAATTTGTAAACGTCCATCCATCAAAAAAAGGAACTTATGAAATTATTTCACCCTTATATTCCTTATCAAATAAAACTACGCATACGATTTTTTTAAATACAAAACCATCCAACAACAAAAAAAGGATCATACTAAAGTTATTTCTCTCCTAAAATCCTAATAAAATAAAATGATGTATACAGTTTTGTAAAATACAAAACCATCTAACAACACAAAAGTCATATAGCAATATTATTTTACCTTTAAACCCTCATTAAATAAAGTAACGTATACAAATTTGTAAAACACGAAACCATCCATCAACAAAAAAAGGAACATACTAAATTAATTTCACCCTTAAAACCCTTATAAAATAATATTACATATAGAAATTTGTATCACTCAAAACAATCTAACACAAAAGGAAAATACCAAATTTATTTCACCCTTAAAATCTTTATCACATAATATTACATATACAAATTTCCATAATTAACAACCATCCATCAAGAAAAAAAAGAAACATACAAAAATTATTTCACCCTTAAAACCCTTATGAAATAATATTACATATACAAATTTGTATAATTAAAAATAAACCAACACAAAAGGAAAATACCAAATTTATTTCCCCCTAAAATCTTTACCACATAACATACCAAATATATTTCACCCTTAACATTCTTATGAAATAAACTACATATAAGAATTTGTAATATACAAAATCATCCATCACAAAAAAACATACCAATTTTATTTCACGATTATAGATTGGAATGTGTTTAGTAAATTAAACATAAACCCAATTAACTCTTTTCGCAGTTAATACATTGATGTCATTGAATGCATAATTTTATTTAACAGGAAAATTCACTCGTAATTTGGCCTCGTTTGTAATATAATCACGACTTAAAACAGCAATGTTTTGACTGTTTGAGGGGAGGAGGTGAAACATTAGGCTGATAACCAATTTCAATCAAATAAAATTTAGAGATTAGATTTCCTTAATTTTAAGTCATCTTATTCATTTGTAATACATATGCATAATTTTACATATGTATTTTAATATTTTTGCCAAATTTAACCAAAGTTCAATTGCAATCCTGATTACTAGATACATTATAACTGGCATTGAAAAGTTATTCCTAAAAGCAATTAAAATTGACAGCCAGTTTTAAATTTATTTTATGCTTCTTGGTAAATGTTATTTTGAATGTTATTATTAGTTTAAATATTCTACCAATCCTACCGTTGTATTATTATTTATATTTGTAGAGGCTTTCCTCCATCTTTTAGACCTACATTAGAAGTATATTAAAGTACTAAACAGGCCTCGAAGATGGAGGAAATATGAAACGTGTCGACAAATATAAATAATAAAATGCTAGGATTTAAAGAATATTGTACCCAAATTAATTATGTATATCCTATCAGATAAAATAATTATTTTAAGTAATCATAAATCAGATCACCCAACAGCGAGTCAAATTACTCATATCACATCTCCTAACAGATTAAAAACATCTGGGGAAATTTGAAAAAAACCAAATCTCTACTAATAAAAGATTTCTAGAAATCTATATGAATTTTTAATAATTATACATGAATGCATGGTTCATATACAATTTTATCAAACGCATGTAACTTTAGATATTTTGACTATTCAACCTATTATCTGGTGGTTAGGGTAGGTCATGAGTATTTAAAATCTTGTTGTAAGAGCTACGATAATCATTTATTTTTCCTGTGTAAATTTACTATTATTATTATCATTACATATACAATTTTGAACAGGTTTCATGAACATAAAAAACTAATTCAAACGTAATAATTAGTCCAAGCTTTATTAATTATAATAATTAAGAATAGATATGAATCGGTTGTTTGTGTTTACGTATTAAATATATGGAATATTATATAAATATAAATAATTGTAATAATGACGACTGCTATGTACAGGATGTTCCGGTAGATATAGGCGTAAGTGATACGGTAACACGATTGGACGAGAATATATTTGCTCGATTATGTCATCGCCTTTGATACACTAAACTGAATATAATGTAGTTTCTATTATATGGAAGAACTGCCGCCATGTTTTATATCATATTCAACGAATAATAAAATCTACTGTATTTTTAAAATTTAAGTAGAATTCCTGAAATTAGTAATAGTATAGCTCTGGGTAATTTATTTCCTATCAGGGTTCTCTTAACCAATTCTTGTTCACATCCGACCCTGACGATAGTAGTATTTATTTTGTATAAGGAAAAAGGTTTTCCGCCTTTAAACAACAAGAAAAAAATGTTTTTTTTTGTAAATTGAAAACATAACTAATAATTGACATTTTGAATTTTAAGAGTGGTTTAAAATTAATTCAAACTTCGACGTTTGTACACAGTCTTAACAAAGCTCAAAAAAGACCTAAATATAACCTAATGTAAAGCTTATGTGAGAAATAGTTATTGAATTTACCGCCATTTTGAAACGATAAAAACATTTGTTTTTGAGCACCAATATAAAGTGTGTCCTGTAAGTAAACTGCCAAACTTTAGAAAATGATTCTGTGGATCAGGATAAATAAAAAATTAGGAATTTTAATCTTTCTGAAAATGTTTGTTTTTCAGATATTCGCCTTTTTTTACAAAAAAAATATAACGTTGGAAATTTAAAAGATATTGAGTTCAGATTTAGTATAGGCCTATATATTGTGTATGTTACGTTATATAAGTGTACCGATTGTACAGACTTTATTATAGATATTCTCAAAATGGTAGTGTGTAAAATATTGTGAAATGAATATCTCGAAAACTTTACAAAAAATTCACAAGAGACTAAACATTTCCTTTTTAATTACAAACAAAACGGGTTTTGTATATTTTTTTAAGTCAAAGGATAACCGAGTTATTGGCAAAAAACTGAAAACTAATAACTTCTTGTTAGTTGCTTAGAATACTCAAGATTGACTTAGAACCAAAATATATTTTAATTATAATACATTTAATAAAAAACAATAAAATCCGTTACCCTGAGTTGTATAAAAAAAAATCAAATATGTCTCAACCATTTCAAAATGGCGATTATTTATTTTTTCGTGCTAAATATCTCAAAAAATACAATTGTAAAATTGTAAGCGTTTTCGGGGGAAATTTTTTTCTTATTTTTTTTTTCTCTACCCTGATTCACAGAATCTTGTCCTAATATTTGGCAGCATACTTACGGGACACTCTGTATATACAACCAACCCGCCAAAGAGAGATACAATACTTTATTTAAGAAAAAATAATGACTGAAATGACCATTTTGAAACTCTACAACAGTTTTTTTTAAAGTAATATTCATATTTGCATAGTTTTAAATTTAGAATATTTTTAATAATGTCGAACCTCCCCCCCCCTCATAGGTCGAGGTTTTTTAAACAAATTTTAATAGTAATTAATTATTCTAATCATGAAATGATAAACGTAAATGTACGCATAAAATGAGCTATTGAAGAAGGTTGACCGATCTATAATTTTAAAAAATATATAAAAATCTTGTTTTTAAATTTAAAACCCGGTTGCACATTTTAAATATGTTGAACGATTGGTTAACTAACTATTTCAGTGGTGTGGAAAATCGAGTCTATATATTAAAATCGAAATAAAATTGCGGCGCGCAATAAATTTCAATATTTTTAGACTTTACAAAAAAAGATGTATTTTAAAATAAACGCCATAATATTTTCATGTAATAACACTTTGGCTTTAAAAAAACTTTATTAATATTATTTTCAAGAAAAATGTCAACAAACTAAAACTAATAATATTTCTTTATATTACAATTGTAGTATATAAAAAAGAATGTATGAATTCTTTAAAAAAAGCTTTTTTTTGTTACGTTTTTATTAATGCATTGTTTTTTTATTGTCTAATTATATTTTTTAATTTATAATTTATTTATTTATATAGCCAGTAATGTTATTGATATTGAGTTTTTATTGTTCAAGGTGACTATTACTACAGTGTAGTTTATACGAATAAAAGGTCATTCATTGAAAATTTAATGTGTTTATTAAAAACCATTTAATTTTTTTTTTTAGAGCTGAAAATGTTTAATTTGTATTATAAATACATTATAGTTCTTTGGAAAGATAACTACAAATTTTCAATTGTAAGGTTTATTTAGAACTGGTTTAAGTTGATAAATTATCTGTAATGTTTATTATAGTATAATACTACATGGTATACAGAATGTCCTGTAATAAGCTGCCAAACTTTATGAATTCCAGATATCTGCAATTTCTTATAGGCTATATATTAATAAAAAAGTATAACCTTGGAAATAGAAAAGATATTTAGTTCAGATTTAGTATACTAATTTTGTGTACTGTGTTTTATAAGTATTCTGAATATAAAGACTTTATTTGGTATATTTTCAAAATGGCGGCCGTTTAAAATATTTAATATTGAATATCACGAAAACTTTTAAATTTACAAAAAATTCACAAGAGACAAAAAAGATTGCTATTTTAATAACAAATTAAAATGTTTTTATATATATGTTTTTATTTCAAAGTCTTACAACAAATTAATGACACTTCAAAGTTTATTGTATGTTTGCACTTTGTTTAATAAATACAATTTAAATTTGTTCAATTTTTCTTTATGTTTCGAGACACTTAGCACGAAAAAAATTAAATATGCGGCATTTTAAAATGGTGAAGGGTTAAATTTTATTTTTTGTGCAGTTCAGAACAATGGAGTTTAAAATTTGTTTTAAAAGTATTAGAATAAAAAACATTTTGGTTCTACTTTGAGTGTTGCAGACAACTATCAAGCATTTATTAGTTTCCTGTTTTTTGACAATAACTCGGTCATTCTTTAACTTATAGAAAAAATTTTAAAACATTTTATTTTTCACTTAAAAAGGAAACTTTATTGTCTCTTGTGAATGTTTTGTAGATCTAAAAGAGGTATTCACGATTTTTTTTTTACGAATTTACACGACCGCCATTTTGAAAATATGCAAAATAAAGTCTTTATTTTCGGCATAATTATAGAACGTAACCTACAAAATCCGAATAATAAATCTGGACTCAATATCTTTTCTATTTTCAAAGTTATAATTTTTTCTAAAAAGAAAAAAAGGACAAATGGGAAACTAAGCATTTTCAGAAACATTTTAATTCTTAAATTTTTCCTTACGCTGACCCACATAATCCTTTCATAAAGCTTACTTATGAAACACCCTTTATTTGCATGGATAAACTTTAATTTTTGTTGAAGTTTTATGAAATCTATTTTGATAAAAAGTAAATAGATTTTGCTCGTATGAAAATGTATACAAATATTATGTCAAAACTGTTTTATTTCGACCAAACAAAGATTTTCAACCAGGAAAGAAATATCTTCTAAGAATAATAAATAGAGGAAACGTTGTTACAATATATTGTGAAATTATTAAACGCGTTTCCACGACAATATCGTCATCTTTACTAATAAATTAGCAACAACAAAAATATAACTAACTATTGTTTCTAGATGTAATTTATAATATAACTGATGAGATATCTCGATGTAAAGTAAAGAAATGATATCTGATAATGTGTCTACTCCTGATTCATTAAAATTGTCAATTTATTAAAACATTAAAAGTACTAAATATTTACAAAATGGGGACTATTATTCTATTTCATTGGGCCGGAAAGTGAACTCCTGCTATGTGGAGGAAACATGAGTATTGAAAGAGGCAACCAGTAATTTAGGTATCTCTTGAAAAGAAAAACCACAAAGTTATATAGTCATAGCATAACTTTTTTTTCTCCGGTGGTTTCCTATAAAAGAATACCGAAACAGTTACCTTAAACAATAATCAACAATTACTTTAGATGTTCGTTGTATAGTTATGCCAAAATAACAAATTTCGCTTTAAAATTAACAGTGTAAATACATAACGTTATCAGAGCATCAAGTAAAAACAAAAATTTCCATATCCAATAATACTTATACAAGAGGAAAAAAATGTAATTTCCTATTTTATTAACTTTTCCTAACGAATTTTTGAACGTAGATGAGATGGTACTTATATTTTATATTAACCATTGTATATTCGTTTTGGAAACTTTTGTTTATATTTTAAAACATATTATTTAAAACCTAACCTTACTTTCTTTACACCACAAAAGTAAAATCATATTGATTTAAATCGATTTTTTTATAATTTGTGTTAATGTATAGAAACACAATTGGTCCAAAAAAATTTTTAACTAATTAATTTCCACATTTAATAAAAATTTTCACCAAATCGGAAGAGTTGGATTTGAGAAATTTCGTCTTTTATAGCAGCTCCATGAAATTTTTCCTGTTTTTTAAAGGAACAACCCAAGCCTACGTTAGTATTTTGTTACTCTTGCGAAGTACTTTTTCCACGAGGTTGCTCATGTTTGACATATTTAATTCTTCAACATAGAATCTTCCTTTCAGAATGCCACCTTTCGAGTTTTGTAAAAAGTACAGTAAAGGATTTGTGGTACAATTGCGTCCACTTGGTTTGTCCAGTTTGAAAGGTAACTTTCAAAGACCGTCTTTTTAAATTTGGAAATTCTAACTTTGTCTTCCGCTTTAAATTTTAGTATAACTTTGTATTTTTATACGAGCTTTTTTTTACAATAGAATTTTAAGGTCCTTTTTAAATAGCTTAGCGATATTCATACCGTTAGCGTTGTACACTGTATTATTGTAGGATTTAAACCACTCGTAACTACAGCGTATCGTATATTCAAGGTACATTTTATAATTAGAAATGGTGACAAAACTTTCTTCCGCTCCCCAAAAAATACATTATAGCAAAATTTTATCGAAATCATTACAGCCTATATTAAAAATCGTAGTTTTGAGGTAAATTTTAATATAGCTATACTAGAATTTGAGATTTTGGAAAAATAGTAAAAGGCAACCTCTTGAGATAGTGCCAGAACATGCCCACATATTAAATATAGTCAAAGTCGGTTCATTAGATTGGGCTTATAATACACTACTGATGACTGACAGATATTGTCCCCAAAACCTTTTTTTTTCCCTTTTTTTTTTTCAGAATCCGGTAACCTCAAAACGTATCATGAAAAATCCACATCGATTTTTGACCCATCACAGAACTTGTTCTTTATTGTATTTACTTGAGTGTCTATAAACAACGATGCGAATGTTTGAATAGTCTTATAATGAACATTTCTTATTATCATTAACTAATAAATGAAAATCAAAACCTTAATAGCAAATTGGGAAAAAAACTCAAAATTTTAAATAAAACAACTTGGTTTTCATCATGTTTTTTTTCCAAAATTGGTTTTAGGGAGCGGGTAGTTTATATAAAGACTGTTCCGAAAAGGGTAAACTGGCTATTCATTTTCGGATTATATAAATATCAAAACGAACAAAAATGTCAAATAACATATAGTCGAATTCCGCTTCATTATCCGTCTATTCACCATTTTGTTCTTTTATAAAAAATATATATAATAACTTAACTATAATATATAAAATAAGAAATGGATAAAAAATTGAGTTCAGATTTGGTATAACCATTTTAGCATTTTGTATGTTAGGTTTTACAAGTGTACCAAAACATGAAGACTTTAGTTTTAGAATTTTCAAATTGGCGGCCGTTTAAAACTTTTAACGTCGAATATCACCAAAACTGTTAACTATAAAAAGGTAGTAAACGGCTGCCATTTTGAAAATTACAAAAATAAAGTGCATGTGTTGGTACACTTGTATACAAAATGCTTATACTAAACTGAACTCAATATCTTATCTATTTCTGGAGTTAGCCTATAATCCTTTTTTGTAAAACTACAAAATGGCGGATGGATAGGAAATGAAACAGAATTCGACTATATATTATTCGTCATTTTTTGTTAGTTTGTATGTATTTAATCCTAAATTGAATAGTCAGTTCACCTTTTTTGAGACACTCTGTATATTCAACACTTATTTTAAAAGATAGATTCATAACGATTCCAAAAAGCTTTAACAAGATAAAATTCTGAAAGCAAGACTATGCCATAAAATTATTTAATTTCTTATTTTGTGATAAAAAATACGTTAATTTGGAACTTCAAAACAAGTGGTGTAAGATAAAATATTGTCAGATGTAGACATATACTAAATCTTCTTCAGTAAGGAGCACAGCCTCCAATTGTGATCCACATATTCATAAGATAACATGACAATTTTTAAGATCAACAGATCAGGTTGTGATCATTAAATACGAAAATAAAATACGTACATTTCGACCTAATTTGTAACATAATATATCAAACTATTTAATGAATATAACGAAATAAAATATTGTTTTCATATTAAGCATTTGTGTAGCAAAATGTTCACGCCTTAGAATTCCGCGCTTCTAACAACTCTCGGACTAAACCATAAAAAACTGGAGTGTTGAGACTTTCGGAGAAGTCGCTTCTACAGCCCAAACGGGTGAACCGATTTTCATGAAATTTTTTCCACCCCTTTGGGTTGTCCAGCACATAATTTCAAAAATCACTTTTTAGGATCTGAAAAGAGATTATTTACGTTCATTTTCCTAACCATTAACCTTTCGCAGTATCTAAGATAAAATAAAATTGTTAGTATGAACAGACATATATTCTGAAATGAAGATGTTTCAAGAAGGAAACCGCAACTTGATGATTTAATTATTTAAAATTCCAAGTTACTGAAAATTACAAGACAATAAATCAGCTGAAACACAAACCCACATGTTATGTTATCAGATTTGTTTTGTGGGAACCGGGTTCGAGTTCAGACGGAAATAATTATACATAAATAATTGTCATTTTATTTCGTAGACCTTAAGACCTTCAACAAGTTAGGCCTAAGATTCAAGGTCGTGCGGTTATTTTGCTTTTTTTGAATTAATTTCGTCGTAGAAAACATGATTTTAAATAATGACACACGGCTGAAGACATTTGACTTCCTGTTCAATTAAGATTTTCGCTTGTTTTGGACAACTGGCTGTCGTTATTTGTTTTTTAATCAACGTCCGGTTAGTGATAAAATTATATATAATCTCAATTCATAGGTACAGAGAGATAGAATTAAACGAATTTCCATTTTTGGGAAAGAAAAATTGTCGTGATTGAATAATTAAATTTATTTATCATTTAGTAATATATTTTTTTCGAGGATTAAATTATAAATTTAGTAAGGTGCGGGTTCAAAATTTCGGTTGTTTTGTATCTTAGAACGTTGAAGAGATCGTTACGTACGGAATTAGGTTCTGAAAATATTTATATAAATCCTGGTATTCTTAGTTTAAACTAGGCTTAAAAACAATTTTAAACTGCTACTTTTTGTAACAGTTTGAATGATTGTTTAACCTAACGAAGTTTAGAGAATTGTATAGAATATCTGAACTGAAAAAATAACTAAAATTATAACTAGTATTATAATACTAGTTATAACTAGGGTTAGCTAAAATTATAACTAGTAAATTTTCAGATGTTTATTACACTATAATATTTACTAACGAATTTGGTGAATTTTCCTGTATAAATTTGAAAGATGCTTGTTCCAAATTAATAGACAAATCTATTAGAGAAAATGGAAATTTTATTTTGTCTTGTTGTTTTATAGGATAAAATCCTTTTGGACATCACTGCCTTATAAAACAAAAATGAACAGAAATAAAATAAACATCTCTAGCTCTCGAATAATCTAATAGTTTCAGGATCGAAAAAGAACAAGAGTTGGTCAAAAGAGATATTATAGGAAAGGTTAAATAGAAGGATCTAACCCAAGACTACATACAATAGACCCCTATACTAATAAATCTATAGACTTGTTTGTTTGTTCTCTCAGCTCTTAAAAACAATTAAACAGATTTTAATGAAAATTAGTAACATCAGTTTCCACTCAGAAAAGGTTTTAAGGTTAAGTTTTTTCGAAATCTCAATTAGAAGTTGAGTAAATAAAAAAGATTTCCTGTGTGTTTTTCCATAAATAAATGGCGGCTGTAAAGGTTGATCTTTGTTCGGAGTAATCACAGCATCTACTAGACCGATCACAATGAAACTTTGCAAGTTTATATTAATATTTTTTCAATGAATCAGTAATCAGTCGGCAACTCCACTGTAATTTTTGTATTTGAACAAGACTAATAATATGTGGTAAAGAAACATTTTACACTTAAAATTCAGTGGGAGAGTATCATGAGTTCTTCGCTATATCAGACCGAGCAGATTTTATATCCTATACTAATAATACTGTAGGTGTGTTTTTTGTTGGTAATACTCACTTGTAACAGCTGATCAGGTCCATCAGTCCAATAGCTCAATACAAATATAGGCTAGGCCTAGACCAGAGTGAAAGATGTATAACGCTGATTGGCCCACAAGCTGTAATAATTAAACACAAAGATAAGTTAGGTTTAGTCTAGACCAGTGTGAAAAATTCAGGAAATTGTTTGAAACTTTATTTTATTTTTAGATACAAATTATTTACAATAGCAACCAATATAATAATACAAAATTAAAACAGCTGATTAGGCCCATCTTTTTTAATAATTAAACACAAAGATAAGTTAGGTTTAGTCTAGACCAGTGTGAAACATTCAGGAAATCCTATGAAACTTTATTTTATTTTTAGATACAAATTATTGACAATAGCAACCAATATAATAATACAAACTTAAAACAGCTGTTTAGGTCCATCAGTTTTAGAAATTAAAAGTTACAATAGAAACCAATACAATAATACAAAATTAAAACAGCTGATTAGGTCCATCTGTTTTATTAATTAAACGCAAAGATAGGTTATGGTTAGTCTAGAGAAGTGTGAAATATTCAAGAAAGTATTTGAAATGTTATTTTATTTTTAGATACAAATTTCGTTACCATAGCAACCAATATAATTATTAAACACAAGATAGGTTAGGAATGTCAGACCAGAAAACGTTTAGAAAAGTGGTTGATACTTAATTAAATTTTTAGATAGTAATTTATGTAGCAAATTATATAACGCAAATTATATTTATATTAACACTCAATACAATTAAAACAGCTGATTAGGTCCACAAGCTATTTAACACAAAGCTACGTTAGGTCTAGGCTAAATCAATGTGTAATATTTTGAAAAGTGTTTTTTAACCAGATTTTAAGTAAAGTGTTGATGTATCATTTTACATTTAAAAATTATACATTTGTATATATATATATATATATAAATTCTCAAAAACTATAATTTTCTTGAGCTATTTTCGATTCCCATATTATGTAGCTAATTAACAATTAATGAATGAATGTTAAATGTGAAATATTTATTGCAAAGCTGCGGGTAACAAGTAGTTATAAATATCGGGGCAATAAGTTGTTAAATTGCCTTCAATATAAACATATATTCTGATTATAATGCTTAATTAAATTTTCTAAGTTATACATTAACACATAGACGCAAAATTATTTCACCAAACTTTGAAAATTGTTTCTTACATGCAGAAATACGGGGAAAAATATCCTATCAGCATTTGTTCTAAAACGTTTTGTTGACTGTTTGTGGTTTTATTATTTTTTTAAATATTAATTTCAAAATTGTATTATAAAAATAAAGATTTTTTTTGTAAATTTTGAAACTGCAGATGGTTTCAAAGTTGTAAGGCCTAATTTCTCAAAAGCTATTAACTTCACACAAAAATTTTAAACAGTCAAAATGTTGTATTTAACGACAAACACTCAAAAGTTTATGAGTCCTCTTATTGCTTAGTACTTCTGAAAAAACCCGTAAAATTTTGGATGTTATTTATTATTAATTAATTATTTTTTGTTTGGAATACAAAAACAGCAAGGCTGCAGTACAATTAAGAATTTTCATTCTATATACCATACAGAGAGAGAATTCTTTCTTCCTAAGGTACATGATATTTAAAAAAAAACACATTACACAGATACTTAAATCAGGAACAAAACAACAACAGTAGTCCTACATCTCATAATAGTCTACTGGTTCAGGTACTCCTCAATGAAGTAAAATGCCTATTTAGTTAGGTAATGTTTTAGAAGATAATATATATCTTTCAAATACTGAGCCAGTCCATTGTACATCTACAAATCTGAGTAGCAAACACCATGTGTATATCTATAGTTTATAATTTGGGTTTTGGAGTATTTGGTGTCGTAAGGTTGGTGCTGACTGACTTACTCTGGTTGGTTTTTAAGAATAGCAAAACATTCAAAATATGGGTAAAGTTAAAAAAATTAAAACATGTCTGCACGAATCTCTACATTTTAAATTACAAATTATTCTCTTTTTTTACAAAAACGTTTTATGGATTCCACAGGATCACCCCCCACGTCTATGCCATTTCTGAGGGATGAGTAAACATAAGCATAATACGTCGTTTTAATTGTGATAAAATTGCAATTTCTGATTTGATAAAAGTGCATGATGAATTAAGCTTATTGTAAAGATAAGGAACAAGTAATTTACAGTTTAATTTCTCATCAATAACCACTCCCAAGAGTTTTGTAGAGTCTATACTTCTAACAGTATGTTCTGAAAATCTCAAAACAATATAATTTCTGTTAACAACAATTATGGTTTTCGATAATTTGGTTATACTTTGACATACAACAAAAATAAGATATCCTGTGTTTGTCTTTGAAAAGTTAACTATTTCAACTCTTGTAAATTTTGTTTAAAAATAATGTTCGAAAACGTACATCTCATGCAAACTTTTAAACTACCGTCTTTTTAAAATTATAAAATATAGTGTTTTTCTTTTTGGTATTCGGGTACAAGATTATTTAAAAATATGCATAAATTAAAAATTATATAAAAACACTATTCCTATACTCCATATCTCAACAAAATTTGAGGTTATTTTTTATAAAACACGCTAACAAACTACAAACATATTCGAACTTATGATTTTATGATTTTCCATTTATAACCATTGTGTGGCATTTGGCTACATAATTTTAAACGCCTGTATATAACTAGACCGGATTCAAAACGGATCCAAGCGCATACAATAGTAATATGTGTAATAAATAAAAACTAATAACTTGTTTTTTTTAATAATACTTATGTGATTAAAACTATAATAATAATAATAATAATATATATATATATATATATATATAAGTTAAATTCTACTGGTGCTGACTTTTTCAACACCTTACATAAATGGAAGATAATGCTAAATCATTTATTAACCTAATTATATATTTTCAATCAGAACTAATGACTAATGTTAATTAATTAATTAATTAATTAGCCTAATAAATTGATGTAGCTTATA
Source organism: Aphrophora alni (assembly GCA_963513935.1). Classification (NCBI taxonomy): domain Eukaryota; kingdom Metazoa; phylum Arthropoda; class Insecta; order Hemiptera; family Aphrophoridae; genus Aphrophora; species Aphrophora alni. The sequence continues at coordinate 18,179,839 of OY740774.1, read as the reverse complement.
TCATTGATTAATGGTTATCACAAACTAACAGTTGATTTAGGATTATTACAGATGTTTAATTTAGAATACTTCTTTGACAATTTTGACTTGCAAATATCTTTAATTACATGTGTAAGTAAACAATGGTTTTAAATCTGGTTTCTTGTGTGGTAAAATATACTTCTAATATTTGTAAAATGTTTATAATTTAATGTTCTTCTTAAATATATTTGGAAGTAAACGGCTGAGAGTAAATTTTGGATTTTTAAATACTTGAAAATTTAAAAAAGTATGGTAAAAAGTGATAAATATATGCATACAATATTTAAGCATATAAAGGAAGTATTTATTAATAAGATATAATTTGTATAACAAAACAAAAAACCAATCATGTGTAGTTTTTTTTCATTTTTACGGCTCCAAATTATTAGTTTGAATTATAAACCTTCGCATTTCACTTTTTGACGAAACATTAAACTGGTATTTTATTTTATAATGGCGACCGATATATTTAATGACAGAAAGAGAGAGAGAGAGAGAGAGAGAGAGAGAGAGAGAGAGAGAGAGAGAGAGAGAGAGAGAGAGAGAGAGAGAGAGAGAGAGAGAGAGAGAGAGAGAGAGAGAGAGAGAGAGAGAGAGAGAGAGAGAGAGAGAGAGAGAGAGAGAGAAGGAGGGAGGGAGAGAGAGAGCATATGTTGTGGCTGAAAATTTTATTAAAATCAATAAATTAAAAACAAATCTGAATTTTCTACTTTTTAGCAGCAAAAAAATTATAACTCGGAAACTCCTGCACTGTTTTAAAACGTTACCAGCAGTATTCAACCTAACTTATATTCATCGTTTTGCAATGAAAAATACATGTTGTTACTGAAGATATTAAGAAAATGCGAAAAATACGTCGAAACATGACGAGATATCCTACCTACATAGGATAAAACTGCATGAAAATCAGATAAGCGGTTCTGGAGTTAAACGTTTATAAACCCAAATTGACAAGAGATATGTTGCGTTTATTATATGTTAATATTTTTTCTTAGATTTTGATGAAACTCGTAAAAAATTTTAAACAACTGTGTCGAAATTTGAGATCGGATTTATAGTATGTCGCACTGCCGAACTTCCAAAATCAAGAGTAGAGATTGCTACAACAAAATGAGGGTTTTTAAGATAATTATGTACTCAATTGTAACATTTGTGAAATATAAGTCCCGATGTAAAGATTAACTGAACTAGATGCGTTTGAAAGGAAAATATTAAGATAAATATTGGAAACAAGAGAAGAATAGTGAAACTTGAAAATAAGGATGAAATAAAAGATTTTACCCATAACCATCAAAGTACATAACACTGAAGAAACTATAATGGGCAGGACATGAATAAGAATGAGCGATGAGAGAAATAAAAAACAAAATTAAATCGTAAACTGAGATGAGAAGATTATCTGGTAGATTTAGAAGAATATTGGAGGACAGTGTCAGAGAAGATGCTGAAGCAATACTATACATGAAGGGATGGAGAAGTATTTCATTTAGTCTTGGGTTACATCCCTTTCTTTCATATTTCGTGTCAGGCTTCTCTTGACCAACTCTTACAGTATTCTAAAACTAGGGATTTTTATTTCATTCTCTTTTCTTCTTGTTTTTATAAAGCGATGATGATCCATAGGTTTTTTTCTCTCAATAAAAAACAAGAAAGAAAAAATATGAACTGTTCTTCTATTGTTAGCAACAATATAAATATATTCATAATAAATGGGCTACGCGTGCTTAAAAGTTGAAGTATTTTAAACGGCAGTTTAAATTGTACAGACAGACACGTTCGTGAAGTTATATTGATCTTTGGTTTACCCTAATAAAGAGAAATCAATAAAAATACAATCCATCTTTTTTAACGGCTATTGAATTATTTACCTCACATCTTACAAAAACAGCTTTTACAAATTATATGCTACACATTTATGATTGTATGGTTAAATTAAGTTTTATTCGTCATACAAAAAACTGTACTATATGATTTCAAATTGGAATTTAATTTCAAATTGTTTTCGAATTTTTAGATTATGATGTATTAAAGTTAGAGGTGGTTTGTAATTTCTGACATTAATTTAGACTAGTGCCAAAATATTATTTTTCTAAATATAAACATACAAATTTGTAATCAGAATAACTTCTAATTTTATGATACCCCACTCATCATATTAAGAAGAAGAAAAATTAATCCATTTTTTTGCCACTTAACTACCTCAAGGTCATTTTGTTGTAACTGCTATATATTTTTTTATATGTGGGATAATACAAAGAATTTAAACCCAAAGTTTGAAATATGTAGGATTTACTGTTTTGTCTGTGTAAACTAGCTTCAACTTAAAACACGCATGATTAATGGTCTTTGGTCTTACCTACAGACCCTAATAAAACCATTATAAAATCGTATCTACAGATTTGATCAATATCTTTAGAGGTGTTTCTAAAAAATAACCGCAAACAACCGTAAATTGAAGTCCAAGGATACCTTCTCGTAACTGCGTCGCTACTCATTGAATCGGACGCAAATAGACAGCGATTGTTTACATTTTGGCCGAAAAGTTCAATGGCAACTAGGCCTACCAACTGCTTATTGTTACGCAAACAATAGACAGTTAATAATTAGAATGCACAAGTTGGCAGCATGTAAACAATGCAACAATGCTCGAGTGTGTTAGGTTATTCAAAAACTAGAAGTGTATTCATTTGAAGCATTTCACTTTCTACATTTAAATTATTTTAGGCTTTACTTTCATGTTTGGAGAAAAATTATGCATATTGTAATCGTGACCAAATTATGAATTTTTATATTATCCTTCATATTCCAATTTTTATATTCTCAAATATGTTTGTAAACTAGCCTAACTGGACAACAAAATTGGCAAATTACAGTCAAGTCAATAAGTTCAATTAAATTCAATTTAAAGTCAATAGCTTTTATATAATATTTCGTAACTTTTAATGATTTCAAAAAATATATTATAAAAATAAATTTAGGGTTTCATTTTGTATACATAATCATTACAAAATTGAGTTGTCACACATTTTGTTCTAGAACCGCTATAATAAAGATACTAGATTTATTATAATCTTAGTTTTGTGATTTGGGTAATCCTTGATCTGTTTGTGAATATCGCCAAAGTGTTCCTTGGATATTTGAATACATACAACAGACAGTGAAGTAAAAATAGTATAAAACGTAATATAAATAAACAATAAAAGATAATATAAACTATTTACAATATTAGATACTTTTCCACCGTAAAATATGTGCTGAACACTGTGTTTCAAACTTGTTTAAATTTTACAAAACAAGTGATTTCTTTTAGCCCGTCCTGCAACCTGTTGTACAATTTGAGCATGGTACTCCACTCTCGACCAACTTTATGTTATCATGAAATTTGCAAAACTTTAAATTCACCTTATCCAAATAAGAATAAATCCATTGAAATGAGTAATTATTTTAATAGAATATATTATCCTTGAATTAAATCAGCACGCTTAATATTTTGACATAACTTCAGATGTTTTTACGTGAATTGTGTGAACAAGTGAAATGTGAACTTTTAAGAAAGGTGAGAAATTCTGTTCATTGTTCTTCTAGCATTTATTTTTTCACAAATATTACCTTAGCGTGGTATTGTGGCAACGGTTTGCACGAACTTTCTCACACAAAGACGTGACCGTAAATACGGGTAAATGTAAACTAAAATACACTATACGAAATAAAAGGTGTTAAAATATTGCACTTTCTCACACACCCATGCACAAGTAAAATATAAAGTATGATTCAATATGTTGTTAGAAAATGTCTTATAAATTAATTATCTGTAAAAGAAATTATTCGTAAATAGTGAAATATTTAAAAATAGGCCTACACGATACACAACAATTTACCAAACGGAATCTTTGATGGCTATTGAATTGTTTGTCTCACATCTCACAAAAACTGCTTTTAAAACACGCTACGCTTTTCTCATTGTGTGGTTAAATAAATTTGTATTCTTCATAAAAAAATAAAAAAAAGTTATATGATTTCCAACGAAAATTAAATTAGAATTAAAATATTAAATTACCCTTAAATTACCGCTATATTTGTCATATACGTGGGACAGTTCAAATATAAAAATGTAGAGTTTGAAATATTTAGGATTTACGTCTTGTTTTTGCAGACGGGTTGCGATTTACAGACAAGTAGACTGATTTCTGAAAGTCAAATTTTATTTGTGTATCAAAATAATAGTTTTATCCTACATACGTATAAAACGTAAAAATAATCACACTTCAATCAATTAAAATTTAAAACACTACTACAGCATTCAGTTTATCTGTACAACCTGACAGTCTAGTAGCCTGTATGTTTTCGATAGATAAAGATCTTATTTTTAATCTGATTTGAACAAATAATATGTAGAAAGAACCTGACTGTTTGAAAATGCGAAAATTTCATAACGTTTTGTAGTTTATGAAAACATTTATTAACAAAATTTTAATTCACCCATTAAAAATACATAGAAAACCACACAAACAGCTCGTGAACAGCTGGTAGAAACAAATGACAAAAAATGGCAGCTAATATAATTTAATCTGAAAACCACAAGTTAGTATATACCAATTTGAGAAAATGATTTGGTAGTCTGTGAAAATTACATACGCTAATTAAATGTTTATCCTTGAGTACAGCAGCCATTTTAAAAAACATACACGGAAAATAGACTAGAGTGACAAGGTAAAATATAATAATTAAAACTAGTCCCTCTGATGTCACAAAGAGAAGAAGAAGAAACGACGTGACGACACCGGAAGTATGTGTTCTGACGCCGGAAGTCGGATATTACCATCTTCAAGGTGAACAGCAGCGAGTCATAAATAACAAACTTACTTTATGCAATTAAAACCATAAAATTTATGAAGGAAAATAACCTAATAGAGCTAAGAGTGCAAAATAAATACTGGGTGATAAATTGCTTTAATTAATTAATTACATATTTTTTTCCATCTTGAAGGAACAAATAATGATGACAACATGATGTAACAATGGTTTTTCAAAAATTTACCATAATATCTAAAAATAAAAGTGCTTTAATCTGATCAAAATGCTCAATGTATTGGGTGAAAGAAGAATAACTTTTTAAATCGATACAAACGTAAAAGGAACAGTGATCAAGTATGAAAACATGAATCCGATCTTACTTCAGGGAAAACATAATCCAAATACTTGATGGTCGGGGTAACCGCAGACAGGAAAAATCTGGAAAGACTTAGTTGGGAAATTATATAACGTCAGGAAATAATCAGGGAAATGACAGGAATTTAAGTAAACCACCCGGGAAATAAGAGGTCTTTGGTACTTTACAAAACTAAAAACAGACTTTTATAAATTGAACTTAATTTTGTAAAATTTTTATACCACTGACAGTAGTAGTTAATTGATTTTGTGAATTTAAATAACTTCAAAAATAGATAGAATAAAACTGAAACACAAGATCTCACAAAAATTACGTTTACATAGTTTACTTATTGTAGCTCATGTATCACAGAGTATGGTGACTTTGTCGTTGCAACGCGTTTGATTAAAAACGTAATTGTTGTGAAATCTTGGGTTTGAATTTTACTCTATGTAATATTAACTCACAAGTAAAGCTCAATATTTATTTATAACTTCAAAAATAGGTTATCTTTTTATTTCCACGCTACTTGCACGTGTCAAAATCTATATTGTTCTGTTGTTTAAAAGCGAAAAACCTCTGGATCACCATCTCTTCCTAAAAACAAATAGAAGGAAAGAAGGTAAAAAAGGGATCCTCACCCTAGTCCTTGAGTCGGAGGAGGAGAAAAGAAAGACCAGATAGGAAAGATGAAAGAGAGGGATCTAACCCAGGGCTAAATGACAAAGTTTAGATCTAACTAGGAACTCTTGTGGTTGCTACGGCTGAACACTTTAGGATGTAATACTGACAAGTGAATAAACCTTACAATACATTGAACCTGTGAAATAACCTTTTTAACTGCTAAGAAAAAGTTCAAACTTTGAAAAATTGAGCAGTTACGAAATTATATTTTTCAAAACTAAAGACGCATCCTAAAAGGCATATTGTTGGAAATAAAGAGACAAGAGATAAATTTATAGAAAGAAGTAGTAGAAAATTTAAAACTATTTTCTATGATGTAAAGAATATTACTTGGAGAATAAAATGATTGTACTTGACTTGTTATAGATTGTCATATAGAACCCAACAATAGGTTCATCAACTACCGGAGTTTGTGAAGCTACTTATGTGTCTGTTAACACATTAGCAGTGTTTTCTGTAAACTCTAAGAGAAACTGATAAAGAGGTCTCATGACTCAACTATAGTAATATACCCGTACCCTTTGAAGTAAAACCCTAAAACTAGCCACTTATTCTCAAATGACGAGCGTTTCTCAAATATTTGTATATGATGTTATTAGTAAGACCCCACAGATCATTATTATAATATTAAAAAACTTACTTGGATAAAAAAAAAAATCTTTTATTTTTGTCAACTTTGATTGTACGCAACTCACATGTATTTCTGTAATATTCAATTTTAAAATTTGCAAAAGCATCTTTTTATAGTTCTGAGTTTTAAAATATATACAGTATGACTTACTTACGAAGAAAAATATACTCTATATAACAAACAAAAAACTGTTGCCATCTCTTACCAAGTAATTTAAGTATTTTGCATGGATTAACTGAAAAATTCATTAAATAAATACTAAATATGAACTCAGTGTGAACAATGTGCCAAACAAAAATCTGGGTGATAGTAAATTTCATTTAAAATTAAATTGATCATCCTGTCTCATTTCGTTTTCAAGATATACTTATTTCTCGTTTTTTAAGAAAAACGTGACTTTTCATTTAAAAATTGTCTCAAGTTATTTTTCACGTAGCAAGTAAAGTGACCGCATTTCCAAAAGCTACAATAAATTTCCTATAAGACAGAACCAACTGAGAACATTCATTATTTACAAGCCACCAAACATGAAAAAAATTAATGTTTTGAAATCTTCGTTAAAAATTGAAATTTGTTTTACAAACAAATGTCTACACAAAAGTCGTGATTAAATACGAAGGCATTGTAGATTTTGGTTCTGAAATTTACACTCACAGTGGTCAATTATAATATTTTTACAATTATTTTTTATAAATTATTAATCAGTAATTAAAGTAAGTCGATAATAACTCTACAAAAGAAAGAAAATTTCAATATAGTCAGAATTAGCCATTATCAAGGTTAGTGATCTGGTTAAATAATGATATATCCAACCATATCATAATATTATTTATTTTTAAGCCCCTATAGGATGGTCAATTTTGTTGCAAATGTAGTGTACTATCACCCTGATTATTTTGGTGCATTGTTCACCATTTACCCTGTCAATCATTTTATTCGTAAAACTCCACTGAATATTGTAAAAATAAAAAATAGCTTAATTGTTTTTTTTTCTTCTTAAAACCATAATTACTGTACATATCTCATACGGGTTTTTATAGTACATCACTATTCTCCAAAAATAAGATATTGCTATCTTTCTCCTAACTTCTAGACTAAAACCAATCCTACCTAATGGAAAAACTTCGAGCACATCATATGTGAGTTTTAAAATTGCTGGAATTTTAAATACTTCTTAAGGAAAACCTTTTTTTCTTTTTTATGTTACTTTAATATCTCTAATCATCAGATTCGTTGAACATAGTAACTCATATAACAGTTATTATAATTTAAAATAAGCCCAAGGAAGAATCATTCTACATAACTGTAGATACATTCCAGGCGTATCTACTTAAACTAAGTTGTTCTTAGTTTGTGTGTCTTATTTGTGTTCTTATTTATATTCAAATAAAGAGGCGAATTGAATTTCAAAACAAAGATAATTTTAAACAGTATTTAGATAGTTTCTTTTTATTTGTAGGTATTATCATCAGTTTTTGTAAATATTTAGATCAAGGATCTAGATATCGTACTAACGACTCCAGAATTTTTTTTTATATAAATTCATGTCATATCATGTCATCTGCGTGGGGATTACTTTGTTTGTTTTTTTTTTACCGCTCGGTGTGTATAGATTGTATCTTATAATATATGACTTTCATTAAACCTAACCTTAATTAAATATACCTCCGTTACAGAGAAGTATACGGTTATAAAACATTGTAACTACGTGTTAACCCTAAAACTTTCCAACATGTATTTGCAGCAAAAGTAAATCAAGCAAGGCAGTCAGGTTCCCCTCTTTTTTTCACGATCTATTGCCGAATCCTACAGATTGACAGGTGAGTTTTTTGTTTGTCCTTGTCGATCCTCGACTCGTTTTCCATTTTTGGGAACAATTACGAAATGCAGGAATTAATGCGATCGACTGGATTAGACTAAACTGGCTTTGTGATTCTTTTTTTTTTCCTTCTTCACTTTCAACTGTCCAAAGATTTACACGACACCAAAAATTCGACGAAATATCTGCTGACGATAAGTTGTTAGAAAATAGGTCAGGCGAGGTATTTATTCTATTGTAAGTAAACCGGATACGGAAATTGAGAAATTCGTCAAATCGGTGATTTTCCGGTCCGCATTTATTTTATTTATCAACTATAATTTACATATTGGAAATTCATCGATGCAGTCACCAAATGAAAATAAACACCTAACATATAACCCAACAACTTGAAATGAGCGACACTTTCATTCACCAAATGAAAGTAAACACTTAACCTAACCACTTTAAATGATTAACACTTGTGCCAAATTCTATCACCTAATGAAAGTAAACACCTAACATAACCACTTGGAATTAGTAACAGTAGTGGCAACTTCTATCACCAAATGAAAGTAAACACTTTACCTAACCACTTTAAATTAGTAACAGTTGTGGCAACTTCTATCACCAAATGGAAGTAAACACTTAACCTAACCACTTGAAATTAGTAACAGTTGTGGCAACTTCTATCACCAAATGAAAGTAAACACTTAACCTAACCACTTTAAATTATTAAAACTTGTGCCAACTTCTATCACCAAGTGAAAGTAGACACCTAACATAACCCCTTGGAATTAGTAACAGTAGTGGCAACTTCTATCACCAAGTGAAAGTAAACACCTAACATAACCACTTGGAATTAGTAACAGTAGTGGCAACTTCTATCACCAAATGAAAGTAAACACTTTACCTAACCACTTTAAATGATTAAAACTTGTGCCAACTTCTATCACCAAGTGAAAGTAGACACCTAACATAACCCCTTGGAATTAGTAACAGTAGTGGCAACTTCTATCACCAAGTGAAAGTAAACACCTAACATAACCACTTGGAATTAGTAACAGTAGTGGCAACTTCTATCACCAAATGAAAGTAAACACTTTACCTAACCACTTTAAATGATTAAAACTTGTGCCAACTTCTATCACCAAGTGAAAGTAGACACCTAACATAACCCCTTGGAATTAGTAACAGTAGTGGCAACTTCTATCACCAAGTGAAAGTAAACACCTAACATAACCACTTGGAATTAGTAACAGTAGTGGCAACTTCTATCACCAAATGGAAGTAAACACTTAACCTAACCACTTGAAATTAGTAACAGCTGTGGCAACTTCTATCACCAAATAAAAGTAAACACCTAACCTAATCTAACCTAATCACTTGAAATAAGCAACACTTGTGGTAAACTTTGGTTGTGGTTGTATACAATCCTTCTTAGTCTTGATATACCAAAAAAGGTTCTTTAATTACCTCATAAAACCTAATATGAACACGTATTAAAAGCTGTTTACATTACAAATTATTGATCAATTTTACATGTTAAGTTTATATTAAGTTATAACTAGTTTTTGAAAAGACGTGTAGTTTATCTATTCTCTTTTTGAAGATATTCGTTAATGATGGAAGTTCAATTTTATTATTATACATTATTCGGACATTTGCCATCATTTGTGTGTTAAAAATTCAAAACACGACGTTTCGGGAATAAGAATCAATTCCCGTTATCAAGTGACTAAAAACTAAAGAAACATGAAACTAGAAACTAAGCCTATGTGAGAAGTAATTAGAAGTATTCTTATTTAATTTTACTTCTCACATAGGCTTAGTTTCTAGTTTCATGTTTCTTTAGTTTTTAGTCACTTGATAACGGGAATTGATTCTTATTCCCGAAACGTCGTAGTTTATCTAGGTACAACTACTTTCTCAAAACATTGTTCTACCATAAATTTGTATGGGTATCTGCCCTAAGATAAAAACACAAACTCAATATCAGCTTATATGATTTCGATCAAACCTTGATAAATTGTGGGCCCACACAAAACGTTTAGGTCTCCATTTATTCAAAAATATCGGTTATGGTTAGAAATTTTAAATTACACCAAAAACGTTAACTTAAAAGTTCTAGTATTTTAAAATTAGCAAGAGCGATTTTTCCAAAAGTATGGGAAAATGTGAAAGTTTTATGATTAAAATCAATGTGCCAAACATCATATAATAGAAGTTCGTAAGTAAATTGTTAATTAACAAAATCGTGACATTTGTTGGAAGTATTTTTAATATTTTCCAAATTACTTTCTTAATGTATTTTTTTTAAAGCGATATTTTCTATATTTTTTTAGGTTTACAGTTCGGTTTAATTTTCAACTACACGACCTTAAAAGTAGATAATTTAGGTTAGTTTGGAATCATAACTCTAGTCAGAATATCAGGGACTAGTGACAGCTTATTGTTTGTTAAACTTTGTGAGAAACTGAACGCAATGTTTGTACAACTTTATTTGTTTTGCTTCAAATCTAGAACTAAAGAAAACGTAAGAGAATTATTCTAACACATAGAAATACAACAGCTACCAAGTAAGCTAGAACCACGTACACAGGTATTTTAAAACCTGATTTCCAGCGAAGTAAATTCCATAACTAAATACGTCACGATCCAAACATCATCAAAATTTTATAATTTCATCAAAATCGTTATAGTGATTTTCGAGAACTCTTGTCTCCATTGTATAGAATTTATTGAGGCTCACTATAGTGAGTACAGGTGTGGCATTCCCAAGAACCCAAGCTTGATGTACTCCTAGCTTGTTGAGACTTTTATTATGTAGGTAGTCTTGTGTTCTCATAAGATTCCTCTCTTTTATATTTCCTATTTTGACCAATTTTTCTTCTCTTCCGACTCAGTTCCTAATAGAGTATTCGAGATCTAAGGGGTTTTATTTAAACAATAAGAGAGGAAATATATTCTGTAGAATAAATTAAATATTTTATACTCTATTTACTGTGAATAAAGAGACCATCTCCAAAAGACAATGATAATATCTTCAAGAAAAACAAAAGAATTATCACAAATCCTTTCCTTAGTTATATCTACAATAACTAAATTTACAAGTGTAAAAAGATTAAAATTATCTTTTTTAAAACAAAAATATACCGGACGCCACTCGTTATTAAAACACTAATTGGTTGAACGTCTGTGTTTTTAACCTGTTGATTAAAAGCGATATGATAACGACGGCGTGTTCAAGTGCTTCTAAACTGAATTGTTGACGGAGTTTCATTAAAACTTATAAAATTCTAGGATTGTTGGTTAAGGATTGTATTATCACACACGTGTAAATATAGACCTAACTTTAAAAATTGTTTTTTCTTAACTAATTTTGATAACGCAATCATTTTGATATTGGGGTGGTTTAAGTCAGGGAATTTGAATCTACAGTTTATAAAATGTATCTTTTACCTCTACAGATTATTGTCAATTTTTACGATTTCTTGGTTTATTTATATTTATTTGATGTTTATTATTGTTTTATTTTGAAGTAAAGTTTGTTTAATTTTAGTTAAATATTTATCTTCTTATTGGCAAACTAGGGGTGACCCATCGGTTATAAGTAATACTAGCAGAGTAACCGTCCTTCGTATGGGGTTAACGTATAGATATTGAGTGTTAAAGGAGTGTTCAAGGCCAGTGGGGTGGAGCCCTGAAGGAATTTCTAAATAAAAATAGGCCTATGTGTTAACCAGGGATCCTAAGAATGTCCATGTACAATTTCAGCTCAATGGGTCCAGTAATTTTTACGTGATTGAGTAAAACACACACACAGAAATCATTAGATTTTTTTGGTTGGTATTTTCAGTACTTTTAACGTATTTGTATTCTTTTTAAGTGTTCGTTGAATACCCGTGCGTGGATACATGTAGGATTACTGTGGTCATGAAAAAAAAAAAAAAACTACGCTATTTAGGAAAGCACTGAAAATTTTATTCCTGTAAACTACTATCTAACATGAAAAAGCTTTAAATATATCTTTATAATTTAAAGTTTTTACTTAGTTTGACTATACTAATGTTTATGTAAATACTGAAACAAAATGGCATTTTAACATATGAGAAAAAACTGTAAACATTTCAAATCTAATCAGTTGAAAGAAGCAACTTCATCGGTTGAAGAGAAATGCCGGCCGCCATTTTCGTTTTTAGTGATTTTTTAAATCTTGTATTTAGAGCCGATTTTTAGCTAAAAACATTAACCTTTTGCTTATTTTGTATACCATAAGCTTCAAACATTTGAAAAGAAGGAATATAAGAAGCCTCAGCTCGTTTCACCTTTGTAGGTTAGAGAAAAATTTAATATCGGATTTTTCTTTTTAATATGATTAAACGCAAAAGTTTTTCAAAAGATTTCTTAGTGAGCACCTATTACCTATGAGGAAGCTATATTCCAAGTTTCATTGCAATCTGTTCAGTAGTTTTTGAGAAATCGTGATGAGTGAGTCAGTCAGTCATTAATATTAATACACATTTGTATATAATGAAATAAGCACCAATCTCTCACCTAAATACGTTTTGTCGGGTCCTTATGCATATGTATTTACGACCAGTAACAATTTGTATCATTCAATATTTTTTTGTACAAAATATTTATTTATGTAATTATTGGTGGTTAGTTTTTTAGCTTTATTTGTTAAATTTTTCTCTTTATCCTTTGACTGATTTACGAAATTGGTACAAACTTAGTGTTTATAATTTTTTAAATTTTTTATGTCACACCGCATATGTAAATGTGTAAATTTTCTCTTAACTGTTTCTATAGTACCTGCGTGTTATTTAGCTCTGATTGTATTGCTGTAATTGTTGTAGTGGAACCAATCAGTGGAGTAGTGATACTTTAACTCGGTCTAGAACGTCTATGTTAATAATTTAATAACAAAAATCGATAATACAAACAGTTTCTTTGCCGGCGCAGTATTTAGATCGATAATCGTTTCTTGGTATTTTTAGATATAAATAATCATTTTTGTTGTTTGACTGATGATTCATTAACGTGAATTGTACGTGGGGAGGGGGGGTAATCATAAAAAATAACTGTGAATGGAAGCGCGTGTCTATGTGTTGTGCTGGCTATGAACTTGAGAAATCATTAATACGCCAAGGTCCGTTAATCTTATTGTTATCTAAAACGTTTTAATGTAAGTGGAAATTATTGAGTATTTTAAGTACACAAAATTGTTAATAAGTAAATTAAACACCCAAGATGCAGACGCTGAGATAATATACAGGGTGCGCCATAAGTCAGTAAGCCAAATTCAGAAGCAGGCTAGTATGAAGGTTAACTCCTTACACTGGATTTATAATAATGTTTTACCCCAAGAAGCATAATGACTATAAATTCAAACAGATGACTTGTAGATTCAATAATGACCTATTTTAGGCTGATTTATGACAAGCATGCAAGAGGTTTTACAGTTATATTTTTGACTAATATCTCTTTTACAAAAACGTTATTCAACAAAACAGAGACGGGTTCAATTGTACACTGATGTGTTCACAAGCGAATTTTTTTTATAATTTAAGGGCTAAGCGATATAAAAATTCTTTTTACTAGTAATAATTATTATCACAGATTGGAGGGAGATTGTTAGATTACATATCGTGAAGGAATGGAGTATGTTTTAAAAAAGAGTACTTTTTATTTAAAAAATTGTAATTTTTCTAATTAAGTTTAAATATTTAGGTACAGAATGGTTTTAAAGTATCTTATTCAAACTTTTTATGTGATTAGAAATTTTATGTTCAAGAAGTTAGTTAACTTCAAAAATATTAATGCCAAGAGTAGTCATACGAAATATCGTTTAACACCGCCATTTTTTAAAAATAAAAACAGTGGTTGACTCAAAACTGAAAAAGTTTTACCGTTTTAGAGAAATCAATAGGTTTAAGATTTAGGAGTCGACTTAACATTTGTAATGACGTCATGGGGCATATCGTTTATCACTATTCAACATTATGATACACGTAGTCTAATGTTAAATATGTTCTGTAATGTTGTGTGTTGTATGTTATGTGAACACTGTTTTAGTACCTGATGATGAAACATTTGTTTCGAAACGCGTCATAAACTACGTAAACATAGAAGTCACTCTACAGAAACAAGGGAATATCTATAGTTACTGTAAATTAAATTCAATTAATGTGATTGGAAAATTTCAAAATGGCGACTGTTTTTCGATAGTTTCTTTTTAATAGTCCTTCGCCTTTCAAATAGAGGTAATCTTATTATCTATACAGCGATCATTATCTCTCTCTCTCTCTCTCTCTCTCTCTCTCTCTCTCTCTCTCTCTCTCTCTCTCTCTCTCTCTCTCTCTCTCTCTCTCTCTCTCTCTCTCTCTCTCTCTCTCTCTCTCTCTCTCTCTCTCTTAAATTATTTTTATTTTTTAGACTTAAGTATGTTAATTGTAATTGATTTTGTAAAGACGATGTGTAAATTAATTGTGTAGGCTATGGGTTAAGTGGAAGAGAGGACCTGATGGTCCTAACTTCGCCCAGAATAAAGACTCAAATCAATCAATCAATCAATCTCTCTCTCTCTCTCTCTCCCTCCCCCCATCTATCTACATATTTATCTATCTATCTTTATCCCTATCTAGGATCTACTTAAGCTTCAAGGTCAAGGTCTAGTAGATACAACAAAAATCACTGCAAAACATCAAAAGAAACTTCCGTCTTATCATTTCATCGTATCAATTGCATGGCAATTGTTTATTTTATTTTATCAAATGATAAATTTATATTTTATTATATTTCAACCATAAATATATTGTTTTGTCAAGTGGTTTTTCCCTCTTATCCTATACCCTCTCCGTCTTAGTGGTCAGTTAAACTCATTGAAATGGTTCGTATTATAGATTTATTCGAAACTCGTTTGAGTACATACAAACTAATACACAACGTTTCAATAATATAAATCAACTACCATTTTCAAGTAATAAATCTAGACTATGTATATACAGGGTGTTTTAAAAATTGTGTAGGAATTCAGGAGCTCAATCCTCACACCAAAACAATGAAAATTTCGTATAAACATATGTCCTAAAATGCTTAGTTTTCTACACAGCCACCATTTTGTGTTTTTAACAAAAAAGTCATATCTTTGTGGAATTGACACTTTGCATGCTACTTAGTGTTAAAAACCCCCAATTTGAGAAAAATATTTAACCGGTTTCCTGTAGTCGTTTTAAAATTGCTGATATTTAAATTTTCAACTTCGAATATCTCAGTTCAGTTTACAAACTATTTTGCAGATATTTAAAAAAAAATGGAATTGACATATTGTATTTTCAAATTATTTATATACCTTGGATGGAAAACAAAATCTGTATGAAAAACTAGAGGAGCACTTTGAAGTGATGGCCCTCATTCAAAATACATGCAATCACGCTTTACTACAAATCACTGAAGTTTATGATCTTAGTAAGTTATTACATATTTAGTGTGTCTATAACTAGGTTGTCTTTTGAGCTACAGAAAAAAAGAAAGAAAAAAAGAAGATTTTGTTTGTCGTTGAAAATAAAAAATATTGTCTCTTGTAAATATTTTGTAAAATTAACGAAGAAATTCGACGTTAAAAAGTTTAAATACCCGTCATTTTGAAATGCGTAAAGAAATTGGTTGCTTTTTTCTCAACCTCAATCTTAGCATGCAAAATTTCAACGCCTCATTTACCGTAAAAAGTATGATTTTTTGGTTTGTTACCAACACAAAATGGCTGTTAGATAGAAAAGTAAGAATTTTAGGAAACATGTTTATATAAAGTTTTTTATAAGTTTTGATGTGACGCAAAAACTAATCAATTTATATAATGAAATATGAAATAATTACGTTCATAGCAAGTTTAATGAGAACAAAGCAAAAAAAAAAGGCTGCTGCACCAGAAAATTGGTAAATTCTAATGACAAAAATCTCCGAGTTAGCTATTCATTTATTTTTTATCTTGTGTTGGAAGTAATTGCTGTTCCTTTTTACATAAACAATTTGAGGGACACGACAAAACGCGATCTCAGGGTTGTGAATTCATTTTCCCGGAGTCACTATGTTCCAATATCTACATTTCAAATATTAAGAAAATTATAATATAAATCATTACTTCGTATTACTCTGAACACAACCCTACCACGTCTTTTCTTTGTTATAAACATCCCGGAGGTCTTCGTCGAATCGTGGATATGCATACATGAATGACAATAAAACTGAATTATGAAAGTAAAAAAAAAAAAAACAGACGGGTTACCTGACAAAAAACTTCAGTTTGTTATTACCATAAATTATAAATCCATAATTCCAATACTGCTACCAGTTTTTGAAATAAGACAAATTGATAGTAAGAAGTAAATTGTATATCTTAAGCTAAATCAGCCCCCGTGTGTTAAAGCAGGTGTTCCACAGGGGTGTGGTTTGGGACCCCTGCTGTTCCTGATCTATATTAATGATTGCCTTCTCAGCTGTCGAACTTTAAGCAAGGTGTATGTCCGTGTGGGTGGGTTTTATCAACGTGATCGCTTAGGGAGATTCTCTTAAACCGATTAAGAGGAGAAAAAGTTCTATTAATATTTGTCGTTTGTTGGTTTTCAAAGTAGATACTGTAATATTTTTTTTTTACTAAAAAATACGCAGCTATTATTTTCTCAAATTTTTAATTTAGTCTCTTTTTCTAGCGTTTTATACAACTTCCTGGTTGATTTATAATGAGTATGAGTTAGGTGATTCCGAGTTCCATGCTGGATCTATACATTTAGTCCTGGGTTATATCCCTCTCTTTCATGTTTTTCTATTGGATATCCCTTAAACAATTCTTGATTTGGCTGTATTAGAACGCTGGAAAGTCTAAACTGTCTTTTCTTCTTTTTTTTTTATGAGACGATGACGAAATGGTTTATTGTTTTTTTAAAAAAAACAAGAAAAAATCTAATAAAACAGATGTTATTAAATTTGTAAAAATTGTTTGTTATGTTAACGAATGTTGAAAATTAATTTTGTTTTACGACATATTTGAAATTAGTTTTTGAAAATTTCGAATCGGATTAAAAATTAAAAACCTTGTCACAACCGACATGTCGTCGAATGATAATTGTGTGTAAAAAAATGTTGATAATCGGTCAAATAGTTTTGCATATATAGTGTGGATTACATTTATATTACAACCCTTTGCCAAGGGTTTTATACTCCAACAAAGTCGATGAAACAAGTTTGTTAGGTAATATACATTAAATCTTTGACCGTCTTGCAAAAACTTCATTTTTATTATTTGAAATAAATATTTTGCATGTAACAACAGAAATAATATATATTACAATAATTATTTTTATTGGATTTAGTTGTTTAAACCCTAACTTAACCTAACCTACCTAACCTAACCTAACCTACCTAACCTAACCTAACCTACCTAACCTAACCTAACCTTGGCTGTCGAGTAAAAAATTCTTTTTTCTTCTTCTTTGTAAGTTAATGAATATTTTACTTTCAGAGAAAGGTTTTGCGGTAGGCTTGTCATCTAAAATAGGAAAAACATAACAATAGGTCTGCATGTAACACAACGGAAATAATATATATCATAATGATAATCTTTATTGAATTTAGTTGTTTAAATCCTAACCTAACCTAACCTCTATTTTATGGTTATTCTAATATATCCGTTGTTACGAAATCTGTAAAATAAATTGTCATAGTAACGAATTTTGAAATGGTTCCATAAACAGATATCTATTTTGTATGTTTCTATAGGCTTAATGTATTTAAATATTCATATCTTTTAATTTTGGTAAAATATTAAAATCTGCCTTTTTCATGGCAATTTCTGAGTTCTAATTATTTGCCAGAAATCTTGATGATTGGTCAAATAATTTTCGAGATACTAAATTTGTTATATTTTGATTTGAAGCATCTTCCGAGTAAATACTGCTCCAAAATCAGTAACCTAACCTAATATCAAATCGAAGACTATTATAAATTAAACTATATGTTAACTTTAGTAGGCTATATTAAACACCGACTAGATTTACACAAAAGTGTAAACGTAGTGTTGTTTTCATTAGATGTAGTAAAAAATAAAATAAAATAAAATCATGACTATAATAATAATCAAGAAGAAATGTTTCACAAGAAAAGGGAAAATGGGTATTTCATTATTACAAGACTAAATTACATACAGGTAATTTACAAGAATCATTATAAAAGATTATCGCTTTCAATTGCAAACAGTTCTATTAGTGACAGATTGTATTATAGTATTATTGTAATGTTTATAGTGATATAATTGTGTTCTTTCATAACGATAAACTTACTATGTTAATTGTGTTTAAGAAAATGATTGGAACAAACACGGTTCCCTGAGATACACCGTGAAGCTGCGTTACAAAAAATACGATATATTATTAAAACTATAAAATAAATTTATTTAATAACAGATTATGTACGCTGACTTGGAGAGTTATAATGCTAGTATTATGCTAATGTATTTTAAGTACAAAATAACTTTTTTATTGTGTTAGATATGATTTAAGACAGAAGTTTTTTTTTTCTCTCCAAACAAGTCATTTTGCTTTTACTCTCTTCTTCTTCTTCTAAGGCGTTCCAGCACAAGTTTACCTTTAGTCTCTCTTCAATGATTCTCCTCCAGTCATCACGATTACGGCATACCATCCTCTAGTTCCTTACATTAAGTATCCTGCTGTGGGTGTCAAACATACATAGAAAATCTATGTTAAGTTTTCGCAAAAATATGCGTTTTAAAATTACGTTAACGCATAAAAATGGATTTCAAAATAAAACCTGTCTGTCTGTACAGTTCTGTACTACATAAGAGATTTTAATCAAATTTGTTATGTAGTTATATTTTGACCTTAACTCGAGGTTTTGTAAATTTTATATAATTTACTACCGATCAATGAAACCAGTTAAATATATCAGTTTTTCACAAAATGACTGTACGGTTTTGATTGTTTAAATAATAATTTATACCACTTTTAATGTACAATGTATTTCAAATAACAGTCTATTTCAAAATATCTAGCCATCTATTCCAGTAGTGATGGCAGCACAACTTGTAAATTTCTTGAATTTGTAATACAAATACAGTCTTTAAATATTATGTACTGTGAATTTATTGGATGGCTGCAGTGTGTGCTAGTCTAATATATTTTTACATATTTATACCAAAATAAATACACAATAAATGTACAAAATGAATAATAATAATAAGAACAGAAAGACAGAAATAAGAAAACAAACAGAATCTTATGTGTTATACTTAGACAACATAACCGTATATACCTATATATTGAACAAATATATTGTGCCCTGTACTTGGCAAGTCACATACATCATCAATCAAAAACAAGATTAAAGATGTAAAAAAACAATTTGACAATATGAGACAAATATATCAATAAAATCTGCAACTATTTCACTTTTTCAGAAGTCTTTTAAATTTTCTAACTTGAGAACCAGTTTTAAGTTTGTTTTGAAATTGTTTCACCTTAATACTGTGTTTTATGTAATCTGGAAGCAGAATAAAACACTTTGATCCTAGAAATACAAAACATTAGACAATTTTTAACTTTTGGTGTAATGAACAGTCCATCTACAGCAGCTCTCGTGTTACGATAAAGCTTATCATTACCTTTGTTCCCACTTCGAATATAAAACATTTGTACCACCTAAAATGTTTTAATGAACACTTTTGCTTTAAAAGAAATCATTTTTATAAAATAATTAAATGTTGATTTTATGCGATCAAATGAAGTATATTAGTTGCTTCTTTAAAATGTCACTTTGTAAAAGAAACCACAAGTTACAGAACATACTTTTCATTTATATTCAGGGTGTTTAAAAACCCTTTTTGTAGTAAACGATTAAAAAAAATAATTATTTTTGGAGGTGTTATAAAAAACCTAATTTCCCATAACTGCACGACCAATTTCGTTGAAAATTATTAATCCAAAGTTATTGTGCCAAATCGCAAATAAAAGACAAATGATCTTTGATCGCAGTTATTAGGAACTAGATTGCAATGAAATACGATTTGCCCTAGTGCATTGTATATTTTACAATCATAGGCAATATTTACAAGAAATCTTCTTTTTAAAACATTAAAAACCCCTAAACGAGAGGTTCCAAATTGTCTCCATTAAGAAATTTACAAGGAATTTTTGTTCTCTCGTAATTTTTATTGAGGATTTAATCGCGAATGTTTTTTTTTTATGAGGATTGGTATCTAAGAAAGTTAGTGCAAACTTTCGCAACGTTTTAATGGTTTTTATTATTATCCCAATTTGCAAAACAAAAACATAGAATGATGAACGATTTCATTAAAATATATCAGTTTTGTTTCTAAAATAAAACTTTAATGGGAGACTTCAGACTGGCGGGAGTAGAGCGAATGGGACATGTAAATACAATTCGGTCCAGTCACAGTCATGGGTGAAGCGAGTTGAAATATAATTAAACTGAAAGTGAATGAACAATCTAGAAATTGCGTACAAAATTTCACTTGACAATGTTTTTGCTTTGTATAACATAATATTTATTTTAGCGGATCCACAGAGAGGACACTGATAAAGTGCACTGAAATAAGACAGTAAACGAAATTAGACTGCTGATTCTTTGAATAGTAACTGTGGCTTCTTGTTGGAAACGTAACTAATCAGACTATTGTTGATATTTCAATCTATGTCTATATAAAAGTTATGTTATATTTTAAAAGAAAACACAGTGGGATAATAGTGTAACTGGTACGTAAAGAATAATAAATTTGCACTCTGAAGTAAATACGGGTGTGGCGCTCCAAAAAGCTCCTAGCTGAATCTACACCTTTTATCGTGTAGTCTAAAGCAAGATCTTTCCTGTCGGGACTCTCTTAACCAACTCTTTTTCTTTTACGACTCTGATGCTACTAGAGTATTAGAGGGCAACAGGTCTTTATTTTATACTGTTATCTTCTTTTTTCGCTAACAGAAATGTTTTTCGGCTTAAAAAATGTGTACTCTGTAAATAGCCTACAGCTACAGTGTGTGTAAAAAATATGGAAACGACTAAATATTTTAACACCGTTTTAAATAGAAAAAATGTTCGACCTCTCATTTTAAAGTTCATAACCTGGCTATCTACAGGGTGGTACAAAAGTTTAATATGAGATACAGGATGTTCCAAAATTAATAAAACATTATTTATCTCAAGTTTTTAATCTAAAACTGTTATTATTTTTACTACACTTTTTAGTACACTGTGGCGAACTATATTGAAATCAAACACTCAATACTACAATTCAATAAGATTTATTTCCTTACGTATATTTCAGTAACATAGTTACCATCATCAAATGTTGAGTATTAAACAACATTCAACCTCTGAGGATGGTAACTATGTTACTGAAATGTACGTAAGGAAATATATCTTGTTTGATTTTAATCGTTGTTGTTATTTTTACTTATTCTAGAAAGTTAATTTAGAAATTTTTAATTACAATCGATTTAGTGCGTTTTAAAATTCGCAATTTTGTTAACACAATATTATATGTTCTCTCCAGAGGTGAGTGAATAATGATTTATTATTTGGTTATTGTGATGTAAAGTAAGCCAAGATGTATTGAAAATTGCGTACAGAATGTTTTAAAAAGTAAAAAGTAAGTCTACATATGTCTTAATTACAGTACAGAAATTATTAAAATATCAATTGAAAGTCTGTTACATAAATTAATAAAGTGTAATTTCATTTACAGAATTTATTTTACAACTTGACAATAAACAAATAAATCATTATTCTCTCAGCCCCTGTAGAGAACGTTTCTGTTTTTTTTTTTTTTTTTAGTTGAGAAATATGCAGCCTCGAAACGGTCCAATCTATGGAGGTTACATTATTTCATTCAATATATTTTTGTTTTTATATATTTTAAGTTTTATTTTTTAAGATTTAGAAGTAATATTGTTTTGGTTTTTTTTCTAGTATTTTAACTTTAAGTAATGTATTATTATGCCATATGTCAATTTATTTGTTTTGTTTAGTTTGTTGTTAGAGTGAGCTATATATTTTTCTTTCTTTCTCAATCTAAATTATGTTTTGTTTTTCTCAATGTAATAAAAGGAATGGAAAATAAAAAAATATATATATATATTGTGTTTAGAAAATTCGAATTTCAAAACGCCATAACTCAAATTTTATAAAAGAGAAATAGAAAATTCTATTTAAATATCAAAAATTGACCTTAGAATATGTAAAAAAAATAATAATAACGTTACTATCATAGAATAATCATGTTTTGTTAATTTTTTGAACACTCTGTATATCCTACTAAACTTTTGTACCATCCTGTAGATAGCTCAAGTTAAGAGATTTAAATGGAGACGTCGAAGATTTTTCTATCTAAAGTGGTTTTTGAAATATTAAGCAGTTTACATATTTTTTACACACACTGTATATACAGAGTACATTTAATTATATAAATGTTACGACTTTAAAGAATAAGAAAATAACACACAAAATAAACATGAAGAGACGAAATGTCAAATAGTTGAGTAATCAGAATTTTGCTACACTCAGTCGAAAAAGGTCATACAAATTCAAAAACGATTAAGAGTGTTGATTTATGAAATTATACTTGAAGTAATAAATTATTAACCTACCTTAATTTAGAAAACAATTTGTGGTATGGGTGTTTTTTGAGAGTTTCGAGAATGAAATTGTACTGAAAACTTTTCGTTTTAATGGTCACAGTTTATTAATTTAAACTTTATTAAACTACTTTGTTGAAATCTCGCTATTTCTTTTTTTCATTTAGCTCCTACAGAGCTGCAGCAATTGTGTCCATTACTTACATTAACAACAATCACATTGCATTAGTATTAAGATATATTATTGACACTAGTTATCAATAAACAACTGCCTTGGTTGTTGATTAAAATAACGATTTCAATGAATTAGCTGTTAATTCCAAGGTGAAAACTGACGAACGTTTTCCTTGGAATCTAGATTTCGTCACACGGTCATTACAGTTGGACTTGGATTCTATTATTCATGATTTTGTCATCTTTAACTTGAGGTGCTCCATATCTTGCAATCATCTCAGGTTTTGCTCTGATGCTATGGTAGCCTGTGTAGATGATGTCATTGAATCTCTAATTCAGTTGGAGTAGAATTTATATTAAAGGTTGAGTAGTATAGGGCGAAACTGATACCAACTTAACAAAGTTTAATATATGGTGCAAAATCAATGTACAAACTATCTCAGTTAAACATTAACGAAACCAAATAAAAACCAGCCAAAATTAATTGTCAACAAAAATGTCTGTTATGTCGTTATCAACCATAGATTAACAAGGAACTATGAATAAATACAGGGTGTTCCAAAATTTGAGGAGCTTATTCTTGATATCAAAAACGATGAATAAGTTTAGGTAAATATATATCCTGAAATATTTAGTTTACTATCCAGTTGCCATATTGTATTTTTAACAAAAACATCATATCTTATTAACGGCAGATGATATGTAGTTGAAATTTAGCATGATACTTAGTGTTATGAAAACCCAATTTGGAAAAAAAAATTAACCGATTTGTTTTACTCATTTCAAAATGGCGGCCATTTAAACTTTTTTAACCTCAAATATTTCAAAACCTTTTTTTTTTAATCTTTCTGAACGACAAGCAAAAAATTTGTTTTATTCTTTCTATAGCTTAAAAGATGACTACAGAAACAAAAAACTTTAAACATTATATCTTGGTAATTGTTTATAACAGTCAAGAACCAAAATTTGAGCAGGAAAAGAAAATGAATCATTTAGTTTTGAATGGAAATTTATTTTATAAAAAAACTGCAAAACAAGATCTGTACGAAAAAAACTGGATGAACTTTTCAAAGTGTTGTAATTTTGGGTGTTATAGACCATTACCAAGATTTAATGTTTTCAGTTTTTGACAATAACTCTGTCTATTAAGCTACAGAAAGAATAAAAAAAAACATTTTATTTGTCGTTAGAAGGAAAATATATTTTGTTTTTAATATTTTGAAAAACTAGTGGTTTTTCAGATGTTAAAAAGTTTAAATGACCGCCAATTTGAAACGAGTGAAGGAAAGGGTTGATTATTTTTCTGTAATTGTGTCTTTATAACACTAAGGAGCAAAGTTTTAAATCCATATCATTTACCGTTAGAAAGGTATGATTTTTTTTATTTAATAGCCTATAAAATGGCGGCTATATAGAAGTATTTTAAACACATGTTTTTATTGGTTTTTGATGTGAGCTGAAGTTTTGGAACCCAGCTCTCAAATATTGTAATAGCGTCAGAAAATAACAAGAGGTGGTCAAGATAAATCTGTATGAACTGTAAAGTACATGTATTTATTTATTGCTTTTCGTGGCATAACGTTGCCTCACCTTACATATTATACGTCGTCACATAAACATATATAATCTATATAAGTAATTAATATTTTTAAATAATTAGACTAATTGACATTTAAGTCATTTATACTCGTATATAAATAAATTTTCACTTCTATCGTGTGGGCTAAGCATGATTTTCGTATAATCATGGGTTAGATCTCTCTATTTCATATTTTCTATTAGGTCTCTCTTAACCAATGTTTGTTCTTTTCCGACTACGGCGGTATTAAATTATTCGAAGAGTAAATGTCTCCTCGATGATAACCGCGAGTTTAAAGTTTTTCTGCTTTAAACAACAAGAACTAATTAAACTCACATCTCAACTGTAATATTACATCTGTTGCTGAGATTAAGGAGACATAATTTTAAAAAATGATCCAACTCTCTTGATGCTGATGAGATAGACAATGGCGTCTACAATTCCCGGATCTGCTGAAGAGTTTCAAACGGACTGGGTATGTACCATGATGCACCTCTCATCAACTTGTTACACTCGTGTATGCATAGAACAGGAAGAGCTGTGCTCTATATAACGATGAAATCCCTCCATGACAGCTAGACCGTGATGGAAATCAAGTCGACCATGACCGATGTAGCTAAGGCCCACTCTGTGTTGTACACCCAAACCTAACTTGGGGTGACCACTCGTCCTGTGTTGTTATAAGCATAATGAAAATATTACTATTAAATAGATTTTTACATGTTTGCTAAATTTTTATCTTCTTGAAAACGTGGCACAGCAAAGTTTTTTATAGTTTGAATTATAGGTACTGCTGTTCTGATTTTAAAAACATTTGGTATTTTATCTTATATCGGGACTTTTTTTCATTTTTTTATAACAGAAAATTTTGGTAGCTGCCATCAAAAATAACACTTTCATATTTTTTTTTAAAAACAGAATGTAAAGATTCTGATCAAACTATTTTTAAGTACAGCTTCTAATGATGAGAACAAAATAATGATATTGGTTGTTATCTCTCAAACAATTCAGGTTCGTCAGATTTCAGTAAAACAAAAAATTACCTACGTAGGTACACGTCAATAACAATCTTCACACAATCGTCTGTAAACTAAAATTCACGCCATACATAATTTATTATACTCTCACATACGATAAATACTGATCTAAAAATACAGCATGCTTGGGTTGAAAATCATGTCCAGGCAGTTTGAACTATAACAGATATAAGAAACAGCCTAGGAAGCCCTCCAGATCATAGTGGACTATATTTTCTGTTAGAGAAAGAACACAGCCTTGTCTAACATGCACAGTGGTACTATTAGTTTGGCAGTGAAATATTCTTCTTCCTCTTGCTTACTGAACCGTATTGCGACTGCAACCACGCACGCTACACCTCCAAGCCCTGCTAGGCACCTTTGTCTCTTGATTTTGTTGTGTGAATATTATTATTTCACTTACACCACCAATTGAATACCTTTTTACTGTCTAATTATTAAAATGTGTGGGTTAATTATGGAAAATGTATTTGCATCAAGAGAAACTATACTTCGTGTTTGTTTTTTAATAAATTCAACAGCACGCAATTTAGATCACTATCGTAGAGGGGGTGTTAAATATGCTATAAAAGGCAATTTACAATTATCTGGTAATTGTATAGCCTACCCAAACTGAACTCGTAGCTGATTAATTGAAGTAATGGTTATGTTAAATGGCTTTTAATTTTTGAATTTTGAAGTTAGCGTCATTACATCAATAGTATTAACATTAATTTGTACATATTTTCATCTAATTTAGCGAGTGTTAAATTTAAAAAATAAATACATGCACAAAGCTATTTACAATAGCCTTCATTTTGAAAATGTTTCACTATACTTGACAAGTAAGTGTGTGTGTGTGTGTGAGAGAGAGAGAGAGAGAGAGAGAGAGAGAGAGAGAGAGAGAGAGAGAGAGAGAGAGAGAGAGAGAGAGAGAGAGAGAGAGAGAGAGAGAGAGAGAGAGAGAGAGAGAGAGAGAGAGAGAGAGAGAGAGAGAGAGAGAGAGAGAGAGAGAGAGAGAGAGAGAGAGAGGGGAAGTGTGTTTAACACATATATCTCATGCATAAATAAGCCCTACTAAATACCATCGCCCTACAACACAGCCAATCCAATTCACCTCGTAGTACTTCAGGCCGTATTAAACGAGCAAAGTATTTCAAATTGGCGTCAAAACAGGAGTCGAATCATGACAAGGTGAAACGAAACAAGCGTAACATCGCGTTAGACGAAGATGAGACGACGTGTTGGTGAATGTGAGTGAGAGAGATGAACATAGCGCGTGCGATACGGATCATCTCAAACCACACCGTTCCTTGATCCATTTCACGGCCTTAGCCACAGATCTCAATTCCACCGCGCACAGATTCAACTGAAGCTGGAGACTCTTTTCTTCAAATTATCTACATCGTAAAATCTAAATGATACGTTCGCACCCGGAAATCAAATATTACCTTTGCAAGTTCGGAACAAGTGATTTTTGTTAACAGCTGTTCTTAATTTTTAATTACCAATTGTTGAGGTTATGAGTATACTCTTACCATTTTTAAGGTTATAAGTATACCATTGCATTTTTTGAGGTTATGAGTACACCATTACAATTTCTGAGGTTATGAGTATACTATTACAATTTTTGAGGTTATGAATATACCATTACAATTTTTGAGGTTATGAGTATACTATTACAATTTTTGAGGTTATGAATATACCATTACCGGTACAATTTCTGAGGTTATGAGTATACTATTACAATTTTTGAGGTTATGAGTACACCATTACAATTTTTGAGGTTATGAGTATACTATTACAATTTTTGAGGTTATGAATATACCATTACAATTTTTGAGGTTATGAGTATACTATTACAATTTTTGAGGTTATGAATATACTATTACAATTTTTGAGGTTATGAGTATACGATTACAAATTTGGTACACTAGTGTACCATTATTCACGTTATTTAACATACACGAGAAGACAATACATTGTATTTTTACACATAATGGTTCAAAGAATTGCCGTTGAACTTTGGAAGATATGCTACTTTTACGAGTCTTTGACCCCCAAAAAAGACGTTTTTGGCAAATTGTCCGCCTGTTAATTGTCTGTCATGTGTACAGTATTCTACAGCCCAAACGAGGGGACAGATTTTAGTCAAATTTGGTATGTGGGCATATTTTGGGGTTTAAAAACTTTTTACTCCGTTTTTAACCATCTAAAAAATTAGGAATAAATGCTTAAAAGAATCAGCAAGTATAATTTTGCAAAAAAACTTACACTCTTTCGATTCAGTCCTTTCTATTTGAACGTCAGTTATTATTTTTAACTCATTGTACAGCCCAAATGACACAACTGATTTGAAAGCGGTCTGTACTATACAAATCCTTTCTTTGTTTATTTGTACCCTAAAAGTTTGGTTTTTAAGATTTGTGTTAAAAATTTAATATTCACATTAAGTTTATTTGTTTCCTTAGTTGTAACCGCAATTCAGTTTTAATATGAGTTCTAGTAAAATTGGTCCAGGACACACATTTTTCAATTTATTCTTTTAAAATTAAAAGTGTCAGTTACACGTTTTAATGTTGCACAGGATACTATTTTCCCGTGTTCGTAGTAAACTTTTTATTACTTTTTTTTTGCACCATTGGTCAAAATAAAAATTAAAAATGAAGAATGTTAGTTTTCAAATGTTTTTTCTTCGTTGTTTTTGAGACGCAAAGAATTTATTTAAACTCCAAAAAGCCGATTTAATATTGTTTAAGTAAAATTTAATATTGTTTGGTTTTCTCTAATTTTTATGTTATAAAGTATATTTTATACTAAACACATTATATGTGTAGCCTCCAGGATTGTATTGTCTGTAAGGTTAATAGGCTACCTTGAATCTCAAACAATCCCCAACTGTGATCATCAAATCCTTGGCCTCAAATAATTATTAATCCTGTGTGGATTCGTGTTTAGATTTCATAGTGAAATTGCGTTACAAGTATTTCCCTAGTGTCGTATTCAAAGTGTTATTAAATTTAATTGATCTCTGTGGATATTATAGTGCGTTTTAATGCAATTTCATATCCAAATCCACACAGTGTTGACTATATGAGGCCACGGTTCAGATAATGTCGAAACGTATACTGTTGTATGAAATGAGGTTTGATTTTCGGAGAGAATTCAAGTGAATAATCTATTAACTTTATAAATATTTTATGTGCAAAATTATTCGTATGCTGCAATATAGTATCGCCATGAACAGACAGAAATTTAAGGAATATATTTTTCTTTTCAGATCAGAAGCATATAATTAAGAAAACAAATAATTAATGAATAATTATAATAACAGGCATTATAATATTTTATTATTATTACTATTATTATTTATATAAATGAATATAATTATTGTTTAGATAAGAATCATTATGAATATTTCATTATAGATTATGCTGTGCTTCTGTAACCTCTATTATTAGAATTTATCACGGAATGCCTCAAGGTTCTTTACTGAACCCAATGCTATTTACGATGATTGATTGCTGGCTTCCATTTAACGAAAGTTGTTCTTTTTTTTTTTCAGAATGATGGACAATTATTCAAAACCCGATCTGCTTCACCAATCGGCGTTAGGATCTCCACAGCAACACACAGGAAATTACGTCACGGGCAGTTTAAATGTCTCCCCATCGAATTCACCGTCACTCTACAATTCCCATTTATACGGCAGCCCTAGACATTACGTCCACAGTTATATGACTTCCAGTGAAGATATGGTTCCTATTACTCAAATGTTACCGGGTGTGTTGAACTCTCAACATAGGTTACAATCGGAAGACATGTCGTGGTTAGGGAACAGTGGTTTAAGTGATACACGCGGATTGCCGAATTATCAAACGCAGAATCACTTGGAGAATTCTTTAAATCTGGGTAGTAAAATGTCACCGGCACAACAGCAGAAGCAGGCCAAAGAGCAGAGGATCAGGCGGCCGATGAATGCGTTCATGGTGTGGGCTAAAGTTGAGCGGAAGAAGTTGGCTGATGAAAATCCGGATCTGCATAACGCAGATCTCAGTAAAATGTTAGGTAAGTTGGTGGATGGTTTTTAGCTGTTTACAATAATAATAGAACATTTAATGTATTAGTTTTACTTTGTAAACATATTTTGTTTTTAGTAAAATTAAATTAAGTACATTTCATAAAATCGAAAATAACACATGGAAAATTTAACTGATGGAAGTAAAAGCGAGTTTGTAGTTGAGAAAGAAACAAGAATAAATGGAACTTACTTTGGTAGATCTATATTTTCAGCCTTGAATGAGTTGACATTCAACTAACCTCCTACACTTAGCACACAACTACATTAACGCCGGCTGCGTATAAAACGAAGGTCTGCACCGACAAAGTATCGAATTCCAAATATAAATATTATAGTTATTGCAGTCTCTCCTTGAAGGAAACTTCAAAAAATGTGCATATATACTACCCATGGGAGTTTATTTAGTTTTAGTTGCAGTTATAATATCCACGATGTTTTCCCAACTAAAAATTAGTGTCGGTTTTAAGAAAATCATCATCAATAATATAAAAATTGGTAAATTTTAAAACTGTGCCTGATTTTTAAACATGTAAAAGTACAGCTTTCCCTTATAGTTGTAGATTTGCCCTCACAATGACCCGTCTTCTGAACCGTTTCCATTTCCTCCGACACTACCGTTCCTGGTGTACCCCAGGGTTATATATTGGCTCCCACACTTTGCCGCCGTCTTCTACGTTCTACTTTCGCAGCACAATGTGTAACAAGTTTACGAGTCCAGCGATGTTAAATTATCCAATGTTTTCTGTACCAACACATTGTTGAGAGAGGATCGTAAAGCGCCGTATAAGGTTCCAGTCTTCCCCCCCCCCCCTTCAGCTACCGGCCAAGACGCGCTTTAATTGGTTTGATATTTCAGTTAAAAATGTCAATATTTCAAACAGTCAATGGTATCGGCCATTTGCATGCTTCGTCGCTTCGCTTAGAGATGTTTATTGAAACTCGTAATGGTCAGCTGCTCTTCTGTCGTTTGAAAGTATGTGGAATTGGGGTTTTGGTCTGAATTTAAAAGCGTAATTAATTCAATTAAAAGGGGATAGCAGCTGTGTGAACTTTGAGTCGTTAGATAATGCTACTTTTCATTGTTTCTCATTAAACTTTCATAAAAATTAAAATTTTCTTTAATATTTAAGGAATTAATAATAATTGTAGTATTGTTCATACGCTCAATCGTAAATTGTGTCTTACTTTATATTTGTCTTACTTTATTGTAGTGAAAATCGGCAAACAACACGAAACCCCGATTTTCAAACAGCTACGAAAAAAAGTAGATTTTATTTATTTATTTTTGATTGAATATAATAAAATACACTGAATATTCTATTTAAGGTGTTAATTAAAAGTGTGAATGTGTGTTATTAATTTATGTATTAATATCGAAAATAAAAATATGTTTACTCAATTCATAGGGGAACAAATCTGCTAAGTTAGAATGAGGAGCTTTAGTTTCACAATAGACCATCGGTCGCGGTGCTAGGGCTGGTTTTTAAAAGGCCCTTTAAACACAAAATCAAACCAATCAATCAAAAAGAAAACATGTTAGTCCCTTTAGAGATTTGCACCATAGAAAATACTTGAAGGAAATTAACCTCTCATACAATTGAGTACGAATGTGACAGTTTCCAAGCTGGATCTCAACTTATTTCATGTAGTCTTCCATTAGACCCCTTTCTTATAACTTTCCTACCAGGTCTCTCTTAACCAACTCTTGTTCTTTTCCTATCCTGTCGCTATTAGAGTATTCGAGGTCTAGCGGTCTTTGTTTTATGTTCTTCTCGTACTTTTTTTTCTAAGGCGATGATGACCGATAATGAAAAAGAAAAATGTAAGAAATTAAATTATTTTTATAGAAATGTTGACATTTATATTGCCGTAAAAGGACACAATTTAATTTTCAAATAATATACTTGTATTTTCAAAACATTAGTGTCATCGGATTTATGAAAATCGGCTTCTATTCTACAGATCAAAGTCTTTTTTGTTACAACTACTCATTTTTTGTTAATTACAATTTCAAACTACAGAACCGTAAACTAATTTCAAACTAAATTTTCATTATACCGTACATTGGTGTAAAAGTTAATATGAAATTATTTATGTGATTTCAAAAATCTAATTAAATCACCTCAGTCGATCAAATCTTGGGGGGAAAAATGGAAACACGTGTTTTTATTAACATGTACAAGTAAGAAATGGATCGCACATGAGATCTGAACGCAGCTCAACTGCTCACTATCAAGTTAACAGTTTTACGGCAGTTCTCTTCGCTCAAGAAGCACGTAGTCTCTCCTTTATCACTAGATTTCATTTCCAAATAGAATCATTAAACCATTTTCAATTAGAGTCTAAGAAACGTATATTTCATAAAACGGCCTTTTTATTGATATGCTTTGGAATTATCTACGAAGGCTATGCAATAGGATATGTACTGTATCAAGTGTCGGTGCCTATGCTAACATACGTGATATCTTATCGCGAGTGTTTAAATGATAAAAATGTGGATTTAAGATAAGTACAAGAAGCCGTGCTACTGGTCGCTCCATAGTATTTGTCTTTACCATTTCAGTGGATTACAGCCAGCGCGAGGTAAAATTATAATTAGTGAATGAGATTGTAGCCCTCCTCTACGTTTTGAGAAAGTTATGATTATTTAACAAAAATATTTAGATTATATACAAGTGTAAGTATCCCCACTAAAAACGTATCTCTCTAATATTCATTTCAAGTGATAAGTATCTTCCCATTTATGTATCCCCTATAGTAAGTATCCTTCCGGAAATGTATATCCCTAAATCGGCATGTATTTCAAATGATAACTATCTTCCAGGAAACCTCTCTTCCTAATATGTATCCCCAATAATAAGAATACTCCCGGAAATGTATATCCCTAAATGTGCATGCATTTCAAATGATAAGTATCTTATCGGAAAAGTATCTTCCCATTTATGTATCCCCTATAGTACATATCCTCCAGGAAACCTCTCTTCCTAATATGTATCCCCAATAATAAGAATACTCCCGGAAATGTATATCCCTAAATGTGCATGCATTTCAAATGATAAGTATCTTATCGGAAAAGTATCTTCCCATTTATGTATCCCCTATAGTAAATATCCTCCAGGAAACCTATCTTCCTAATATGTATCCCCAATAATAAGAATACTCCCGGAAATGTATATCCCTAAATGTGCATGCATTTCAAATGATAAGTATCTTATCGGAAAAGTATCTTCCCATTTATGTATCCCCTATAGTAAATATCCTCCAGGAAACCTATCTTCCTAATATGTATCCCCAATAATAAGAATACTCCCGGAAATGTATATCCCTAAATGTGCATGCATTTCAAATGATAAGTATCTTCCCGGAAAAGTATCTTCCCATTTATGTATCCCCTATAGTCAATATCCTCCAGGAAACCTATCTTCCCAATATGTATCCCCAATAGCCTAATAAGTAACCTTCCTAAAACTTATCTCCCCAAGTATGTGTATGCATTACCGTAGAAAGAATAAATGTCCTCCCTGAAACATATCTTCTCATATGCATCCCCAAAGATAAGTATCCTTCGGAAAACAAATCTTAACAAATATGTATTTATATTCCAAAGGATTATCCTTTCTCCAATAAACGTTTTTTTTCATATACATATCCCCAATGATGGGCATCTTTCTAGATATAGGCTATATCCCCAATGAACAAATTCACTGGATATATGTAATTCCCCCAAATCCCCATATATGTAAATCATATTAGTTCAAGCGTATTTGATGGCTATGTCTTCAGAAAAAAATATATTTTGGAACGTTTCTCCATTAAAAATATGAGATACACATATGTCATATGTACCAAAAATACATTTTATTCCTCCAAATTCATCTGGTCTCTAAATTCTACGTCTTTATAAATGATGATGTAAATAAATTAATTTAAATATAATTATTTTAAATTAAAATATAAATTAATCCTGTATAATTCCTTTAAATATCAGTATAAGTAATTAATATTAACTTAAGTATATTGTTTGTTTCAGAACATATTTAAAGTTTCATACCTGAAATTTTGCTTACCTAATTTTATCTTAACCTCTGTTCTGACATCTTTTTAAACCACTCGTCATTAAATTAAAAATAACACTAATTTGGCTATAAATAAATGCATTTTGTAGTTTGTATAATGTTTGAATGTATTTAAACTTCTACGAAAAACCCACTGACTTGTAAAAATAATTAGTAAATAAGCTATTACATTATTAAAATAAATAATGAAATAAAAAATAATGAAAATCTTCCCTTTTATAAAGTTTAGGTTAAAATATTTAAATTAAGGAGTACGATAGTTTTTATTAGTTTTAGCAACGAATATAAATGTGTAGGCTTAATTTAGTTTAAAATATGATTTTTCTACAGTAAAAATATTAAACTTTCTGTGGTTTCAAGTATGCAAAATTTATAATTTAATACAATCCTTTTTTTATGTTGAAATTTTGTTCTAGTATGATTAAATATTGTTATTTGTTTTCGGTAGTATTACCACGTTCAAAAGTAAAGATATAGGAGATAATTACAGATCTAAATGACAGTAAATAATGGCCCTTATTTTATCCTCTCATACACCACAAGTTGTATGTTTGATTACAAAAGTTGGTAATCTAAAAATAGCTGGAACAATTATGTACAAGTCAAAAATATCAAACAATATTATTGACGGACGAATTTTTTTTTTAAGAGATGTAACAAAACAAGGCTTTTCGAAGACCTAAGAAATACTGAAATGCATCAACTCTATTGAGAAATAACACACACAAATCTACAAAACACTAAAGGTCGTGAAAATGAATTTGTAAGAATTTATAGTTCTGATCACTTTTGTCGTTCGTACAATAGTTGTATCAATTTATTTGTTATGAGTATCAATTTTGATAGAAATTAATAAAAAGTCCACAATAAGAACAAGAGACAGTTCTTTGCTCCATAGAATTCGAATATTTATTCCAAGATGCTGCACTTTATTGTAGATGGGAAATAAAACATTACTGCCATTTTTCATTAACCTTTGAATAAAAAAACTAAAGAGATAAAGTGAACGATACAACAAATCCCAAAAACCAAAACAGGGAAAAAAAAAGAAAAGTTTTTTAACCAATTTTTCCACGTTTTTGTTTTGTTTATTACAGGGAAATTAAAAGAAAATCTGTAACCATTATTGTTTGAAGTATTTTTTTTATGAATCATTTCGCTCAAAAATCGAATATAATCTCAAAAAGTCACTATATAAAGTCTGTAATTTGAGTAAGCACACTTGTAGTCTCTCAACTATCAACTACACAAAATGTAAACAACTACTCATCAGTAATCATTGAGATTTACTATTTCTAGGAATCTTGTCTTATCTCCATCTTTTTTAAAAGTCATAGTAGTCTTTGCGACTGCGTAATAAAATTAAATCAATATATTTTTGAGAACTTTTTCAATTGAAGTTGTTTTTTGTAAAGGGAATCAGAAAATTAAAAAATACTAGAGAATTTTAAAATATAAAATATAAGGAAAAACTAAAAACAACTTTATATTGTAGAATCGTTATATTTTTGTAACAATATTTTATTTTATTTTACGTTCAAAAACGTTAACATAAAATAAAAACCCCTAGACCTGGATTATTCTAATAACGTCAGAGTCGGGAAAGAACAAGAGTTGGTCAAGTGAGACCTGATAATAACGGTGAAAGAGAGGGATCTAACCCAAGACTACATGAAAAACAATAAAGATCCAGTTAGGGCTTCCCTTGAGATTGCCAACCACCTACTGACTAAAGTTCTGAGAATTGTTTTAGTCATTTCTAAAGTACACAATCTTTACGACAACAATATTCTTAAAAGCAAGGATAATATAAGTAAACTGTTTAAAGTCATTTTTGGTAATAATAAAATTAAAATTAATAGAAACCTTATTGTTCTTGAAAAGGTTGAAATTTTAAAAAAAAATGCAGGAATAAAAGTAAAAATTCGTTAACTACAAAAGTTTCACTTAATCAATTCTGTTATGACTTTTAAAAATGACGAACGTAATTTAAAGTATTAAAACCGAATCAGATTATCGCTTATCTTTCAGGTAATTACATCCAGTCGCCAAAAAATCATCATAGTCATTGTTTACAAAATATAAGAGATTCATAACAATATTGTACCCAAATTTTCATAGATTCTTTGCAAAATCCCAGAACCCTATTACGCTGTTCAAGGTCCATTATTGTCCTTCAAAAGTTACTTCTGAACAGTAATTTATTTTTGTCCGACTCATTTTAAAAACTATAGGATCTAATTTATTAATAGAAAAGTTGGACATTCCAAAAACTATACTAATAAATACAAAACGTATTATTTAATATGTAACTCTTTGGTAAATCAACAAAACATTGCACAAACTTTATTTTATCACTTATCATGTATACACGTACCACTAAAAGACTTCAAAGAATACCTAAATTTTGACAATTTATGTTATTTCAAATTTTTATTTATTTCTGTTATGTCTTGTTTTTCAATGAAACGCGGAATCTTAATTTTATTGGAATAACTTTGGCTAATATACATTAAACAACAACAATATTTTGGAATAATAGAAAATTTCCTGCCCGCGATTGATGCCTCGAAGGATTTAACTTTGGACTATTATCAAAATTTAAACCTAAAGGCACTGCTAAGTTTTAATACTCACCTTTTAACAATTAGATTTATACCACAGCCACCCCTATTAAAATATCTTCAACCATATCCTTTCTTCGCAATTTTTCCACAGCCTGTTGGTGTTTTAGAGGAACGTGTTGGTTGCACAGTTTCCTAGACTCCAGTCGCTGCAACGGGCGTCGTAAAATACGGCTATTAGACTTTTACAACGAAGGCCATGCATTTTCAATACAGCACGACCACGTTAAACGTAGATACAAATGGAAAAGTTTATGCAAAATACTTGTTTTATCATTTAGAACGTCAAAAACAACCGTTTATTTTGGTCGCGCATTGAAAGAAATCTGGATTTTTACATACATTTTGTATAAATGTAATAAACTAGTGATTTAAATTGACTTTGTTTGGATCTACGTTTAACATGAACGTGCTGTAGTGTTGGAATAATTCTAGAAATAATAGACTACACCTTACAACATAGTAGTAAAAGGCGATATTATGACTTGGGTGAACTGGATTTTTTCTAAAGAATATGAAAGATTTTTTTTGTTTTTTTAACCTGTCATAGAGTGCATGAGGATGTTAAGTTGGCAACGAAATAAATGGTAGCCCTGTAGGACGTTATATTATGTATTGGTGATGTCTGTTTTAAAGAAAAAAAATAATGTTGTTTTGAATTAGTGTGTTATTATACAAACGAAATTATGAAGATGTAACTGATAAACAATTTTAGGAATCTTAAGGTTTAAAATATAACTCACAATTTTTGGAAAATAATAATAAAGAGTTTATTCACATACTGACTTAAAGACCTTAAATAGACAATTTAAAACCTGTGTCCATCTGTAAAGTAAATATTTATTATACATTAAAACAACAGTCGTTGGTAATCTAACCTCAATTTGATTTAATGTGTCAGCTAATGTACAAATATTTGATAACTGAACAGCTGATTATTTTCCAAGTTTAAATTTCTCACTGTGTGTAACAACTTGATCAAAGTTAATCTTATCAGAGGAAATGGTTACTTCAAGAGATACTGCTGAATTTCAAGTTGAAATTTTGGTACTACAACCCCCCCCCCTCCAGTAAGTTTATCGCTATATATCCAATAATAATTATTCCAAAATTCAAAGATG
This sequence comes from Aphrophora alni, assembly GCA_963513935.1. Taxonomy (NCBI): domain Eukaryota; kingdom Metazoa; phylum Arthropoda; class Insecta; order Hemiptera; family Aphrophoridae; genus Aphrophora; species Aphrophora alni. The sequence goes on along the minus strand of OY740774.1, from coordinate 18,142,222 downwards.
GAAAAACGTGTAAACTATTGTTACTCTATACTTTAATTTGAACAGACTGTACAGATAATGAGCAACTCTTTTTGTTGACCGACACGCGACGTAGAGTAGGCCTATATCTCTTTGGAGTCTTCTAAGAACCTCAGAGACTATCTCCGACTATTTTTCTTGATATTTAGTACACTGTTTTTAATATTAATCATCACGTTTAGCCAAAATCGATATAACCGATCTGAAAAATCATTTTTAAAATACCAAGTTCTGGAATGATTTTTAAATTTTTTCCGATAAACTCTCGACAATTTTGGGGAGATGGAGACCAATATGATTAAATTGGGTTTTTAGAGGGTACATTTTAGCTAAATTTCATCAAAATTGTAAAAGCTGTTTTAAGGAAATTGATATTTGGTCTTATGACAGATACTCGAAAAAAAAATGTTCACATATCAAATTTGATCAAAATCAGCCCTCTCGTTTTTCCTGTACAACACTCTATGAACCAAAGATTAGACCTGATAGACGGTCAAAATTCTATTTGAGGAATGCTAAGATGTTTAAAATTGTCTCATCATATTCCTAAAAACGAGCAATTGTCAAGCGAAATATATAATAAATTAATAATAAAATATTACCTTTTATGTCCGTCAAGTGATCCACTTATGTGAAAAAACACTACCGCGGTTTCAGACGATATCACTCATCCATCATCAGGTGAAATTATCACTCCTAAGAGGTCGTCATTAACATTAAAAATTTATTCCGTTGTGTTGACCACTCTTAGGAGTGATAATTTCACCTGATGATGGATGAGTGATATCGTCTGAAACCGCGGTAGTGTTTTTTCACATAAGTGGATCACTTGACGGACATAAAAGGTAATATTTTATTATTAATTTATTATATATCAGTGATTCGGGACCTTTCCACAATGAAATATATAAGCATTTACTCTGAAATAAGACCAATCTTTCTTCATCTCATCCTACATTTTTGTTAATCCTCTCTATCCTGAAAGTTTGAATACAAAAAACTCATGTGTTGATCGGACAAACGGACATCCATTCTCTTTTTACAAATTAATCAGGTACTAACTATCGAAAATATCCCAAAATTGAGTTTTCAACCCATTTACAAAATATTAACATTTATTAAATTTCCCAATTGTAGTTTTTAAAATATATTTATTTATTTTCCTTGTACATTACAATTTAAATAAATAATTAAGAGAATAGAAAAAAATAGGTCCCAAATAAATAATGAAAAACCTAAATATTAAAACCCAAATTATAATTATAAAAATAACTAAAAATGGGAAAGAAGCATGAACAAAAAAATGTTAAAATTATACAAAACAAAAATGTAAGCATTTTATTTAAACCGTCGGAGGCCTGTTTTGTAGCTACCCTCTCTTAATATACAAACCAATCTACAGATCTAGGATAAAACAATAATTAATAAAAATTAAATAGTTTAAGTGTGTAAACAATATTTTAATATATCGAAAACTATTATAACAAATTGTTATATTAATTAATACAAAATGAATAAATTTCTGCAGAAATATTTCTGAGGAGTTTATTTTTGTAAATAAAAAGCTTAATAATTTTATTTGTCTTTATCAAATTATAATGTTTTTTATTTTGTCAATTAAGATTGTCTGAAAGAAATAACAGTCGTTAAAAACATTTCCCAAATATAAGCTACTTTTCATTCTTACACAAATATAAGTTAACATGCCTTTAGTTGTACTACCATAATTAGAATTCTTATTCATCACTCCTAACCCTCAGGGGCTCACTATAGTCAGTACGGGCGTGGCAATCCCGAAAGAGCCTAGCAGTGTCTACACATTTTTTCATGTACTCTGGGGATTAGATTACTCTCTTTCATTTTTTGTATAAAGTCTCTCTTTTCAACCCAATTTCTATTTTTTTATAAGGAGATAATGACCGAAGGTTTTGCCTTTGAACATCAAGGGAAGAGTACACTTCCTTTTTTTAACCTTTTAACCTCTTTTTACAAAACGTAAAAGATATATTTAATATATGTAAATGTTACGGCCGTATGGTTATATTAGTTTTTCTTTATCATGATGGCCAAAAGATTTTTTATCCGAAAATTACGCCCCTCCCAAAAATCCCATCTTATGAAAATCTTAAAATTTATCATTTTTTTTATTATTATTATTTTTTTTACGTCAATCTCTTTTCAAAATAATAGCATTAATAATTATTTAAGGCCTAAAGCTACTTCAGGTTATTTTAGTACAAAAGATTTTTTTTTTTTTTAATGTCAAGAAATCACTACATTGTTTTTGGTCTTTTCCAATCAATATATCTTTGTCTTTATCTTTTTACAGTTTATCTGTTTCTACATTAAATTTTGAATTGGTTTTTCAAGAATCATTGACAAGTTACTTAAAACACAACAAAGACGTTCAATTAGTATTAGATTTACTTAGAAACAAAGTAAAAACACCTAACCTAACCTAACCGAATATGAAACGCGAAAAACCTCTCGGTCATCATCGCCTTGTAAAAAAAGAAAGAAAAGAGCGTAAAATAAATACCTCCTACCCCTCAAATACTTTAGCTTCAGGTTCAGAAAAAAACCAAGATTTGGTCAACAGAGACCCGATAGAAAAGACGAAAGAGAGGGATCTAACCCAAGACTTCATAACAAATGGTGTATATACAACTAAAGTTCTTGGAATTGTCAAACCTCTGATCGGAAATAAACGAATAAGTCATAAATTCAAAATCTAACTAACAGATATTTTTTGACCTACATTTCAATTTTTTTGTGAAAACCTAATTCTCGTGATTATATATATAAACGGCCTTTACAATCCCATGGCATGCTGGTATACCGCGGCTTTTAGCAGATAAATTTGGCACTGTTTGCGGGATTCTAAGAAAGGAATGTGTAAATTTTGGCTTGTGTATCAAGTTAATTGTTGTGATTCATCTCACTTGGCCATGTTGCCAGATTGTACGCGCGTCTATTGTCTTTTAGTGTCTGCATATTTCATTTTTAAACGCGTTATTAACTCTTTGATAATTAGATTTTAGCTAGACAAAGCTTTACCAGCAGTAGTTTAATACATTTGTGCAAGTAATGGAAATTATTTGTATTAATAATTTATTATATTTTACAAAAAGGTTTTAACCTTGAAAACTTTACTAGTACCTAAAATTTAAAGTCAATGTTTCATGAGATATTTCATAAAACAATAAGTTTTTTGTTTGTTTTTTTTAAGACGCTGACAGATATCTTTCAAAGCAAATAATGGGTGATATCATATTACTTAGCAAGCCCTACGCTACAATGAAATACAAGAATATCATCGAAATGTAATATCCAAAAGTTGTTTTCTTGGGCCTTGTACAAATATTAAATTTAATTGGTAGATAAAAGGGTCTACAAAAGTTTGTTTAAACACGTTTTCAGAACCTTGTAATTATTTATATTACAATTATATCACTATTTTTAGACGTTGGGTAAATACTGAGCCTTGTAAATGTGTATATATTAAAAAATTGTAGTTTACCTACTCATAGACTTGTATCGCGGACTTTCCCTGCTGAATCTCGTAACTTTAAAAATATCACATTTTCTTGGGATATATTTTTAAATTTTTTACATCTTCGCTATTTGTCGTTTCAGAGAGGTGAGGTAGGTACCATAACTTGCAAAATTGAAATCTTTGCAAATGTTTATATAATTTAGTTTGTTGTAAGTTGAATAACACACGAGATATAAACAAAAACGCTTATATCAGCCGCCATTTTGGTATTTTAAATTCGAGTTTCATGAATTTTAATAGAGTCCTATAGTCTGTATACACTAACTTGGCGTCTGAACCCTTGGCTACCTGCGACCGCCCCCCCCCCCGTCCTCACCCAGCTGTTTCCGGGATGAGTCACCTACTAGCGTTAACACTGCTCTGTTTAACTTTTTTATGGGAGACACAATTTTAAATTTTTTTTCAGCATAGTTAAAATGTTTAGGAAAATATAAGCAATTTGATACCAAACACGACACTTATATATGAGCTTATTTGAGTTTCCTACGCCTAATAGCTTATTTCATGTCCCTATTACAATTTTGGTCGTGCTAACTAAGGCCATGTCGAAAATCACTTTTCCATTTTCTGATGTCATAAAGATGACGTCATATTTCTGACGTGAAGATCAATCAAAAAAGGAGTCAATTTTTACCAAAATTACCCTATACTTGGGAAAATCAATTCCGTACGCACACAAAATTTAGAACTATCTAAAACCTAATATAAAATATTAGAAACATCTACTATCTAATTGGACAGTAAATTTAGTGGCTAATTGGTAACGATTGAATTCAGATAATGATAATTAATCAGTAGAAAGGAGTTAAGTATGATTCCTTCTTGAAGATAACAACTTGATCTGAGGCCCTTCTGTCTGAACGTAACCTTGTGATTAATACTCAGGAGCAGCGATGTCAGGTTGAATTCCGTATACTAGGACTCAGGACATAAATCATTAAGTCCATTAGGATTTTACAACCACTCCATTGCTGCAGAAGTTATTTTGCTCCCTTATGTCATTTTATTAATTTTCTTCCTAATATTTCCTATGTGTAGAAAATAACTTTTTATCAGTTAACGTGTTACCGTTATTTTTTAGAAAGCCATTGAAGTTTAAACTAAAATTTCATTATAATCGATTTGGAAGGTTAATATAAAATCGATTATTGTGTTTTAATTTTACACGAATTACATAAATTTCATTATAATCGATTAGAAAGGTTATGAAAACATCGATTTTCGTATTTCTATTTTACACGAATTACATAAATTTCATTATAATCGATTAGAAAGGTTATGAAAACATCGATTTTCGTATTTCTATTTTACACGAATTACATAAATTTCATTATAATCGATTAGAAAGGTTATGAAAACATCGATTTTCGTATTTCTATTTTACACGAATTACATAAATTTCATTATAATCGATTAGAAAGGTTATGAAAACATCGATTTTCGTATTTCTATTTTACACGAATTACATAAATTTCATTATAATTGATTAGAAAGGTTATGAAAACATCGATTTTTGTGTTTCCATTTTACGCGAACTACATAGAATTTTATTTTTGTCAGTTGTATATAAAGAACAAAGACATGGGCCTACAAACATGCAGATACAAATTAAGACCAAATTACAAATTGCCTCCAGAAGGACTTATAAATCTCATCTATTAGAAACGTGGATGTAATTAGTTATTTTTCACCGCATCTTGGAGAAAGAAAAGTTTGTTTTATTATCTCGAGAGGTAAAAGCGGTTTGTTTGTTTGTTTTTCTTTTTTCATTTAAAAATGAAGAAAATTCGTTTATTTTCTAGTCTATAACGTTGACTGACATACAAGACATATAAAAACAAAAGCATAATAAAAAAATTTTAAAACTAAAATATAAATTAGATATTTCCCCATCAATAACAATATAATTAACAGTCGCAGTACTTACTATAAACTTTGTAAACTATGAAGACATAACCAAAGAACACATTTAACCTGTTGTAATTTATACGGTGTATTTTATCTTGATAATGTAAACGTTGTTCTAATAAAGGCCCAACCCTGTCGATTCCGCTTCGCCGACAATTACAACAATTAGATAGGACGCACCGGTAATTTTTAAATTATGTCTTAATTATGGATCTTCAAACGTCTTGTGCAATTACTTTTTATAAACTGACATTGTAGATGTAATGTTGTTAAGTACAGTTGAAAGAATAAAGATTTGAATTTATAAAGGAATTAAATTAGGATCTTTAAATATGGAAAACCAACCAATGAAACCACTTCATATCACGGTATTAGTATCGCACCTGTTCTTTCCTAGCTATGGGAAAGAATATTCTTGTTGAAATTTAATTTGATTATTGAAGAAACATCAGTTTGGATTTCGCAAACATCATTCAATACTCGAGCAGACGCATACGGTGTACCAAAAAATCAGACAGGCCTTAGAGTAGAAGGAATACTGAATTATTGAATGTCCAACAGGCATTTGATAGAGTCTGGCACAAAGGTCTCCAATGTAAGATAAAAAACTTTCTGCCCCATTCAATCTTCCCCGTATTAGCTTCGTATTTGTCTGGGAGAACTTTTCAAGTAAAGCATGGAGATGCTGGGTCCGCCCTCTATTACTGCTCACCAGGTGTACCACAGGGATCGTTTCTTGGGCCTATGCTGTACAATATATTTAAATGCGGTATGTCACAGATACCAGTTGCAACGTTTGCAGATGATGCTGCTTTCCTCTCGTGTAGTGTATCCTCCCCAGATAAAGCAACCCTTGGATATCCCTCAGCCTGGCTGGGAAATTGACGATTAAAAGTTAGTGCTTCCAAATCTCAACACATTACCTTTGCTCTTCGGAAAGACTTCTGTGCCTTAGTTAAAGTGAGTGATGATTTACCACGATCCACAGGTGTTAAGATCTAGGATTTCACTTTGACTCGTCTAACTTGGAATGAGCACATCAAGAATAAAAAGATGTAATTAACAGTCGGTTCAGAAACATACTCTGGCTACTTACTGGGTAGACGATCTGCCCTCACTCAATTACAACCTACTGGTTTATTGTTAAATTTTATAACCTATCGGACTTATAGTATTGAACTTTGGGACACTTCAAGCAAGTCAAACATCCAATCCATGCATAGTGTCCAAAAACATCCTTGTTAATGCATCCTGGTATACTCACAACTGTGAGTTTCACAACTATCTGCAAATGCCAACGATCCAAGAAGAAGTTGTTCGTTACAAAAGGAGTCATTAAAAGCGCCCACCAGGGCATCATAACGCTCTTGCCAACACGTTGTTGACGTCATGAATTATCAGAAGACTGAAACGAGCGACTGTGCTGTCAGAAGATTGAAGCGACCAAATGCGCTGTTTAATTGGAGATGATAGAGCAGTGGTCCTTTAGCTCCATAAAGTCATTCTTCTTTCAACAGATCTAATTGTAGTTTGAAACTGATTATAGTTTTAAATAAATTAAAAAACTTAAGAGGGAGCACTAACAAAGAAATAAACCAGTACAATGATTGATGATCTATATTACAGTTAATGAAAAATACGCACAACCTTTTAAAAGATCTTACTTCTGGCAGCCTTACTTTTAATATCAGATACACAGGAGGAAAATTTAAGAAAGCTGAAATATATAATTCATAAAAATTACAAAGAAAAATGGCGAAAAACCTCGCGGTCATCATCGTCTTAAAAAATAGAAAGGAAGAAAGGTCGTAAAACAGGGAAGTATCCTAACCTCAAAATAATCTAATAGCGGTAGGATAGGAAGAAAAGAAAAGTTGGTCAAAAAATATCTGATATGAAAGACGAAAGAGAGGGATCTAACCCAATACTAGATAAAGAAATGTGTAGATCCAGTTAGTTACTTCGGTATTATCACACTAATATTTCTCTGAGGGGAAACGCAAAATTATTTAATGTCTGTGTGTTTGGCATGACGTTTGCAAACTACTTCAGCTTAAAGTGGTGTTTTTCTTCCTGTTTATACATAAATTAAGTAATACTAATATTTCAAAATTTGTGATTTATACAAATGATAGTTTTGATGTCGATTGCAAAAATTTTTCCTTACATTTCGATAAGAAAGTGGCAAGCTTTATCAGATTCCATAGTAAGGTGCTGCTTTATGGATTAAAAATTAAGAGAAACTAACGCATGCTTCGAACACAATACCCATATCTGATTTTTTTGTTCTAAAGTCATCAATTCTCAAAAGAGTAAATTCACAAAACTTTATACAGAAACGAACTTCTGATTTTGGTTAAACTTGCTAAGACAACTTTGGAAAACATTGTTTACACACAATTATATGAAAAGCGAGTAAAAAATAGTGACAGTTTGAGAACCTATTGCTTAACAACCCATTTTTCAATATTTCAGTGTAACGAAATATGAAGGTAATCTACAGTTTGTATTTCATTAGGCAAAATTATAATCGCAGCAAATATGCTGATAGTTGGGGGATGAAGTCGCTCATATATTGCAATACCACAGCTTTTAGTTCGGGTAGGAAGGTGATAGATACATCGGTGGAAAGCTCTTGATTGGGGCTATCTACAGGGTGTGCCAAAAGCTAGGTTTCATGTACATTTATTTTTGTATTTCGTCCGAGTAAAAATGAAATAAGACTATGAATTTATTCCTCATAACTTAGTATTTAAGTAGATAAAAAGGTTCTGTTTCCACCAAAATATTAAGAGTTTTTTTTAAATATTGTCCGTGTATCAGTTTCCTACAGTCCAATCGAGTCAGCAATCAACTGTGGTATATTGACTACACTTTTTTCGATTATTCAATTCATTGGGGTTAACTATCACAAGACTAAAATTAAAAATTCCGATTTTACAAAATGGAGCTCTAACAATTTTTATTAAATTTTACTAAAAAGTAACGTCCTGAAAACCTAAACAAAACATGCCTATTCGAGATATTTCGCTAGAATCCAAAGATTGTAAATTAAGCTGTGTTGTAAAAGACGTAATTTCTCATTAACGGGCGAAACGATTTTTAAAATTTCTAATGAAACGTGACGATTAATGCCTTAAACGAGTGTGTAAAATCACAAGTAAAAGACCATCACCAATCTGGAATATTTGGCAAAGAGTGAAAAATTGTACCGTCATTTAAAACTTGATTTAAATTAAAATGAATTCATCACAAAAACTTGAAAGAGTCTCCTTTATCAACATGTCTCTCATACAATACAAAAACAAAAAAGTGACGAAGTTATGATTTTTTAACTCACGTCTAGGCCTAAGTAGTATATAGACATTTTAAAGGATATGATCAAGAATTGTTTTTTATTTTGCAAATGAGTGTGTGAGAAAGTTAGTGCTATATTTTCGCCGTTTAGATGTTATTAAACGTATACATTTTTGTTTTCTTAACACAATCTGAAATATTACCAACTGTGCAAAATTCCCGCCGTATTGCAACTTTTAGAGCCATCCAAGCGTGTCAACTAGCCAAGTTGTCTTGTTTTACATATTTAAAACCGTCGCCAGAAGAGTGGGGAAAACCAAGTCCTTGGTACCCTAGAAACTAGCTACCCTATTGGTCAATCCGGCTGGGCTAATGGCATAGTAGGCGTGGCTTAATCTGAATATATCTAAACTTGATTTTCGACTTAATACAAATTGGGATCCAGGTTACCTTTAAAAGAGGCTGTCACATTTAAATATGTCCGATCCGACTGTCACATGCAATGGATAGCCACCTCAGCTGGGACATAATTTATTTTATGCCTTCAAACGAAGGCCATAATTTCCATAAAGATTAAAATATTATGGCATAACTTGGAGACGTGTTTTCTACTACCATTGGTCGGTATTTGTTTATGATACTGTAGAGGCATATATCTGTTTCATCGATGATACAGCGTACATCTTTTAAAGTCGGTATTTGTTCATAGGCTACTGCAAAAGTTGATTTGCGGTCGGTATTTGTTTATGATTGGCTACTGTTAAGGAGGATTTAGTTTTTAGTCTTTTTTTTATTTTCAAGGTCGATATATTATTTCAATATTACAGTTTTATATCACCTTGTTTGTTTCTTTTACAACCGCGTGTTCATTTCTAACAATATTGTAAACATAACCTTAAAATAAAGTAATAAATTCAAAACAGCTGATCAACTAAAACATCTGTTAGATTCGTTTTAAATGCACGATGGTTAAAAAAAATAATTTTTTAAATAAAAAATCTGTAAATAGTTGAAAAATTGAAAATTTGTTTAAAGCGATAAATTTAAATTCAAATTAAATTCAAAACCTTCCTACAGTTAATACACCAACTGATAGTTTTTACTAAGTCTTCAAGAACTATAGTGGTCAATATTTATTTTATTTCCTCATGGATTTAGTCACTAGGACATTAAACGTTTCCATACAGGATGTTCCAAAAATCGTTCCAAAACTTTATGAACTTATTTCTCATTTTGAAACCAATGAAAGAGTTTATATAAATATATTTCCTAAAATTGTTTGTTTTATATCTAGCCGCCATTTTGTGTTTTTAACAAATTAAAAATCATTTCTTTTTAATGTTAATAATAATATAGGCTAGAGTGAAAAGTTACATGCTACTTAGTTTTATAAAAACCCAATTTGAGAGAAATAATGAACTGATTTCCTTTACTCATTTCACAACGGCGACTATTTAAACTTTTTACTGTCGAATATCTAAAAACCTTTAATTTTTTAAAAAAATTCCTTTTTAACTACGAAAAAATAGGTTTTTTTTCAGTTTTTTCTTTAGTTTAAAAATAAATGAGCTATTGATAAAAAAACCGAAAAATTAATTCTTGGTAAATGTGTACTACACCCAAGATTACAACACTTTGAAGAGCTCCTCTATTGTTGATGAATTAACTAATTTTTGTAATGTTTTCAGATTTTTGTCGATATCTGAATTATCCTTTAAGCTACAGAAAGAATTTTAAAAAAATAAATAAATTTCTTTGTTTTTCAAAAAAGGATTTTTTTTTGTCTTTTGTAAATATTGTGTAAATTATCGGTTTTTGAGATATTCGGCATTATAAATTCTAACTAGCCTTAATTTAGAAATGAGTAAAGTAAATCATTGATTATTTGCCTAAAACACTAAGTAGTATGTAAAATGTCAACTCCATATCATTTAACGTTAATAAGTTATGATTTGTTTGTGTTATAAAACAAAATAGCAGCTAAATATGAAACTAACCATATTAGGATATATGATTATATAAACTTCTTCATTGGTTTTGATCTGAGTAATAAGCTGTTGAATTTTTGGAATGATTTTTTAAAACACCCTGTATATAGATGCATGCCAATTACAATTCCAACAAACAGTGCAAAAATATTGCACAAACTTTCTCACTCACGCATGCAAATTAAATAAAAACCAAACAAATCTATTTGTCACCAACAAAGTCAGTAGATGCCAGTTAAAAAGTTAAAATGAACGGTGGAATCCGTTTTTGGTAAAATATTTATATATTTTAATAAGACTTCATTTAAGCCATAAGCGTCCCCAGAGTAATTGTATTTATTTAGTATCAAGAATTTAATGATGGCGGAGAAAGTTCAATTTTTTACTTAAAAATTTGCAGGCGTGTTTACATCATTAATCGTCACATTTCAGGAAAGTTTTTACGAAATTGGTTGCGCCAATATTGAGAAATTACGTCTTTTTTAACAACCATAGGGACTTTTTTTTTTATTGATAACTCACGAACCAGAATTGTTTGGAGGGATGGCAACCAAAATGTTTTGTTTGGGTCCTTTACAGGCGACACTTGAACAAAATTAGATCCAAATCGTTAGAGCCGATTTTGAGAAAATCTTAATTTTGTGTTTTTGTTCTGATGGTACTATCCCCCCTTTTTTGAGTTATCGAAACCTTGAGAAAGTGAAAAAGAAATCGAAGTCATGGCCATTAAGATATAGCCGAGTGAATTGAGACACCTTTGCATATGTTCAGTATGGCCGCAAGGTCCGAAACACTGATAAGAGTGAAGCGATTCAAAAAGTAATAAATTCCGAGGTTCATAAAACCTGTGTAATTACTGTTTTAAACAAACTTAATCTACTTGATAAGACCCTTCATCTACCAATACAATTTAACCTTTTCTATACAACCAAAAAAAAATCACCTTTAGGGATTATAGTTAAAGTATCTGCTTGTATTATATTGTATGATGTGGCTGGGAAAGTACCATGATGGCGAGCCCATCAGCTTGTTTTCCATCCAGTAAACTTAAATAAATAAATTGTAATTAGAGAATTTGAGTATTCAATACTATAATTCTTAAAATTTAAATATTAATTACATTACCAGAAAGACATTTTGATATAGAGGCCTAATTCTAAATCTACACTAAGTTAACTATTGGTTAATTTTTCAATATCGAATTTGTGACTACTCATTGGAGGTAACAAATTCACAAAGTAAAGAATTTGTCTTATAGGGACCCTGTAGAATAATTTTATTTAGAAACTGTGGTCAAAAATAAAAATGTGAAATGCTATAGAATCTCGTGCTTTTTTCAGATATATAATTTTTTTTACATATGAAGAATTCCCAGAGTTTATTACTGTATTTAAAAAAAATTAATGTGTTCGTCTCTCTCTTTATAATTATTTCATTTATTTTAGGCATTCAATTTATAATATTTTATCACATGTTTCTTTCATTTCTTGAACATAAAACTTGTACACAAATCTGTTTTCTTTGGTAGTCAAGTCCATTTTGCTCAGTCTTTTCTTCACTATTGCCCACACATTTTCTACTGAGTTCAAGTCTAGTGAATTCCCAGGTCAGTCTAAACCATCTTTGTGACATGAACAACTTAACCTTGGTTTGATGTGTGGCAGAAGGTTAAATCTTGCTGAATAACAGTTTTGTCGACTCCGAGTGATTCTCTAAGCTCTTGAAGTTCTGGTACAGCCCTATTTTCGAATATTGGGAAGAACTTATTACATTTTATCATCCCAGTGTATTAACGTTTTAGGCTCAAAGTAGGAGAAGCATCCTCAGAACATCTTGTTCGAAGGATGCTTTACAAGTCTTTTGATGTGCTTTGGCCTAACCTAAACTAACCAAACCTCTCCTAACTTAACCGAGCCTAACCTAATCCGCTCATCATCATACGTCTTCGCACATGTGACACGTTCACATCCCTGGACCACAAAAGACTCTTGTCGGAAAAAAAACCTTTCTCTAAGTCTCGGCACTTCAATCCTCGTATTTTTTAGAAGTTATTTTTATAGGCTTCCACGTTTTGCGACAACACTCCAAAACCCTTCTATACACGGTGGGATAGTACACACCACAGCAACTGCTTTCGAGGTTTTTTTAACTCAAAACTATTTTTATGAGGATTATTTTTGTAAAATAGCATCACATTTTAATGAGGTTTTATTGTTTATTTCCACAGCAACCTTTTCTTTGAGGAGAAATTGTACCCAACTAAAGATTTTGCCTACTAACTGCATCTAGACTAACTCTACACTCTGATGCTATCTGCTTTTGAGTCGTACTAGATTGTTCATTAAGAGTGATTATCTTGTTATCTTAGGAGTTAAGTACATATTGCTTTATCTCTAAATTTATCAACAAAATCACGGAAATACCAATTAAACTAGAAAACAACAGAATGAAATAGGTATTTAATGTACATAACCTCTGAAAACAAACCAGAATTGCTACAAATGTCGGAAAACACCTAGATCATTGATGCAACATGAAAAAATAAAAATTACACTTTACTCAGATTAATTTGTTCATAAATTTACCCAAAAAGAAATTTTATAAACTGCTTTTGACCAAAATCAATTGTAGAATAAAAATGGGACAATTAAAAACCAATTTCATATTGAAAAGTTGTTTACTACCTACAAAACTATTTCTCTCCATTATAGAGGAATCTAAATTCATTTTACAATTTTTCCTCGAAGTAGACAATTGTAGAGTCCTAAACTAAACTATAACCGAGTTTAACTCACAACAGCACATGATATTTAGTTTATCGATATTATTCCATTCTGAGACAGTAAACTACACAGGGGGAGCAGTTGAGAACGGATATGTATGTATTAAACATGCATAGAATTTGCTTTTAAATGAATATTTAGTAGGAGAGCTGATTGACAAGAAGTTCAGTTGCATAAGTAGGGTGAAAGGTCAGCCCTAGAAGGGGACTGTGAGGTTAGGCTAACTTGATTAAAATAATATTTTAGAGTTATTCTGATAAACGACATGTCACCAGATGTGACATAATATAAATAAATATGTTTTGGAAATAGAAAATTGATCTTCTTTTGAAAGTTATACAATTAGTTTTATAAAAAGGTGTAACACAATAATTGAAGGAAAATTTGTTTGAAATAAATAATAGTCGTTTTGAGGTATGCATTAAATTTTGAGCCTTCTAATAGGCTCCGTTACACAATTAAATTCTCTCTGGCGCCAATATTCCTTCATCCTCTGGTACCTTCTTTTTCATTCTTCCTCTTATATTCCCTCTCCTTTCCTTGGTTTTTTCGTTCACTGTTTACCTCTTCTATATTCTTTCTGTATTCTATCATCAATTTCTATTATATTTCGTGGTTTTTCCAAGTGTTTATATACTTCCCTAATCCAAGGTATCTGAACCTTTTTAATATCTTGGAACAGTAGGAGTTTCTTTGAAATAAATTGGTAGTCATTTTGAGATATGTATACAATTTTAAGCCAACTAAAAGACTCCGTTACGCAATTAAATTTTCTCCGGCGCCAGTATTCCTCCATCTTCTGGCTCCTTATTCGTTCTTCCTCTTTTATTCCCTTCTTTTTCATTAGTTTTTCCTTAACTCATTACCTCCCCTATTTTCTTTCTATATTTTATCATCGATTTCTTTTTCAGTTCCTGGTTTTTCCAAGTCTTTGCGTACTTTTCTAATCCACGGTATCTGAACTTTTTATTTTCTTAGTACTGTAGGAGTTTCTTTCCTATTCCATTCCTTGTCAATAGAATGTCAGTCATCAGTTGGTCATTATTGTTGATTTTATTTTATTTTTCGTCGAGTTACAAATAAAAGATCTGTTTTCGATATTGTTTCCACTATATTTTCTTATTTTTTGTTTTTTCTGTGGCAAATTATATCAATTGTTATTTTGGGTCTTTCATGATGTGGTCATTTGGACGTGATAAATTATGATAAAATGAAACAGTATGAGTAGCTAATCTAGACTATAAGTCATTGTTTCGTAAAAGAGGGGACTAATGCCATTAATATACAATATTTATTAACAGAGGCACCATTGGGATCTCTGAAACTGTAAGATTTGCAGAAAACTACAAATAGAAGACCTTACCTAGTTTTTACTCTGTAATGAAGTGGTGTATTTATTTTTTTCTAAATTTTACCCGTTTTTCCAATATGCCAGCCATATTTAAAATCCCTTATGAAACACCATTTTTATGTGTAATTTGGATTTTCAATAATATTTTAAGATTTTTTATTCTTGAGTATTTTGTATATTCTTACTTGATTACGATAAATAAGTTCGCCAAAGTTCCTTTTAAAATACACGAAATAAGAACCAATTTCTTAATACTCTTGTCGTAATTTTAGTTATACGTGTTGATGTGTGAATACTGTTAATTTTAGAGTTTTATAGGATGGACACATGATAGGAGCTTATTTAAAATAAAATTTCAATATAAAATAATAAATAAAATTTAAAAAAGTTTTTAACATACCACGTTTTTAAAACGGACTAAAAAGTATAAAATAGTTTTTCATGACCCTTCTACAATTTTGAGGGAGGATTGTTAGTGGCTATGGATATATTTGGAATAATTGGAGACAAAAACGTGGGACGCAGGCAATCTATGATAGTTAAGGAGGAGTAAATAAATTAAATTACAGTGAATCTCATTTCCGATTCACTGAAATTAGCTGTGAATTCATCCGGATTGTCTACTTGTATTATTTACTGGCTGCGCCCCACGTTTTTCTCTTCAAGTATTCCAAATATATCCATAGCCACTAACAATCCTCCCTCAAAATTGTAGAAGGGTCATGAAAAAATATTTTATACTTTTTAGTCCGTTTTAAAAACGTGGTATGTTAAAAACTTTTGTTTATTTGATTTAATATTTTCTGTTTTTAGTCTTATGCCTGTGTGAAATATTTCAATCGGTTTTGTATATATTGATGAGACTCTGACAGGAACATATATAGGAAATTCCCAATGCATTTCACATCCTGTTTAGCTGAAAATGTCTGAAATTTAAAATATTACCTCTTATTACCTATAATAGTTCTATTAGTCTTGTAACTCAGAAAATCAAACTAAAGAAGTAAACAATTTTTTTTCTCATGTACATGAATTAAAACAATACAATGTCAGATCCTTCGCCTTTACAAATTGTAAATGTATCATAAACTTATGGTGGTGAAGGTCGTATTTGACGCATTCTTCCCATCTCCGTCATGGCATCTTCATTGCAAGGTGTTTTGCCAGTGGGTTTTAAGCAATCGAGCTCATTTTTTTTATCCGATTTATTATTATACTTTTCAGTTTGTTTTAAAAACGTGGTATGTTAAAAACATTTTTTATTTGATTTATTATTATTCCAATAACTCTCACAAGCCATCAAAAATTGCCTCATCCTACTTCAATATTCCGGTTACCATTCAGAAGCCATAACGCGGTTAAGCGGTAACGCAGTTTAAAAAAAAATCTATATTTCATTGGCCAATTTTTATTTGTTTAAATAACTATTGTTTAAACAAATGTAGAGACAAGAAACTAACTGAATATTGTATTGTCATCTAATTCTGACCTATGTTCAAAATTTCAGGTCTCTAGCTTATCGAGAAGTTAGTTTAAACTCGATTGCAAAATTCCACCGGGACAAACTGACAGATATGACGGAAACCGAACTAATAAAAGCGTGGTAAAATTAGGTTTCTATAAGAAATTTTAAAGTTGGCCGCCATATTAAAAAATGGCGGTCGAAATTAAAAAATCGAATACACAATTTTATTAGAGAGAAAAAAATTAGGATAAGGTCCCCCATTTGATGAAAATACCCCAATGGTGGCACAATTAAAAAAGACACCTGTATGAAGGTGGGTGTGTTGCAAACAAATAGTTTACTGACTTTTTAAAGACTTATTTGAAGAACAATAATTGTTAAATTTTCCCTACATAATTCAATAAAAACGGAAAGAATAAGACCACAATACTCCCATTCACTTTTAGTTACCGGTGTACAAAATATACTAACTCTAAATTCAATGGGAGTTTCATTATAACACATAACGAAAAAGTAGTTTATTTTTTAACTGGGGAAAACACTATTTTTTTTTAATATTTTATTCATAATAGTTTATTTTAAGTTACATGCAATGATGAACTAATGGATTTTCGCCTAAGTTAAAAAGTAAAACCAATATTTTAGGTTATGTTTCAGCATTATGTTTTTACGTTCTCAATAAATTAAATATACACTGCCAACTAAATGTTAAAATGTATACAAAGAGAGGAATAAAACCCCCAACACAGTATAAAAAAACAAATTTAAGTAAATCGTTTAGTAAACAAACTAAATTATTTTTCAAACTATTGTAAACAACATACTAATATATATATTTTTTTTAATTAATGAATAGATCAAACCGCCGTAGGGGGCCAACAGTGGAGGGGATACAGTTTCGTTCTTCATTTAATGCAGTTAGCAGTTCACAGTTTATATAGATTCGTGATAAACATATAACATTTTTAAGCGGTTTAGTAGACATATAAATTTACTATCAATCTGATTCCAATGAATTATAAATTACAATTCAAGGAGCAAAAAACTGTTAAAACATTAATTTTTATGATTTCTCTCTATACAATAACGTTGTTATTCAGTGTTACTTTTCGGTCTATGAATACTGTTCTGTCATGTCGTGTCACACTGCACTAGTTTTAAAAATCAAATTCAGTTCAGCTTGGCTGTTGTTGTAACTACAAATCCATAATATCTAGATTTTAAAAATCTTACACAAAGACAAGTCTCAGATAAAACTGTAGGCGATTGTTTTTTTTTCGTCCTTTGTAAAATAAACATTAATGACAACAAATCATTTAAACAAGAATGTTGGATAAAATCCAATATATGTCTGTTAAAGTAACTAATCAGAGAGAGATAGAAGATATTAGCATATATTGAACTCAGTGTGAGCGATGAGTTAATGAACAAATACCAAAGATCTTGGCAAGGTTCCAGAACAATATGGTAACAAGAAGATCACTGGAGTGACATTCAGGGATGGTATCTTGGCTGGATACCTACATCCATACAAAATTGTTTCCACTCATTATTCCTTTATCTTGTTTTTTAGTTTTGTTTGACACGACTGTGTTTTATCAAAAGTATAAATTACTTATAAGATATTTTGGTTTCTCTTTGTATTCATTTTTTTCTTACTGTGTAAAAGACGAAAAACTTCTCGGACATCACCGCCTTATAAAAAAGGAAAAAAAGACCATGAATTATCGATCCTTTAATCCTCCAACAGTATCAGAGTTGGAAGAGAACAAGAGTTGGTGAAGAGAGATCTGATAAGAAAATATAAAGGTCAAGAGAATGCTAAAACCACACTACTTAGGGTCCGTAACCATAGAAAGACAGATATTTCTAATAAAGTAAGTCTTTTAAACTCCAGTTAAAATTGTACAGATAAAAAGACAGGCGTGTCAAATTATAATGGTCCTTGGTTTTACCGACAGATCCTAATAAAGGGAAATCAATGAAAATGCAATTAAATGCTATTGAATTGTTTGCCACACACAGTTAATCTAACCTAACTTAATCTAATCTAACCTAACCTACACACGCTAATAAAGAGAAATCAATGAAAATGCAATCCATTTTAAAATGCTATTTAATTGTTTGCCACACACAGTTAATCTAACCTAACTTAATCTAACCTAACTTAACCTAACCTACACACGCTAATAAAGAGAAATCAATGAAATTGCAATCCATTTTTAAATGCTATTGAATTGTTTGCCACACACAGTTAATCTAACCTAACTTAATCTAACCTAACTTAACCTAACCTACACACGCTAATAAAGAGAAATCAATGAAAATGCAATCCATTTCAAAATGCTATTTAATTGTTTGCCACACACAGTTAATCTAACCTAACTTAATCTAACCTAACTTAACCTAACCTACACACGCTAATAAAGAGAAATCAATGAATAGCAATCCATTTTAAAATGCTATTTAATTGTTTGCCACAGACAATTAATCTAACCTAACTTAATCTAACCTAACTTAACCTAACCTACACACGCTAATAAAGAGAAATCAATGAAAATGCAATCCATTTTTAAATGCTATTGAATTGTTTGTCACACACACCTAATCTAACCTAACTTAATCTAATCTAACTTAATCTAACCTACACACGCTAATAAAGAGAAATCAATGAATAGCAATCCATTTTAAAATGCTATTTAATTGTTTGCCACAGACAATTAATCTAACCTAACTTAATCTAACCTAACTTAACCTAACTACACACGCTAATAAAGAGAAATCAATGAAAATGCAATCCATTTCAAAATGCTATTTAATTGTTTGCCACACACAGTTAATCTAACCTAACTTAATCTAACCTAACTTAACCTAACCTACACACGCTAATAAAGAGAAATCAATGAAATTGCAATCCATTTTTAAATGCTATTGAATTGTTTACCACACACAGTTAATCTAACCTAACCTACACACGCTAATAAAGAGAAATCAATGAAAATGCAATCCATCTTTAAAATGCTATTTAATTGTTTGCCACACACAGTTAATCTAACCTAACTTAATCTAACCTAACTTAACCTAACCTACACGCTAATAAAGAGAAATCAATGAATGTGCAATCCATCTTTTGAATTGAATTTTTTGTCTCACACACCTAATCTAACCTAACTTAACCTAACCTACACACGCTAATAAAGAGAAATCAATGAATGTGCAATCCATCTTTTGAATTGAATTTTTTGTCTCACACACCTAATCTAACCTAACTTAACCTAACCTACACACGCTAATAAAGAGAAATCAATGAAAATGCAATCCATCTTTTGAATTGAATTTTTTGTCTCACACACCTAATCTAACCTAACTTAACCTAACCTACACACGCTAATAAAGAGAAATCAATGAATGTGCAATCCATCTTTTGAATTGAATTTTTTGTCTCACACACCTAATCTAACCTAACTTAACCTAACCTACACACGCTAATAATGAGAAATCAATGAAAATGCAATCCATCTTTTGAATTGAATTTTTTGTCTCACACACCTAATCTAACCTAACTTAACCTAACCTACACACGCTAATAAAGAGAAATCAATGAATGTGCAATCCTTCTTTTGAATTGAATTTTTTGTCTCACACACCTAATCTAACCTAACTTAACCTAACCTACACACGCTAATAAAGAGAAATCAATGAATGTGCAATCCATCTTTTGAATTGAATTTTTTGTCTCACACACCTAATCTAACCTAACTTAACCTAACCTACACACGCTAATAAAGAGAAATCAATGAATGTGCAATCCATCTTTTGAATTGAATTTTTTGTCTCACAGACCTAATCTAACCTAACTTAACCTAACCTACACACGCTAATAAAGAGAAATCAATGAATGTGCAATCCATCTTTTGAATTGAATTTTTTGTCTCACACACCTAATCTAACCTAACTTAACCTAACCTACACACGCTAATAAAGAGAAATCAATGAATGTGCAATCCATCTTTTGAATTGAATTTTTTGTCTCACACACCTAATCTAACCTAACTTAACCTAACCTACACACGCTAATAAAGAGAAATCAATGAATGTGCAATCCATCTTTTGAATTGAATTTTTTGTCTCACACACCTAATCTAACCTAACTTAACCTAACCTACACACGCTAATAAAGAGAAATCAATGAATGTGCAATCCATCTTTTGAATTGAATTTTTTGTCTCACACACCTAATCTAACCTAACTTAACCTAACCTACACACGCTAATAAAGAGAAATCAATGAAAATGCAATCCATCTTTTGAATTGAATTGTTTGTCTCACACACCTAATCTAACCTAACTTAACCTAACTTACACACGCTAATAAAGAGAAATCAATGAAAATGCAATCCATTTTTAAATGCTATTTAATTGTTTGTCACACACACCTAATCTAACCTAACTTAATCTAACCTAACTTAACCTAACCTACACACGCTAATAAAGAGAAATCAATGAAAATGCAATCCATTTCAAAATGCTATTTAATTGTTTGCCACACACAGTTAATCTAACCTAACTTAATCTAACCTAACTTAACCTAACCTACACACGCTAATAAAGAGAAATCAATGAAATTGCAATCCATTTTTAAATGCTATTGAATTGTTTGCCACACACAGTTAATCTAACCTAACCTACACACGCTAATAAAGAGAAATCAATGAAAATGCAATCCATCTTTAAAATGCTATTTAATTGTTTGCCACACACAGTTAATCTAACCTAACTTAATCTAACCTAACTTAACCTAACCTACACGCTAATAAAGAGAAATCAATGAATGTGCAATCCATCTTTTGAATTGAATTTTTTGTCTCACACACCTAATCTAACCTAACTTAACCTAACCTACACACGCTAATAAAGAGAAATCAATGAAAATGCAATCCATCTTTTGAATTGAATTTTTTGTCTCACACACCTAATCTAACCTAACTTAACCTAACCTACACACGCTAATAAAGAGAAATCAATGAATGTGCAATCCATCTTTTGAATTGAATTTTTTGTCTCACACACCTAATCTAACCTAACTTAACCTAACCTACACACGCTAATAAAGAGAAATCAATGAAAATGCAATCCATCTTTTGAATTGAATTTTTTGTCTCACACACCTAATCTAACCTAACTTAACCTAACCTACACACGCTAATAAAGAGAAATCAATGAATGTGCAATCCATCTCTTGAATTGAATTGTTTGTCTCTCATCTCACGAAAATTGCTTTTAAAATTTAAACGCTACTCATTGTATAGTTAAATTAAGTTTTATTTGCTTTACAAAAACTATAACATATGATTTCGCACTGTAATTTATTTTTTTCACATTTGTAAGTTAGGCCTTGTTCAAGTTAGAGGGGGAGGGACATTCTATTTGACACTTTAAATTTGGCCTAATGCCGATATATTATTTTTTTCGATATATAAATATACTTATTCGTAATCAGAATAACTTCTAATTTTATTTGATACCCTACACATACTATTTTCCAACAAAAATTTTCAACTCGATAGTTATTACCCCAAGGTCATTTTTGTTTGTAACGGCTATATTTTTCCTATAAAAAGAATATAAATGCAAAGTTTCAGATGTATAGGATTTATCGTCTCTTCTGTGTTAACGGGTTGCAACTTACAGACAGACAAGCACATGAAATTATTAGAATCCTTGATATTACCTACGTACCCTAAAAGAAAGCGAAGGATGTAGCACAAGATAACCCAAAAGATTACCTAAGTCTCTAAAATCACAAAAAAATCTCAAGAGATTATAAAAATTTGATAATTTGAAACGGTTCAAAGTAATGTGTCCAAACTTATCTACAAGAACATTACCAGTGAATAATTTTGAAAAAGCAAAGCCACGCAAACTAAACTTAGAAATCTACGATGTCCATAGAAATCTAGTTTTAATATCGTAGGTGAAAACTTTTTATTTTTATTCAAACGATAATTTTTATTTACTTTTAAATAGGCACAGTGATTTATATTCCAATAAATTTTCATCAAAATTAGTGAAAATAATATTAATAAATTATAGCTATTTCAAAAGATTAAATAATTTATGGAAAAAATACAAAATTTACCTAAAATTAAAAAAATATATATCTAAATCAGAATGATGTTTATGAGAAAAGTTTTAGATCAATGTTATAGTCCTCCCCAATGTTCGGTTGCTGGCGCAATCAGTTTTTTTTATATGTTTTATCGTTTAGCCACAATAGACCTCCAAAAAAAGATCTACACCTATTATAAAGATGCGTCCGCCATTTTGAATTTCTTCGGATTAAAAATTTAAAAGCTATAATCTGGCAAAATTTCAAGTATCTCATCTGGAAGTAGGTTTAATTTGTATAGATGAATTAGTTAGTGAGTAGTACAAGGGGTTGTATACAGAGTGTCTCAATAAACCATAGCGCGCAATACAGAATCGTATTCTACATATCCAAAAAAATTAAAAAATGTTCCGTAACTTTTTTTTTTGAATTCACCTTAGTTTAGAGGCAATCCATCATTTTGTTTTTCACAAAAACTAACTGTAACTCAAAAAATGGATCAATTTGGTATTTTGTATGTTACGTTTTACATTTTATTTTTATAATTTTCAAAATGGTTGCCGTTAAAAACGTTTAACGTCGAATATCTCCAAAACCGTTATTTTTAAAAACTGCCCCTATTTTTAAAATTATATAAATAAAGTATTTGTTTTTGGTACATTTGTAAATCGTAAACAAAATGTTTATACCAAATTTGAACACAATATCTTATCTATTTCTGGAGTTAAATTACGTTTTGATAAAAAAAAATGGCGGATTGCAACTAAACTTAAGCCGAATTCGTAAACAGTTACAGAACATTTTGCATTTATTTGGATATGTAAGGTTTTTACACCCTGTATATATTAGATTATAGGCTTGAAAATATAATAAAATTAATTGCGTTTTATATATATAATTTTTTTTTAATATTAGGCTACCGTAACAATAAGAGTAAAAACAATTATTGTCACTTAAGATAGATATAACAGTATATCTTTTCAACATAAAAAAACAAAAAGTGAATTTCAAAAATTACCTGTCGTCATCTTCTTAAAGTAAACTAAACTAAATTCTACTCAAAACAAACAAACTATGATGGGAACAGAATGTTTGATGTTTTTAATAATGAATTCAAACAATTTAATTATTTTTATTTAACCCTTAAAGGCCGAAACAAAACGTTTAAAAGTTATATTCACAAAATTGTGGATTGATAGTTATCTGTTTAACATTTAAAATGAAGCAGATTTCTTCTCATAAGTCAAGTATTTGAAAATTAATCGATCAGCTTACGAAAAAATGTTTTAGAAAAGGAATAACGTTAGACTTAAATGTTAACTATCCAACCAAGTTGAACCTAAACAATTCATTCCAATAAACTCAAAAAAATCACACAAATAAAAAATTATTGTCCCGCATTGCAAAAAAATGTTACCCACAAAACAGGGCCAATTATTGTATTGGAGTATGTATGTAGGTGTGTCGCGTAGGATTGTCTTTGTATACCCGGGGAAATCTGATTGTGGGCCGAATAAAAACTTTACCAACACTACTTCAAATTAAACGTGTGCATAATTTTAAATATATTCTACGTTGTCATTTCCTGTACTGAGAGTCGACCTACATGAATTCCTCACACATTAATTATAGGAAACCGTTGACACTTGTACAGCACTGTGTCGATTTTGTGAAAGTTTTATTATCTGTTCTTACTTTCTCATAGATTAAACGTAGATTATGAGATGGGCCACGAATCTATTCGAGGATAAATCTGATTTGAGATTTTGAATGTTGTGTCTGTGTCCAGTGATCTACCGCCAAAACACGTGGACCGATTTTAATCAAATTTCTTTTCGGGACATATTTACCATATTTCAAGTTGTTTTTTTTTCATTATTTTATTTATTAATAACTCAAAATTTTAGGATAACTGTCATAAGAAAATACGTGGAAAAACCTACATGAAACTAATTGTAGATTCAACTAGATTCTCTCCTGATTACAACGCATGTACTCACTATTACAAACACTAAGGGTACCATTTCAGAAAATACTTGTGTAGTTCTAGTGCAAGCATTCACAAAATTATTAAAAAGTACTTATCGGATTTGAATGAAACTTGCATTAAATTAAACTCCAAGAAATTTTATTTTATTTTAAAAAAACACAAAATCTCAAAATCGTATATTTTTTCATTTTTTGCCCCGTGATCCCACTTTTAGAAGCATGAGGTGTATAACGTAAATTTTGAGAACAAACTTTGTATTTTTTCTTTCAGATTTTGAAAATGGTCGAACGCGTGCTAAATCTACAAGATTTAGTGACTGCAGTTATACAGGAACAGTTATTTTTATAAAGTCGAAGTCTTTTAAATAGTCTATCACCAACATATTAATTTGTCCGTCAAATAAACATACATATTGGCAATGAGAATAACTTCTAGTTTTATTTGATACCACACACGTAGTATTTCCAAAAATAACATTTTTTTATTCTGTAGTTTTTGCCCCTTAAGTACCCAACGTTATTATTTGTAACCGCTATATTTTTTCCTATATGTGGGACAATACAAAGAATATAAATGCGAACTTTGAAATATATAGGATTTATCGTCTTGTCTGTGTAGACGGGTAGCGACTTACAGACAACGCGCGTGAAATTATAAGGGTCCTTGGTTTTACCTAATAAAGAGAAAACAATGAGAATCCAATCCATATTTTATTTTATCTCACAAAAACTGCTTTTAAAACTTATACGTTACGCATTTGTCATGGTGTGTGAAATTAAGTTGTATTCGTCATACAAAAAAACTATAACCCATTGCAATTTAATTTCAAATCCAAATATTGTTTCTTAAGGTTTGTAGGTCACGCCATGTTCATGAGGGGTACATGATATCTAACACATAGCGCCAATATACTTTTTTCTTTTTTTTTGTCGAATAAACATACATATTCGTAATCAGAATAACTTAGTTTTATTTCATAACCTGCACTTAATATTTCCAAAAAAAAAATTTCCAACTAGATAGTTTTCCCCCCTTAACTGTCCGAAGTTAATTTTTTTTCCTTTACGGTACACTTTTCTTCTTTTTTTGCGTGACGTGGGACAATACAAGAGCAGGAATATAAGTGCAAAGTTTTAAATGCATATGATTTATCTTCTTGTCTGTTTAGACTGGTTGCGACCTACATCATAGAAGAAGGAATTAGAATGTAACAGCCCATGTTAAACAACGTGATACAAAATATCCTTAGTTTGGCTACTGGACAACAGAAAGCGCTAGTATCAGCGGGACAAAAAGGCTTGGCTACTTTATCACAAGCCCTGTTGGCTACTAGCGCTTTCTGTTGTCCAGTAGCCAAACTAAGGATATTTTGTATCACGCTAAAGCCTATACCTGTGACATTCTTATTGTAATTCCTTCTTCTATGCCTGCATACACCTGCAAGAAATTATGAAGTTTTACCTACGGGCCCTAACAAAAAAGTCTTAAAATTACTTGTTTTGTATTAAATGTAAGAGCAGATATTTCTTGTTGAAACTCCATATTAAGAAACTTTATATTATAATAATTTTGAAACTTTAGCTTTATTGCTATATTTAATCCTTTACATGTTTTATCCAAAATCACGGTATCTATAAAAACAAAAATAAGTTGGCTGTTACGTTGGAAAATGGCGGCGATTTTTCAAAATTTGAATAGTGTTTTTCATCTCCCTAAAAAAAAGGATAGGCAAGTATCTCATTTAGAGTATTTTTATAGTTTTAGAGATCATAATGGTGGCAAGTTTGTGTTGATTACTCTGTACATTTCCGTTGCACACATTGTCTGAAATTGTAAGTAAAGTTGCCAAAAATAGGATAAATAGAGCTTGAAAGTGATTTTATAAATGTAGTGTCACCTCATTCTGTTGGTTATACCTATCGTATTTTGTATAACAATATAACAGCTATTCAATGTTAGTTCCATGAAGATAAAAGCAATACAATTACTTTTAGTAGTTTTTTATGATGGTAGTTGTCATGTAACTAAAGTCAAAATAAAAATCCTTAAATTTCAACTTCTACAAACCGATTATTAAAAACTTTACTATTGTATTTTGAAAGTTGAACTCGTATTTATCACTCCTTCATATTTAACTTAAAATTAAAATTTCCCTTACACACCAGTCATTCATTACTGAATGCATATGTTAATCAGTGACGACTTGTATATTTACAGTAATAGACAGATTAACGTCCTACGTTTTCAAACTCTGCCAACTAGATAATGTTTAACATGATGTTTGATATTAGATTGAATGTATTATATACATAGATGCGTAAGCATAGCATGGCATGGTGTCTACCATGTGTACCGCATGCTAATACGCGTCTTTATAGTCATGCCAAGCCACGCCCACACGCGCACGCTCCATACGCCGCGATATCTCAGCTTTCTGACATATTTTTGGCTAACGGTAAGCAGCTGTTGTACCTGACCATCATTTTGAAATCACTTTTGGAAAAGAAAGCAAACTTATGTGGTATGTTCTTTGTTGGTTTTGCCAAATATTTTGTGTCCGTTGTGCAAGAATATGGTTGGTTTTATGACAACAAAGGGATTGTGGAAATAATTGTGCATAAAGAATAATCAATTTTGAGGGTAAAAATTCAGTTGTCGAATGAAATAAGTTCTGTAGGATACAATATTTTGGAAATCTTTTGGTTTCCACAACTTTAGCTTCCTATCTCTCAGTTTAGCATAAAATAACCAAATAATCAAAAGATAATTTACAATTAAGATACATGAATATATTTTTGACAAATTTACAGAGGGTATGTAAGATTTTTCAATTTGTACACTTCTATAAAAAAAACTCCAATATGTATCATTGGAAAAGATACATGTATCTTTTTTTTTAATTCGACTAGAGTATTAATATTTCATATAGAATGTAGTCCTTGTGTATTTTGAGAACACCATAAACAAAAAATTGAGAAGTAAATTGTATCTATTATCTAAGTGGTCAGCCTTAAAATTCTAAAAAACACACCTAATGTTCACTACAAAAAAAAATGTAAATTTTTATAAGATATAATGGAATGGATTTTTTATTTTAATTTTCAGCTTAATGGATAATCCGGTACTATATTGGGTAAATATTTTCTTCAGTCCCAGATAATTTACAAGCGGATGTATTCTTTTTCTTTCTCTTTCCCCCTTTTCACAGAAAATGTATTATTTGAAAATATATTGTCTAATAATTCTGTAACGATTTTATATCGCTTCCATAATTCTATAGCACATTGTATTTATTCACTTCACAAAATGTTGTTCTTAAGTCGTTATTATTGTTTATATATAATAAATAGAAGAGGATCGAAAACAGAGCCCTGTGGTTTCCAGACAAAATACTTCTCGCCGCATATACAGTACTTGAGAGTAGAATTTGAAGGTAATATTAAAACAGAGGAGCAATTTTAGAATACTTTCCAAGAAATATATATATATATATATATATATATATATATTATAGTTTTTAAACATTTTCCTCTTATTGTTTGAGCGTCTGAATACAAATTTTATATTACGTTTTAATTCAAGCGACTTCAATAGTACATTGGGATAAATTCAATACGTGGAAAATAATTAGAAGTGGGAGCTTAGAAGACATTTGAGATCGGCTGGAATCGACATACACACGGACAACAGTAGCATCAAAGTGAAAGGAGGTTCTAGAATCAGTGCTAGACTATTTTGAGTAATATTTATTGAACGGGCGATTTTGAGGTTTTCATTTCAAAAGAAAACCACAGATGAAGTTGCATTCCGATATTTTACTGTTTTATATACTGAATATTTTTCTTCGACTTGGCCCACACGTGGGCTGTAAGAAGGTGTATTTCTTCACCATTAAGGCAGTGAGGGGTGAGGAAGACTTCGTATCTGAATTCTTTGAGAACTGTTCCAGTTTAAGCTACTTTGTTCAGAAGGATAATCTAGTA
Source organism: Aphrophora alni (assembly GCA_963513935.1). NCBI lineage: Eukaryota > Metazoa > Arthropoda > Insecta > Hemiptera > Aphrophoridae > Aphrophora > Aphrophora alni. Next base: position 18,113,775 of record OY740774.1, on the reverse strand, counting down.
AATTGACTTCCAATAACAAAGGGTTGAAAGTCTGTTCCAATTCTTATAAGTTGTGTTCATCTAATAAAAATGGACAGATATACACTATTCTGGTTTTAATCGTATCTTCTCTTCCTTGTACGTTTCCTAATAATAGGGGTTGTATTACTTAATGTAACCACTAATCAAAATAAGCTATTGTACAACAGAATTTCGCCAGGGTTCAAGTAATACGTAATTAACGACAAAGTCTTTACTTGTATTACCACTACCACTAAGAACTCCCGAACTCACCCTCAGAGGCTCACTTGTAGTGAGTACTGGGTACAACTTTAAGATCCATCAGGCTCAATATAGTGATTTCCGGCACAGCAATCCCGAAGGACCTAGCTGAATCTACACATTTTTACGTGTAGTTTTAGGTTAGCTCTCTCTCTAATTCATCTTTCGTATCAGGTCTCTCTTCACCAATTATTGTTTTCTACCGACCCCGACGCTATTATAGAATTCGAGAGCTAAAAGTCATAATTTTAACTTCTTCCTTTATAAGGCGATGATGACCGAAAGATGTTTCACCTTTGAATAAAGGAAAAATACACTTCTAAGAACATCACTGGAGAAAAGTCAGATATTAACAAAACAAATCACCTTTTGTCTTGGTACTTATAAGACCCTTAACAAACTGTCTCGTTATTGTTTCATTGTAGTAACTTTTGGAATAGTACCACATTTTTTTTACTTCATTTTATTTTGCTGTTTTCTCATTTTATCCAGTATGTTAATAATGTTGAAAAAACTTAAACAATTTTGGAAATTTCTTAATTGTATCTCATTATAAATGTAGAAATATTTCCAAAGTCCGCTCAGTTTCTAATAGCCTATTTCATAAAGAGCTCACAAGAATCATGTTTAATAAAATGGTCTCGTAGTCAATTTTTTCACACTGAAAGCGGCGATGTAATTACCTGTAACGTTTATGAATTGAGGCTATGTCCGGATGGCGTTGTTTGTCCGACAATATAACATTAAGTATTATTTGTGCGTTTATAAAAGCAACTTTTATAAATCGAAATGAAGAAGAATGCAGACCGCGATGTGATCAACAATTACTCTGTCTTCTGATGAGATCATTTCGATGCCATTGCGCATGACAACTCCAACCTTCCCATTGATATACTTCGGTATCACCTACATTTGTGACACAATTCATGGACTCTTGGACAAAGAACGAGGTTCAACTTACGCCCAAAGAATGCGGTTTCGGACGCGACGCACGATGACGACAAACTCACTTCTTCTAACGTCTCAAATATTTCTCATCCGAAACCAATACCGCAACAAAGGCTTTGTCTTTGATCCTGGAGACTTTAATGCTTTTATTTAAGCGTAAGAAAGAAGGCGTTGAATTGTCGTCAAATACGTTATATGGTTTATAATTAATAACATATGAACCCAATTAGGTTTCTTTAAAAATAAATACAATTTTTTAATTACTCTGTAGTAAAAGTATTGCTATTATTCTAAGTAACAGAAACCTAACGTAAGCAAATTAAGTTTATTGTCATATATTTTAGAATATGTTTTAATTTTGGTTTTTCTTATTTCCGTAAATAACTTGATTTACATACCGAATCAGAAAAAAAAAATGATATTATATATTAAATGATAAATTACGAAATAATTTAGGGTAGCCTATATTTCTACTAAAAGTATACTAATAATTATTAAATATGTGTGGTATTTTAAACTATTGTAAAATTCCGTTATTTGTCCAAAAATATAAATATTATAAACCTAAGTGGAAAGATGCTGAATCTGTATTCAGCCGTCATTAACTTGGTCTAAATTATTTGATTGCTATATGCGTGAATTTATGTCGTGAGAAAACTAGAAAATTCAAATCCATTTAAAATTATCCTGAAAATTTATTGCTGCTTACTGACAGTAAAATAAGTTATTTTAAGTTGAGTTGTCTTACGTTATCTTAGATTAGAGTAATTAAATTTCGTTATATGTATTGTTTATTTCATAATAAAACTACACAAAAAGTTATTAAATATTATTGAAATTGTTTAAACATTTTGGGGCACAATAAAAATCTTACCTAAACTAAGATCTTCAAAGCCTGTGGTCATATTTCTTTAAAACGAAAACTTAGTAGTTTTTCAGAGTGTAACGTAAAAAAAATAGTCATTTACTTGGACTGGCTGGCTGATAAACATTTGAAAATTACAAAGATAAATATTATAGAAATAAAAGATGATTATTTTGACTCGGATAATTTAAAATGTTATTTCATCAAACATTCTATTTCCCTTTCCCCTTTTTTTTCTTCTTCTTTTTTTTATCACAACAAAATACTTTTAAAACTATATACATACATTTTCAAGAGGAAATAAAAATGCGTAATCAATACACTAAATTTGTATATAACCTACACTTTAGTTTACAAATTTTTTCGCCATATTAAACTGCAGGATAATCCTTGCTTTGTAAGTCGGTTTAATTCTTATTTTGTTTTGTTTTAAAACACTACTACGCCCTAAAGATAAAATAAAATTTATCCAATCGTAAAAAACAACTTCTAACAAAGATTTATTTACCCAGAACATGTTATTAAAGAAAATTAAATCTACACAAGTATGATTACCAATTTAGCCAATCTACACAAAGTTCAAAAGCACTCTTGATGTGTTAGAAGAATAAACAATTTACTTTACGAAAAACTTAATTTTACATGTAATATGACATAATATTAAACTTAAATAAGCAATAGTGAAGACACACTTTAAAGCTGTTGCTCACCGATGTCAATTGTTGCTGCTACTTTCCTAATTTAAGGTGCAAGAATTATCGAGTTGAACAATTTTATTTTTGGAAATATTGAGTGTGGGGTATCAAATAAAGTTATTTTGATTACGAAATATATATGATCATTTGACGAAAAAGTTAATATATTGGCGCTTAAAATAATTCGACTTTATAAAAATATCTGTCTCTACATGCCAACAGACCCTAAGTCGTGTGGTGTTAGTACACGCTTGGCCCTTTTCACGTAGTTTTTGGTTAGATTCCTCTTCTTCGTCTTTCCTGTCAGCCCTCTCATGTCTAACTCTTGTTCTTTTCCAACCCTGCCTGAAGTTATTAAAGGGCTAGAGGATTTAATTGTATACTCTCTTCTACCTTTTTTATAAGGCGATGATGACTGAGAGGATTTTCGCCTTTAAACGACAAAGAAACAAATATTCTTGCTGCTCACAACTATTTCAAAAAAATTTTGGATTCATCTCCTTGCGAGTAAACGCTTTTACCATTCATTAAACTATAAAATAATCAAATTTTGTAACAAATAAAATAGAGTTTAAAACGAAGAACAAAGTGGTGAAGAAGAACAATGAGAGAGATGATAAAGACAGTTGAACGACTAAATTTAATAAACGGGACATTCTTTCATAACACATCTTTACACATACAGAACACAGAATGTACGATATTTTAGTGTACTTTAATGTGTGACTAAACTCATTTCCATAAAGCATACATGTACCAGTGTATACTAAGTGTTCAAAGTATAACTAACTCAGATTAGAACTAAAATTACGCTGACGGAACTCAATTTGCTGACTCCACACAACCGATTAAAAACCTTTTATTAAGGCTAAGCTCACAACTGACTTTTGTGCCGTGGAATTATTGTTTATAGTTATCATTCATGATTTGTTTTTTAGGTTTAAGATATACAGTTAAAAATTAGGGGTTTTTTAAGGGAAAAACGTGAATCCCCACAAATAAAGTAAGCATTATGTAAGTTAACCTAAAAATAATTTTAAACAGCTGTTTTATATTCTCTAACAAAACAACGAAATAAAACGTATATGAGAATTTTAACCTTTTAACTTTGCGAGATGTAAGAAATTAATCACTCCCTGAATCTATAAAAAAAAAGTAAGCTCTGTATAAGTTAACATAAAAATATTTTAAAACAACTGTCATAAATTCTCAAACAAAACAACAAAATAAAACTTATTTGAGAATTTATAACAGCTCTTTCAGATTATTTTTGTTTTTGAAACATGGTATTTACCCATAACAGACATGTTATTTAAATTATAAATATAAGTTAACCTAAAAATAATTTAAAACAGCTGTTATAAATTTTAAAACAAAATAAACGTATTTAAACCTAGACTAACCTAACCTAACCTAGCCAATCTTACACAGTTGTGGTGGTCAAGATAAATATAAAAAATATTTTTAAAATAACAAATAATCTTAGAAAAAAAACCCATTTTCAAAATTTAAAGTCTACAAAAACATTAAACAAAAATATGAGAATAAATTCCAATATTGTGAATATATCAGAAATACCTACTTCCGTTGTTTGTATCAACCTTTTCCTATTAAGGAGTATCTCACACTTTCAAAACGAATGATGATCCTTGAAGTTTTAGCAAAAATTAAAAGTTTCAAATAATGTATTGAAAAAATTTACTGTTGGAACTTACTTCCAACTATTAAATTTTCTATGTCTAAACTTTCTGTAAAACCATGACCATAAACGTAAGGTTTAAAAATAATGATTTCCATAAGTTTGCCTTATTTCGAAACGAAAAATTTATTTCATCTACCAACGAACTCAATCATTCCTTTTTTTGTGGACTTGATACTTTATAATCTGATTTTGAATTCGTTCTTCTGGTTGTCTAAAACCAGTTAAAATTTCACTAACAATTTTCACGAGTATATTTAATTTTTTGTAAATTAAAAAACGTATTTAACTCACAAAAATTATTTTCTTGACTGGAACCTACATAAACTTTGGCTATTCACTACCCTGAACTATTTGATATAAGAGCTCTTCTGCCAACTACAGCAAGCAACTATTAGTAGTCCTTGAAGTTAAATCTGTCAAAGATTGAAGGTAATCAAATCACATAACCTCTTAATTATTGACACACACGATAAAATGTATTTTTTAACAAAGACTAAATACATATAACTTCTAAATAATCAAATAAATTAAAATTGTTCAATAAATTTTAACATTTATTTTCCATAATTGTTATGTTGATTTAAGATATTAACTTACACATTTTACCAAAATTTAATATAAATCGTTAAGGATAAAATATCAACGATAAAAAAAGAATTATTAATAATTTAGGTAAGTTTTAAGTGTTGCCTTCCCCCCCCCAACCCACGTTTAAAGGGGGGGAAACCTCTCGAACATCATCGTCTTATGACAAAATAAAGATTCCTAGCTCTCGAATATTCTCTGTCAGGGTGGGAAGAGAACAAAAATTGTATAAAAGAGACCTGATAAGATCGATTAAAGAAAGGAATGATGTATGTCAAACGTATGGACCGATTAATCGAATTTCTTTTCCGGGCATATTTTTGTCATATCTCGGGGCTTTTTTTGATTTTTTGTTTAATAACTCAAAATTTTGGGGTAGCTGTCATAAGAAACAACCACAAAATACATGAAAAAAAATCTTTGAAAAAAATGTGTTGATCCAGTTAGGATTGCTAACCCCGAACGCACTAAAAATAAAATTTTAAGTGCATTGTTTATGACTGTGTTCATAGTCTATGTTCCCAGATAATTTATTTAAAAAGGGGGGAGAGAATAGTAACCAAAATTGTTGTTTAAGTATAAAGAGAATAGTTAAGTACATCATGAATCTATAAAACAATGAGAAATATAATTTTTTTTAAATTCATGAGTACCCCAGAAACATTCTAAATTTCAAACACATTCTGACCAATCGTAGCTCTAATACATACAAAATTTATAAAAATTTGTTAACCCGTTCTCTCGATAGTTAAACTACAGACTGCTTGTTGTATTCCATGGATATGTAAATAAAATCTACTTTTAATACGTAAACATTAAACCAATGTATGTAAATCAAAGCTTTAAGTAATTCAAAACTAATAAAATACAAACAGAGCGAGCGCGTACGAACGAGCGCGGTTTTACCATCCTATTTAAATGATTGGCAATTAGGCGCCGCCTACAGGAAGAACTTAGAACCAGGCGTGTCCCTGAAACCTCGTCACTAATTTGTATTTCGTATTTAAATTTGGCCTTGAACGAACTAAGTATAATAAATACATCGGTAATTACAGACCCGGTGTCGGTAATACAGTTTTATGTTCTGTACAAATACGCCAACATTTTGTTTATGAATGGACAGACTTAAAGAACGGAAACGAGTGACTTGAAATAGAATAAAAAAGTCGTTTTTCCTTTCGTGGAGATTTCTATTTCATTAGCTTTAAAATATTTAGTACGAACTGTTTGTTATTTTGTACTCGCAATCCACGTCTTGTCGATACAAGAAACAACTTGTTTAGACTTAGACTGATCGAGTTTTGTTCCTACTACTAATATTTCGTTAAATTTCCCTAATATATTGACTGCAGTGTTAAAACTGTGGTTTTGTAGAGAAAGTATTGTGGTGATAAAAAAACTATTTTGACAAAAATAAAAACATTTATGCTCTTGATGTTACTATTTTCTTTTTAACACTCAATTTTGTAAATAATATTCAATTTTTCAAGTTATTTGTAATGATTAGTTGTTCGTGTTACTAGTTTAATATATTTGGATATTTGTCACTTTCGCAGAAAACCGTTAGGTAACTTTCCTCGTTACCGTTGGCACACACCCATTTTGTACAGTTGACAATTTTTCCTCGGTTCAGTTGGGTGATTTAATGGATAATGATTACTTATTCATATACACACATTCTTCTAAAAGTAATATTGGATAATAATTTTTTTAAGTTTGGTGAGTTGTATGTAGAGAAAATAACAGAGATGATCTTTGATAAAGGTCTTAGTGATATTAAAATTAATTTAATTAAACAATCATTTGAAAAGGAACAACAGAGCAAAAGTCTACAGCAACCAGTTAAGCCAGTGCAGAAGCAATTAACCTTATTAACAAAATACTCTTTTAAAGTGAGCTCAAAGTCTTGATCTTTGTACAATCAAAAGGAAGAAAATGGCGTTATTCCTTTTGTAGGATTGTGCAAAATATTGTCTGAAATCAGAGTTAAATATTTTGCAATTAATTTTGAAGTTTGGTTAAATTAAAGGTTAAGAGGAGGCTTCACTAGCTGACCGGTGTCGTCTGCCGCCCATAAGACTAATGCAATAGAATAATACCCATAAATTCCTTGTTTTTAAAGATATAAATAAAAATGAGGTATCAATAGAAATGTATTGTACAGCTGAATGTGTTTTGTTGAACCAAATTTGAAATATCTTTTTCTGTTTTACATGAAAACCAAAACAACATTTTTTTTTAATTTAGCAATTTTTTATGAAAGTATCTTTGAAGATACGATGGATTTTTCTCGCAGTTAACATAAATCAGTTTGTTCTCTTCAATTTAAAAAAAATCAACGAAATCGGATGAAGAATTAAGGAAAAATATGGGTATCAACGAGAGTACTGTCACCCCAGTTTTCCTCCGAGTGACATCGACATTTTTGTTATATGGAACCTAGTCTTTAAATGGTTCAGATTGGTTTCTTCTCAGCAAGTATTGCAGTTTAGCTATAGATAAATTCAAAAATTAATTATTAATTATCCACATTTTTAGTAATAGAAGTTTTTTATTAGTTTATTGTTAGTTTAATTGTTGTTGAAAAGTTTAATTGTTATTATTTCTTCATTTTTATAGAGTTAGATATTGTTAGTTTGGAAGAGTTCAATTGTTATTGATTCTTGAATAGTTTAATTCTTATTATTTCTTTTTGATTGTTAATATTTAGGAAGAATTTAGTTGTTATTATTTCTTTATTTTTACTGTTAATTTTTATTGTTTCTTATCCTTGGAGAGTTTAATTGTCATGATTTCATTAGTTTCACATTCAGTTAATATCATTTTATTTTTGTTGTTACACAGTTAATTGTTATTATTTCCTTATTGTTAAAGAGCTTAATTGGTATAATTCATTACATTTACAGAGTTAATTGTTTTTATTTTAAAAGAAAAAAATATTGTTGTTGTTTTTGTTAGGAGGATTTGATTATTTTGTTAAATATTAATATTTCTTTATTTAAAAAGATTTTTATGTGTTTATTTAATTTTTTATTTTAGATTTGGAAGATATTTTTATTTTTAAGTTTATTTATTTGTTATTGCTGCTATTCCTCAATATGCCAACTGACTAAGAATATTGTGTTGAAAGTTAAATTTGTTTACAGTTTATTTTTGTACAAATTGTAGTCAATGTAGACACCATTATTATTATTATTATTATTATATTACTTATTCATATTACTAGTATGGTTTATTTGCATTATTGTCATCATCCCAAAAAAGCTGTTGGCACATGATCCTTTTGTTCAATTGACAATCGTTCCTCAGTTTAATTTGTGGTTTACCATTTCTTTTACTAATGTGTAGTACTATAATTAGGGTTTCCTAATCACATTTGTATATTATCTTGGCTGTTTTGACCCACCAGGCATTGTTTTAGTTTCCTTTCTTATGTTACTAGTTTTAGTTTCTATCATTGTTCTAAACTGTTATGCAATACTGAATCTTTTCATGTTATATTCTAGATTTATAGCTTGATAACGAGAGGTTTCATACTTTTGAACGTTTTGTTTTAATTTGTAAATACTCCAATCTCGTCAGGATTGGAAGAGAACAAGAGTTGGTCAAGAGATACCTGATAGGAGAGAAGAAAGAGAGGATCTAATCTGATACTATATGGAGAAAGGGTAGATCCATCTCTAGAATACTCTAATAGAGTGAGGGTCTTAAAAGAACAAGAGTTGGTCAAGTAAAGGTGAAAGAGAGGTGTTTAATCCAAGACTAGAAGAAGAAAGGTGTATAGCCATTTTCGATTGCTTTAATAATGTTAGTGTCGCAAGAGAACCCAAGTTGGTAAAGAGATACCTGATACGAAAGATAAAATACCTTGGGAATATCACTCCCGTACTTATTCCCCTTCCCGTACAAACAGCTTGTCTCCTTCAAATTTAAACGCTAACGTTAATATTTACAATATACTTATTTAACGAATTCTCAACTAAAAGTACATAAATGTACAAATTTCATTCATACTTCTAAATTAGTAAACTGAAGGAAACGTCTATCTTATATATTATAATTTTCAAACAATGCGAAAAAAAATAGAGGAGACTTTTGCGTCGTTTGCAAGTCAATCACCATATTGCGTTTCATCCTTTGATATTTTCAAACCTTTTTTTCATACCACCTTTCGCCAGAGAGTCCTTATTGCATATTTTGAATTCAGCGTTGAGAAATAAGTTTGATTAAAATTAGTTGAGAAACAAAAGAGTTGTACATTTTTAATGTTATTTTGAAATGTTTTTATTTAGAAAATTATGGAATGATGATGATTTGGACCCTAAACTACTTATTGTTATGAAACGGGGGATATTTTCAGTTCTTAAATTAGTATTAAATGGTTCTTTATTCTATATTTTCACTTTAAGGATTTTATCCACGTGTCCATCCTTCACTATACTTCCATATATTAAATCGATGTTTTCGCATAAATCATCATAGGAATACCTACATGACAAACTTCAAGTCTGCCCCCCCCCCCAGTGACGACTTTAAACCCTGTACTTCCATAAAAACAATTTAATCTACATTACACAATTTATTCCGTCCTTGATTTTCAATATTTCTATAATAAACATAGCAGCCAAATTTTCTCGCTTCGCGACTTTCCATGTTTAACTAGGACATAACAAATCGCCGTACCAAATTACGGCTGCGTAGCTTGTTGCCACGTCGGCACATACACGCACGGCGAGACATTTTATACTTTGCGTCATCCGGTAGCTATCCTTTCTAAGAATGGACCAAACAACATGAATGAAAGGATGAAGGAACCGAGAAAGGATAAGAAAAGGCACCTTAAAGTATATGGGGGGGGGGAGGCCACGCGTTCAGAACAATAGAAAACTCAATTATAGTGACAATAGACCTCGGTCATTGTACTGTGTTCTTTGAAAGATGGACTCTAACTTGTCATAATATGTCAAACAATTTTTTTAAACAGATTTAGAACTATTTTTTTCCAAATTTGGTCAACGTATTCGCCGCGTTCAGTTGAATGTTGACATTGATTATTAATTTATTTCACTCTGATGACGTTTCGAACTAAAAAAAGTTGTCGTTTTCTAGTGAATAACTTGTACGGGCATTAAATTATATACGTAGCGTATGTTTAGTGTTGTAGGAGTGTGTTTACTAAATGTGAAATTCCAGTAATTTTAAGTTATTAATACGTGGTGTGTAGAGGTGTGGTTGTCCTAAGATTTATTAAATCATTCCAACTTTCTAGCTGTATTTTCGAAACCGATGAGTACGTGTTTATTTATTTGTTGAATGTGTAGTATAGTACTTTAATGTGTTATTATTACCCTTGCCTTATAACCAAACTGGCTTGTTAAAAAAATTTGTTAAAACAAGACAGTTTTAGCAATAAATAATATGTTGCAATATAGGTTGCTGCTTGCATTATATGATGTTTCTTTCACTTATATAAAGTTAAAATTTGTTGAATAAGTTAATCATGTTTCATCAAAATCAGTTTTAACGTCACTGTAAAAACTAGATTTCATCAAATCTAAAAAGAAACATACTTAATAGTTTTATTTATTTAAAAGTAATGTAAAACTATTTTTAAACGGAAAATCTATTTTACCAAGGAAGAAAGTCATCCCTGCTTTTTAAGAGTTTTTATCTAAATTCCATAAAGTTACTCAAAAAAACGGAAATGTCTTTTTTATAATCAATAAAATCTCTCGGTCATCATCGCCTTATAAAAAAAGTATATAAAAGTAATAATAAAGACCCCTAGGTTTCGAATACTGTATTTGCTTCAGGGTCGGAGAAGAACAAGAGTTGGTCAAGAGAAATGTAATAAGAAAGACGAACGATTTAACCCAAAACTAAATGAAGATATTCTGTAGATCCAGTTCTTCGACATTTCCTGTACTCAATATTGGTGAGACCCTGAAACGTTTTATTCTGTAATTTTAAATGTCGTCGGGGTCAGAGAAGAACAAGAGTTAATCAAGAGAGAAATGATAGGAAAGCTTAAAAAGAGGCAAGACAACTTGGAAAAGGTGTAGACCCAGCTAGGTCCCCTTGGAATTGCCACGACAGTACCTACTACAGGGAGCCCCTGAGGGTTTGTCTTGCTTCCACAAAACTTACCAATTCATCACTAATTTGACCAGTTTTCGCTTTTGATTCTAAATCTATTTTAACTCGAATTCATCATTTTGTTTCACGTAACCTAAAAAGAACCATCTATGAACTGCCAAATCAGGCTTATGTGTCCTGAACTGTGATGATGCGGACACTGATCAATAAGTCACCATCAGAGAAATCAATGAAAAATACAACTCTAGAGCACAGATTTTGGTTGTCTTTTTCCTCTAACTCTAAAGAAAACTAATGAGTGGAAGATCATCAGAAGAGTTCAATAAATACAGTAGCTGAAAGTAACACTATCTGTTAACCGATACACTGATGAGTCACTCACCGGGTATGGTATTTACAGTGCCTCACATGACATAGGTATCAGCGCAGGCCTTGGAGATTGCTGTGCTATATCCAACCTAAAATACTGCATATTTTATCTTAGGCTAACAGGGAACTAGAAAGAGACTACCAGGATAGGTGAATTCCTGCAAAGCTTACTTTCTTCAACAAAATTTACTTTCTCCAACACTGCTAACTTTGACCAACAAAGGCTATTTTACTCTGTTATAAACTTTTAAATCTAAAGAATATATAAAATTATTGTAAGGCTATGGATATGGAATATTGGGAAGAAAGAAAACAACATTTTTTTAAAGAAAAATTCTTCAATGATCAGTGAACCGAAAAAAGATTCTGGTGAACGAATTCAATCGTGAATTATACCACGTGTAAGGAGGTATTTGTATTAGAGTTTGTTAAACTACAAAGGTATAAAAGGGTCTTCCATGTAATACGGATGGATAGGAAAAAAGCCCACACAGGCACTACCAAGAAAATTGATGGGGAAAATATCACGAGGCCGGCCAAGAAAAACATGAGGACATTGCATAGGAGTTTGGAATAAGGAAATGAAGAAGCAGCAAGTGATTAATTATAGGAGAGGAAGACCCGATTTTCAGTTGTACCCCATAGTACTTGTAGTAGTAACAATTGCCAATATTATTTGATTCCTGGCAGTTCCCAGTTAGACGTGAGAGAGTTTCAAATTCAATCCTTGTGAAGTTGAAAATACTGGCCCATTATCTTGAGGAAAGTGGAAAGATGCAATTGGTAGCGCAAATTCTAGTTACGAAGGCTAGAATTAAAGACACGGAAACTCGATATGCTGACCATATATTTGCTACTAAAAGCCGTGTAGCAAGCCTAGAGATGCTGCACCGCAGAATAAGCTAATTAATATAATTATAGCCTATAACTCAGTAATTTATGTTTCATCTTTTAATTTTAGAAATTCACATTTCAAAATTACAACTTTTGCGATGTTATTCTACATCGTAATTTTTTTTAGTTGTAACATGTAATTACAAAATTTAAAGTACATAAATCTTCTTCAGCGAGTTGTTTAATATCATAAAGTTATTTAAAATCCGCCATTTTGAAACGTTTCAATAAAGAGCTGGATCTGATTCATTTCAAATATGTTCAAGTGAATTGTCTTATTGAACTGACAAAGTTACACACCTCTGTTTAACCTTAAAACATGTATTGCACGGCGCATGCGTACAGCGTCAAACTAAATGTGAACGTTAAGTTGAGCGCATGAATTACAATTGCAAATGACGGAACTGTGAAGACAGTTTACAAAATAGTTTCTTGCGAGTTATAATTTCCGCTCACGGTCGGCTGGCTGACAAATAAAGCCACCTAACTATATACAATTAAAAGCGATTTGATTATACTTTTCAAGAAACATTACGTCACTCTGAATATACTAGATTGGTTTTGGAAAGAGAAGAAAAAAGCATGACGGCAAATAATTTCCGACGCTATTTAATCACTTCTTGATAAAGAAAAATTAGACAACATTAATTTTATAGTATTTATGTGGGAGTGGGGGGTGCTTAACTGAATTAAATAGAGAGTATAATTAGATTAAACGTCTGCATGCAATTGTTGGAGGAATCCTTAATTAAAGTAGGAATAGAATATTCAATTGCAATGCTCACTTCAAAATGAAAATTTCTGAAAAAAAAAAAACTAGAGTCACATTTATAATAAATTTTTTTTTTTTTTTTTTTTTTTTTTACTTTAAAAACAAATATTTACTTTAGTTATCATATGATTTTAGAGAAATATTTTCTTCAAAGGACGCAATTTATTGATGCTGTTATCAGTTTGGTCTCTAATTATGATGAGGCAATCAGCCAAACAGTAACTTTCTATCATTAAGTCAGTCTGTCACTCTATCAGTCAATCAGTTATCATTAAATCACTTAGTCAGACAGTCAGTCTGAGACTATTACCCAGTGAGTCATTCACTTAGTTAGACAGAGAGTTAGTAAATCACTTTAGTCAGACAGTCAGTCATTTAGTTAGTCAGACAGACAATCAGTTTATCAGCCAGTAAGTTATCCATTTAATCAGACAAACATTCACTAAATCAACCAGTCATTCATTCATTTAGTCAAGTACACAGTCAGTAAATCAGCAGGTCAATCACCCAGTCAGTCATTCATTTAGTCAGACAGACAGTCAGTATATCAGTCAATCAGTCATTCATTTAGTCAGACAGATAATCAATAAATATATCAGCCAGTCACTGATAGATCAATCAACCAGCCAGTTACTCATTTATTCAGACAAACAGTCTGTAAATCAGCCAGTTAATCAGCCAGTCAGTCAATTATTTAGTCAGACAGACAGTCAGTGAATCAACCAATCAGTAAATCAGCCAATCAGACAGGCAGTCAATAAATCAGCTGATTAATGAGCCAGTAATTATTCATTTATTCAAAAGAGACAGTTAGTAATCAGCCAGTCAATCATTCATTTAATCAGAAGATGCAGTCAGTAATCAGCCGGTTATTCAGCCTGTAAATTATTCATTTAATCAGATAGAAAGTCAGTATATCAGCCAGTCAGTCAGTAAATCAATCTACTTGTCAGTCATTCATTTAGTCAACAGTCTGTACATAAGCCGGCCGATTAGGCAGTGAGTCATTTATTTATTCAGATAGTCATTAAATCGGTCAGTCGATAATTTAGCCAACATCCACTCAGTTAAAAGTCACTCTATCAGTTCGTAATTCAGTGAATAAATCCATTGGTTATCTAGTCATCATCTCTATCAGTCAATCAATCGGTCAGTAAGCCAACTAACAGTTACACGATCAGTCAGCCAGTTTAATTATTCAGTCACACTACCATTCAATCAGTCAACTAACCAATCAATATGCCAGTTAACCAATCGATCAATCAGTTAGCCAGTCAGTTACTTTATCAGTCATTATGTTAGCTAATAAGTTACTCTATCATACAGTCAATCAGTTTATTAACAGGAAATCAGTTAAAAGTTAATCATCCAGTCACTCAATCTGTCAGTAAGTTCATTAAGCAGTCGGTCACATTTTGAGATATTCATTCTTCTAAGAATGCTTCCATGGATGATTTTTATATTGACCTGTATTTTTTGAGGTATAAATGACCAATACTATTTTGGTTAGTTAATAATTTTGTAATTGAGTGTGAGTGAAAATATACGCAATGTTTTCGAATAGATTATTTTCTACGCGTATGGGAAAAAGTACAATAAAACAGTTAATATATTTCTATTCTCCGGCAAGTACAAAGAAACTAATAATAAAAACTAAATAATTCATTATGAAACTAATGATTTCATGCATCCAACGTGCGTCCATCATTAGTCTTTTATTCATCTTTAAAAATCATAAATTGAATATTCAACGACCGTCAACACGGTCAGTCATAAACACGTCTTTTGGGTTACAAGAAACTATCCGTGACCATTCAAAAAATCGAAAGATGAAAACAATAGTACAAGCGATAACAAAAGCTACCGAATTTCAAAATATTCATTAAAAAATGATCGTGATGGGCAATGTGTTGTAAACGGAAACGTGTCTCAAGTGTTAACG
This sequence comes from Aphrophora alni, assembly GCA_963513935.1. Taxonomy (NCBI): domain Eukaryota; kingdom Metazoa; phylum Arthropoda; class Insecta; order Hemiptera; family Aphrophoridae; genus Aphrophora; species Aphrophora alni. The sequence goes on along the minus strand of OY740774.1, from coordinate 18,098,646 downwards.
GTTTGAGGTTATGTCACGTGACTGGATGCGCGCGCACGCTTCACAGCGGAAACTTCGGAGGCAGCGTCTGTACGTGCACGGAATCGGGATGACATTGATTGGAGGGGATCCAAAGAATTTCAGGTCCTTGCCAGCAATCGAGGGAAATGGGTTCAAATTCAGGTTTCGAATGTTTTTACTTGAGATTATTTTGTTTCAATGTAACCACGTTACGACTTCTGAAAAATATTATATATCATGGTTATATATCATATTACATATTATATATCATCATATTATATAAGTACCATCTACTTGTTGTTTTAATAGATTCCACCTAAATAAGAAGATTTGAAGGAGATATGTACTGTGTAGAATCATTGCACATCACACACCAATCTATAAAATCAAATATTAGAAGAGGACTTATAAAATCAAAATACAGAATTTCGATTTTATAAAAATTAATATTCATTTTAGCCTTTAGACTCCTTTATTATAAATATACAGGGTGTCTTCAAAAATCGTTCCATAACTTCAGGAGCTTATTCCTTACAACAAAACCAAAAACATTAATTTATAAAACGTACTTCCTAAAATGCTAAGTTTTCTACCTAGCCGCCAAAAAATCATAGCCTATCTTCTTAACTGTAAATAATATCGAGTTGAAATCTTCCCTGCTACTAAGTGTTAAAACACAGAGGTTTATGATATTAGTTATAACATATTATTTATCGGGTGAGCCTTTAAGCTGCAGGAATATTTGGAGATACAAATTTGCAGAATTTAACAAACATTTTGGGTCTAGGCTAATCATGGGTGTTTTAGTCTCAATTATCAATTACCTTTTAAGCTAGAGAAAATATTTTAATTGTCGTTAGAAAAGAAATATATTTTCTCTCTTATAAATATTTTGAAAAATTAACGGCGTTTAAATTTTTAAATAGTTGCCATTTTGAAATGAGTGTAGGAAATCGGTTTATTTTTCGTAAATTGGATCTTAAATAGCTGCCATTTTGAAATGAGTAAAGGAAATCGGTTTATTTTTCGTAAATTGGATCTTAAATAGCTGCCATTTTGAAATGAGTAAAGGAAATCGGTTTATTTCGTCGTAAATTGGATCTTAAATAGCTGCCATATTGAAATGAGTAAAGGAAATCGGTTTTTTTTAGTAAATTGGATGTTAAATAGCTGCCATTTTGAAATGAGTAAAGGAAATCGGTTTTTTTTCGTAAATTGGATCTTAAATAACTGCCATATTGAAATGAGTAAAGGAAATCGGGATTATATTTTGTAAATTGGATCTTAAATAGCTGCCATTTTTAAATAAGTAAAGGAAATCGGTTTATTTTTCGTAAATTGGATCTAAAATAGCTGCCATTTTTAAATGAGTAAAGGAAATCGGTTTATTTTTCGTAAATTGGATCTAAAATAGCTGCCATATTGAAACGAGTAAAAGGGAATCGGTTTATTTTTCGTAAATTGGATCTTTATAACACTAAACACCATGAATGAATGTTTTGCTTGAAAACGTGGCGCTTAAGTTATAAAATTAACCTTTTTAGCCAATATGTTTATATAAACTTTTGTATTAGTTAATGTTAGGAATAAGCTCCTAAAGTTTTGGAACTATTTTGGGGGAAAAAAACCTGTATAAACTACTGTAGACGTAAAATAAGGTATTTATAGTCATTTAATTGTAGAAATTGTTTCTTCAATTCTGATTAAATCTGAGAGAATAACAAACAAATGCATTGCTTACCAAAAATACAGATTTAAGAGATATCTTTTAAAAAGCTGATGCGATCGAAGTTCGAATATCTCAAAAACCGTGAAAACGATTTCGATCGAATTCGGTGAAATAAAAGATAAGTAAAAAACATAAAGTTAGTTCGTGGCTAATTAAAAACACAAATTAAACCAATCCCACAGCAGTCAGAAATTCATTACTGTGTTTTAAAAATTACTCAAGAATTGTAGTTTCATTTCCTGTTATGCACGATTGTTTAGGCTATAAATCTTCGCATTCCACAACAATTTAATCGATACAGCTTCTTAATCTATATCTGTACTTTAGATAGATATCTGTCTTCTTAAGATATGTAGACCTACTGAAGTAATCTGAACTTTTTTTGTTCTAATCGATTTTTTTGGAAGGGCAAAGTCCTTAACTTGGATATATTTTCAAAATTTAATTAAAAACCTAACATAACCTAACCTTACTTCCTAATCTACCCTAACCTAACCTTACTTAAACTTACCTAACCAATTTAAAATGTTGGTCTATTTAGTTACGAAAAAATATACATAGTATTAAGGCTAAAAAATGCCCACATGCTAAATTTGATAAATTCCGAATTATCAAACCTAAATTCCGCCGCTTCTACTTTGTTCAAATTGTTGATTTCACTCAATGACAAATTCATCAAAGCAAAATAAATTTAAAACCTAAGTGATGTAATCAGTTGATTGGAAGTAAACCATCATTCACAACTAGAAATGTCGCAAGATATTCCATGACTCAGCGTTTGTACAGTCATATTTTAAAAACTATTGTACTTAAGGTACCTCAAACAAAATACTTCCACAAAAAGCAACCACTTATAGTGGAGTAAGGGCGTTGTAATACCGATATACCGAGCTGGATCTACACATTTTTTCCTTAGTCTTAGGTTTGATGTCTTTCATCTTTCCTATAAGACCTCTCTTGATCAACTCTTGTTCTTTTCCGATCTGGCGCTATTACAGTACTCCAAAGCAAGGAGTGTTTAATTTATGTAAGTTATGGTTTAGTGGACAGTCAGATGGACTTCAAACTATAAATGACATGTCAAAACTACTTTTTTAGAATTGTGGACGCAAACGGATATCCCTAAAATTCTAAAAGTAACTTTTTCCTTTGCTTTTTGTAATACATAATTTCTACGCACATACAATTTGAATACCTAACAAACGTTACAAGAAATTGCGTACATTTTATCACACAAATAAACAATCAAAATGTTAACCAAACAAAATTATTGGACGCCAAAAATGTCACCTCCGTAGTTGACAGTAAATAAGTGAAAATCAATGATGAACACTGTTCTTACATTTTGTAGGTTATTTAATATTTAAATAATGTCTTAACTTCCTTCACTCATATCATAAACTTGTCTTAAGTAAAATATTTTAAAATCACGTTTAAATGAGGGTGGTAAGATTAGTGTTAGTTTAATTAACGGTAATTTCCTATTATTTGTAATTTTTCACATCGGTTTTGGTTCATTAATCTTTACGTTCTAAAAATAATTTAATGAAATCAGTGTTTGAGATATCACGCTTTTTATAACAACTTCATGACTGATTTTAAAAAATTTATGTTTCAAGAACAGGTATTTTGTGAGAGAAGGTAACAAATAGGTGATTTTTCGTATTACATTTTACGATATTTTGTCAAAACCGTTACAGCCAATTTTATAAAATTCGTATTAACGACTATAATGTGCACATATATTAAATTTTCTTAAAATCCGTCCACTGGTTGGGGCTGTAGAGTACTGCACAGAAACCAGACGCTGGATGAAACAGAAATCACTTGGAAATCATTTCCAAATCCAACTTATAGTTTCAGATAACCTTCATACAAATATTTTCGAGAAAAGTTCGATACCTGCTTTTTTACAATGACAAAACTTTCTCTGTACTAGATTGTGAGAAACTAATAAAAAGCTCGAGCGTGGCTAAAACCATTCGACTTATAGGTACAGTCGACTCTCGCTAACTCGAAATTCATGGGACTACAATTTTTATTCGAATTACGTGTAGTTCGACTTAGGCATAGTTCGAGTATAGAGGTCATTCTTGACTAAATTCGACTTACAGAGGTAACGAGATATAGAGGTAAACTAAATAAAAATTCGAGTTACAGAGGTAAAGAATAGTGTACTGTACTGTACTTTATTCCCTCTAAAAACTAAGTTTTTAACTGTATCAATAGAAAATAGATGTATTTAGAGTATACATAATAAAATACGTCTACACGGTAAACAGTACAGTCCTTATATTAATTTCACTGATTAAAAAAGTCCGTAATCTTCTTCTGATTAAGACTGTTGGCAGCACGTTTGTCAATCATATTTTCGATTGAAACAATCGAAGTAAACACACTGTCTGGTGCATCACTGGTTTGTTCTAAAAACATACGTAAAGTACGTACTGCAGCTTTGGCTTCTTTAGGTGTAATGTCTGCTGGCTCCTCTTCCTCGTTTCATCGTCAGAAGGAGCAACCTCATCGTTGCTCGAGATATAGAGGTAAACTTCGACTTGTGGAGGTAAAGTGCAAATTGAATTCGACTTACCTACTGAACTTCGAGTTATAGAGGTAATATTATTATGTCTCTTCGACTTATAGAGGTAAAATATAACCTAAAATTATTTCGAGTAATGTATTGTTATTTTTTCGACTTAGACAGGTTTTTCCAAGGGTATTGAAAATAATTCAAGATATCGAAGATTTCAAGTTATCGAGGTTCGAGTTAGCGAGAGTCGACTGTATATAGCGACAGTTATTTTCTTATAAAGTCGAAGTCTTTAAAGCAGCAGTTTAAGTTGTACAGAGAGACAAACAGACATTCGAGTGAAATTATAAGAGTCTTTGATTGTATCTACAGACCCTAATAAAGTAAAATTAACGAAAATATTATTCCTCTTTTAATGGGTATTGAATCAATTGTACTGTCGAACATCTCACAAAAATTTATACGCTACGTATTTCTCACTGTGTGGTTAAATTAAGTTGTATTCATCATAAAACTATAATATATAATTTCGAACTGTAATTTAATTTTAAAACGAATTTTTTTTTCCAGATTAGAAGGGTGGGGGACATGATATACACTTTAAATTTGGCTTAACGTGAATTAGACTAACTAGTTTTATTTAATACCCCAAACATAATATTCCAAAAATATTTTTCCAACTCGAAGTTTTTGCCCTTTAATTACCCCAATGTCATTTTTTGTTACCGCTATATTTTTCCTGTATGTGGAGCGATAAAAAGAATATAAATGTAAAGTTTGAAATATATAGGATTTATCGTCTTGTTTGTGTAGACTTGTTGCTACTTATAGGTAGACGGACAGACACGCGCGTGAAATTATTATAGTCCTTAGCTTTACCTACGGACCCTAAAAATCACGTCAACCATGAAGCGAAGTAAGCAGAGAGAAAAGTAATAAAACTAGTAGCTTCCTTCCAACATGTCGCCTTTTTATTTTTTAATATTAAATATTGTTAAAACAAAATACTATTACAGCTTGTATGGTGTAGAGTCTCATTTAATTTGATTTACTCCAATATGAGGACGCGTTATATTTATTTTGTTAGTATTACTCCAATCTAAGGACTCGTTAATCATGCTGTTGATTGCATGGGAAGGAAATCTCAATCTGACACCCCCGTATATCCTTACACCTACACACACAACGTGCTAGAATGTGTAAACACATAACTGGCTTTTCATTCAATATTCGCTAAAACAAATTCAACTTTAGACGCGTTGTAAACTGTAAATGGGTTTAAGTCAAAATATGTTGAGTAATTACTCAAGGTGTTCAGTTTAGGTCAACTTTATTTTACGTCACAAGGGCGTGTAGATCGCGTGCATGCGTAGAACAGATGGGGTTACATATTCACAATTCTAATTAACAAGATGCACTTATTACTCACTTATATGTACAATTATTATTTTGGATACATTACTTTTATTCAAAATCAAATATTAATGAACACTGAAAAATGTTAAAATTAATTACGTTTTATTAATTTTACGAAATTTTACCTTTATTTGTTTTTAGGTTTTCGCTTACCGATAATAGTTTATATATATTGTTCCAAAAGTATGGGAACCTTCTGTAATTTTTGAACTTTGGGAATGTATTTGGATAAATAAGACCTGCGTTAAAAAATCTCAAGCCTACCCCCCCCCCCCCTAAAACAAAGGTTTTATTTATCTAAAAACATTTCCAAAGTTTCATTTTGCTATTTTCATCCGTTCAAAAATTACTCAAGAGTCACATAATTTTGTAACACCCGGTATATACAGAATAATATACGCAAAATGGCCACCATTAATATATACCTTCCGTAGATTTTTATGTAACGTAAAAAGCTAATTTTAAATTCTTTTTTCTAATATGGCGGCCAAATAATTTGTTTAAATTCCAATAATCGATTTTTATTGGTTTTTTTTTTTACTTTAATTTGTGGCAAAATATTCATTTCTTATAGAATATGAGACAAACAGGATATGTGAGTGTTTAGAAGTGTGTTTTATTAAATTATATCAATTTTAAGCCCTACGTTAAAACAGTTGTATCTATAATAACAGGTATGTATTTTCATCAGGCCTAAAATTAACAGTAATTTAAGACAAATACAACTTTAAGGTAAGATTTAGAATAAAACAAAATTACACATTTAAGTAACTTGTCGATCTTATATTTTATAGGGAATTATAATTTTTAACCCAAACTAAAAATAAAAATATTATTACCCTCTAAAACTCGAGCCAATAATACATTTTCAATCTTTCACAAGCTGTAGATTTTAAACTGTTGGGTTTTTAAATAGGTACTTAAGAATAAAAAAGTCTTCAAATTCATAATCAGTTTATATTTATTTTTTAAATTATTATCTAAGTGTTCCAATAGTCCCGGACCGTTTCTTGAAACCAAAAAAGATATGTTATACATGCCTTCTGGTGATAAAAACTACTTTTTGGCAAATGAGACATTTTTACCTGTCCCCCAAAAATGGAGGTTTTGTGGGACAACTCAATAATCTTAAATAGTAACCCCTCCGAGTGACCCCTCATATTAAAAAGCTTATTTAGTAAAATACAACTGAACAAAGTAGAGGTCAATATCTTGTTCCTATCTAAAGTGGAGCCGTTCAATTTTTTAAAACAGTTATTGTACTTTATTTATTTCACAATTAATTAGAAGGCGAGTAAATTGAATCAAAATGTATTTAAAAATGTAATGTTGTAATAATAATTACTATTAATGAATTTTGAAAAAATACCGATTCCAAGTACAGGGTGTGGGAATTTAATAAACTTTGATTGTATTAAATACCAATCCATTATGGTTTAGAGCAAGTTAAAGCTGGTAATTCCCAATTATTATTACAACCAACGGTTACAAATATTTTTAATACATTTAGATCCCGTGAATGAAATAAATTGTGAATGAAATAATAATAATACATCTAATTGTGAATGAAATAAAAAAATATCTGTTTCAAATATTTGAACGGCCGCCATTTTAGATAGGAGCAAAATATCGACCACTAGTTTGCGTAGGTGTATTTTACTAAATAAGCCTTTTAACAAGAGGGTCAATCGATGGAGTTTTCATTTAAGATTATTAAGTTGCTCCCCAAAACTCCATCTTGGTGAACATGTAAAAATGTCTCATTTACCAAAAATTAGTTTTTTATCACCAAAAGGCACATATAAAATATCTTTTTTTGTTTTTAACTTATTGAGCCGAACCAGGACTTTTGGGACACACTGTATAATAAAATATATAGTAAGCTTTAGTGTCAAAGTTATTGGATGATGGATTTTTTTTTTTTTTTTTTTTTAATGAATATATTTATTTCACAAACAAAAACAACAATACACTTCAATAATACATATAAAAATGAAAATAATATGATACATATAAAACTTAAAAAATAAACTTCAGTAATTTATCATATTATTATTGATATAGTTAATTCCGTAATTTGCAATCATTTCCGTACATTAAAACTAACACACAACCTTTAGAAGAGTGTGGATCAGTGAGTACGTTCAGAGAGTATAGATTGGTTAGGTTCTGTTAGGTTATTAGGTTAGTTTTAGTTTTCAACGTAGTCCTAGAATACTAGGCTATTTTCATGTTTAATATGTTCTAGGTTTTATCACGTGACAACGTGAGTTGATTTATACTCTTGAAACGTCGTTTATTTGTTGTTACGTATACACAAATAATTGGAAATGTCTTGATAAACTATATAACAGTAAGTTTTTGTAGATAACATGTAAAAGTGGAATTTTACACATATTCACTGCAGATCCAAAATTGTGCAAACAATCTTAATTTTATTAGTATTTCATTCTAGGTTAGAAAAATATAAAAACACAAAATGACAACATAAATGACTTGCATATAATATTACGTTACGACCAAAATCTTAACACATCTTTGAATTTAAACGCAGACCGAAGGTCTCGAAGTTTAAAAACGAGCGCAGCGAAATACGAGGTTGAACGAGTGTATTCTAATAACAAAATAATTAAATTCTCTAATTTTATTAAAACTTGACTTCACGTGTGCTTATTCTACCTACGACTACTTATCGTGTCCACGACTGTAAAGCTTGTACACCCACGTACTGATGTTATCACTTGCCATTAAACCTATAAACAGTCATAAAAAATATCCCATTTCCAAGTTTATATTACGTATAGCCTAGGCTACCGACTCGTTATAGTATCAACAAAACCTGGTCAATGCTAAAACCCATGTAATGGTGGTTGCATTCCGATGCATTTTACGGCGTTTATTGCAAGTAGTTTTGTTTTTTGAATGGCTAAATCAGGTGAGTATGTTCACATAAACTTTAGAATTGAATTAATGTATACATGACATAAAAATAATATATTTCAATTTACATTATTATTTTTTTACTTTGAAAGTGATTTTTTTTTAATTACTAAAAAGGGATATTAATTTTTTTAAATTATTAGAAGTATATTTTAACATACCTAATATGTTAATTCTATTGTAACAACCGCCATTTTAAAACCCGTCAAACAAGAAAAAGAATCTTTGGTCGTCAACAACCAAATAAATATTTTGATAAAGGCACCCTACATAAGATCCTAGAGGTCGTTAGAGTGACTAAGGTCGGTGTAAGATGAACATGAAGGAACACAATAAGCTTATAGTTGAAGTGCTAAGGACAACAGAGCTTCAGTGATTATTTCCCCTTTATATAATTTTTTTTTTTAAATGCGTATAAAATAATTTACAACCCAGGGTTGGGTAAGTACTATGATGACTGTATACACAACGGAAATACAACTATCGATATGAGAGAAGTACGAACGTCTACGAACTATTGTAGAATATCGCTTTAAATTCGTTTTTTTTTAAAATAACTTACGTTAGAATTCGGAAGTATGTGACCGGAAATAAATTCCTAACACGTAATTCATGACCGACTTTAGAACACCCTATATTTAACAATAATTTCATTTTATTACTCTAATTTGGTAGAATTGCGGTATAAATATTAATATATGTGGAGGAAAGAGAGTTGAATTCACTCCAGGTGTTTCTCAGACAAAAGTAGTTATTGTAAAAGTGTCGTCACTATGCACCAGTCTTAAACCAAATTTATTCTAACCGATGTTTATCAATATCGTCTGAAATGTTACTCAACCACTAAACAAACAATTGCTGAATTAGAATATTGAGTCAAAAAATGTCCGCAGCTTTAGAAGGTCAATACATCGGCCTTCAGGTTCCAATCAATTTGGTCATTTATGAAGGTCAGTTGACAACAGCAATGTGCAAGCAACTGTCAATGTTCATTTTGGAATTTTAAAGTAATTAATAGGCAGTGAGTTTCTCTTTCATTTTGTTTAGGTTTTTTTCTGGTTTTTTGAAAGACGTCTTCATCGAATATACATGAAATTTATACTAAAAGCTTTGACGTTTTACCAAATTTTATAGAAACTTGAACCGATTAGACATATTTAACATTTTAATGTCTGTTACACATTTTTATTGATAGTTCTTTACTCAGAGTGTGTAAACATAGTTTGTTTCTTCTTTAGTTTTGTTTATTGGAGTATGATTTTGAGAAATTTGTTTACATATTTTATTTTGTTTTAATTTTTATTCTTTTCTTATAGAACTGTCATTTAATAAATTTTTAACGGCACAAATCAGAACGGAGTTTAAACTCTTCAATTATTTTGTTTAGAATTTGATAATAATCAACCGTTTAGAACTTAAAGAAATCTAACTCGCCAAATGTCTTTCTTTGTGAAAAAGCTGTTACAGATCCTTATTAGCTTTGACTACTCAACCCTAATTTTAGGCTTGAGTACTTTATAGATTTAGTTTCCAACCTGGCCCTAGGCATAGTATAGGCTATTCTTTATGTTCTAGTTTTACACTTGATAACGATAGTTGATTTATACTCTCGAAACGTCGTGTATTAATTTATATACAGTACCCAAATGTATATATATTATAGATCTTTGATATTTATCAAACATGATACGAAGTACTAAATGCGAACGGAAATCTCCTCCCCCCCCCCCCCCCCAATATCACCAAAACACTATTAGAGAGTAGATATATTTTCAAATATTTATGTACATAAGCCTCCATACTTACCGGTGCATTCCATTTTTTATGAAATTTAGTAATTAGCAAATCTAGTTTGTTACCCAAAAAATTCTTGAATTTATTTTATTTATGGTTTTTATTAGTTTAGGCTATGCTTTACTAGTCATTTTTAAAAATTAATTTTGTATCAACATTACTTTTTAGAATCGCTTTAATATTTGTTACTTAGAAAAAAAATTTTAAATTGGGATTTTTCACATAATTTTTAATAAATGTCAATTTGAATTAGAATTTCAAAATTTGTTAAAATATTACAGGGCGTTTGAATATGGGTTTGAATTATCTTCCAACCTGTTTGCTTTTCTCAAAATTATTAAAATAACATTACCTTTCTCAGAGAGAAATGAATTTCTTCTCAAAACAAAATTTTCTAATCTCGGTAGAATTTATTCAATCCTATTTCAATTCTACCAAGAATACAATAAACGTAAAGTGAAAGATGACCGTGTATTCTCCATCTTTCACTTTACAAGCTGTATGACAACTACTTCAACTCTTCTTGATTTGGTGCGGCTTTACGGCGTTACGTTTGGACACCTTTACCGCGAATGACGATGCGTTTTTTGTCTCAAGAATGTAACACCCTCTCATTCTAACCGTTATCAGCGTGAGAGTTGAGAGATTTGAGTGATGGACTAAGAAAGCAGATCATAACCATCCGGTACTCTACCGCTACGTTCCGAGTGAAAGCGATGACCTACCGTTTTATGCTGAATTTTGAAATGTGAGATTTCAAGAAGATGTAAAATAATCTCGCATACCTGAATGTATACATAACAAATTTACTAATGTTACATAACCATTACAATGCAAATACTGTAATTAGAATCACTAAGCATATGTGATAGCCTACGCTCAAGTAGGCTATAAAAACAGTATTATACTTATTTCTCGTAAAATCGTAGAAAGTGATTGTGTGTTTTTCTGATTTAACTTACGATTTTTAGGGATTGTGTAGCAATAAAATAGATGGAATATATATTTAGCCAAACATATACAGTCATATTATTTTCTTGTAGAGAATTTTCTAGGGGCACTCCAGATTGACACAAGATTATGTAGAATTTCCCAGCTTTTTTTATTATAAAATCTACACACATTTTCTACAACAATTATATATTTTGCGTATTCTGGGTCCCTTACAACAAGTATATAATTGTGTGCATTCTGGGTCCCTTACAACAATTATATAATTGTGTGCATTCTGGGTCCCTTACAACAATTATATAATTGTGTGCATTCTGGGTCCCTTACAACAATTATATAATTGTGTGCATTCTGGGTCCCTTACAACAATTATATAATTGTGTGCATTCTGGGTCCCTTACAACAATTATATAATTGTTTGCATTCTGTGACCCTAACAATAATTATATAATTTTATGCATTCTAAGTTCCTTACAAAAGTTGTATAATTTTATGCATTCTGGGTCCCTTACAACAATTATATAATTTTATGCATTCTGGGTCCCTTACAACAATTATATAATTTTGTGCATTCAGGGTCGCTTACAACAATTATATAATTTTATGCATTCTGGGTCCCTTACAACAATTATATAATTTTATACATTCTATGTTCCTTACAAAAATTATATAATTTTGTGCATTCTGTGTCCTTTACAACAATTATATAATTTTATACATTCTAAGTTCCTTAGAAATATATATATATAATTTTGTGCATTCTGGGTGTCTTACAAAAATGGAACCTTAAATTTAAACGTAGGTTAAAAAAAGATTTTTTTTAAATTGTATTTCAAGTATTTTTTATTTAATTTTCAACATTCTAGCTGGCTACTAGAAGATCCAATTTAAGAATGTACCTAAAAGTTATTTTTAAATAAACTAACTTCGATTTAAATGGGAGGTATAAGATTTTATGTTTAATTACAAAAGATATTCTGTACTAAAGAGTAGCTTAGAAAATTGCAACATTTTCAATTTTAGTCTTTTTAAAATTCAAAAATTTTGTTCCTCATAATTTTTTAATTTCTTTTTACTTCTGAGTAACACAGTTCTGCCTATTTAGATTTAAAGGTTAGTCTACTGTAAATATGGTCACATGGATGAAAAAATTGCATAATCGGCTAAAAACTTTATAGGTTCTTAGTTTTTTCCTACTATACTTCTTGTACTCAAAGTCATTAAATAGTTACTCAAATGATAAAAATCGAAAAATTACAACAGCTAGAGAGATGTACCTTTTTATCATCAGTATAAAAAACAAAAAACAAAATGTGATAGTCACACCCTTTTATAAAATTTGCCTACTCTGTTCAGTTAAAATAAATTTACAAAATACAACTACGATAATAATAGTTTGGGCAAGGCCCCATAAAACTGTCTCATCGGTCCCATGAATGACATACGGTGCAAAATAAAAAACTGACATTGACGATATTTAATGTAAGGGGTGTTGGGCGTTTAATTGCAGGGGGCGGAGGGGGGATTTATTGTCATGTTTAGTAATTTTTGTAGTGGTGTCAGTAATTGTACGTTGGAAGTTGAGGAGTGGCTGCCTTGGTCATATAGCATACAGTACCAAGACCTCTATAATTATATCCATTGGATAGCCTGGTCTGGCGAGGTGACAATATCGTTGGTGAGTGCGCGCGCCCGTCCGCGATATCCGAATATTATACACTTTCTAAATCGTCTTTCTTTGGTGTTATATTAAAACACGCGTAATCAGAGCTAACTCTTAAAAATGGTTAAATGTTTACCGTAAAAGTAAAATATTGTAAAGATAAACTAGGAATATTTTAAGTTTTTAAAGCACTGGTGTAACTTGATTTGTTACTAAATTAACCCATGTGCTTAAATGAATAATAGTTGTTATTTTTAAATCAGAAAAACTTAGTATGTAAGTAAATCACATTATGTATTAAAAATATTTGAGTTTCGTAGTAAATTTAAAACTAAACAAAAATCGTTCGCCACGTTTCAAAATGGCTGACTTTTAAATTTGTTTAGGAGGAATAATATTGTATCTGTATATATTTTTTGTAGAAGCTTCCCTCATAACAAACATTCGTTTTAATAGGAAATTGAAATAAAATTATTAATGACTAAGGAAAAATTATGCATTTTAATTGACTAACAATTATATAATTTTATGCATTCTGGGTCCCTTACAACAATTATATAATTTTGAACATTCTAAGTTCGTTACAAAAATTATATAATTTCATGCATTCTAAGTTCCTTACAAAAGTTGTATAATTTTATACATTCTAAGTTCTATATTATATAAGTTCTAAGTTCTAAGTATATATAAAAATTATATATATATATATATATATATATATATATTTTTTTTTAAGGAACTTAGAATGTATAAAATTATATAATTGTTGTAAAGGACCCAGAATGCACAAAATTATATAATTTTCCTTTTTAGGGTCCGTAGGTAACCCAAGGACCCTTATAATATCACGCGCGTGTTTGTCCATCTGTCTTTAAGTCGCAACAGTCTAGACAAAAAAGACGATAAATTCTATATATTTCAAACTTACATTTATTTTTTTGTAATGTCCCACTTATAGGAAAAATATAGCGATAACAAAAAATTACATTGGGGTATTTAAGGTGCAAAAGCAATCGAGTAGATTTTTTAATCTTTTTAAATATTTTATGTTTGGAGTAGCCTATCAAATAAAACTAGAACATTTATTCTGATTACGAACATGTATCTTTATAGACAAAAAAATAATACGTTAGTGCTAAGCCAAGTTTAAAGTTTCAGTTATCACCTCTCTCCCTCCCTCCCTTCTCTCCTCTCTCTCTCCTCCCTCCCTCCCTCCCTCCCTCCCCCCCCCTCTCTCTCTCTCTCTCTCTCTCTCTCTCTCTCTCTCTCTCTCTCTCTCTCTCTCTCTCTCTCTCTCTCTCTCTCTCTCTCTCTCTCTCTTCTCTCTCTCTCTCCTCTCTCTCTCTCTCTCTCTCTCTCTCTCTCTCTCTCTCTCTCTCTCTCTCTCTCTCTCTCTCTCTCTCTCTCTCTCTCTCTCTCTCTCTCTCTCTCTCTCTCTCTCTCTCTCTCTCTCTCTCTCTCTCTCTCTCTCTCTCTCTCTCTCTCCTCTCCTCTCTCTCTCTCTCTCTCTCTCTCTCTCTCTCTCTCTCTCTCTCTTCTCTAACTTTAACATGGCGAGACTACAAATCTGGAAAATTTTGATTTGAAATTAACTAGCAGTGCGAAATCATATATTATAGTTTTTTGTACGACGAATACAACTTAATTTAACCACACGATGAGTAAGTCGTACATAACTTTTAAAAGCAGTGTTTTTGAGATCTGAGGCAAAAAATTCAAGCCATTAAAAGATGGATTGCATATTTATTAATTTCTTTTTATTAGAGTCTGTAGGTAAAACCATGGTCCCTTATAAACTCATGCGTGTATTTGTCTGCCTTTAAGCCACATTCGTCTACATAGACAAGATGTTAAATCCTAAATATTTCAAACTTTACATTTATATTCCTTGTATTGTCCTACATATAAATATAGCTATAACAAAATTACTTGGAGTAGTTTAGGCGCAAAAAAGCTATTGAGTTGAAAAAATTATTATTTTTGAAATTATACGTGTGGGTATCAAATAACACAAGAGTTTTATTCTGATTACGAATATGTATGTTTATTTGACGAAGAAAATAATATTTTGGAGCTAGGCCACTTAAAAGACAAATAACTCTCCCTATGGCCTACGGACCTTATAAGTTCTGTGGTTTTAGCATACCCTTTTGTTTGTTCTATTATTCCAGAATGGTAAGTTTATTTTGCTAGAGATTATCACACTGTTTTGGATCATTAATTTTGATATTTCTTAAAAATTTGAATGAATTAGGTAAAACTAAATTTACGAAATTTTGTTTGTATAACAGCTCCATTGAATGATTTTTTCAGCCGAATTTGAAAAACGTGAAATTAGAGTTTTGATCACGTGCAACTACTCCAAATTTTTAAGATATACAAAAAATGTAAAAAAAAAAAACGCCTAATGAGAAACACAGCTCGAAAACTTTGCACAAACTTTGTCACTCATTTATCTCCAAAATTCCTCATTCTCCAAGAATCATAAAATCAGTAAAAAAAAAGCTTTTTTTTTTAATAACGATTACACCAAACTAAGGTCAAAGTCGATAATCGATCAAAACTCGTATAACTATTATCCATTATAGTAATTTTCAAAATGGTACAACCGAACCAAAATTACGAAAATACAAAATTAAAACACAAATCTTTAAATAAAAATTAAAAAACTACAACACAAGATCACACAAAAATTACGTTATTATCTTGTGCTTGTGGTTTTTAAATCTAATATTATCTCACAAGTCAAGCTCAAAATTTATTTACAAATCTTTAAAAAATAAAAAATTCTTTCAACTTTTAGTATATTTATTTCAAATAATCGAAAATCCACATTTCCCTAACCGTAAATCTATTTCGATTGTCGATGAATAACTACATTAAATTGAGGTCAAATTTAATTCAAAGTCCAAAGATTATTATCCCACGTGTACTCGCAACGTGTGAAACTACTACGGGGTTCAAAGTGACGTTTGTAATCAGCTGACTAAGATCGGTTACCAGTGTTTGGTTTAGTTATCGCAGAGTGATGCACGATTATGGAATTGGGAAATGTCATAATAGATACTTTGTCATTGTAAATATTGCTTTGCAACAGATGTAGTCAGTGATTTTAGGATTTTGTAAATAAATACATTGCAATATTCTCATTCGTACATCCATAAAAATAAACAAAAATTATACGTTATCAAACATGTCAGAACAACAATTGATCAGTTTTAGGTCAAACGTAAGGAATAAAGGTAATGCACACATTTATTTTGCACCTAAAAGAACAGTTGATAGAAAATTGATTTGAAAAATTTTACAACAAATAGTATCTTTAAATTTTAAGCATAAAAATCCCAAGGTGTTTGTAACCGTCCCTTTTTAATTGTCCTTCATGTACGACCATTAATCATCCATATTTTACCTGTTTAATTAGGCCAACAAGTATTGTTATCAGAACGCCCTTCCCTACAAATTAGACACGTCTATTGTTTTACCTAAAGAGACCGGAAGCCTCGATGATATGGTCAAAATATATTGATTACCACAGCCTTGAATTTCTTACATGTTGTGAAATAAATATAATTTTCAAAATGACCTATATATTTAGTTATTGATAATTTTTGTCGGTTGTGTAAACCCGGCGCGTGTCAGCCTACATGGTGACGGTATTTGACATTAAACGGTGATCATACGTTGTGACATAAAAAACCAAACGCTCCATTAACTTTCTAAAGCACATCTGTTTTTTATTTCTTATATACAGAGTGATCATTATTGTGGGCACTATTTGTGTCACGTAAAGTAGTGAGCGTATGGAAAACTTTAAAACGTTACTTTTTACAGAATTTAAAAATCCGTTTCGACCGTTATTTTGCAATGTGACAGATTACTTTAAAATTTCTTAAATAAACCCAATTTTATTGGCACTATTTTTATATGGTAAACTGTTGATCCTAAGAAAAACTTTAAATGTAGGACCTATGTTACTTTTTTATGGAATATAAAAACACTTTTTGGGCGTCATCTTCTAATATGGCAGGTAACTTTAAATTTTTTTAATTAATCCCATTTTATGGTTTTTACGGATTTTACATCATATTTTAAGACTTTTTTTAATTTTGTGTTTTTTGATAAACCACAAATTATTTACTTTCAAGAGCGAAAACAAACTTGATTGAAAGAATTAAACACGTTCCAAGAGAGAAAATAAATTTGATAAAAAGAATTAAACACGTTTCAAGAGAGAAAATAATTTCGATAAAAAGAATTAAACACGTTTCAAGAGAGAAAATGAACTTGATAGAAAGAATTTAACAAGTTTCAGGAGAGAAAATGAACTTGATAGAAAGAATTTAACAAGTTCCAAGAGAGAAAATAAATTTGATAGAAAGAATAAATAATTATTGAGCTTCACTTGTGAGAATATTGGATAGAAAAAATTCGAACACAAGATCTCATACAAATTACGTTTATTTATCAAACGCGTTTCCATGACAAAGTCGCGTTTCCATGACAAAGAAACCTCCCATATATAGTTTTACTCCCTGAGGATGGCGACTTTGTCGTTGAAACGCGTTTGATAAATAAACGTAATTTTTGTGAGATCTTGTGTTCAAGTTATTTTTTTTATTTGATAGAAAGAATTAAACACGTTTCATCAGAAAAAATAAAGTTAATAAAAATAATTAAAAACGTTTCAACAGACAAAATGAACTTAATACAAGGAATTAAACACGTTTCAACAAACAAAATGAACTTAATACAAAGAATTAAACACGTTTCAATAGACAAAATGAACTTAATACAAGGAATTAAACACGTTTCAATAGACAAAATGAACTTAATACAAAGAATTAAACACGATTCAATAGACAAAATGAACTTAATAAAAAGAATTAAACACGTTTTAACAGATAGGCTACAATAAACTTGATGACCCAACAGTTAGTTATCCCACTATAAAACTCTTATTTAACGTGGTCATACTGTAATCACTACATTTCACATGGTCGTGCTATATTCATATGAATGAACTAAAGGTGACAACTTGAAGATTTTTCTTGACAATTATCGTCTCTCATAGCCGCGCCTCTCAACGCGGCGCCTCCAAAACTCAAATATTTAAAAGTGTTTCTTAATACGTATGATTAGAGGCTGACACCGCTTCATGGACAATTAGAGTAGATCGGGCTAATCATACACATACGCTTAGCGTGGTCCAAATCAAATCTATAATCACTATATGTACAATATTGAATATAGGCCTACACGCAATATGTGTGTAATACCAGCGTATTTGTTCGAGTGTGTAGTGCTAGCAGAAATGTTAATAAATTCCAAAACTTGTGTGGAGGGTGATATAATAAAGGAAAATATTTTGTAATTTGTATATCTTCAGTTCTATGGAAACATGGAGGGCTGCATTCAGGGCCGGATTTCCCAATAGGCCCTGAAGGCCCGGGCCTATGGGCCCAAGCTCCCAGGGGGCGCACGGCCGAGAGAAAAAAATATTTTAAAAAATATCTAGAAATAAAAATAAATAGCCATAACTTAACATATTTTTTGAATTGATTACAAAAAATCAATCTGATTTTGAAGTTTATTGGAACAAATAATTGTTGGTAAAGTTAAACTATTTTTCAACATTACGCATCAACTTCCTTACAACATAGGCTTGATATAATTATTTTTTTTAATAAAGGTTTTTGGGGAAGTAACTTTAACCAGAACAGGGGGCGGAAAAAATTATTGGGCCTAGAGGCGCCAAAATGGTAAATCCGGTCCTTACTGCATTTCATTACTTCTAACATGATTGGTTTTTGCGTAACGAAATGATTGCTCTTAAGATTCCTATATTACATATACGCTGTATTGAGTAAGTTATGTACAAAGTTTCGACCTCCTTTTTTGACTAATCTTCTCGTCTTCAATAATTGTTTTTGCTATACTGTCCGTCCAGCTGTCGTTGTTGGCTACAATAATTAATTATAAGAAATTTTGCTCAAATAGAAATCCATTGAAATAAGGAAAAATTGAATTGAAAATGTCCAAATGGCGGGAGTTTTAAAATGATTTTTGGTTTAAACCAACCTTGAGGACCTCCAGGCCCGAAACACTGACACGAGCGAGTGGAGACGTTAGGGCCTTGTCGAGTATACTGTGCTATTTATAGAACCCTATTGAAATGCAGAAATATTGAACTAAAAGCCAAAATGGCGGCCATATTAAACACATTTTTGTTTTAATACACTATATGAGATCCAAAGTTGTAGATTTCAATTCTGCATGTATTTCAATTATTGTCAAAAATGTAATTTCGGACTCTGTTTTCCCAAGAAAATGTGATATTCCTAGAGTCACGAGATCCGATATCGCAGAATCACCTACCTTTACTAGTGTTACGAGTACAGCTTCCAGGCGCGAAACACTGACACGAGCGAGCGAAGCGAGTGGGAGACTTTATCTACGAGGCCCGTTAGAGCGTAGCCGACCTCATGATACTAGTGATATACACAATTAGGAGGTTCAGAAAACCTGTGTAACAACTGTTTTAAACAAACTTACCCTACTGGATAAGACTCCTTGATGCAAATACAATTTAACATTTACTATAGTGGAACTTGGAAGGCACTTCGTAGATCGGGTGAAAACGCTTTACTATTCTCAAAGTAAACGTTAAGGGGTGCGAGGAGGGCAAGTCTCTGGTAGCTGGCGATTCGGAGGCAAAGTCATTGTTTGTGGAACGGTGTTATTTTCCGACATAATTCACCTCTTCCTCTACCGCTCCGCACCGGGCACAAGTGTCTTCTTAGGGCTGTTCCACTATACACGGCTCTAGAAACCAACTTCTAGCTATGATAGGGCTGGGTAAGTACCATAATCTCTCCATTATTTTATTTTGCAATTAATCGTTAGATAGAATATACTAGAGTATACATATACAATCTGGAGTACCACAGGGAAGTGTTCTTGGACCAACTTTAACTTATTGAGTTGTCAACTGCAATCTCAGTTGGAAATGAACCACTAACACTGCCTTTGCATAAACTATTATATACTTAAAAGAGGCACTAAACTTTAATTTTGAACCGTAAACTCGTCCTCGGCGTGTATCCTATTGGATTAAAATAGAAATTTCAAGGACGTTTCATTTTTGTTTTTGACAATTATTGTTAAACCGTAGTATTTTTTACTTGCAATTTTACACACAAGATTGCGTCACTAATCTTCAAAATTGGAACGAAGTTAGTCCATTTTAATTATTGGTTTATAACATCCCTATAATCTCATTTGTTTTATAATGATAACTCTAGAACCATCATGTTATTGGTGATAGTTAAAAAATACGTTTTATCCCTTAGAGGCTACAATTTAAAAAAAAAAATGATCAAAATCTTTAGAGCTAATTTTGAAAAAAAAAAATCATAATTTTAGTTTAAACAAGTTAGAAGTTCTGCAAAACATAAAAGACGTCCCGAGATGAGCCCACACAGAAAATTTGATGGAAATCAGTTCATCTGTTTAATTAAGCTGTAGTGCCCAAAACATAGGACAGAGAGATACCACATTTTTGTAACTCAGGGGTCCTTAAAACTGATATATCCTCAAAATAATGGACACCATTTTTCTAACCTTTCATACAACTTTCTGTACATATATTAGAAAATCTGCAAACAATCGGCTACATTACCAAATTTCGATATAATACAAGTAATTCAATTTATATGTAATGTTTTAAAGAACGAGTCATAATCAGTGTCAAGAGATCATATTTAATGCACATTTCATGACCATTACAACAGCGATATTTCCAAATGGAAATAAAAATTAAACCGACCCAGTTGTTCCAAATCAATTAGGCACTAAAAATTACGTCAACAATGTTAGTAGTTGACAATCTCGCAGAAAAGTACAAAGTACTCTTTCACTTTCAAAATAGATACCTACAAATGTTAGATTTCCGACCCAAATACAAAGCACCACACGCTCTTCACAAGTTAGTCACAAAGCAATCCTTGCTACTAGGCAATGAATCCCTTATCACTAAACTTCCTTATCTCACAAAACACATAAACTCATCTCCTGAGTAAACACAAATATATTCTTTTGTTAAGTTAGGTAAATAGTTTTAAATATACGATATTCCGACCTGTTATTTATTCCACCATATTTCTGTGCCGTTCAGAAATTATTTGGTTATGCCTCGAGTTTCATACAAGTTGCTAAATATCTAAATGAATTGTGTACAAATTTTGTACAACAAAATATGCACAAGTGTTTATTACAAAATTCACATCACACTGATAAAACACTTGCTGCAAACAGTTCAAACAACTAATGGATGGAACAATAATTCCAAAATACCAGTTCTGGTAGGTATGTTTTTACAAGTAAATGAATGATTTTGTTATAAATGAATTTGAAGTTGTTATTTAGAATTGATTTTTCTTAACACAATGATCAAACGCATCATATTACTTACCTAGTAAAAGAAATTTAAAATAAGTTTACAATCGACAAAAATTCCCACCTCTCTTTTTTTGACTTCGGTTCTCAGAAAACCGAAAAAGTATATTTCATCACTAGGACCAAAAGTGAAGCTTTTCGATACTAGCTCATTTAAGGAAAACGAGCGAGGATCGAAAAGCTTCTTTTGGTCCAATTGATGAACTATACTATTTCGTTATACTCCAAACAATATAAGAAAACAACTTCACAAAATCTCAAATGTTATAACCTATTTAGCTTCAAAAGTTTGCATAAGTTGCACAAAATTGTAGCTATTACAGCTGTTTAGTTTGTAGTGCCCTAACTATAACGATGCTAACAGCTGTTTCATCGGTTATTTAAAATCGAGAGTATCGGTAGTTTTTATAGATTCATTACAAACTCTAATTAACTCGTATAAACGAAGTAACAGCTGATGACCTCGACCTCAGCTGATGTTTTTAGATCCTAGGACTAAAAAGAACAACTTTAGCATCTCAATGTATGTATTAAAAACAGCTGTTTTTGAAGCAGTATGACGAAAAAGTTATTTTTGACGTACATTTTGATCGTCCTTATTGTTGTTGTTGTCTTCTGTATGGAATTTTTTACAGGGGGACTATAGTCTGCTCATATAGAACCCTATTACATCACAGAGAAATTGAATTAAATATCTCAAAATGACGGCCATTTTAAACAGTTTTTTGTTCATATTCTTGTGTTATTCAACAAACTAAGCTACATAGAAATATGCAGACTTTGATATACACAATCACTAGGTTCAGAAACTGTTTGTAACAATTGTTTCAAACAAACTTACCCTACTGGATAAAACCCTTTGATCTACCAATACAATTTAACATTTCCTGCGACGTTCAAGAGACCTAAATTAGAGGATCTGCTCGTTATTGTTTTATATGATTGGGCTGGGTAAGTACCATGATAGCACATAATAAATTTTGAATTGAGGTTAATGTTTATCTCGTATATTATAGTCTTAATCTATAAAGAAATTACACTTATAAAGTTCCAAACATTCTCGCACAAATTTTTAAGTTGTTTCCACTTATTTTAATTTCATTTTCAATGGAAGATAATCGCAATCTTTTAATATATGTCTTGCAAGGGGCACTGATCACCTATCTGAAAGATTTATAACATGGATACCCGCATAGGACAATTACACAGCAAACAAATCTGAACACAGATCAGTTCATTGCCCTTGAATTCGTTTTATCTTCGACCACAGATCCGCATCTTTTGCAACTTAACCTCAAACCAGCGGTTCCTTCTTCCCCTTCTCTTTTTAAATAAACAAAATTTAACTTCCAAATTTCAGTTAAAAAGAAAACGACGAACCGAAGAAAAATGTGGACAGTATCACAGATTCGGTTGACATGTATCTTGATATTTATTCAGGGTCCACCTGATGCTAGAAAGAGAGCGTAAAACAACGCAAGAGCGGGATATGTTCGGAGTTGTTTATAACCCCTTCGCATCGGCGAGCTACTACTTTACCTGTTCTTTTTTTTTCAACATCAAAGCGGTCTTTGATAAACTCAACCTAAAACGAAAACAAGAAGAAAATGGTTCGAATTAAGTTTATCTTGGCCCCGTATTACCCTTCGGGTTTTAGACAAGCATTTACAGCGTGGTTCACAATTTGGGCGACATTGGTTTTTAAACACCTTTTTTATTTCTAATTAATGTTTTTTTTTATTTGCTTGTTGGAACGATAAGGATGGACTAATTTGTTTCGTCCTTATAACAGCTATAATAAATCTTATTCGTTAAACACAAGGGCGATGTTTTTTCGAATTTCTTGAGATAACCTTTATGGTGTTGTTTTAATTCCAAATTAAATGTTGTAGAATTTACGTTGTTTCTTACAACAAAAGGACTTTTTAGAACAGATTAAAAACTAAACCTTTTTTCAGCAAATTGTCTAACCTAAACTAGCAATGAAATAACACTCAATGAAATTCATAAAGCATTACTTTTGTCTCTTGTAACAAAGGTCACAAATATTTCTTTGTTTGGCTGATTAATGGTTTTAAGCTTTAGAAAAAGCAAAATACAATTAATAATCTCAAATGAAGAAACGTGTATATGTCTAAGGATACATGTTATGTCGTATTAATTGTTGTGTGGTTAACATATAAACAAGTCATTTCCAGTTAATACTTTTAACAGTTTTGAATAATTAAATTTGTGTGGTTATTTATTGAATATGTATTCATATTTTATTACTGTTATATTTCCTACGGCCGGCATTTAGAATATCTAAGCTCCTACGCAAATGTCATACATTAACAATAAGCCATATAAACCATTCATTTTGCGAGATGTAAGTAATAAAGTACAAATAAAGTAAGCTTTTTTACAATATGTTAAGTCGTTAACAACAATAAGCCGTATAAACAGTTTAGTTTTGGGAAATGCAAGTAATCACAACACAACACAACGTGAATCCCCACAGATAAAGTAAGCACTATATAAGTTAACCTAAAAATAATTTAAAACGGCTGTTATAAATTCTCAAAAAAAAAATGTTTTTGAGAATTTATAACAGCTGTTTAAAATTATTTTTGTTGTGAAACATGTTATTTACCCATAATAGACGTATTATTTAAATGATATATTTATTACAAAATCAGTGTTTAAAAGGAAAAACACATGTTATTACAAAAGTTTACATGTTTAATTTGACACCTCGATATTAAAAATCGGCTCTGTAGTAAAGAAATTCCTTAGCCGAAAAAGGAAGGAAAATTAGTGATATTTTAAACAAGTTTTATCAAAATCAGAAAAGACCGAATTTTACCATTCAGGCCTTTTTATGAAAGTGCTTAAGCTCTTAGTTTTAAATTCGTCAAATTTGATCAATTTTATTAGAACCGTTTATTAGACACAGTTGTTGTTTGTTTTTGTAAGATACACAAGTGGAAGACACTTACAAATTCTAAGTTATAAACAAACATAATTGTAAATATATAAATATATTTAGTTTCTGATGAGACATTTTGTGCAGTTTGGCGGTCTACGTTTATTAATAAGGTCAATTAACAGCGAAATAAATTAGCATCTTATCAAATAGCGTATGTGCTATTCCGAGTATTTTTGTAGAGCCCAGAGAAACTCTAGTTGGATTTACACTTTTCTTCATGTAGTCTTAGGTTAGATCTTTCATCTTTATCTTTCTTTCTTGACCAACTTTTGTTCTCTTCCAACCCGAACGACAATAGAGTATTCGAGGGTTAGAAGTCTTTATTTTATACTTGTTTCTTTTTGTTGCAAGGCGATGAAGGTTTTACGCGTTCAAACAATAAGAACAAATTTAACTTATAGACTTCATTCACACCCCACCGTTGAAGTCTTTCATCTACATTCTAAAGCTTTCAGAGTCGGGATTATCTAACGATTAGCCTACTAATAAAATACACTGACTATAATCTAATAGAAACTTTTAACTGAAAGAAACTAAATACTGATACAAGTACTTATGTCTAAAACCACTTTTTTTTTAAACCTCAACGCCAAAAACAGAAAGAGTTTATCAAAATACAGTCTTGTCCCATAATGTCAAACTAAAACAGTGATGGAAATATTATATAAACGATTGTGAAAGACTGAGCTTTCTCGGAAGAAGATAAAAAAAAATACAAAAAAGAAAAAACAACAAATGAATCTAAAACGAGTTATGTGCTAGTAACCTGTAACGAGCGATTCCACTGGAAATTTATCGATTTTCAATATGGGTAAGCTTCAAAGGAAACGATAGGAGTAAGAATTTCAAAACAAGAATGTACAGTCAGTTTCGCGTCTAATTGGACACTATAAGAGAATTGTTATAGAAGAATATATTTCTGTTAAGAATTTATAATTTTATGAACATATTATTGATTTTTATTAATTTTTAATTTATGCGATTATTAAATTGAATGTTTTTTCTACCGATTGTGACAAGTTTTCGTTTTACACGACTGTACTGCAGTTTTATAAGAAGTAGCTACCGAAGGAATGTTCGAAGGGTTTTTGCTGTGACCAAAACATTTGATTCTCGTCCTTGTTGCTATAAACGTTGTCCAGTGACCGATGGACGTTTGGAACGATTTACGTTCGTGGAAAATCGTGTCAGTCCTGAGTGCTGTTATTTCGACGATAAAAAAAAATGACCGAGGTTTGGAATTACAGTAATTGTGATGAATTCGATATTACAGTTTTTCGTTAAGTGTTTGTTATAGATGTCATGAATTAGGGTCACAAATCTGAGATCTTATAATTTGTACAACTTGAGATTTATTTTGTAAAGGTTCTGCTGATTTTCATTATTTTATCTCCCCCCCCCCCCCCACTAGGGCTCATACGGGTCAAAAATCGATTTTGAGTTGTTTGCAGATATAGCCTATCCGTTTCGAATGCAGGTCTTTACAGTACAAATACGATTTTAATCAAAATTTTTTGTCTGCATATTTTGACCATATCTCAGATAGTTTTTAAAAAATTATCAAAATGTGGCACACAAAATCACGTTCTCTCAAAATCGGCTAAAACGATTTTAATAAATTTTTGTGAGATTCAAACAAAACTAATTTCACTAAAAATGATGCTTTACAAAAAAATCAGCAATGGGGCTGTTATGAAATTCAAATTTCTTTTCAAATTTTAGTGAAATGTGAACAGTAAAACTTCTTTACGTTTTCACAGTTTTAATAATATATATTGATTTGATTTTTCAGTGCTGGGTAAGTACTATGATAATACTATATAATCAATTATTTACGTTCGAAAGTCATAAAAAGATCCAAACCACTTATTGTATTCGTACATACTATTTTAAGTCTCATAAAGCCGACCTTTTTTGCTAAGACGCTATTATTCACTACGCCAGGTCCTCTTTAAACAGGAAAAAGTCTCAGTGTTAAAATCCAAAATAATGTGCAAGTTTGGCCTACTGCACTGTAAGAAACAGCTGATAAAAGTCGATTTGGCCAGGTGAGGGGAGAGTGGAGAGGGGAGGTGGGACAATAACCCATTGTTTCTGACCGCGTGTGCCACCTATATCTTCTTCTTCTTACTCTAATCATTCATCCCAGTACAACTGCCTTCTGCCTTCACTCCATTCAAAACTACAGTGACGTATTCGCCGTTAGTAATTACTTTGGTGATGTATGAATTTGTAAATTTAAGAGTGATTTTATTCGTTTTGGTCTATGTTATCGATGAATGTATGATTTTAGGTTAAAGACATTTGAGAGAGTTGTAATTAGGTCTGTTGGGCGCTATATAAGTTGAAGATATTTCATAATTTTTACATATTGTCAGCGAGACGTACATCCAACTATTGTTAGACGATTTCATGAAAATCTTATCATTGAATCTAAGAATAAAATAACAAGAAGAGTTTGGAAACTTTTTTTAAATAATATTTGAGATTTTTTGCCTACAATAAACCAATCCGTTTAAACCTAAACAAAACAACTCCATTAAAATCTATTAGTGCATCTACGGATTAAGGATATTTGTGAATTACCAATCATTTTCGTGAGTTTTTGTTTTATATCGTGCCTCTACTGAGAGTTACGTCATTGAAATAGTCAATGAATCTTCAGTTGGAAGGAAAACATGATTAGGCCTTTCTGCTCTTTAGACCTTTTGTGATTTTGGGGATTTTGTTTGCATTGCAATTCCAACATCATACATTTGTGCCTGATTATTTACAAATAAAAAAAGAAGTAGTTATATAGAGTAATATATTATATAAAAATATATTATATTAGTTGTTGGTTAGATTGGGGTGACATATGTTACAATTAGTAAAAATTCAAAAGAATGTTAATTGATTGTTAAAAAAAGAATTTAGATAATTCGTTCAATAATTATGGAGTTATCTAAACATAATGTGTATACTTACTTTATTAGATCCGTCAGCAATCCTTTATTTCCATTATATATACTATCGGTTTCGGCATCGAAACGTCATCTTCAGATAAAAATGTTTTCAACATTTCACTTCGTCATTAAATTATAGTTTATAGTTACATATAGAAACATAAAATATATTTAATAAGTTTCAGGCTTTCACATGTAAATATTGGTCAGTTTGTCTTTAAAAATAGACACTATATCTTTGGAAGTAGATAATATATTGGGCAAAGATTTGGTATTCGGATTATTTATTTAAGCTTTTACCAGTATACCATAAAACCAAGACTTTATTTTCTACATTTTCGAAATGGCTGTCTTTAATGTCAAATATCTCGAAAATCAATGGTTTTTCCTCTTTAAATAAAAAACCAAATGTGTTTTATTTTTTTGTGTAGCTCAAAAGATAACCGAGTTATCTACATAAATCGCAAATTTAATTTCTTTGTAAAACACCCAAGAATAGTCTAAAACAATTTTTTAGGCCTTAAGAATCAAAAACGCTATTTAAAAATGTTTCTATTTGCATCGCATTTAATTTTCATTGGCTTTATTCACATCAATTATCTCTGATTTTTTTTCTTTCAAATTTTGTTCTTCACTACATTTTTTTTTAAATTTTACAAAACGTGTAGGACCACCAAAGTTGCCTAATTTATGCCGAGTGAAATTCAAGATAAGAAATCAGGGCGAAATTTTTCGCTAACCGTAACTCCCTAACGAAGATGTGTACCTCTGAAGATGATAGCAGAGCTATCGAAATGTACATAAGGTAATATAAACGCATTATACAGTTTTGTGTAGTTGTGTTATTTTGTGGTTTGGGGTTTTTCCTTGTTCATATACAGTCACCACAGTGCTCTAGTGATTTGTTTATTCCTAACGAAGTGTTTTTGAACTTTTTATCTTAATTTTAGCTATAGAATCATTTCCCGAAACATTGCCTTGGAGTTCCGAATCATCCTGTATGTAGAGGAAAATTAATTGAAATTGTATAAAAAAAACTATTGTCAAATTTGAGTTATTGTATTTTTATCGTATTGAATCCCACAATAATGACTGCAGTTACTACATGGTCAAGGAATAAATACATAAAATTTGTTGCAATGTATTCCTTTATAACGCTTTAATCGAGAAAAATGTTCAACTCTTTCCAGTTTATTCAAACGTTCATTTACATGCCTACGTTCTTTTATGTGGTATTTCTGATTGTACGTTTTTTAAACTTGATGTTCGTTCAAGGATTAATATTCTTTGTAAACGGTTTATGGTTTTTCTTTCTAAAAAACTTGTTTAAAACATAGAAGCTCTTAAATTAAAAAAAATACGAGTTTATAAAACGAATAAAGTTCAGTTCAGCTTTAACTTCTTTTTCAACCATCTAAAAAAAGCAATCTATGTCCATAACGTTCAAAGTTAACTCTATTAGCAATTGATGAGTCTATTTGTGTTTTTGTCTTTCTCTTGAAGGTTAAACACTGCAAAACACACGTAAATAACTTAATTCCTAATATACCCCCGTCGTTTTCAAAGAATCATGTTGGTAGCCCAGTTTGCGATGTTGCCTTATTGAGCTATCCTGGAAAGCTATCCTCATTAAAACACTAGCCTTCGATTGAGAATCAGCGGGAAGCTGTATAAGTTGCTCATATACCTTAAGATGGTAAACCTAGTCTTAAGTTTCTCTAATCATAGAAAAAATATAATTATATAAATTTATAGTAGAAATTAGGATGAAAAAACAATTTAAGTTGAATGAATATATAGAACAATATTTAATATCTCATTTTAAATTAATAGACAATACCCTCATGTATTCCTATGGAAAGACGATACTGGTTTGTCAAAAAATTAATTGAATTTTTTTTAAATAACACAACATTTTTTTTGTATCGAGTTAGATACATGGCTGTTTCAAGCAGAGAGTTACTGTAACTGTCAGGCTATAAAGTATGTCTATTGTGACATCAATGTTAGTGGTTGAGTTTAACGATGTACTAAATTAAATTAGCACAGATTAAATAGGTCAATCTAGGTCATCGTGGAATGTAGGCAATGTGGAGGCGGATTAGTTGTACAGAGAAGGATCATTAACCCATCTACATTGGTAGTTTCGAAGGAAACATATAAAACAATTAACAAGAACTGGTCCCGGAAGAAGCACTTAGGAGGTGGAGAGAGTGGAATGTAGACAATCAAAAATCTTCTTCAACAGATCTGATGACCGAAAGGGTAAATTATTCACAGGGATTGAAAGAAAGTACTTAAGAAGGATGGTTGGTATTTTACAGGGCACTGTGCTTTTATTTAGAACTAGTCTTGGAAGAAGCACTTAAGGGATGGAGAGAGTAGACAATGGACAATTTTCAACAACAGATCTGATGAATGAAAGGGTAAATTATTCAAAGAGGTTGGAAGAAATTACTTAAGATTGATGTTTGGTATTTTAACAGGGCACTGTGCTTTTATTTGAAACTGGTAATGGAAGAAGCACTTAGGAGATGGAGAAAGTAGATTTTAGACAATCGAAAATATTCTTCAACAGATCTGATGAATGAAAGGGTAAATTATTCACAGGGGTTGGAAGAATGTACATAAGAGTGATGGTTGGTGTTTTACAGAGCACTATGCTTTTATTTAGAACTAGTCTAGGAAGAAGCACTTAAGGGATGGAGAGAGTAGACAGTGAAAAATCTTCATCAACAGATCTGATGAATGAAAGTGTAAATTATTCACAGGGGTTAGAAGAAAGTACTTAAGAGTAATGGTTGGTATTTTAACAGGGCACTGTACTTTTATCTGGAACTGGTCTTGGATGAAGCACTTAGGAGGTGTTGAGAGTGGATTGTAGACAATAAAAATCTTCTTGAACAGATCTGATGAAAGAAAGAATATATGGTTCACAGGGGTTGGAAGAAAGTACTTAAGAGTAATGGTTGGTATTTTAAACAGGCACTGGGCTTCTATCAGGAACTGGTCTTGGATGAAGCACTTAGGAGGTGAAGAGAGTAGATTATAGACAATGAAATATCTTCATCAACAGATCTGATTAATGAAAGGGTAAATTATTCACAGGGGTTGGAAGAAATTACTTAAGAGTGATGGTTGGTATTTTAAACAGGCACTGGGCTTTTATCAGGAACTGGTCTTTGATGAAGCACTTAGGAGGTGAAGAGAGTAGATTATAGACAATGAAATATCTTCATCAACAGATCTGATGAATGAAAGGGTAAAATATTTCAGGGGTTGGAAGAAATTACTTAAGAGTAATGGTTGGTATTTTAAACAGGCACTGGGCTTTTATCAGGAACTGGTCTTGGATGAAGCACTTAGGAGGTGTTGAGAGTAGATTATAGACAATGAAATATCTTCATCAACAGATCTGATTAATGAAAGGGTAAATTATTCACAGGGGTTGGAAGAAAGTACCTAAGAGTGGTGGTTGGTATTTTAACAGGGCACTGTGCTTTTATCTGGAACTGGTCTTGGATGAAGCACTCTCCACGAGGTGGAGAGAGTGGATTGTTGACAATCGAACATCTTCTTGAACAACGGATCTGATGAATGAAAGAATAGATGGTTCACAGGGGTTAAAAAAAGTAATTAAGATTGATATTTGGTAATTTAACATGGCACCGTGCTTTAAATACATCGCTTTTGTTTATGGGAATAGGAAATGACTGCGATCTATGTTGATTGGAAGAAAGTGTGTTTTTTCCTTTCATGATGGGTACATCAGAATATATGAAGTGCTAGGCAAGAGATGACAGTCTCTGATTTTTTGAGGCATGTCACTAAAACAAGCAGGGATGGTAGAGGTAAGGTTCTATTCCTTGGATGAGGAGGTGGTAAGATACTGCCTGTGAGCCCAAACAACGTGGATGTACTTTTCTAATTTAGAATAGAATAGGTCGCAAGAGTTTAGAGTGGAAGCACAATACCATCATCGTTCACTATCACTTATAAGTTTCCACCTAATGTAAATGTAGATCATTTCCAGTATACGTGTTCCTAGTTCTACTATCAGAAGGGTTCAGTGGGAATATACAACTGTATATGAAAAGACCTGCCGGATCGGTAAATGAAAACCATTGGCCAATGAAAAAAAAAGAGACCAATAATCCTCATACACTAAATTGCAAAAGTCTTTATCTATCCGTTTGCGCAACAGGTAGACACTAAGGAGTCGAGAGAGTCCAATACAGGCGCATGCTAAACTCATCATAGATTTTTTAAACCATAAGAAAATAATTTCCATACTACTTTTAACAATTAAAATAAGAAACAAAATAAATCCACTTATTCAAATTTCCAAAATAAATTTACATTTTTTATTTATTTTTAGTTAACAAAGATAATTTTGACAAAAGGTATTTACAAAATACTTTGATATTCGACACGAGGAATTGTCGAACTGTAAAATGTGAGCGCGAAGCGTAAAGAAAAACAAGTTACTGCTAAACTCCGTAATTGATAATTGCCGTTGAAAGAACAACTTCGAGAAATTGAAATAGCAGGTTTCAAACAAATAGATTTTCTACAAGGCAATTGTGTAATTGTGGACTTACTGGAGGGGTGATTTATAGACGAAAAAAAAATATAAAAGTCGAATCACGCAATTTTAATCTGTAGTGAAATATGACATTGATGTCAACCAGTATATCGGAATTAACATCGAATTGATATACTTAAAAATATAATTTTTTGACCAATAAGATTTTGTCTTTTTCTTCTTATGAAAATAGTTAATGAAAAAACACGACTTTCTTTCATCAATAAACTCTCCCCTTAACACTCCCTCCACCAATTAAAATTACGACGCGTATAAAGTTAAAATAATCGAATGACTTCTTTTAACGTATGTTAAAAACCTAACCTAACCGTACAGAACAGAATCGAACCTAACCTTAACTTTCCCTCTAATATGTTTAAATAAAGATAATGTACCCGGAGACTCAACTCCGGTGAACGTCGAATTTTCTTGTATGAAAACTAAATAAACCTCTCTTCTGAGAAGGTCACACCGCTCTAAATAGTCTTATTTAAATATGTCCTCCCTCCTCTGACTCAGTCCTAGCGGACGTGGTAAATTAAATCCTTATTAAGTTAACAAATATAATATGACAGGAAAAACAATTTTCTATCCTTGTTATAATCGAAATAAAATACAAACATAACCTTCACTGTGGAACTGTAAATGTGTGAGTTTAATTAAATTTTCAACTACTAGAATAACGTCAGTACTGGGTTTTGTTAGAAGAAAGCATCCACGCTTTATTTCATTAGTCACAGAAAGAAAAAAAACTATTTTTGTAGGCGTAATAGTTTGACATGGTTTCATATCAGCTGTAGACATGTAAATAATCAGCTGTTATTAATGTAACTGAATAACTACCATATGTTAAATAGGTCATCAAATTTCTCGAGTGGAGTAAGTTTGTTGGTCTTACAAAAGTAAGTTTTAATTAATTGACTGTAGTTCATTTGTTTTTTTTTTAACATAGAACAAAATTAAATCTTTTGAAATTAAACGGGATTTAATAAAAAAAAACCTACAGTTAAGCAAATTGTTACTTGTTTGGGTTATTAAAACAGGTGTTCCAATAGCGTCTCTTCTTGGAGAACCTTTTCTCAATGCTCGGCATTTCCAACGTATTGACATTTATCTCAGCTACGTTTTGAATAATTGCTTCTTTCAGTTCTTAAGACTAAAGGTCTTCCAGTTCTCTTGATGTGTCCAACAGATCCGGTGGTTTCAAACCTACTAACAAACTTTTTATACGCGACTACATTTCACGTTCCGTACCTTAAACCATTGCGAGTACGAAATTTTCTTAACCCGGCTAATAAACTCCGTTCATATTCATCATAACACTGAATCAGCTTGTTTGTAAAGGTGAAGTCATGATGGAATAAAAAAATATCAATTAATTAATTTTAAACTACTGCAAGTTTACCACCTACTAGATTCCTGTGTTTGTAATTACCCAATAATGAGAAAACTCGTTACTATGGCAACGAATAAACAGCAATGAAAATAACAGCTGATGTTTT
This sequence comes from Aphrophora alni, assembly GCA_963513935.1. Taxonomy (NCBI): domain Eukaryota; kingdom Metazoa; phylum Arthropoda; class Insecta; order Hemiptera; family Aphrophoridae; genus Aphrophora; species Aphrophora alni. Next base: position 18,065,166 of record OY740774.1, on the reverse strand, counting down.
ATTAAATCCCAAATATCTGTATACAATAAAGAGTTTTTCTTGGGGATTGGAAAATAAGGAAACCACTACATTTAATTTTTTTTTTAATTTACTTTTAAAATACCCGGTATATTAATTCCACAGGAACAATTAATTTAAGTAAAAACTCTATTCCATAATATATTATACTTGTATACACCATGAATATGCTACTCGTATTCAAGGAATTTTAAAAACCCTTGTGCAACAAGTTTGAACCGCAGCACTAATAATGGTAGTGTCTACTTCATCCGCAACTGTCTCACTCTTTGGGGTTAGTCTTTTTCGTAGGTTTTCTCTTCTATCACTATTCTCATAGTTGAAGTTCCCCAAGTTAATATGAAGTGAAGAACTCCTAGATTATTTTGTAACCATTATCAACACCGGTATCATGGTTCACCATTGTTTGTTATGAGTTTATTCTATCCCATACTCCAGAGATGTTGGAAAAAAAAACCTCCGAAATCATCAGAACTATTCACAAAAAGAATCAAATTGATCCTTAGCCGTAACATAGATCAACTGGAACTATAGACCATGTCTGATCTTTCACTCAAACACAGATCCAACAGGTATTACCTTGTTGTAGAATTAAAATCATCCGTGATAATAAGGAGTGAAGACTCCTTCAACTATTTTATATTCTATTCCATGTAACACATCATGAGACTGTGGTTTTCCACTCTGTCCTTCCTCAATTGTAGTTAATCCATCTACAGTACAGGAAAGTTATACGCCAAAGATTTTTACAAAGAGTCGATTTCGGAAAAAATCATTCAAATGAGTGTATTTCCTTCCACTCAAAGACTCCATAGTCTATGAAGCTAACAACGAAGCTAACATATATTTGGTAACGCTGCTTCGTCGCTTCGTTATATCACCTATCCCAGAAGTTATTCCAGTAAAATAAGAAGTAAAGAAACCACACTATGATCCCTGCAACACGCCTGCACCAATATTAACTATGGGTTGCCACAAGTCTACTATAGCTCTCCAGGAATGTTTAATGTAATTACTCTACTGGTGATTTAAAGAAACTGTTAAAATACAATTTAAATAATAGTATGTAATGGTAAATCCACATTTCGCTTATTAATTACTAGTCACATAATAATAATTACCAACACGATTTACAATTGCATTTACTGTAATTTACTATATAACTTTAACCGGAGAAGTTGGGATACACAACACTACATCCTCAATACCGTGTGTATTATCACTCTTTAATGAATCGTTATCCGCTCAGTTAGGCATATGACGTAACGATTCAGCGAGGACACATGACAACGCTAGATGTTCTAAACGGTAATAGCCTCGACACGCAATACCCTCTTTAACGGTTGTATTGTTTCCAATTTATTGTTTACAGAAATTTATGTATTGTTTATTTTTAAAGTGTGTGTTGATCCTTATATCCTTAGGGATGAATCAGTACTACTCCCTTTAAGAAGAAGGAGGACGTAATAAAAAAATTCTAATATAAATATAGTGACAGTCTACCACTTTTAAAGTTTTCTAAAAAAAACATGGAATCATAATTTCAATCAATGCTCCCAAATTAATAAACATTTTAATACCAACGCCTACCTAGTTTCATGCCAACATCACGACGCTACATTTAATGGTTTCTTCTTTGATCATAATGCTATCCTGGTTTATAAGAAACTTGATAAAGCGTGCCATAAATTATAGAGAAACTGTGTTTCACCAACCTACATCAAAGAAACAAAAGAAACAAATCTACAGCCGCCATTATGAATTTATAACTATTAAAATTGAAAATTGTGTAATTGCATTTACATTCACTGTGTTGACCATTTATAACAATGGGAAACGTATAATCTCCATTTAAATATAATTTTGTCAAAAACTATTCGTATAAAATATCGACTTTCGAATATAACAAAGCAAACTTTAAAAAATCACTAATCGCGTCGAACGAGACAAGTTGTTTCGAACCTATATATTGGAAAATTCTTTAGCATAATTTTTCCCCTGTATGCAATGTCTTGAGCGCATTGCTGACTTAAATGTTTGCTGCCGTTAAATTGCCCTAAAGCTCACGTATTATATTGAAGAAGTTGAAAAACTAATTTCATAACCTCAGGTAGATAAATGTAGAACAACGGTGAAAAAGTCTGTCGGCTTGTCGTACGAAGGAAATTAATGGGAGTTTATTATTTTATCTTTAAACTACTCGAGGTGGAAATTTACCTTTAAAAAAGGTTAGTAGTAGGGCTACTCATTAGAACATTTTTATAAATTTTTATTAGTTTTTTAAAACGACCTTTTCAAATTTAATATATATATATATCATTGTGTTTTTATTTTTTCCTAGAAAACGTTATGTCAGGGTAAAAAAATGTATGTGGAGTTTTTCTCATGTATATTACTTTTGAGATTTTGTGAGTTCATTAAAGTGGTTCTTGAAATGTCTGTCATCTGCGTAGTGCTCCAATGGAATGTACGATCAAATTTGGTTTGTTAGCATTCCTAAATCTCAATTTAGGGGTAAAATCTAAACTCCGGTTTTCTCAAAAACGTCTTTAACAATTTTAAAAATAAGTACTAAAATACACCTTTAAAGGATAACAAATATCTTGTTATAAAACAAGTCCTCTTAGGGAACTCGCTTATAGTAAGTCTGGCTTGGGAATCACGAGGTACCCTTGTTGCTGGATCTACAAATTTTGTATCTAGTTTTCTATCAGTTCTATCTTTTTCATATTTCCTATATGTTGACCAAATTTTATTCTTTTCTTCTTTTTTATTAAGGCGATAATAACCGAAACATTTTTATGTTTAAAAATCAAGAAAAG